>JAOTIZ010000203.1:6659363-6684549 GCA_027123425.1 Erythroxylum panamense | reverse complement strand
CAATCATTCTAGTAGTTGCTTGCTACACACACACACACACACACACACACACACACACATAGAGAGAGAGAGAGAGAGAGAGATCTTGCAAAAGAGATACTAATCTTCTTGGACAATCCTTAACGATTTTAACCATAAGGTTGTATGTAGTCTCACTAATATCCTTCATCATAAATATGGTTGATAGCCAATTATTTTATTATTTTGATTTAGTTGAAAGATCGATTATTATTGTGTTATCAAAATATCATCAACATATAATAATAAAATTAAAAATTTATTGTTGGATATTTAACATATACTTAGTTATCTTTTTCATTCATAATAAAATTATATGAATATTACACTGCCTTAAAGATTGCTTTAGACCATAAATTAACTTTTAACAACTTATATACTTTATACTGTTAAACCTTCTAAATGAAACCTATTGGTTGCTATTACAAATTTCTTCATCTAGTTCAAAATTTAGGAATATTGTCTTTACATCTATTTGATGCAAATTATGATCCATTCCATCCACCAAAGCTAGAATTAGTTGAGTTAATGCAAACCTAATAACATGTGAGAGTATCTTTTTGTAGTCAATCCCATCCTGTTGTCTATGTGATTTTTCCATCATATGTATTTTTTTTAATGTTTCAATATTGCCATCAATCTATCATAAAGTTTTAAGGACTCATTTGTTCCCAATCGATTTATATCCTTTTCGAAGGATAACAAAGTCTTATACTTGGATTGTCCTTATCAAAGTTAATTCTTCTTCTATTTCTTTAATTGATTCATCTTTAGTAATACTAGACAAAGACTTTTCTCATTTCTCAACTCATTATTTTCTCACCCCTTTAATGTCAAAAAGTCATCTAGTAATTAATCCACTGACACTACAGGTGCAATTGAAGATTTTGAGGAAGATAACCCTAATTTTTATATTGAATTCCCTTAAATCAAACAATGGTAGGGGACTTCAATTGAGCTAAAATTTCCATTTGTTATGAACTAATTCATTATCTCCTAAATTTCTCTTATTTGGATGCATTTTATCAAATTGACCTCAACTTATTGGATCAACCTAATCTAGTGTCTCATATTGAAATATGTTTTGTCTTATATTTGCTTGCTTTCAAAAAGCATTATCCAAGAATATGATATCATGTTACTTAAATTTAGTTACTTTTTTGTGACCTCATTAACCTATGAACAGATACCTTTTAAAATGCTCAAGAGATAGTCAAAGATATCCTTTTTCCTCTTTAGGACCTAATTTTCCATATCTAAATGAGGGACTATGAATGTAAGTAGCATATCACTAAGATTTTAGATGTGATAGATCAAGTTTCTTACTTGTACATAAGTTATTACGATGTTTTAGTAATTGATTTGATAAACACTGAATCAAGTACATAGATGATTGTCCAACAAATCACCATAATAGGAAAATTAGGTTATCCCATCACAGACCTATGTTTTTTTAAAAGATATCTATTTCTCCTACCCACAATACCATTTTATTGAGGTTCTTAGAATAGCCACCTTTCTATTTATTTCTTTTTCATCATATACCCCAAATCAATTCTTAGAGACTTTATCTTCTTATCTAACTAATTCTCAATCAAATTCATATACTTTTAAAAATATCATAATACTTTCAATTTATGAAAAATCAAATAAATATAAAAATACCGAGTATAGTCATTAATGAAAGTGATGAAATAAGTACTCTTGTGTCTTGCTTTCACATTTTTAAGCCATATATATCTTAATAAATTAATTGTACTATCCTAATAACCCTTTCTCCTATACTAAATGATTTTCATGCCATTTTGTTAACTATACAATAGCCACAATCAGACGATTCTACTTTATTTAGGCTTTTAAAAAGACTTTATTTAACTAATCAATTTATTTACAACATTGTTTTTCAGGCTTAGAGAAGATTTCTTGTTAGATAAATTAGAGTCTAGCTACTACATTCGAGTAAGAGATAGGAGTTGGGATCAGTTCATGTCTGCATATGTATTTCATTATTTGTAACAAAATATGTATTCACAAGCATTGTACAATGTATATGTGAATGATTTTATAATGTAATGACATTATAACTACAAGTGTTTTGCATTTGTAATGGGCTCAAGTGGCTACTGAATTGCTAATGATATGTATAATGGTTGTAACACTGCAATTGAAAATGTTTATGAATAAAATGGATCGAAAGTTCCATTATTAATTTTCCAAATATGCGTGTGATATTTTTGAAAATTTTGTAATGAGTTCGATTGACTGACTATTATAGTATGCCACCCTCGTTGAATATGTTCTCGAATATCGTCGGTATGTTGGGGGATATGCACTATGAGAGTGGGGTGTTACATTTTGATATTAGAGCCCAGATTTAGTGTCTTACATAGGAGTTTTTCGAAATATATGTCAAGGTATATGCATTTTAGACATGTCATAGCAGGCAGTAGCAACTGATTCCCAGTCTGAGTTGCATTTATATAAGTCACACGCATGAACATTTGTTAAAAGTTTAAATTGATAGAAATAGTGAGAAGAATGATGATCTGTTAGAATGTGAGAAAATGAAAGTTTGTGGATATTTATAAATGAGAAATAATATATAGTTCGATATGATAGATAAAGATTCACTACATTTGTATTTATGGATGTATCATCAAATATGACATCAATATTGTACTGTAATGATATATCATTGAATGTGAAATAGATGTGAATATGTTATTATAGACTGATTAAGAAAAGTGGTAATATAAATATGAATGACAAGATTTAAAGTGGACAAGCCAAGTTGAAAGAAAATAAAATTTTCTATGATCTTGAGAGGTTGAACTTGGACTTGAAATGATTGTTTGATAAATGTGATAAGAGTTATGATTTAGGATAAGAATATGTCTGTGGAATTGATATTAGAATTTCATAATGGCCGGGCCTCTATAATTTTGAATTGATTGCAAATATACATATGTAAGATGAAATAAATAATGATTGGAAGAGGAGATAAAAGAGAACGAGATAAGTAAAATCCCCCAAGGTTAAGTTGATTTGTTATTGCGAGTGCATATATGATAATGTGATTACTTTGACAAATGATGTTATTAGCACATATATGTTCGGAGATGATTTAGGAAGTGACCTGTGACTTATTAAATGCTCATCAGTCTTAGCCCCATAGTTAAACTTATGAGATGAGTTGCGCATGAAAGTATTTATAATGATCAATTGGGGATAGATTGAGAGCGTAAATGATGTTACTTTGTGTGATAAATTCGAGAAAAATGAAGGAAAAAGAAGCATGAGTTGATCGTGTCATAGTCCCCACGATCGTGGATGAGATTATTTGGTTTTTCCATGATCGTGAAAAAGTACACAACGATCATGAAAAGGTCCACCACGATTGTGGCAGCCATAAAAATAGAAATGTTGTTTATAATCAATTGGAATCCAGGTATCATTAGTGCATGATTTTAATTGGTGATTTCTCAAAGATACATCCCTAGATAAGATGTAATGATCTTGATGGAACATACAAAAGTATAAGAGTAAATGAATATGTTTACTGTTCTACTAAAATTTATTATAAGGAATATACTAATCGTGTAAGATATGATATAAATTGCTCTTATTGAGAGATCATGAATAGTTGGAATTGATCTTCTTGAGGTATTAAAGATGACTGAAAAGCAATGATGAATATAGTTGATTGATAAATAGTATGTAAATAGTACAGATGATTTAGGAGAATAATCTTCTTATGATATAGACTTTCATCGAAGTATATCTTATAAGTCAAGTGTTCCATTTCTAAAAATGAATAATGATGGAACAAATCAGAAGTGAATATTGGAGTCCCGTTTCTAATTAAGACTCGAGCATAAGAGGTAGAATATGCTACTGAGAGTATATGCATTTTTGTTTGATGTAAAGTATCCAACTATGTGATTAGATTCTTAAATTTGAGGAGACAGTATTGCTAATGTGAGGAGAACTTAGGTCCACACTATATTCCATGCAAATATGTTCAAGAGATATAAATTAGATTTGATGAATGTGTTACCAACTCAGGAAGTTAAGAAGTAAATAAATTAAAATATGTAGAGAAACTAGTACGAATGAACAGACATTAGAATAAGTCAATGAGAAATCAGAGGGGAAATCGAATGAATAGAGAAAGTCAATCGAGAAAAGAAGTCAATTGAGAAACTGAAAATAATATGAGATAATATTACGTCATTTGAAGAATTAGTTACTTAAGGAATTACGAGAACTAATCATGGGCACATTGAAAAGTAGTAAAAAGAAAATTGAAGTATTTAAAAGATATTGTTGATTATGTATTATGTTATCGAGATAATAATCTATGTAAATAAGGTTATATACATGTAAATTGAGAAGGAGATATAGATGATAGAAATTATACCTCTAAATTTCTTTTCCTACTAAATGATGGTGCAATATTATGTAAAAGTAAGAAACAATTGCTTTATCCATAATGGAAGGTAAATTTATAGCAATTTTAGCTATAATACTAGAAGTTGTTTGGTTTAAACATTTCTTGGTTCATGTGGGAGTCATTAAAAGTGAAACTCATCCACTATTAATCATCTTTGATAGTCAAATATCAATCACTTACATGAAAGATCCCAAATTCTATTAAAAAACAAAATATATATACACCAAGTATAATTACATGAAAGACATAATTTCGCAAGGTGAAATAAACATGAAGTATATATCTATATGCAATATACTGGTAAACTTAGTGATAAAACTAATTATAAGAGTTACATATAAATAGCATGTGAAATCACTCATATTACAAAAATGTTGATAAATATTTCGAAATGTATGTTCATTTATTATATTGTCATTTCTTACTTTATAATACATATAACATTGTTTATTATATGATAAGCATTATATAACAATTGATTCTAAATTATGTTTCTTTTGTGTGAATTATTTAAATATAAATAAAAAAGTATGTCATACAGATAAGAGATTGGTCAACTTATATGGGCAATTGCCTTTAGTGTTTGTAATAACTGAAGGTAAGTCTGGTCTAAAATTTATTATCGAAATGATAATTGAGAGCAAGAAGCTTAAATCATAAATGACACCTTAAATAATAAAAATAAAAATAAATTAAGTTGGAGTTATTAAATAGTCATTATATATGTTTTAAGTTGCCAATTATGAGTTTTTAAAAGATAAATTTTAGAGTAGATCAGTGAATTTGAGTTAGACATTACGTATTTTGGAACCAACGTCAGTATGGTACTTCATAAATAAGAGACATCCACTTTAAATGAAAATGTGTTTATACTGTAACATATGACTTCTAGTGTATATGTAAAATTGACAATAAAAAAGGGATTTATATAAGTCAAAAATCTCAATTTACATAATATACCTTTACAACTCCTGTCTAATTCTTAAAAATTGAATTTAAGGCTTGTTATTTTAGAGTGTTATCAAAGGACCATTCCTGATGCAATTTTATAGGATAATTTTTGGACAGAAAATTAAATAAAATTAGAGATAATTCGGAACAAAGGAATGTCATTTTCATTGATAACTCATAAAAATATATTTATAAGTGGTTGCCGTCTTTTAATGACAGAAAACAATACAATTATGACCACATAAAATAAATGATACAAGGATGTGAGATATAAATTTAAAACGAGTCTAAGACAAGTCTGACAAACCTAATATAAATTTAATCTACATCTACATCGTATATTTCTTATATTGCAATTTAAGCACTCGTATTATTATCTTTTCACCTTGCTTCACCCTTTTTTGGTGCTCAAACAAATTCATTTCAGGATAACAGAATGGACCATTTACCATGTCAGAAAGAGACCATTTACTATGTCAGAAACCATCCACTCTACACATTTGGAAGAAAAGCACCGAAATAGATAATTTCAGTGCCATGCCTATATCACTAATCCAAGTAATGATAAGCACAACACCAGGACTTATCTTCTTTCCCTCTTCTCCTATATACCATGGGAGTTTAAAACTGCAACAAGACAAAGCAAAACAGCAGAGGTGACAACAACATTATCCAAACAGACACCACTAACACAGAATGGCAGGTGTTTCTAAAACTACGTACGCCCACTTCCAATCTTTTGAATGCCAAGTTTCTTGTTCTTCAGACTCCTGCACTAAACTTTATGAAGAAAAGTGATACACTCCCTAATCACCATCTCAAAAGACGTGCGAAGGTGTGTTTTTGTCTGATTAACTAAAATCATTGGATGGATACCGTGATCATAATCACAAAAAATTAGTTTATTTTTCATTACGTGGCAGTATCTTACATGTGTTCTGCATGACAAAATCATGGAGACCACCGCCACATGTTGTAGAAGCCTTATGGACGGTCAACTCTCACTTGGACAAGATGAGAATTATGAGAAATTCTGTTCTCTACGGGCAGGCCTATTCTTGTTGATCACGCTGTCTTCCTTTCCTTCCGTTGACCACCGCCTGTTCATGAGAATCACACACTTGAGTCTTGAACTTACATCCCAACCGTTTATTCAAAGATACCAACCAGCCACGTGGCCCCTCCGTCTCAATCTTCTCGATTACTTTCTTCATGTGGGAACACTCTCTCTCTAGCTGATGCACCCGCGTCCTCATGCTATCCATGTCTAGTCGTAACACCTGATTCTCCCTCACTGCCGCCCTCCACGTCACACTACTCCCCTGGGGCCCTGTCTCATCCTCCTCCTCCTCGTCCCGCTCTCCTCCGCCGCGTGACATTCTAGCCACCTCTGGCGGTGCTGTCTCTGTCGCTACCAACGTACCAGCGATCGCGTGCCGGAGCTGCAACTGCTCGAAAAACAACACCTGCACCACCGCTCGAAGCGGTAATCGCTCATTTTGCGCCGCGTGCGTGCACGCCTCAAGCGTCAGCTTCTGGCAGTCTAATACTCCACAAATCTTCTCTCTCTCCACCTCCGATATCCACGGATGTGCCTTTCGTAAACAGGCGTATATATATATATATATAAATAAGTCCAAACAATGAATACGTTTTACGGAAGAACGATTAGTAACTAACTACCTTGAGATAGACGTCGACGGCGCGGTAGAGGCCGTCGTCAAAGAGTCTGGCTTGGTCTGGTAACGACGTGGCTAGGTTGTAGAATCGATCCGGCTTTAGATTCGAATCGGAGGCAATCTCGGCCAGATAACCGTCGACGAGTTTTCCAACGAGCATCAAAGCGGGTGATCTAACGTTGCCGTCGCCATCTTCGGCTTCGATTCCGTTTTCTTGGAGAGTTTCTAAGAAGAATGCTAGTATTCTCTCCAAGCAATCGACGTCGTAGAGAGTCTCGTTTAGGTAGGAGTAGCTAGGGATGAGTAGATCATCGAGCGTAGCTTGATCAAGTTGGAGTCCGATCTTCTTCTCCAAAGCGGAACGGCACCGTTCCGATGCGTTAAGTATGTTGGCGGTTCGCAACAAGCCAAACACAAACCTAGTGGCCGTTGGTGCTGTGGAGCTCTTTTGTAATGAAAGGTTCGAGACTATAGTCTCCAGAATTTCTCTCTGTTCACTCTCTGAAGTTGTTGATGAAGAAGATGAAACAGGTTTCCGATTTGATCTGGAAACGCCTGGAATGTGCTTCTTAGCAAAGTGCATTAAGCAGCACTCTATAATATCCGGACTTAGTTCACGCGATTTCATGGCTAGAATCAATTGAGTGAACAACCTCAAGCTCAACTGAGCGAGATGTTCGAACCAGGACTCCACATTGGTCCCTCCTTTTCGACGAACAGCCGATTCGATCCCATTCCACAAGGCTTGGTTGGAGGTGGAGGAGGCTTTGTTGTCTGTGACCGGCCAGCCGAAGAGAGCGGGATCGGCGGAGGAAGCTCGGGATGTGATGGAATCGATGCATCTCTGAGGAATGCCTAGGGTTTCTGCAAGAGGCATTACGCGCTCACATGACTTGAGAGCTTTAACGGATTCTTTGAGACTCTTGAGAACTGAATGAGAAAGGTAACGCTCCGTTTTGGAGATGAGGTTGTCTTCGGAGTACTCCTCCGTCATTTCCAGAAATTCTCCCGCGCAGCGGAGAGGTCCGACGGTGGAGGACGTGAGATCGAACTTCACACCGTAGCAGAATTTGGCCACCAGCTCGAATGTCTCTGAACCTCCCGGAAATTCCGGAAGCGATATTTGGCAGTGAATTTCCTCAACATCATCAGACTCCCCGTCCCGAACTGTAACAACGGCGGTGGCGGGATTTGTCTCTTGTTCGGTTATCAACTCGTGAAGCTTTCGGCTTTTGGACATTAAAGGGAACTGGATGAAATATGAGACAGAAACAGAGGAATTGTTGTCGCTGTTTGGTTTGTTTGCAAGAGAAAGGCAAATGAAAAGAGTTAGCGGAGAACTAACCTTGTGAAGATAGAATGTCATATCTTCGACTTCCAAGGCGATGTCGCTTGGCAACCCTGTAGTGCAAAACCTGCAAAAAACATGGTGGCATCAAAATCCATTTCTGGCATTTTGAGGATGAGTTTGGTGACGGTGAATAGTCATACCAAGCTTGTCCCTTGGAGCTGGGTTTTTCCTCCGCCATTTTCCCAAGAAACAATCGGTGAGGTGAGTCCTTTCGATGCTTTTAATCAAAGTGTTGACTAAGCTAAGATCAATGAAAGGTGAGTGTTTTCTGAAAGTAGGATTTGAAACAAGAGAATCGAAAATACAGAAGTGGACAAAATGAAAGCTTTGGACAGATATCGATAAAAGGGTTGATAGAGAGATTATAAAATTTCTTTTACTTTCTTCCCCAACCGGATCCTAACCCAACCACTCCCAACTCCGTCTCTCTCTTTCTCTGTCCCCTTGTCTCTCTCTCTAGAAGCAGACATAAGAAATGAGTGTCCTACCTAAGAACCACTAACTTGAGACCTTAAAAAGGACCAAACCCAATCCATGGAAACAGTACAAATCATTGCTTGCCAACTGGTGTTTCCTTCTCTTTTCACTTTTCTGCGTGACTCGTGGAATCAGAGAGAATAGATTTCAAGAAGCTCACGAAAATCCGTTAAGTGTGTATTATGTAGTCAATAACCTCCCTAATATATTTAGCCAACTCCACAAGATTGTCCATTTTCTTGTATTGGAAGTACGTCACAGCTAAGGGCTAAAAAGATATAAAGACAATTAATGTTTAATGATTTATGGATTTTTGTGTTATATGATTGAGTGATTACCCAATAACCATGAAGGACCCAAAACGTAATTTGGTCCACTTACCAGTTGTTTACAGCCAGATTACAACGGTTGCATTGGAAAGTTTGCAAGAAAGCTTCAAACTTGATTTGTCAAAGTTAAAACTTCATTAGTCTATTGTAGCCCGTATGTCCATCTTTTCCGGTCGTAGTAATGCATACAATCTTGGAAAGAAGGAAGCATGAATTGTACTTAAGACCACCTGGTGGACATCTTTACAATTTTAGTAAAAAGCTAGAAAGACCTTCAAACATGCAAGGCCTCAACACCTTCACAATTCCTTCCAATTTTCACGCACTTCTTTTGGAAGAATGATTGGATTTGAGTAGGCCTCTAAGTTTGTCTGTCTTGATTCGTGATCTCATCTAACTCAGCTACAAAAGTTTTCAACATTTTGAAATGTTGTACTAATTTTAGAGTCATCTCTTTCTTGAAATTTAAGTATGAAATCAAATATCTGGGCGCTCTCTTACATTCTTACCAACATATCTGCCATTCCTGCCCAACATTTATGGTCTTATCAATAAGGTGACAAGAATAGAATATGATCATAACTGCTAAACAGGGTACCCAGATAACCAAAAGAGTAAAACAGGATTAGTCAGTGACCTGTGGATGATTATGAAATTATGGATCTATCCTTTTAACATAGATGGCGATGTCAAAAACAGTGGCTATAAAAAGAAAAGAGCATACCCCACCTGCCTAAAAACTGAATCTTCTATTCTATTGTAATTATTGCTCCCCGTTGAGATTTGAAAAGGAGGGGAAATCATTACATATCAGGACTTACGGAACCCTTGAATGTCCACATAGTCACATGGCTGTGACTAATCATTAAACAAAATGCACAGGGAAAGCATTGGCTTAGCTCATATGGGGTTTCTGTTTGTGGGTATTTGGTGTTTTCATGCCTCAGTAAAAGGATAACAAAAGCCAAACAAAAGACGGAGCCTACAAGATTCTATCAAAGTCAGACTCTGCTTTTGTGTTATAGAATTCTATCTCTATGCTGTGGGTCACATTGGTTCTTTCCTCTTTTCTAATTTCTTTATAAACAGAAGAGCTTCCCGCAGATAGAACTCCGAGGGCACATTCATAAAGTGTCAGCCTCTCATGCCTCAGTTTCAAACCTAAATCTCTGCATAATTAATCCTTTGTCAAAAGAACGGGGCACGATTACCATGACACTACCATCCAAAACAACACCAAAACCCAAGACTTCAGTGCTTTAACACTAAGTACTATTGCACCAAACTCAACATATCAGAACTTATTATAATAAACAAAAGGGAATAAGAAGGAGAAAAATGGTGATAATATAGAACGGCAGCTTGGTCAAAACAGCATTGACCATAATTACCCTCATTACATATCTACACAACACTCATAATGGCTAGCCAAATTTGTTGGCTTTATTCTAACTTTGCACATCCCCATCATGGTTCCGGCAGAGGATAGAGTCAATAGATTAAGTTAAACAGGCTCATACCAAACCTTATAAGATTTTGTTAAGTGCAAATGAACAGGACAAATCAATATGCATAAACTAGTTTTTGTTTGTGTGCCTTCATAACATACATTTCAATAATGGAAACGGAAAATAGGATTATTGAGGAGAAATCAAAATTGTGAACAAAAACTAAGAATCTTTGCTGGGTTTTGGATGAGGTGATGTGTTTTGATTATTATATTGGCAAACAAAAGATTGGGCTCATCATGGAAGCCTGATAAGGACTTCAACAACTGCGATAAACAACTCTTGAATGCATCATTAACTCTACCACAATAACATGTCAACATTGCACATGAATCAAATCAATAAAGAAATACATCTAACAAGAATACGTACCTAACAAGATACTGCAAAATAAAGAAATCCAAATATTTAGAGAAACTTTATAGTTAATTTAAGAATGTACTGCAAACACCTGTAATGATGGTTGAGGTTGAGGAAGCCTCCAGTGGTGGTTGCTGAGTAGCTATCAAATCAACTGGGATGACAACACCAGGCCGTGATCGGCACATGCAATGCTTTCCCCTCTCAATGTTGGCGCAGACGGAGCTGAGGTGCTTGCCACAGCCACCCCGCGAGTATTTGCCGCATTGCTTGCAGTCTACTCTAAAGCACATGGGTGTGTTCTACTTCCTGGTAAAATTTTATGCATGTGTTAAGACTTCTACTTAAGGATCGTGTCACAGGGCGATGGTTAGTCAATTCGGGTTTCTTCCATGATGCGTTGGTGCGATGAGGAGCAATTGTGAATGAGTGGAGCTCAAACGGAGAGTTGCGCCTATCCGGAAGCTCGTCAGAGAGAGCTATCAATCTCTTGATTAGGGTTGTAATCTCGATGACTTTTTTTTTTTGGGGTTAACCACGTAGTGTTATAGGAAAATCTTAACTGGAATAAAACGTCTTTAAGTCATCTACTTTTAGACTAATTTCTGTTCGTTCTTGGTCAATTTTTAAGAGATAAAGTACTAGCTAAATAAATTTCTCCATTCTTAAGATTCAAACTCGAAATCTCTGATTAAACAATAAGAGTACTAAACTACTCACACAAAACTGTTTGATTTTGATGACTTTTATTTATTTATTTTTTTACAAAGGGAAAGCACAAAATACAGAAACAAACTACAAAGTACAAACAAACTACAAAGTACGGCGGAGGAGGCTGCCCCCGGTGATGTCCGCCAGAAGGTGAGTGGCACTCCCAGGGGGTGCGATGTCAAAAGTGGTGAGTCCCAGGCTCAAAGTAAAAGCATGAGTCGCGAGCCAGTCCGCACATCGGTTACCCTCGCGGTAGGTGTGACGAGGGAACACAAGCCAGTTCCGGATCAAGAGCTCATTGATTCCCCGTACAAGTGGATTGAGAGTGAGTGAGCGTTGCAGGCCATCAGAGAGGAGCTCGATCACCATAATAGAGTCTAATTCTAGCACCACATGCCGGAAGCCAAGGTTCCAGGCCAAGAGGAGACCCGATTAGACACCCCATAGCTCGAATGACAATAGCTCTTTTATAGTACATCGAGTTTGACACCAAGGCTGGAACTTCCAAACTCCTAATTGAATTAGAAGGAACTCCGTAATTATGCAAATAATTGACTTAAAATAGAAAACATACTTGCTGCTGTCCTTGCCTCGTCTGTCTGGCATAGCTTCGTCCATAGAAAGAGTCCATAATAGTATGTTTCCTTCTTATGGTCCTTTGCCACCTTCTTCAGTCAGATTTATAGAAGTTATGTTGCTTTGATCTTATCCAACAATGTCGCATTACCAATCATATCTCTTTTCCCTCGAAAAAACAAGGGATAACTCTGAGCCTCGATGTTGCCCCTTTCCAATGACCAAGTTCCGTAAGCTTCGTGGACATACCCTAAAGGCCAAAGCAAAGCAGATAAAGCTTGTGAATCTATGAACATCATCCATCAAGCGCATAAAGGCAGTGAGTCCTAGTTCTAGTCCTAATCCAAAACAGATGCCTGTTAGGATGCTATTGAATTAGAATTAGACCATGGATCGTAGATAGCGAAGTACCAACGACTAGCTTAAAGAAATATGGAAACTTCCCTCTCACATAAGTTATACACTGGGACAGTAGAGCTGGCGGATTGTTGCAGGCATGGATTCTTTACCTGCCTTGAAGGCAACACACTGTTGCTTCGTGTAGAATGCTGAAAGATATAGTTCACTTCACATTGACATTACCTTGTAAGAAACAAATCCATGATACAGCCAATTATGTGGTATTAAATAGAATAAAATAATATATGAGAATTGGGAACCTGCATCGTTTTATAATTAAAGGTAAAACAGTCATTCAATCCAATAATGTACAATTGTTTCATTTCTTCACAATGTTAACAAGTGCACAAAATATAGAAAAAGCTGAAATCTATGGAAGTATATATTATGCATCAGGTAAAAGATCTCGAACAAACATATCAGGAAAGGATACAGGAGAGTTACTTAAACCATTAAGCAAAACTGGAAAGGATACTGCCATAAAAAGCTAAGACTAAAGATGCCAATATCAGCTAAGTGGATCCATTAACAATGTTCAAAATCCGGCATTCATCAATGCTAAAGCTTTCAGGTTAAATCAGAGCAATTTCTGAACCATTAACTGGTGTTGCCATCCCCTTTATCTGCAGTAGGATCAGAAGTGGGTTTCTTCAGTGGGTTTGATTCTGCTGATCCTGCACTCATCAACACTCGCTTCACTCCTCTTCCCACAACACCTAGATCTGTGACTCCAGTAGCACCATTTGTCTGAGTAGCAGAAGCAGTTGAAGCATTAAAACCTCCACTGCTGTTAGCAGTAGCCATCTGTGAAGAGCTCAAGCCAATGGGCGAGTCACTGCTCTCACCTCCACTTGCTTTTGCAGATGCAATTCCCAGTATTTCTGAAAGAATTGATTTGGGGTTAAGAGCTAGCTGCTGCAGATCTTCAAGCTGCAAACCCATAATTACACAACTTGATCAAGTTAGCTCCAATTGCCATTACTAAACATTATAGATCAAGTCTCAGTTCACTTACCTTCTTTTCCAGCTCTCCAGAAAGACCAGTAAGTGTTTCAATCTCTGCTTCTTTATCTGTCAAAAGTTCACCAGTCTGGCACCCATTGGATGATTGCTGAATTCCCTCATCTACTTCTGAGACGGCTGATGATGTTGCTGATTCTGAGAAACTCTTAACTTCATTCATCAGTCGGTGTAACCTTGACTTACAGATAGATATAGCTTTCTGGCAATACGGTATTGCTTCCTGAGGCTTTGAGCCAATCTCCAGGCACAAACATATGCGGAAATTTCTGAATGTACAGTTAAGCTCATGGAATGAATATAGCAGACAAAAAGCAAGTAAAAAATGGAAATTTACATCTTGAAAACAATGTTAACACAAATAATTTATTCATCAGCAAATCTTAGCTTTGTACGAACACAACCATAATATTATCTCAAACTATGTTGAAAACTCAGAAAGGATACAGTTCAGCTATATGCCTACTATCTGTTTCAACAAGTCGTTCTAAAATGAACAGTGCTTTCTGGTAATCACTGAGCGATGTTTCGATATCCTCTGCAAGAAGTATAACAGTAATGACATCCATACTTTAGTAAAAGGAGAGGCGTAAAGAAAACAATATAAAATTAGCATATACAACCGAAAAAGAAAGAAAGGGTGGCCAAACTGGCCTCTTTCCAGAGCAACTTCTGCTAATGCTGATAGGATGTCCACTTTATCCATTGTGTCCCCCGATTGTTTCTCAGCAATTGCCCTTGCAACATCCAGCATTTTCCATGCCAAATCAAGATCAGATTCATCTTCATCCGCTTCTGCCAGGTCCTCATCATCACTATCCTCATCATTCTCTTCTTGATCATTTCCACCTGAAGCTGCAAAATGAACAAGGACACAGCTAAAAATGTTCAGGAATAAATTGGCCAATAGTTTGAAACAAGAATGCTTCCACTATCACAAAACATCAAAACTAATATTTGCCAGGAACACTATCACATGCCACAGTTTTAATTCTTGATTATGGCTGATCATTTACACACAGTATGTCTATAACTAAACAGAGAAAAGAAATGCACGGGACTAAATCACCAATTATTCTTTTGCTGAAGCATGCCAAGGAGTAAAATTTAGACTGAAGCTCATCACTTGCAGTTAAAAATTCACATATTTGCAATCAGAAGGCAGCTACAATCAAGCATAAATCAAAGAGTTACAAGGTCATACAGAGTGAGAGAACATATTTGTTGCTCCATGAAGTGCCCATCAAAAACATCAACATCATGATTCACCATGTATGAAGGTCATTTCTATAAATCTTCAAAAATAGCTCTTGAGTCCATGAAGTATAAGTGTGAAAAGCTTATCCCTTTTACATAATTGAGGTCCATTTATATTGGGTTAACATCTTAGACAATCTAGTTCAAACTCCACTCTACGCAGAGAGGAAAAAAAATTAAGTTAAAAGTGTACATGGTAAAAGAAACATTCAAGCAGAATACTTAACCTTCATCAGCCACTCCTTGACAATTGGAGGCACCATCTTGATCCACGTTGCTAGAAACAGTTGCCATTGAAGACTCCCCATTGATGGGATTCTTGAGAGACCCGTCTTTATCAGACTGTTGGGTAGACTCAACATCCTTCTTGGGCATTGTGGCCAGTGGATCAGCCTCCTCTTGAGCTTTGTATAACAGTGCACGCCCATATTGGTAGTAAGATTGCACACATTCAAGAGCAAGCTCACCATAGTGTGACACCCTGAAGTGACCAGAAAAAAGACACGAACTCCATAAAATGTTGAAAGAAATACATGCTCAGTGCAGGATTTTCTCCAATTGACTAAGTTTATTCTTAGGTACATCCAGTGTCATTCCTGGCCTAACTACAAGCGAAAAGTATGCATAGCAGAAATATATATAAAACCCTAAAAGTCTCCACTAAAAGACCAAACTTAATCACTTCTTCACTGAAACCCCAAAAAAGACCTCTTTCAAAGGAACTGAGATATTATCAGCTTAGATGACAATTTCACAACAGAAAAAGCATAGCCTGAACCAACAAATTCCCAAATAACAAAAGCCCTAACCTGATCTCTAGGGCACGGCTGAAGCACTCGGTAGCCTCGGCGAAATCATTTTCCTTGAGGGCTTTCGTACCTCTCTCCGTTAGCTCCAACGCGAGCTCCAGCGATTTCTCCGGATCTTCGTCGGCCACCGGAGCCGAAGTCCCAGCATTATCGTTCTCGCTGTTGTGGTTGTTGCAAGTGGACTCCGCCCCACCCTGCGGGTTCGACTCTATTGTCGCCTCGTTTGAAGTTTGAGCCTCCCCCGCCGCCGGAACGATTTGCTCCGCCATCGTCACTGATGACTCCGACGCCATCACTACTACTTTCTTCTTCTTCTCTCAGCTAGCGAATTTAAAGTGCGAAAATCAGGAGGGAAACGACTTCGTATTTGGCGCGCTTCGAAAATAAAACCCCCGGTCAATTAAAAATAGATCGTCCGCATTCGCAAAGCCCTAAACATTAACTTACATTATGGCCATTTTAGTACTTTCACAAGTTGACACGGTCTCATTTTTCACCTCAACAACGACGTCGTTTCTTTAAATTTCGATGGTCAATTTGGTAAATTTGAAGAAATATTGTTTCTTTAAAATTTTTAGGCCACATAAAATGTGTGTTTGTAAAAGAAGGAAGATCATCTAGAGGCAAATTAATGGCTTCCACAGTTTCCACACCTGTGTTCGGAGCATTCTCACAAACGAAAGTGCGAAATGCTCACCCTCCGTCCTCGAAGGCGCAGGCTCCTAAACCTGCGATGGCGCCTCTCGCCACCCGGAGGCACTTACTCTTCTGTCTGACCGCAGCTCCGATGTTCTTCGCCGGCACGGCATTAGCCGAGGACATACCGCTCTTTGGACTGAGGAAGAAGCTGAGGAAGGCGGAGGAGGAAGCGGAGAAGCTGGTTAAGGAGGGCTTCGAAACGGCGGAGAAAGGACTGGAGACGGCGGAGATTGGGATAGAAAAGGTGGAGAGGGGAATTGAGGCTGCGGAGGAGAAGATAGAAGAGACGGTGAGCTTCGGAGGATTGGCGCAGGCGGGAGCGGTGGCCGGAGCGGAGGTGGTCGGAGTGGTGGTGGCAACGTCGATTGTGAATGGGATTTTAGGTCCCGAAGCCTAAAGTTAGAGTATGTGTATTGTATTGTATATTAACTTCTTTGGCATTGTAACGGAAGAGACCTGCCTTGTGTATCCTTCACTCTTTGAATGACCCGTCGTCGTTTAACTTGCTACTTCTGTTGATAATATTAACCAAGTGATCGAATTACAAGATTGAAGCAGAATTACATAATCTGAATATATATGTTTAAACAAAATCTAATGAAATATATATCGTAAATTCCAAACACAAAAATGTACCCAGCAAAGTTAATATTGTAAGTATTAAATTAGGCTGACAAAGAAGAGTTAGAAGGTTATGAATGGTTGAGTGAGCGTGGAAAATCAAACTTCCATGGAAAGCGACTGCAAAGATATTGAGACCCTTATAAAGTTGAGAACTAAAACCGGAATTACCCTAACTAGTGTTCACATAACCTTAACCACTGCCTGTGTCGACTGAGAATGGCTCTCCAAATGGCCCGCGTGGTTCCAAACCCACTACGTCTCCACCGATGTCCGCCTCCTACTCTCACCGTCAGCCCTTACGCTCACGCCACATCCAAGCGCCGGAGATTCAACGTTATTGCTTGCCAGACAAAGCCTAGTCCCGGCCCCACAGAAACTTCCTCAGCGGCGCCCACGGTACATTTCTTGTGAGCACCATGTTCTGTTCCTGTGTCGTTAGGTTGAGTTGGTATGGGATTAAATGTAGGAAAACAAGGTCGCTGAGGTGGGTCCGGTCACAACTCCGGCCTCTGGTTCTGCGTTTCCGGAGTTCCCTAATAAAGATGTGAATAGGCGAATAGCGGCGGCTTCGGTGCTGGCGGCTGTGGGGCTTTTTGTGTCGTCGAGGCTGGATTTTGGTGTCTCTTTGAAGGACCTCTCGGCTTCTGCTTTACCTTATGAGCAGGTTTACGCTCTATGTTCCTATTTCTATCTGGAGTTTTTGGTGTATTGGTTATGCTAAATATGGATTTTGATCCAAAGGATAAATATTTGATGTGCTAATTGATAGTACAATGCTTGAAAACTGAAAAAAAAGGAAGATGAGTGGGATGAAATCTTATTTCATCTTGTGCTGAATCTAATGGTTGTGTATAGACGGGGTAATTCTTACTTGAATCAAATACGTAAAAAAATGGAAATCTTCCTTTCAACAAATCAGATGAACCAGCTCCATTCTGATCATTGGGCTGAGATGTTTTTGCAATGTGATAATTACTTTTTATGTGAAGTGTAAAATATGAGGGCTTCCTTTCGTGCAGATTATGTTTTTGCTGATAATGTCTTGCACTATGTTGTATTTGATGCCTGTGTAGGCCCTTTCAAATGGGAAGCCTACTGTGGTGGAGTTCTATGCAGATTGGTGCGAAGTATGCAGGGAGTTAGCTCCAGATGTTTACAAAGTCGAGCAACAGTACAAGTATGATCATCAAGTTTCAATTTTCTGTAGATCCCAGGCTTAATTATGTCGCTTTTGCTTTACTTGAGAAATACCTTCATTCGAATGCATATTGTCATCAAAACCCTTTGGCAGATTAGTCTTTCAGTTATTTATTGATAATTTATTGTTTTGAGCAGAATTTGAGAACTTAATAGAAGATTCCTCTTACTTTATCAATCTTACTCACACCTACCCAGGGATCGTGTGAACTTTGTTATGCTGAATGTTGACAATACAAAGTGGGAACAAGAGCTTGATGAATTTGGTGTTGAGGGCATTCCACACTTCTCCTTCTTGGACAAAGATGGAAATGAAGAGGGTAATGTGGTTGGCAGGCTTCCAAAACAATACTTCCTTGAGAATGTAGATGCTCTTGCTCGGGGGGAAACAACGGTACCCCATGCCCGTGTTGTGGGACAATACTCAAGCACTGAATCCAGGAAAGTTCACCAGGTTGTTGATCCTAGAAGTCATGGTTAGATCCTACCTTCACCATCAGAAGAAAAACGTCAAATTTTTAGGTTAGGTAATCCATTTCTAGCTTGTTAATCTTCTATTGAATCTTAGTTAAATGCAGGCTGTCGTATATGTTGACAAAATGGGTATTTTGCTTGTGTCCGGGACTATAGTTTCACCCTGCATTTCTCAGTCCTTTTACTTTTCAGATGGCAAGGCATTTAGGATCTTCTTACTGGTATCTGTTTGCATTGCATGCAGGTGGAAAATTCATATCACAAATCAGAGACACCAAATATGATTGTTGTTCGTGTTGTTAGTTTCTCAAGAAGCTGGTTCCCTTCTGCAAATTTGTACCTTCAGTCTTCAATTGTAAGTTCCCTGTTGTCCACGAATCCATACGGTTGTGATGTAAGTCAATTGTTGGTCATTTAAGCTTGTGTATATCAGGACGTTATGGCCATTCCTTCTTTCTCGAGTTATCCGATTTCCCCTGATCACCATTTGACATTTTTGTGTGTGAGCTACCATTGTGTGAGTCTCTCCTTTACATGAAAATCCCCATCTTTCTGTGCAGCGTGTATTTCCTCAAGGGCACGGGATCGTCTGTGCCTATTAATCTATTCCAAGCCTGTGCCAATGCCAAAAAATTCACCCACAAGTTTTAATATAAATAAATGGAACATAGTGAAATTTGTGGATGAAAATTCGAACCAGAGGGTAGGAACAGATTAAAAGGCACAGATCTTCCGCATAAAGGTTGAATATATTTAAGTTTAAAATAAATTGAATATATTTAAGTTTACAATAATCTTATGTAATGTGAATGTAAATTATTTTGATAATGACATTTTATTTAAATGTTAAGCAAATTATTGTTTTACATATTTATATTTAAATATAAATTTTAAGTTTGAATAACAAATTTCAAAATGATTTTTTTAATTTTTACATATTGACCATCATTTGAAATAATAAGTTGTAATTAACTTTAGTCTTTTTGCAGTTTCTTTTTTAGTGTCTCTTTTGTAAGAAAAGGAAATTTAAATTAAGTATTAATTTAAATTTAATCTATGTTTGATTTTTAAATTTATTTCTTAGTCTTTTATATTGCAATTTTATTATAATAGAGAATTAATCAAGGATTTCTCTTGGAAAGTTACTTAAACATGGCACCAACAAAGACAAAATGAGGGCTAATTCTAAACTAAAGTACCAAAACAGAAACTTTCAGACTCGAGAATAAAAAAAGAAGTCAAGATACATCCAGTTTCAATTTGGTGGTGTCCAAGTCTAAGGCATTTGACCTGAGATCAGGCTCTTCATTCATGACTCGGAAGAGAAAGTTATCATAATGGAAACAAACTTAAAAATGTTAAAAGAGACAAACAACAAAGTATGAACTCGTGTCTTAAAAGAGGCAAAATCCGTTTTGTTCTTGCACACCTTCTTTTCAACATGGTGAACATATGGCAACAAAATATCTGAGAGGTAATAAGCAAGCATGAAGCATATATCTGTTAAAGGTATGTATAAGTAACCTCGTTTAGTATTCACAGCAAGAAAAACCATTATCATGCAACTTCACTGAACTAAATTTACCCAATAAGCTGTTTGTTGAAGGAGAGCTGTGTTCACTTGACCATGGATCCTGCACAGAAACTGGGGAACTATCCTTAATCACCTCCATTGAAGATATACAATCTACCATCCTAGGAGCAACAAGTACTTTCCTGCTGCCTACCCCTTCCTTCTTAACTGAGGCAACACTTAGTGATCTCTCCGATGATGAACAAGACGATGCTTCGGGTGATGCCATGCACATATCTGGCATCCATGAACTAAGCCTGATGTTTTCCAGCTCTTCTGCCACTTCCATCATTGTGGGCCTCATATCCTGATGGAAAGCAAGGCACCTAAAAGCAAGCTCTGTAACACTATGAATGGATGACAATGTCCAAGCATCCCTGTGAGGCTCGAGTTGGGGATCAATTATTTCGTCCACACGACCCCTTTTGATCCTATCAACAGCAAGTGCAGCCAAATTCACCTCACTCTGAGGACGAGAAAAATCGACCACTTTCAGTGCAGTTATTATCTCAATGAGTACAACCCCGAAACTATAAACGTCGCTTTTATCAGACAGATGAAAATATTGATGGTACTGAGGATCAAGATAGCCTGGAGTCCCCTGTGGGGCTGTTGAGATATGTGATGATTCGATCATGCCAAGCCTTGAAAGACCAAAATCAGCTACCTTGGACCTGTAATTGTAATCCAACAGTATGTTGCTTGATTTGATGTCTCGGTGGTAAATAGGTGGATTCATAACAGAGTGTAGATAGGCAATAGCTTTGGCTGTTTCAGTAGCAATTGTGAGCCGAATCGTCCAAGGAAGTCCCTGTCCCCTCTCTCTTTGTAAATGCTGACAAAGAGTTCCGTTTGGCATAAACTCATAGACAAGGATTGGTTGACCCTCTTCCACGCAGAAAGCCAAGAGGCGAACCAGGTTAGGATGACTGACAGAAGAAAGGAGTTTAATTTCATTCCTGACTTGTTCAATGCTATACATATCTCTGTGTCTGATCTTCTTTATGGCCACCCACTTATCATTGACTAGTTTTCCCGCATAAACTGTGCCATAAGCTCCAGTTCCCAGCCTTTGTTTTTCTGCAAAGCCATTTGTGGCTCGTTCAATTTCTTTGTATGTCAAGAATGGAATACTCGAGCTCCCAGCAGCTTCGCATAGAAGACGCTTTTCATTGAGCTGATTTCTGACGGAGTTTGACCGCTTTATAACACAGTAACAAAGAACAGCCAGACCAAAAATTAATGATGTTCCAGCAACAATTCCTGAGAATGAAACAATGCATACTTTGTCTTAATATTCCAAAAGGTTCAAGGATATAGAAAAGGAGAGAAAGTTACAAGGACTTCGGCATGCTGCTTCAAACGAACAAGTTGACTTCTTTCACACAAAAAACAAGTACAATGCATTTGAAAATACGTATGTAGATTGCTGGGAGTTCTATAAAAGCAAAAGAAAAACGATACGGAAATTAGAAAGAAAGGCATCCTCATATAATAACCTGAAAACCAGATGAGATGACACTTAATCGTTAAGTTAGGCTCAATACTTGTTAAACCGGTACGAAGTGTGTTCATAGCAACCACATGGACATCACTAACACAGATACGTTTACGTTTCTAAATCACATATGATGTACAGAACGCTTTGGACAACATTTCTGACTGGTTATGTTTGTCATTCTTCTGTGGATATAATGCAGAAGAATCAATCCAGAGCATATCAAACTGTTAACCAACACTTAATTAAAGAAGAAGTACCCTGAACGAAAAAGTTCCAAACGAAAACGGACCAAAATTGAACTTCATGGAATGATGGAATGTTCAGAGGGTACAGTGATTCTGATTCTTTATACCTATACTTTGCAGGAAGAATATAGTAACCCATTTTTACTTTAAAAACAGAAGCATCAAGTCACCCAGTGCATATGCGGAGGGACATAACACAAGAAGTTAAAAGAGATACTACCTCCAATTAGAGCACCAACTCTTTTAGTTCCTCCACATTGGGCAGAAATGAACTTTGAGACATTGCAGCCAGAATCTGCCAAATGAGCTATCAAAATGAAAAATCAGCACCTGGCATATTAAAGGCCTGAACATCAAGATATAGTGATCATGCCCATTGCTTTTATGCACATAAAACTTCCGCCTAATATTCAAAATTTTGACGAATCTCTCGTGTTAACTAACCAAAATCAAATTTCTGTGCAGGCTACTTTGCTTTGAGAGAATCACACCATATTGAATCAAGATCCTAAGTTTCATCTTACAGAACATATGAACTTTCCTAAACAGTTTCTATTTCTTTTCACTTATTTTCAGTGGATCATATTTTCACATGCACAGCGTTTCCATAGTGTCATTAGTATAAAGTTCAAAGACTTGCTTTTGCAATCTAAACAATCTTAACTTTCAGAAATTTCAAGACTAAACAGCGACTGATAGAATCGAGAAATTCTGGTACTGCAGACCCCTACAATCATGGCAGATAAGCGCATACAAATGGCCAGCGTATAATTTGATGTAGGGTCATGTTAACGGAGTCTTCGATTTCAGAAGCTAGGACCTTTGACAAACCCAGAATTGCCAAACTGAAGTCATACTTTTAACTGTGTCTTCATTTAATGATACAGAGAAATTTTCCACTGTATTTCACGTCTACCAAAACTAAGTTGTGATTAAACCTTCGTAGTTCTGAGTTCTAACAAATCTTCCCTTCCTAGCTATGACCAAAATCCATACTAATCCTACCCAACTAACATAACAAGTAAGTATAGCAGGAATTTGGAATAGAACCAGACAAGCACAGCTCGGTCAAAGTCAAGAGCCTCGATGGATGCACTGTGACCTATGTGCCCCTGAAAATCATGTCTAAGCCCGAACTTTACGACCATGGACTGACGACAATTTAACGTGTCACACCATAATTGGCTAAGGTACTCAGCCAACGATTCAAAGTTAAACAACTAAGCGGCACAAAATACTAATTAAACAGCAAAAGGTCGAGTTGACTCACTTCTGTTGCAACCCTCGCGGTCGACGTAGCCATCTCCGACGAACCCTTCATTGCACCAACACCTGAACCCCGATTTCCCATTACCACGCTTAACATCCTTACAGAACCCATTTGGGTGACAGGGACTGCGAGAACAATTACCTTCAAGCCACCATTCCAATTCAGCTCTCTGCAACTCTAGCGAAACCACAGGACTATATGACTCGACAGCAAGCGAAGAGAAAACATACTTGCAGCGTGTCCCTGTAACATTGTCGTAACTCATGACATCGATTTCCAGTCCCTCCTTCGAAAAGCAATTCAAGTTGCCGCTTGTAGAGTTACAGTTGCTTGCGTTCAACTTTGACTCCAACGGACTCCTCGTTAGAAAGCACCCTCCTAAAGGCTTTGAGCAGTTTTGCAGTAGCAGATTGCTTCTCCAAGCAACAGCTATGTTGCTACCAAACAAAGGTTTTATTGATTCAACCGAGCGGTAACATCGTGCAGGGAACTCAATCGAGAGACCATCTGATGTTATGTTCTGGACTTGAAATCCTCCGATTTCAGTCCCTGTTTTCGTGCAGTTCAATGGGATCAAGCAATTATCAGAGAAACCAAATGGATAAGGCACTTTCTTTACTGATGATCTGCTATTTTCACATGTTCTCGTGCAGTTGTTTGAGCCGTGAGCTATCGTTGACGCGACCATGTAGACTATAAGCATAAAAAGATACAGACTTGCTTTTTGAAAAATCATTTTGACAATCTAGCTCTCTGTCTGTGGTAGAAGCAAAAGCAATCAACTCAAAGAAGCTTGATCATGCAACAGGGTCATCAAAATGTCAAGTCTTCTTGCTTTCTGCTGATTAGAGAAGAAGAGAGAGAGAAAAGAGTGATGAGAAAATTGATACAAAAACCAAAAGCCAGAACTTTTGTGCGGTTGGGAGGTCATCTAATCCAATAAATGCCTAAAATTCACTCAAGCAAAAGCCCAAAGGAATGCATGGTTACGGTTTGGTGAAACATTTATGAACTGAGCTTACCTTTCCTCTGAACTCGTTCAATGGCTACAACATCTGTGCGATTTCCAATTCTAAGCCTGTCACTGATAAAATAAGGAGTCATAATGAGAGAGAAAATCAGACCCGCTGATGTTCTTCATCTCACTGACTAAACTAATCGAAAAAGGTGCCAGCTTTTCTGGATATAGATTTTATCATCTATCAAACAGCGATGATACAAGGCCTTGAAGCAACAAGCTTTTCTACTGTAAAGAGACCTTCCTCCATTCTATCTTTTTTCTTTCCCACTCACAACATCAAATTAATGGGAGTCCCCGAGAACAAGAAGAGCCCTTTGCAACCAGATATTCCCCGTAGGCCATAGGTGGAGACTTATTCACGGAGAGAGACCGGAATTCTACAGTCAGCACGCAATAATAAAACCTTTGACTTTGAAACACAAAGAATAGTCCTAAGTTTTTTTGTGTGGACACTTCTTACCCAGCCTTTCGTTGGTTGATAAATGACTTGATGAATGTGGGGAAGGTAGGTCACCACCATGTTTCCAACTTGTTGCCTTTCACCTTTTATATTCGCCATGTTTGGCAATCAGCTGATAGCTGATAGTTGATTCTATTAGCTGTTAGTTGATAGCTGATTATATCAGCTGATTTGACCAGCGGATTGCATTAGCTGTTTGTTAAAGATGTTTGGTAAAATTAGCT
>JAOTIZ010000203.1:6643105-6659263 GCA_027123425.1 Erythroxylum panamense | reverse complement strand
TTTTAGTATTTCAATGAATATTCTTATAAGAATTTAGATTTTAGATATTTAATTCTACAAAAATTAAATTTATAACTTTAATAAAAAATATAGAACATATAATAATAATATATTATTATTATTATTATAATTATAAAAAGATTTTGAGTTATTAAAAAATAAAATGTTACATCAACAATATATACAAACAAATATTGATACTACATTTAAAATATAGATTAATATATAATCGTTATTTATAATTTTAGTATAAAATTAATTTATTTTATTTTTTATTTTTTATCATAATTATTTTTCCTTTAATTAATAAAAACTCATTTGACGTTTAAAAGCTTCCATTATTTATTTAACAGCCTAAAATAACCTAGGAGCTAAATATATGTATTTGTTTAGTCGATCTAGAAGCTTCTGTATTTAACAAGCAAAGGTCCAGAAGCCTTCTAATGCTTCGGGCGACATCCTAAGATCCAGAAAAGTGTCACTCTTTCATCAATCGCAGCATTCATTCGATGCAAGCATATATCTGTTCTGATCGAAGTTCTTAACTCTCTGGATTTATCCCTGAAAGCTGTTCGATTTATCTCTTCCAAAATCCCTGAGATTAGATAAGACAACGCAACTTTGAATATTCATTCCTCTGGTCTGTTCTGCTTGGCGTGGTGTGTTGTGTTGTGTGTGAGGACTAACTGACTGAGGAAGAGACGATGATGGTGTACATATGTTGTGTTCTGCTACAAGAATTCTATTCCACAAGGCGGTAGTAAAAGGGTAAAATCGACTTGAATATAAAAACTTTCAGCTGATTATCACGAAACGCTCCTCGAAAGAGCTTGTCCGAAATTAGCTGGTTGGGTTGAATCAGCCAACCCAACCAGCTATTTACCAAACATTTTTAATAGCTTTTTTATAAAGTCAATCAGCTAAAATGAGTCAAACAGTTGAAAAAGAGCTGATAAGCTCTTTACCAAACAAGGCTTACCTCCTAATGCAATGCCATCTGATTTTACTGTGTCACAAGGGTTTGCTATTATCATTCACACGGTTTTGAGGTAAAATTTGTGTTACTTCAGCTACTTCAGAACTAGAGCGTAACTTGGAATTCATTCAAAGCGTGGGTCCTCCGCGTTTTATGTGTCCGCAAGTTGGGACCTGAACGCTGGCCAGACCTTTTGATAGGGACAATTAATTATACCACTTCACAGCTAAATCCCTTACGTATTTCAGGTTTTTGACTTTAATGAACATTATCTATGATGACTATGTAATTTCATTATAAAGTCACCTCTCCTTTTCCTATGTCATTTTTAAGTTATAGCTGAAGAGCAAGATTTAAATTTGCTTTATGACATTACTATTTCAAATTTTGGTATAACTTGATAATTATTTAAACTTTTAAAAAAACCATTTTCATAATTTTAATTAATTCACTTGCCCTGTCCACTCAATCACTATTTGAATGGATTAACATTGACTTTAGGTAATTAATTACATGTCATCTTCATCTGTTAAATTTCCAATTAGAGATGATAACACGTTGAAAAGTAAGCGCAATGTTTACAGTTCCCGAGGCGGTGGGACACTGACATCGCCGTTCTGCCCTGACAGTTGATTCTTTTTTTTTTATTACAGTAGGTATCTCAGTTTAATTAGATTAATCCTAATATCCTAAGACTCCATCTTAAGAGTCCTAGAGAAGGTAAACTTGAAAAATCCAAGATTTCTCAGGTTTTTATGTCGCCTGTACACGTCTGCGCACAGGGAGTCTTCACATACTTGATTGTTCAGGCTGATAATTGATCGCTGGCCTCCCATTGCTCAGTATCAGGTTTCTATCAGCCTCCAGATTTTCTAGTAGCTCCAACTCCCACATTGCCGTTGGAAGCGAGACATTCATAATTGATTCGATCAAGGAGCTGTGTCCAGGAGGTTAGAAGATCATCAATAGAAATAATGTCTATTTCTCCTTCGTTGACGTGACTTTAATTCAAGACCTTCTAAAAATAAAAATTTTAAGTGAGAAACTTTGATCACTCAGACCACTCCTAGTCGACAGCCGATTCTTGTATGTATCCGAGAGCAGTGAGGTTGGTTCCTTGTCATGACGGGTGTTATCTATTGCGTAGAATCTAAGTCCAACTGATTTTTACGTGCCAAAATAAAAGAGACTTGACCACTCCAAGACAGTCTCTTCTTCTTCCCGTTTCTTTCCCCTCCATTCAACAAGCCAGAGGCTGACTGCATGGCAGCATCTTAGAAAAACCTTCCCAGCTTTCGATAATTGCTGCCTGCAAATCAACAGCGAGTCACGATATAAACTTTTGTATTATCTTTTAATGCCATCTTTTGTTATGGATTGAATAAATACATCAGTAATACACATAATAAATCAGTGATATCTTTTAATGCAAATTCAATTCTTTAACATCTAAAAATGCAAATCATATCTTATGGTCAATTTGTAAATCATTATTAAACAAATATGAATTCCTCTCTCTAATTATCTTAGAAGTTAACAGTTTCAAGTCATTAACGATTTGAATAGGTTGTTGAAACACTTAAAATCAGTCTCTAATTCACCAAATCATTATAGTAGTCAAAGAACCATATCAAATCCCAATAAAACTAAATATTGGTTTGATAATTTCCATTCACAAATGTTTTTTATTAATTAATTTATTAAAAAATTAACAAGCAATTAAATGAGTATAAAAGTGAAATTTTTAATTTTACCTGACTCTTATTTAAAGAAAAGATCTCGTTTAAAAACAATTAGTCTGAAACCTATTAGAATAGATATAATAATTCTCAATTTCTCTAAATTAATTGATTTTAACCTATCATTCAAATCAAAACTTACTATTAATTGATAAAATACGATAGCATTCCATACTGATTAAATGAGAACAATAAGCTTAATGAAAAAGATTAAACTATAAATTAAATAATTGAGATAACTACAATTACTTAATTTATTTTTCCTTGTTTCTTATAAGTTAAATATGTAATAACATAAACAATCTACTTCCTATTTGTAACAATCATTTATAATAATTACAAATCATCAAAACTCATATATCGCAATAGAGTAATTAAATATGAATTAGTTTATCAAATCAGTCAATACTAATTACCCATGAAATAGAAAAACAAAAAAAAGAAATACTTGAATTAAAAATAAAATTTAGGTTTAGAAACTCCCAAAGTTACAAATGTACCAACTCTTTCTTCCTTAAAAATATCCCCCACAATTGAATCAATAATATCCACATGACAAATAGGGTGAAAATCATTGGTGTATTTCATTGTTTCAAAAACATTAAATTCTAATATCTTTCCCTCAAAATCGATGAAAATAATACCTTCATCTATATTTTTTTAGCGGGCTTTATAAACAACCTTACAAACAAATTTGAAGTTGAATGTTCTGCACAGTCTTCATCTATTTTCAAGATTTAAAAATTCACTGGAAATATCAAACTATTAACTTGAACCAAAACATCCTCTATAATACCAGTAGGATGCATATAAGAACAAATATTTGGCTAAATAGTCACATTAGATTTTTTGTAAAGGATTGACATTTAAAACTTAGTTAATTGAGTATGACATAACATTAATAGATGCACTTAAGTCTAGCTTGACACACTCAATTTCCTTATTACTAAAAATATAAGAAAGTGCAAACATACTTTAATCTTTTCATTTGTTTTAGTAATATCCTAGTTATTATAGCTGAAACATTCTTATCCAAAATTATTCTCTATTTGTTATTTAGCTTCCTTTTATTTATGCGTGGTTTTTTCAAGAACTTTACATATTTTAGAATTGTCTTGATAGCTTCTAGTCGTAATATATCGTTTATAACCTTTTTTATGGTCGTTAATATCTCTCTTTCATCATCATCTTCTTTTGATTTAGCTAACTTGCAACTGAAAGGAGGTACACACAAATTAGATGGTATATGAAAAGGAAAAATCAAACTTTACCTTTTTTTCGTCTTGAGATAGAATTTAATCTTCCTTATCTCCTTCTTTATGCCTTTATACCTCTGTTGGCAAATAAGAGTTGTATTGAATTTTCTTCCCACTTTTCAATGTTATTACACTCAATTTCACTTTAGGACTCACTGCAATTTGTGACAATATTTTTTCTAATATTTGCACTTCCAATTTTCTAAGATAGGTGGCTAAGAGAGTGATCTAATTTCTTAAATTTTGAAGTCTTGCCCTTATTTCCTATTGAAGTTACTAAGTAATATTAGTATTAGCCTTAACAATTTTATCCAAAGATGTAAATGAATTTGAGGGTTGAGATTGAGCGTGTGCAAGTTCAGGTGTAAGTGCTTGAGGTTGTCTATTGAAAATTTGATGTTGTTATCTTTATTTCCCTCCTTTATTTTTATAGCTAAAATTCAGATGATCCCTTCATCCCATGTTGCAATAATTTGAATAAGAGCCATATTTTCATCGATGTTGACTAGGAAATTCCCTTATTGCATTAACTTTTTGAATGGAATCTTGTCACAATGTATGGTACAAATCTTTAAGATACCTAAAGAGTGAGCATATTCTACATACTCACATCAATTACAATTGGCCTACAACCATTTAAAAATTAAAGCAATTAAATATGAAATTTTATCCTCAAGCTTCGCAATTCTTACCTCATTCACTCGCTTAGCAACTCCATCTATCCTTGTCTAAAATTATTAAGAATTTCCAACCATATTTGAAATCAATTACCTAGCTACTTCTAGTGTTTTGTTTACCAAAGCGCCCCTATTAGCTACATCTACCATACTCTAATTTATTGGAAATAACCCTTCAGAAAAGTAATTAATTAAAAGTTGTTTAGGAATCTGATGGCATTGGTAGTTAGCACATCATTCCTTAAACATCTCCGAATATTCGTAGAATATTTCTCCAGTGAATTGTTTTATCCTACATATCTTCTTTCTAATATTGGTAGCTCATGATGCAGGAAATAACTTCTCTAAGAATAACTTTTTCATTTCATTATATATTGTTACTAAACTAGGGGAAGATAACAAAGACAATCATTTACTCACATTTAAATGAAAATGAAAATGTTTTGAGAATAATTTGCTTTTCTATCAATCCTTATGGCTTTATTCTGAAACAAACAATATGAAATTCCTTTAAATGTTTATGATGATCTTCACCTGCAAGACAATGAAAGATAGGGAGTAATTAAATGAAACCAAATTTTAGTTCAAAATCTACCTCAATATATAAAAGTCTCATGCATAAGGATTGTTGATTCAAGTTTGGTATTGTTAACTCTCTATCTTTCTCAACATTCTATTGATAGGATTTGACATCTTCTCTTCAACTTCTTGGAAAATAATTTTTTTTTCAATTGTTAAATCTACCTCTACTTTGAATTTTTCCTTGTTTAATCTCTTTCCTTAAATAGCATATTATTTTTTCAATCTTTGGATTTTATTGTATATGAGAAGAACGAGTCATACAAGACAATAAATTAGCAGTAAACTACAAAATAAAGTAAAGAAACTAAACTAATTCCTTGGCTATAACAATAAAATTTTGAACAAACTGTCGACATCCTCAAAATTAATTTATGTTTCACTAAACTATTATAGTAATTGCGGAACTAGGTTAAATACTAAAAGAATTAGATATTATTTTTTAATTTTAACTAACAAAATAAAATGGGAGGTTTATGATTAATTAACTAATAAAATAAATTTAACAAATAATTAAAATAAATTAAATGAGTATAAAATTAATAAATTCAATTTTACCTAACTCTGATTTAAGAGAAGGATCTCATCTAACTATAACTTTAACTATGGTCTAAAAAGAATAAATCACAACTCAAACAATTAGTCTGAAACTAATTAGGATGACCATAACAAATCACAATTTTCCTAAATTAATTGATTCAAACATAGCATTCAAAACATAACTTACCATTAATGGATTAGGTATGATATCATTTTATATCAATTAAATGATAACAATGAGTTTAATGAAAAAGACTAAACCATAAATTAAATATTTGAGTCAGCTACAACTACTTAATTTAATTTTCTTATTTCTTATAAGTTAAATATGCAAATATGTAAATAAGTTACTTACTATTTGTACTAATCATTTATGACAATTATGGATCACTGAACTCATAAATAATAATAGAATAATCAACACTGAATTAAATTGTTAGATTAATCAATATTAGTTATTCATGAAATAAAAACAAGAAATAAGAAATACTTGTATTAAAATAAAATCTAAGTTTAGAACAAAACCTTCCAAAGTTATAAATGGAGTTTTGGTTCCCCATCAGAAACTTTAGATTTTACTATTGATGACTATCTTTTCCTCACTAAAGATAAAAAGAAAGTTAATAATGAGTGTAACTTGTTCTTCCCTCCTTAGAATAATTTTTCTATCAATATTTCAGAGATAATGATTGAAATAAATTATAATCCATATATAATAGGGCATATATAAGGTCTCCTAATTAGACCAAACTTCCTAAACTAAGTTTGATTCCAAGCGTGATCTCATCTTATTAGTTTCAGCAATCTCTCATCTTTGACTCTATTTTCCCAAATTTTATGGTTTTATCAAATGATGTTCCCATTAGATATTTTGAACCAATTTAGTTAAATCTACCCTTGTTACCTCCTAAAGTAAAATAAAAAACAAATTTACCAGTTAAGCACCAAAATTAACTTTAAATTTTAAAAAGGATAAGTCCAATTAATATAATTTAATCATATCTTATCAGGACCTTCCATGGTCATTAAAAAAAGGATGGGTAATAAGTGGAATAGGAGATTGAATGCATTGAATAACAAGAAAATTCCAATCATTTAATTGCCTTAAATCCACAATATTGGTACCAACTACTTAGTGTAAGGATAACATAAATAAGATTTAGCAGTTCTTATTGTATATTATTAATAACAAGTTTCGATATGTTAGTACTAACTGTGTGGTGAAGGGTTAATATAAAGAAGGTTTAGAAGTTTTTGTTGTGTATTATTATCAAAAGGGTTTATGTATATATATCATTGAGTTTGTAATTATAGTGTAATTTTATGTTAAAATCAAATTTAACACAGTTGTCAATTACCCTGTATTGTTATTTATGCATATTATTTTCTTCTACGTATTGGTTACATGACTAATTATTGTTTGAACCTTGTTTATAACAATCATCTACAACTCCACCATTAAGGAGAAAGAGAACATTTAAATTAGTTAATCCAAATACTTTTCAACTATGATTCCAAATAAGAAGGTTGAGGTGGAAGGAAGCCTCAAGTATCATATCACAACAATTACAAGAGTGACCTTTCAAACGAATATCTAATACAAATTCAAACTAACAAATTTCCAACATTCAAATTAAAAGTAAAAAAAAGTATAAATAATAATTAGATGTTCATTAGTTGGTTTGTAGAAAATTCTAGTTGATCCACTATATTTTGGATGCATAATTGTTAATTTCATATCCAATTTTGATTGGATCCAATTTTGATTTGTAGAGAATTCATATTGGATCCAATATCCAATACCTGGTTAGATCCATTTATTTATATTTTTGTATATTCTAGTTGAATCCATTTTCTTTATTTTTATGTACATTCTGGTTAGATCCATTGTAAAGTATCTTACCAACATTTTGGTTGGATCCATTATGATTTAGAATTGCAACATTGTAATAGAATGATATAGCTTGGTAGCTATTCTATGCATGAGTCAAATAGCATACATTATTTCCCTTTGCTTTATTACCTTTATCAAACGAATCTTTTTCTTTTTATTGGCTTACATTATATGACTATCAAAGTTAATGACCTATATTATATGAATCTCAGCTTTTAATGTCCAAATTATAGGCTTATAGGTTTATGATTCTCATATGTTTCATATTCTTATCAATTGAAACTTTGCATATTATCTTTTTATGATGTCTTTTTAAACATATTGTCACAAGTTGAACTTCAATTTGAATGTAATTATATATGTATATAAGAATGGAGTAATTAAAATATATAAACTAAAATTTTATGTACAATACAAGTACTTCTCACATTAGCTTCATTCATATACAATATTCTTAGTGTATGAATTCCTTTAAAGCATATGTCAAAGCCCTATGATTTCAATAGTGAGAAACATATAACAACAATATATAATGAAATGGAAACAACAACAATATATGTTATGAGTATCTTCTTCAGCTCCTTGTTTATGAGTATCTTCTTCAACTCCTTGTTTTCATTTATAGCAAGTTTCGATTCATACTCCATTAGCTTTATTTTTTTATCTATCTAAATTTATTCCTTTTGTTCCTTTTTATTTGGTCTTCTAACAAGTCCCTCACACACATCGTCTTCAATGTTCCCTTTATAACTCAATGTTAATTAATGTTAATTGGTGTTTTAAATTAACATTATCAGTCATTAATCTTCGAATAAAATAAATAGCCCTATTTGGGAAGGGATTGTCATGTCAACAAAAGAACTTACAACTCCTAACCTTGTAATCATCACCAAACCAAACATTTATTCTATGTTTGTTCCCATATTGAATATTATAACAAAATATTTTTACTAACAAGATATTTTGGGCACCTATAAAACCTACAGCTAGGATTTTCTTCACTCCATAAAGTATTTAAATAAACGTTGAATCTGAATGATTCACGTGCATGGATACTGTTTATTACTGTTCAACACCAGCACTTACCGAGTTTATCGCCATTGTTTATTAATATTGTTAGGATTGTTTATTATTATTCTTAGGTAGTTTTGTTGTTACCGAGTATCTAGCTTAGTAGGTTGTTAATAGTGGGTCTGTCATGCTAACGTGCTCCTGTGAGAGTGGAAAACGTTGGGATTGTAAGCCCATAAATAGGTAGTCATTTCATTGAATAAATTATTCCAATTCCTTGTACTTCATTTCCTTTTCTGCGTAAGCTTTATCTGAAGTTGTTCCCTCCCACATATTTTGTATTATTACATTCTGTCAAAATATAAGCTGGGAAAGCAACTTGTTCAATACGTACCTATTTCTACAGAATCATATAAGCATTAAACTCTAGCTGAATAACTACTGTTAGTTGAAGACCCAAAAAATGAAATGTCTAATCCCTGCTACTCCATTTTTCTACTATATGTCACAATATAACCAAGAAATAATAAGAAACGTAACTATTAGTTAACAACATGGAAATAACCATCAATCACCAAGAAATAAATATCCTACCCATAATGGAAACAAAAAATATAATGGAAACACATCATTCAACAAATAACAATGACATTCAATATGGGATTCACGTTTAATTTTATCAATGAGATTGTTAATTATTGTTCAGAAATTGTAAATGAGACAAATTAGGAAGACACTTTCTTCATTTGGAAGAAAATAAACAATGACATACAGTAGTGTTCACCTTACTAGTATTCAGTTGGCTATTAAAAACATTTAATTTGATTATAGGAACCTAAATTGTTCTTTTCCTTTCTTTATCGCTTTTGTAAAGTTACCAACAAATATATGCATATGTTGAAACCTCATTACCCTCCAAAATTTTCTCAATGCCAACACTTTGTTCATTCATTTATATTCTTTATGTTATATAAGAATTTAAAATGTAAATAAAGGTGGTATAGCTAAAATTATATTCAAACAACGATAAAATTTTAGAGACTACTTGAGTTAACTCAAATACTAGAGTCATCTACGAATGTTTGATTTATGGACAAAAACAACTTACAATTGCAAAATTGAAGCATATGCGAGATTATTGTGAACAAGCTCCCATTAAAGGAACAAGAACGAAGAAGAGCAGGTGTCTGTTAACTAAAGAAGAATCAAAGATGATATAGGAAATGAAGAAATAATTGTCCCTTGTCCTTTAGGTGTTAGGGGCTTGCTGGAAATTAGAGATAAATGCAATCAAGTTTAAATTTTACAAGAAATTAGGTTTTGTATTTTAATTTTGAAAATAATAAAAATTAATTAATTTAAAAGTAAGAAATTAATATTTACCCAACTTAATAGGGACATAAAGTTTATTTGACAGAGGATTAAAAGGGTGAGTATTTTTAGTGCAACTCATTCTATTTTAGAAACGTTAGGGGGTAAACTAGTACTAGAGATAATATAAGAGCCACCTTAGACTTTTTGTTAAACATTAAGGGACAAGTTAGATGTCTTTACATACAAAAACTAAAGACCAAGTATGAGTAACTATTCTTTTATGGGAAGAACTTGAAATTGTTTGAATGTTAGTTTAAGATGAAAGAGAACAATGTGGAGGCTTGTGTCTCTCTAAGTCTAGGATAGAGATTACTTGATGGAGATAAGAATGTTGCGTTCTTATTCTACTTTGACCAAGGTCTTGCTATTTTGGAGTAGCAGAAATTTAAATGCAGTGATTTGAATATTCCCAAAATGTGTAAAGACATTTTGCAAAATACAGTCAAACCTCTATAAATTAATATTGTTGGGATCATGATATTTATTATTTTATAGAGATATTAATTAACCGATAAATTAATATTTATTAATTTAAAGAGATTTTTGCAATTGATTGAAGTTAAATTTTGATTACATCAAAAAGTATTGTATCTTAGAAAAATTCATGTTTTATATTAATTGAATGAATCTAAAACATAGATTCATTGTACATAATATTAATGTAAACTAATAAATAATGTTTATTGTTTCTTAATAATTAAGTATTATTCATTGTATTTTTACTAAAACACATTTAATGTGTATGTACATATGATAGAGATAGAAAATTAAACAAGATAGAAAATTTCTTGAAACCACACCCAACAATGGCTCCTCATCTAAACGGTGTCACGAAATCAACAATGACTGATCAAATACGCAAAGAATTACGTGAGTACAAGAGAGATCATTCGACATGCACTCAAAAAGATTGTAGTTGTGGCTTGAAGAAAAGTTTCATTTGAAAGTTAGTCAAGGTACAATCTCAAACACACTCAAACGATCGACTGAGTATCTTTCGGCCAACTTAGAAAAAGAAAGGGATATCAAGCGACACAAACCAGCAAAATTTTAAGATATGGAGAAGGATGTTTATAAGTGGTTTCTCCAGTACAAACATCACGTGAATATGACCGGAGAGCTAATTTTGGAGAAGGCAAAAGATACAATGAAACTTCTATACCCTCAACAAGATTTTGAGCATAAATTTTCTCAAGGTTGGCTTAAGAAATTCAAACTACGACATGGTATTAAGTTATTTCGTCTTTTCAGAGAGAGTGGTTCGGTTGATATACAAGAGATGGAGAAGCAATTGGAGTCTATAAGGGAAAAAATATGGATGAAATTGGTATGTTTTACAGGGTTACAAACTGATCATTCTCTTGCTACGAAGCAATTTAAAGGAAGAAAACAAGACAAAGAAAGACTAATAGTTGTTATTTGTTGTAATGAGGATGGCTATGAAAAAAATCCCTTTATGGATTATTGGAAAATATGCAAAGCCACGTTGCTTCAGGAATGTCAACTTGAATAGCTTGAATTGTAACTACCGTGCCATCAAAAGAGCTTGAATGACAATTGTGCTATTTGATGAATATATTCGCTAGTTTGACTAAACAATGCATGGTAGAAGAATTTTGTTTATGGTAGATAATTGTCCAGCACATCCGAGATGTGAAGGGTTACATAATGTTGAGTTATTCTTCTTACCACCCAACATGACATCAAAAATTCAACCTTGTGATTCTAGAATAATAAGAGCTTTCAAGATACACTATCGTAGGAGATTTTACTGTAGGATTTTAGAAGGCTATGAGTTGGGACAATCTGATCTAGGTAAGATTAATGTTTTGGATGCTATCAATCTTGCAGTCTCGGCTTGGACAATTAATGTTCAGCAAGAGACAGTAACAAATTTGATATTATTTTCCTTCTCTCAATTGAATGTTTGTATTGTTTATCCGTTTATGTCTTAAAATTATTTATAGAACATGCATTATTGTTAATTAGAAGAAATATACAATCATATTGCTTATATATGTCAATATTAATTTTCTAGAATTTAATCAAAATACAATCAAAATTGTCCTACCAATTTTGTTGTCCATTTCCAACTTTTAGCCATACTCCTGTATAATTTAAAATCACTAGGATACTAATATAGTTTGTGTTATACAAATCAATAAGTTTTTCATACTTGTTAAAGATGATGATAACTTTAGTTTGAATGTTTCATTGTAGAATTTTTCTCCATTAGAATAAATTTCTTTTTATATTTGTCAAATAAGATATAATTATTGAAAAATCAGGATAGAATCTCATTGCATTTGCAGTGAAAGAAAAATATTTTTTCATAATTCTCCAAATGATAAGATCACTTTAATATATAATATGATTAGCGCATAAATAAATTAAATTATAAATCATAAATCATTCCTATTATGAAACTTAACTTATTTTTCTACAACTCCTCTTGAGCTAAATTTTGAAATATGTTTATTACAACTATTGTAGTCACATAAGTATCCAACCCTTATCAAAATCCACAAGAATAGATTGAAAGAACTTTACAACTGATGAAGAAATGGGTAAGCAAGGATTATTAACTTCCTTAGAGTCTACGTCTATTTATAATAAGATTTAAACCTTTTGGTAATTTAATTTAATTATATTTAAAGTTCAAATTAACCTTATTTTGAATTAAAATAATTATAAGTAAATACCAATTAGGTTCAAATAAGATCCTATATTTAATATTAGTCCTTATTTATTAAATATCTTATATTTGACCTTAAAAGTTTGCATACTTTACAATCAAATACCACTTGACTAAGCTACTTTTTTTTCTCTCTTTAACTGTTATTTATGTATCACCCATAAGGTTCTTAAATATATAGACAATGAATATAAATTATAACCATAAATTATATTTAGGATTAGATAAATTAAACTCATTTTATTTATCTTTTATTATTTAGTTAAATAATTTATATCTATAGACTAAGATTGACGTCTAATAACACATCATGACCACCTAAATATCAGAAATAGTAAAGTAATTTTGAATAACCTTTTTGATATAATTTTTTAAATAGAATTCAATCCTTTCATCATATAATATTCCCATTAGATATTGAGCATGAAACTAATATATATTTGAAGTCAATCATATTTGTTTTCTACTACTAGTAATTGATTATTTTAAAGAATTTTGAAAATTGTTTTCAAAGTTTCATTATACCTTAACTAAGAATTTTTCAAATCAATACTAATCAAGAATAGTATAATATTCCCTCTAAATAATTTAGGATGACAAATCTTATATTGTCACTTAACTACCTTTATAAAATTCATATTATATTCATTGACTATCAAATGAGCTGGTTTGACTAGGATAAGTCATAAGTAGTATTAAAACATAACAATTCACATATTAAATACTTTAGAGATATTAAGTCAAAGGATCACTTATACAACTATTACAATCAAAATTTCTATAGACATATAATTAATTCCTAATGGAATTCTCATATTATGTGAGTTCAATGAACTTATTCTTTAATAAGAACTCACACATTTGTTTAAATATCTCTATACTCTTTCTCTATAAGACTGATTATTTCCTTCATAAGGATGAAACATAAAATGTACCTATTTTTCACTCTTTTAATTTCTAATCTTAATAGAGCAATGATTAAGAACAATTTAGAGATAATATATAAATATAATATGAATTTCATAATTATGACCCCATTATAATTTTATTTACAAAGCATATTTATCTCATATGTTAGATAATTAAAAAAGATAAATAATTCCTTTATTTAATTATGTTATCAAATCTACAATTAGTCGAATATATGTAAAGCATAAATCAATAATCTCTAATTTGTAATAAGCCAATCATTTAAATATCTTATAAAATATCAATATATCGCAATCATGTACTATTGGGATAGTAGTCTAGTGAGAGAATTCTATAAGATTATCTTTAGTGAGTACGTACTTCATTTTAATTATCATCATAAATAAAATGAATAACCTATATATATACTTTGATCCTTGATGAGACCTTAGCTCTTTATGTTTGCCAGATGACTTTAATGTTCCATAAGACAGTATTGTTTGAATGATGTAAAGTGTTATATCAAGTTCCTTAAATAACTTATTGATCCAAATAATCATTTTCACTAAATGGAAATTGTATTGTGAATTAATTAGTAATTAATATTATGTTAAAATCTTTCCAATTCAAAACAATATTATTCTAAATAAAATATACCTTAATTAATACTTATTTTTGTTCTTGTCAAACTAAAGTTTAAATCCATATGATCTTTAAACTTAAATATGAACTCATGCATCTAAAAATTAGTATCTTTAATAATTCATAATTATTAGATATCTCAAATGCTAAATGCCTTTAGCATATTATGTATGTAATTAGATTAAAATAGGTAAGCAATTTTTGTATCTAATCTCTATAGAATTTTAATCCCAAACCTTTTCATATCTAATACAGAATAGTTCCTAGATTATCATATCTTCTACAATTGAAATATGAAACATTGTTGTAATGAACAATTTATCATCTGCCAAATGTTGGGTATCATTTCTGGAGCCCAACCCTTGTTAAAATGCCATAAGACTTGAGCGTGCATATTAGCTTGTAGAGTTGTTTCAATGAACCCTCATTAGCCATCATCCCACATGGGTGGCATGCCTACACCAGTCCAACATAAAAAACAAACCCATTTCGTTTATTTAAGAGCAAATTTTGGGAAACCTACAACTAAAATTTCAATTTAACTTTTTCAAAAAAATTATTCCCCATTGTCTTAAGTTTTTAAAGACACCAAAATCATTTAATTTGGTTTAAAAATATGAAATTTATGACCCAAACATTTTCGGACTGTTCTTAGAATGAAAGAGTACACTATGCTCAAATTCCATCCAGAAATTGAAGGTCTTAGAGACTGAATTAAAATTTGAGTTCTTCAGATAGTTTGTATCTCTATGTCTCTAGTTTATTTAGAAACAAGATTACTCTTATTTGAAGCTCTACAGATCAAGATATCATCAAAATACTGAAGCATGTTCAGTAAAATATTCAATTTATACTCTACAATTGGTACCCTTTGATATGATCAATATTTTTTGAATCAATACCAAAAGCCATAAATTTTTATGGAGAGATAGAAAAATGTGTTAGGAATCTAATTATTCAAAAATCAGGTCATTTGGAGGTCAGACGACAAAGTTATGGTCAAAAGAGTAGAATATATTCAGGCTTCGGGGAGCGCGTGGCCGCGATCGCGACATTTGCGCAATGCCCACAAAGTCGCGCTCGCAACTTCTTTCTCTGACCTATTTTAGTAAAAAGGGTATAACTTTCACTACAAATATCAGATTAAGGTAATTGAAAGACCGTTTCGAAGAGAATTTCTAGGCCTAAAACTTCAATGAAGACTTCAAAAAATATTTTACCTCTAAAAGGGTTAAAATTTCAAAACAATGTAGCTGTCCCGAATGTCCATCTCATGTAGCCTTACTAACTTATAATGATCATATCTCTCAACTACAATGTCTAAAAATTTTGTACTATATAGCGTTAGAAAGCTAGGAAGACAAACTAGAACTTCTAAGAAGACAACTTTGTCTAATTCAGCCTAGATCAATCCAGATGTTTTGCTGAAGTCAGAACCTAATTTGACCCTTATGAAAAACTTGAAATTTGTCCCAAATTCACTTCCTCTAATGAAATATCATTCATAACAATTCAACTACCAATTTTACTTCATCAAACACTTTAATCTCTACTCATTTGATTCATCACCTACATCCAATTCTCATCATCCACAAACTCCTATCTTTCATTTCCATAACCTCTCACTTATAGGCCACAATAATTCATGTTCAAAGTTTATCAACTCAATTGGATAACTTTTCCAAGTACATCTAATTTCAACTCACATTGTTGGACCCTGGAAATTTTTTTTCTTAAGTAAGCATGATTTAAAATAAATTTGGAGTTTTGATAGATTTAATTTTGGAACTATAATTATGTCAAGGTTAGTAGGATTTGTTGAATGGATAAGTGGAATTAAAGTGTTGATGTAATAAGGATGTTCAA
>JAOTIZ010000203.1:6629944-6643005 GCA_027123425.1 Erythroxylum panamense | reverse complement strand
AAATTTTATTCAATAAATTTGAATTTAAATTAAATTTAATTATGAACTCGTAATTATTAAGTTATTAAACTTATCCCAACACAGAAATTATTTATAAATTAACCACAACAACAATTTATAGTTGAGGTATTAACATATGCAAAATTTTTATCTTTTATTCTTTAAATATATACCAGTAAATTTTTGGATTGACACAATAACTTGTAAATTACATCAATCAGATACTTCACACTAAATAAGTCTTATATAATAAACTCGATCAAGAGGTTATAAACAGAATAAAAAAATTTTAACATAAGACTTTTTGATCCTATATTTCTTCGCTTCACCATCTCGACCATCTCATAATTTGACTCCAACAAGTTGGCTAGATGTCTTCAAAATAGAGTATTTATTCCCTTCCATTTTAAAATTAAAAAAAACATTATTATTTGCAAAATAACATGACTTTTCTTATAATTATCAAATCTTAAGTCTCAGGTTAAGCCTCGACCCTACTATCAAGCCTACTCATTGCTTCTAGGTATTCATCATTTAGTTTGATAATCCATCAAGCTCATTCAAGCTTAGGTCCAACTCAAATCCGATTAAGCCCAAGCACCGATCATAACCTTAAATTTTATTTTCTAAAATTAAAAATATCAAAGAAATTATTTTTATAATTTTCGCATGTCAAGTCAAATTAAAAGATGAGTTCGATCATCATGTTGAATTTTTAATATACGTAGAGTGTAGAGTTCACTAACAAGAATTGAGCTTGAGTCAACTATTGTCCAAATAACTAGAATTAATTGTTTGGATAGTTGACTCTTACCACTAATAAACCCTTTATCATTTTTATGTTTAGTCAATATGGGACATTCTAACACTCCCCCTCAAGTGCAACTGGGAATGGACATCTAGTTGTTACTTGAAATATACGCAGTGGTAACCGGACCGGATCGCTGGGAATGGACATCCAGACGGACAACCGGAAAATTCATAATCCAGACCAAACCTGCTCTGATACCATATTAGAAGTGCCTAACTTATCCCCAAAAGCTAGCTCAAGAGGAGAAGGTTTGCACATTATTATAAATTGTTGAATACTCTTATACTTGTCCGATGTGGGATTCCTGACATTGTCAAACATACCTCATCAACACCAGCGCCTCGATCAAGCTTAATTTTTCTATTAGGACCACCCTCCATTAAAGCCGTCCCCAATAGCGAGGGCTCCATAGCCAATTTCAATATCCCTTGATGGAATCCGCTCAGCTAGATTAACAGGAAAATTGAATATCAATCTTGAAATACCAAGTTGGTAATTTCAATTTGTAAAAGCTTGTCTAGTAACAGAAGTAACTTAGAAAATTACTAAAATTTCACGAGATGTTCACAAAGGGAAGATGAACAATACCATTCCATCAAAACCACTAGTTTCCGCACCCTTCAGAACTGAATCTGATATCTCAGTGACAACTGCAAATAGTACCTTAGACCCTGCTGTTTTTAACTGAAGATAACCATGTGATTAATAGCTTCACAAGTACCATGAAAATAGCAACCATAAGATAAAAAGAAAAAGAAATATAGAACATACAGTCTTCTCCAGGTCACCAAAGTATCGTTTGGTCCCTGAGAATCCTTTACCCTTGATAGATTTACTGATAAATTTGAAGGTGCCTGCACCCAACAAGTAACGCAGCAATCATGCATCAGAACTACAGAGAACCACCACAATCGAACATGATTGTCACACGTACACACCAACTGAAAAGTAGTAAACAGGTTTGCCAGAAAAGTTCACACAAAGCAGACAGCGGAAAGTAGCTATGATTGTCATCTCATCCAAATCATAAAGATAATGTCTTATCAATGACATTATTTATATGACAAATATAAGACAAATATTAAAGATATCGTAGGTTAAATTTTGCCACTGCCATTTGATTCGGCCCTACTCATTCGAGAGAGCAAATTATCATGACAGTTAACCGTATTATCAGAAAATTGATCTCGAGAATAAAGTCAAAAGGAAGGAGTATAACTTCCCAGTTTAAGGCATACTTCATTGCTAAAATGGGGTATACGGTAGTGATCTTGCAATGTCACAAAGAAGGGACCCTCAACAAAATAGTTAGTACAGATCTAAAAATGACGAAATAGTATCAGAAATTACCTAATGTGAAACCAGGAAGGTTAATCAGACCCCGTGAAGGATCAAAGAACACATCAAGAGAAGATGAAGCCAAATCATCAAATATGGATGCAAAAGATGGGGGAAGTAGGGTGCTGCCCTTTGCAATATAGATGGCCCTCATAGCATACCTGGACTATTGTGTTAATTATACTCCATAAATAAGTGCTAATTCAACATGAAGAAATATATAGTGCTTACCATGAATAATGTTGTGCAGCTCTGATGACCAATTCCCGCATAGTTATTAAAGCATGGGTAATCAAAATTCCATTGAGTTCCACTACCATATTCTTAATGGGAGGAACCTATAGAAATTAAAAATGGGAAGCCAAACAATTGAAAGTATGACCCATCAATAATGCTTCAAAAGAAGAGAAACCATTTCTATACATGCAATATTAATTATCTGTACCTTTACCACACTATGCAGTAATGACCTTAGAGTCTCCTGGGCAGAGTTATAACTGGAATACGAGTCTCCAGGAAGGAAATTAGTGATTATCTAAACAACATACATTAACACAGGTCAAACATAACTAAATGAACCAAGCAAGATGACAGCTAATAAGGCGTTTTGGGGGTCAAAAACTTCAAACCTTCACTGGATGAACCTCAAAATGATCAAAGTAATACTGTCGACTTGGAGTACTCGAGTCACTAAGAGATGTTCGCCAGAATGAAGCAATTCTCATCAAAGTCTCTTCATCAAGATTCAAATCAATAGGCTGTGTACATAAAGTCATGGAGTTAATGTGGGAATAAAAATAGTGCTACAGGAGTTAACCACCCCAAAGGCGATGCTTGAATGTATAAAATGTACTACGAGGTCAATTATTGAAGCATACAGATGCAAAGCAAGGAAGGTTAGTCCACATAATATTGATAAATCCTGAGGTACCTGCAGAACGATGGAAGAATATTTAACTTGTCTGATACTGGAGCTTCTTGAAAGCAAGACAAAGACAACTTTGAGTGTGCAAGCATTGGAGTCAATAAAGTCCAGTTGATGTCTCCGAAGCATCGCTGCAAATGGAGCACCTGTCCACTTCTCATCCACGTATAGTGACTGCAAAGATAAGGACAAATACAAGTTTTATAGTATATAGAAGCTAGTAGTAACTATTATGGTAGCCCTTATCCAGTCAGAATCTAGTACAATGATCTTCAACACAGTTAAGCCCTCTCCATCAAACAAGCAGCATCACATATATTGTTACCTGTATGGTCAGTTCGTTATGTTTCTGCTGATCAGTGACCACAGAACCAAGATTGATATTTGTAAGCCTTGCAGTTACAATTGGTGTACAAGTATAATCCTCGTTCTCTTCTGAATCCTTCAAAAATAAGAGCAAAAAAGTTTAGATTAATCAAGATACAACCATGACATTCCTTAAGAAGATCAAGTTGCATGATGCTCACCAGAAAGGAAATTGATATCTACTAGCATCAGGGAAAAGCACAAACATCAAAAATTTTAAAAATCAAGTAATTCAAAGCGGAAAAGCTCATTTTACTGAGTTATCAAAAGATGTCCAGGTCAAATATTCAAAGACATATGACTGGTGTTAAAATGATGAAAGATTAAAGACTGACCTGCTTTCCACATTCAAGTAAGTGGATTGCAAACTGGGAAACTATTATTCGAATCTTTGCATGCGTCTGTAAGAGATAATCTCCCTTGCGGTTATCAGAAAGCTCACAAATTTGTAAAACTCGTGTTGGACCCTCGGCATACACCTCGTAGCCCACATTCACAGTATCCATGCTGTTGAACTGGCCAAAATAAGTTTTTTGACCTCCATACTTTTTGTCCAAAAGTGAAAGAGAAGCCAACCCTTTACTCTGCTTCGGTCTGAGAAAAGGTTTCCAAGCTCGAACCTTATCCAAGTTAATTTCACGTAGTAGATGCATATCTGCATTAAAAAAACCACCATCTGCCATTTTACTATGAGGGTGCTTTATCTTTTTCACAATGAGGGCTTTTCATCTTTACTTTTGGGGGATGAGAAGCGAGAAAAATAGACATATCACTGAATAAAACAGAAGAATGATCAGAGATACTGCAGGCTAATAATTACCATTGACCAACACAACCAGCCTATGTGGAAGAGTCCAATCATCCCAGACATAATGAGCACTACAACCAGGTCCAAGAAGCTCTCGTTCTGATGAATCCTGTAAAATTGTCCAACAAAAACATAATTACAGTCTATAGATTGATATCTAAATAATGAGAACTGATGAATAAAAATACCGGAGTGACAGCGCAACCTTTTGATAGTAAGTTAGAGATGCCTGATGCAACTGATTCTCAATTCGATATGGTAAGCTAATATTTGGAGGTTTGTAGAAGTGCACACCTAGGGTAGAACGTTCTTCTACAACATTAACAGCAGCAAATTCTGTGACTGTATTGTCTAATTCTTTCGCTTGATTTGTTTGTTTTCTGAATTTTAGGAAAAAGCAACCCAATGATGCAATACATACTGGTCCTGACCAGCTTGATTCAGAATCATTTGGTTGAAACTGGATATATGCTACTGAAGCCTCTGTATCATGTCTATGCTTTTTGATAACATTCTCAAACAAACTGAATTCCCTGCTCTTGCGAACACCATTCTGCAGCAGTAGTGTTGTTCTCTGTTTACTTCTAATGTAGCACATTCCTGCACTTTCATTCTTTTGAAAAGGGAATGCAGAAAGATAAGGTTAAGAGCCCAACTCAAACAATTCACCAAAAATCTCAGCAAGGAAATAAAACAACTCTGGAGCTCATTAGTTAAGAGCACACCTCTAAATAGCACTGACGGACAGTGATATTTTCTTCCGACTCATTAAATACAACATGTCGTGGTACCATAGTTAATGTTTGCGCTAGCATCTCAAGTTTACTTGATGATGGTCTGATATAAATCCCAAACTTAACAGTACATTTTGCTCCAGTTTCTTCAAGTGCCAAGCTTATCTCTGTGAGGCCAGATAAGGCATCCAAGTCTAGCAGTGTCTCGGATGCATGACCCTTTGACATTCTGAGTTGTATTTTGTGGGATCTGAAACAAAATTTGACAGTAAGTGTCCAACATAAAATAAATCTGGATGGGTCATGTCCATTCTCATCACAAGGTAAAATGTTTGCAAACTAAATTGTAAACGGCACTTCCAAACAATTTACTTACTTTAGAAACCATGATCTTACTGAATTTGGGGACAAAAGCAATCCGAATTCTGGGGCGATACAGGAACCCAACTTATCAAGCTCATCTCTGGACAAAACATAGCCCATCAGATTGTCGGTGCATCCTACTGCTTAAGAGAACATTAAGCGCAGAGACATATATATCATGTACCTAGACAAAGGCTTTTGGTTGTGAGCAAAGAAATACAGAGAAAATTCAGTGTCATTCTTCAAGGAGTAGGGTGTGAATACAGCAGCCTGAAAACAAGAGTAAGTTCAACGAGATATGAATCCTAATAGCATTCAAAAGTCCATACCAATAAACAAAAACCTAGACTGACACATGGACTCGTGCTCAAGTATATCGAATAACATGAAATTCATATATGGTTCCAGTGTAATAACCTCTAATATGCCTCTGAGCCCCCGAGACAATCTTAGAGATGCAGAATACTTTCCACCAGCAAAATCCAGATCGATGTCTAAATACTTGACAGTATTTTTGTTCTTAAGTAACTTCTTGACCCAATCTCCACTTTTTACTGGTTTGCAACTTGAATTAAAAGCAGTTAAAGTAACAGTGAGGCACATTAAAGCAGGATTAGCATAAAAATCAATTGTTGATCCAGATGCCATAATTGCCTGCTTCCCCATACAGTCACTGCCTGCTGTAGGAAATACATCTACACCAAGATAGAAAATATAAATTGAATAATGTCAGTAAAGAAAACATACTGCAGAGCTCTTTCTGTCAGTACCTGTTTCAGTTAAAGATAAATGTATCTCCATGTGTAGTAAGTTCGACACCCTCACAGTGGGGAGAAGAAAAATTTCCTTCTGCTCTTGCAATATAACTGCTGAATTTCTAATTTCAGAGCCATTTTGAGAATTAGCAGGTTCCAAAACAGGCACATTTCTACTAATGCTCTGAATGAGAAAATGCAGGTTAGTGGCAGGTGCATCCTCAGATTTGATACTACAGCATGCAGTACTAAAGGAGCATTTCACTGATTCAACAGATAAAGCCCGGCGGACTTGGTAGCCTAGCTTATCAAAAATACCAGAAAGACGAACAGCCTTTCCACCTTCAAGTTCGTCTGACCATTCCACTGAAAATTGGCTTCCAGAAGTTACAGGGCCATCTCCAATTTCAGGTCTAAATGACATTAAAAAGTTACCTGTAGTGTCAAGGACAAATATGAACTTCGAGTTTGAAAATGTATTCATGAAGAAGAAGAAAGGACTAAATCAGCCAAGTTTCCCAAAGTGAATAAAAATCTGACCTTGGCCTAGAGACATTAAATATAATAGCCTTCATTCTGGTCAAGCCTCAAATTGACCTGATTTAGATTGCTATAAAGGATAGGCCACCAGCTCTAGTAAGTCTAGATTTGCTAAAAAATGGAAACAAAATGGCATACCAAATGGATAAATCGTATGTTCTTAAAACTACACTTCCTGAAAATCCAAATACACACTATAGTAACTCCTCTGTGGATTTTAAATAGCTACACTGACATACGCTATGGGTGAATTCCATTAATATTCAACAGTTATCAATCAAACCATGTCATCCATCATTAAAGGACTACCTGGATAGCATAATGATTGAATTCAATAATGAGTTTTTGCAAAGTGATCAGGAAGACAAGCAGAGGAAAGAGTCAAGCAGCAGATCGAGTTGTATGTTCAATCCTCCATCTAACTGGATAATTGCTTATTAGTATGTGAATGAGGCTACTCACTGGCATACAATGAGAATAAAATCTCACAAATAATAGTAAAGAAAAGGTACAAGAAGCATCTAACATGCTAAGAAAAAACAATTAATGGAAATGTGGCAAACTTTTGTCAGATTCAATACATAAGATTCTGGAGTTGAGATTACATACCAACACTTAAAGACATCAACGCTTTCTTCAGCCCACCAGACATATTTATGGCATCAAAGGTCGCCATAGAATCATCAACTGAATCCCCCTTCTTCAGTGACACACTTGCAAATATATTTTCATCTTGTTGGGGTCGTCGAAAACGTAGCTCCATGGAGAATTCAGTTTCATTATGTATCCTTAATAAAGGAGAAACCGCAACTGACAACCCATCCTGTATGAATATACAAAAAAAAAAAATATTGAGGCACACTACACATCACATGATTACATTTTGTCACTTAATTGATTCAAGAACTTCAGAAGAATACCTCAGAATTCCTTGAAACACTAACTACAATGAATGGTCCAGGGTAACTTCTAGAGTCTGTTCAAGGACCACAAAGGTTTCAGCTTAATTAAAAGTTTAATAATAAAGTATCACTTTCTGAAACGCTTTAGAACTAAATAACAAAAGAATAGGATAATAGCTCATAGTCTTGAACTTAAATATCCAAAATTAATGTGGAGTTTCCGTCAAACAACAAACAATAAGATATTAATTACTGCAACAGTGTAAGCTTCAACATCACAGCTGTTGTTACAAGCGTCAATAAAACCTAGCTGAAGCACCTTTCCAACTTCTAGATATTCAGTTATTTGCATCAGATATTTAACTTTGCATATTTTTCAACTTATGCAATATATGTTATTTAACCAATGACCAAAGTAAGAAAAAAAAACACTTATTTTCTCTTAAATCAGAACTAACTGAGACAAAAGACTCAATATCATAATCATGACCTTCAGTGTTTAGAGTTTTCTGTCTACTTATGTAATTTACACAATTGCTGTGCTGACTTACCTTGAAGTGATGTTATACGCGTTCGCCAAGCAAGTGTTTTTGCTTTCACAAGGGAAAGATGAAGTGAGGATGTCACAAAAGATCCAAGATCTGAAAGTTGAATGGCAAGTATTGAAGCACCTTCTGGTTGTTGATTTTCTAATAATGGGTGCCTAAAACATGTGAAAATCAGGGATCAAGAGTCAATATTAATTTTGAGAACAAGAAAAGAAATATTAGTCCACTATATCTCTATGTCATCACCAACATAATATCATGCCCCAAAAAAAATGAGGAAATCTAATTGTTCCCATCATACGTAAATACTCTAATATCTACTGATTGGCCATTATTAAGGTAAATAATAAGCTATAGCCTGGATCTTCAAAGCCTTCTGTTCATTTCTAGTGGTGATGACCACGGCCAAGAGCAAATTCAGGCTTTTGAGCGTTAAAGGCTTAAACTAATAACAGTGAAGTGCAAAACTACTTGTCCATTTGAAGAAAGGACAACAAAAAACATCAAGTGTCAACATGCCTTCAAAAGCTATTTGTTTTACCTAAAATGAGCAAGAATCAATTGGAAAATAATAAGAAGGATAGATAAGCTGAAGTTGTGAGCATGATGAGTAAAACTATGACAAGTTACCTCAGGAACACGGAAGCAGACTGTTTTCTGGCTATTGTCACCCTTTTCCCATCAAAGAAGTGACATATAAGGTTTAAACCAGACTGGTTTTCCACCTGTCACCAGAAACATTTCTACTATACATTACAGGAGAATAAGAACATGGAAGAATAGAAGAAACAAACATCTAATGCTTGTTATTTATAGTTAAACTTCGAATTCACAATAACGAAGTTATCAGTTTCAAAGATGTCACACTCAAACTCCAAATTAAACATCTTCCAGTTATATAACGGAAATATGTTATCCACTGAAATAGATTATAGATGTAAAAAATCTTGTCTCTCCAAATTTGGAAGCTCATTAATCAATTAAGTTATTACCAGCACTTGACTTAATCAAAAGCAAAAGCAAATCTAAGCATTTCAAACCATTGTTGTCCATCACTACCCTTTCTATAGCCCGTATATTTAACCTAAGCCGAATTAATATCTGTAGATATATTTCCTGAGTATGCTTGCAGCAGTAAAAACACTATAAATAAACACAGAAGAATCTATACTTGAAAATGATATTGCACAGCCAACTCTTTCAAACACATTTCTTGGGAACAAATAGAAACATTTTATCAGAATTGAAGGCATCATATGCCTTTACATTGTTCAACATGCATATCAATATGGCTTGTTAAATTATCATTGTGGAATAATATGAATAAACATTGTAAGAGCTTAAGCTGCAAAAAATGGTAAAAACTATTCTATATTGCTTCACATAATCTGTAAGAGGGGCAAGTAAGCTGCGTAAAACAATAAAAATGGTAACACAAACCTTGCAGCAATTAGCCAAAATTGTAGAGCTTTGCACTGAGAAGGGACCAGCTAAATTTAATTTCCCAATTACAAAGAGAAGTATGTCCATGGATACCTCAGTTAGGGATATATTCCACTGCAATGTACCATAATACAAAATTGTAAGCACTAGTCATACAAACCTACCACCCTCCATTGTAAACCCATGCCCCAAGGAAGAGGAAGAAGAAGAAGAAGAAGAAGAATTTGGTAGCAGAAGCGATTGTCTTATCCTCAAATGTTCAGACCTCTTCAGTTCTACAATAGATATGAACAGGTACACCATGCTCAACAGTGTTCGAACCCTGAGGCAGAAAACTTGATCGGTAGAAGACAAAGATATCAACAGGGCAAACAAGTTCTCTCCTACATGCAACAAGAGCAACAGAATCATCAAATACTGAAATGTGATACCATGATACAAATTTTAAGAATGGAAACATACTTGGTTACTTTATCCAAGATAAATAATTACCAAAAATTTCTTTGAGCATCAAAGTAATGCAGCGCCATACTTATTGTACTCATAACCCTGACTTTATAGGAAAAAAGCTGGACATTAAGTTGAGTATTATGAAGGCAGGCACGAAGGAGAGGAAATCTGTCTTTTGTATCTAAGAGTTCGTGAACTATTGTCAAAGAAACATTATCAATTTTCAGTTGAATACAAGGGAGATCTCTATTCTTCTCAGAAGTTTGCTCTTTGTCTTCGCATATGCCAGGATGTAAATTAGCATCAGAAGCCTCCAAAGAGTATCTATCCAATGAACTCTGGATCACTTTAAACTTGAAAGGATTTCCAGGCTTCCTAATGAACTCCGGAGTCCCATCAATGAAAGCAACACCACAATCATTCTTCTTATTGACCAAGTAAAATGTACCTTCAGTTAATCTATTATTGAGCTCCAAATCAACCTCACTCTGATAACTCTCTGTTTGACAAGGAACAGCTTTCCAGAGCGACTTCCCACCATTGTTAGTGCCAGAAAGCTCAACAAAAACTGATCCTGGACGATAGCTGAGCTGTAATGGTTCACCACTATCACTTTTGGCATGTAATGAAATCAAGGAGAACCACAATACTGATGATTTCCAAATTCTCTGTTTATAGTGTTTGACCTACAAAAATTGTTGTAGTGAAGTTAGAGGGCACAAAATGGTAGCAGGTCCAAAACGGATAGAAATATTGAGTAACTCAATCGAAAAAAGGAAAAATCAATAAATTCAACAAGAAAAAGTTATTTGCATATGATAATATGACATAAATAGAGACTAGAAAAAAAATATGCTGCACCAATTGAATGCAACTCTACTCCTTAAGAAGATAGTTGCCTGAACTCCACACAACAATGGAATCCAATGGATTTAGGATGTGTCATAGTTATTACTCAAAATAAGATACAGATCCTCACCATTCCTTTTCTGTTCAGCAATCAAGAAAATACCTAACCATGTCTCTGACAAGATGCCATTCCTTTTTATCTGGTCATCAAATGACCCCACTGTAACAGTACAAGCTCCCCATGATTTTATGTCATCACATTATCACGGATTGTTAAGTAAGACTTAACCTAGCTACCATCCTAACTTAAGAAAAGTTTAACCATTCTAAAAACCTTAATGCAGTTGAACTTGAACATGAAACAAGCCACCACCAGAATCAAATAAAGCAATATTTAGCCATTATCAACCCTTTATGGACAACATACATTAAAAGAAGCAAGAGAAAACTAGAGTTAAGTTCCTTCAAGAGCACTCTGCTTTCACCAAAATGTCATTACAAGATTATCAGCTCAATGAAAGTTCATTAAGCACACAGTAATATCTAAAAGCCAGCTTACATAATGACATTGGATCCTCATAACATACCTTTAAAAGGCCCATTATTCTATCATAGCATGCTTAATATAGAGGGCATTGAGCAAAGCATATCTATCATATGTTTAGAACCGATAAACTTTCACCTGATCCAAACCCCAAGATCCCCATGTTTCGTTTGTGAGGACAGTTCTCTCTCTTTTTCCCATACAATGGATGACAAGCTTGTGGCCTTGTAGACCTTTTTGTACTTTTGCATTCTTAATCAAACCACTACATAGTTAAGCATCTCATAAAAGCTTAGTTGAATTTGAAGAACAATTTTAGAAGCAAACCATTTTATAAAACCTCTGTCTTATGGTTTTGGGAGTTATATAAGTGCAAAGTCCACAAATCTTCTGTGTACATTAATAAGTTGTTACATCATGGTAATCAACAAATCATGTAGATAACAATTTCTTGACAACATAAATGTGGTCAAGATACAGTATTATCACATAATATTGTGATAATCTTATTGTAATCAGCTTATATTAGATAGCATTATCTTAGGATTATCTCATGTTTTTGTATGGATACTCTATCCTATTCGGGATTCTATTCATGTATATATGTACTACAATCTCTAAGAAATATAATATAGAGCAAAAAAAACTCTTATTCACATGGTATCAGAGCCATGTGAAAGAGATAGTGAAACCGAGGAGTCAACCCCGGCAAGTCAAGAAATGACTTCCAATCTTGAAGGATCCTCCACGGCAAATCCAAACCAGACTGGAGGTCAGTCGTCAATGACCTCTGATCTTGAAAAGCTTTAGTTGTCATCATCTCTGACAAACTGAATGGAACACACTATCGGGAGTGGGCTCAATATATGAAACTCACCATTGGAAGACGCGAGAAGCTGAGCTTTATCGTCGAAGATGGAAACGTTCTAGACCCAATGAACTCGCAAGCTACGCAACAGTGGGAGATAGACAACTCCATGGTCTTGTCATGGCTTATCAACGCCATGATACCATCGATCAAACGTACCTTCTTGTTTCTGCCAACTACTCGAGAAATTTGGAAAGGGCGCGACAATCATGCTTTGACGGAGAGGATGCATCGCAAACCTACGAAATAAAAACAAAGTTTTGGCAAATGAAGCAAGGTGACAGAGAAGTTACGGAATATTGGGTCAAAATGATAGCATTATGGCAGAAACTTGACCTTCTATCGGATGAAGAGTGGAGGTGCATGGAAAATGCTATGATGTGCAACCAGAAAATTGAAAAGGAAAGAGTCTTTGAATTTTTGGCTGGTCTCAACAAAAAACTGGATGACGTCCATGGCAGAATCCTAAGTAGGGTTCCTCTACCAACAGCTAAAGAAGTTTTTTCTGAAGTTAGGAGAAAGAAGAGTCAAAAGAAGAACAAAATTTGTCTCCAATACCTACTAATGAAGCGTCTGCATTGAAGTCCCGTGGTGAATCCAGTAAGAAGGGTAAGAAGAAGTGGTGTGATCACTGCAAACAAAGTAGTCACACCAAAGACACATGCTAGGACATCCAAGGAAAGCCTCCAAATTGGAAACCACAAGGAAAAAACCGAGGCTATCAAGTATTTAGTGAAGGAGGAACAGAAAAATCTGAAGATAGTCAGAAACAACAAGCTAGTGAGCTGAATATTTCACTAGGGAAATTATTGGAAAT
>JAOTIZ010000203.1:6609313-6626724 GCA_027123425.1 Erythroxylum panamense | reverse complement strand
TGTTCAATGTGATGCTTGTGAATTTGCTAAGCATCAAAGAATTTCTTTTACAAGGTCTGAATACAAACCCACAAAACGTTTTTCAATTATCCATAGTGATCTTTGGGGGCCACTCGTGTCACTAATAGAACCAATTCAAAGTGGTTCATTACATTCATTGATGATCATACTCGTTTGTGTTGGGTGTTTCTTTTGAAGGATAAAACTGAAGTCCCTACTATGTTCATCAACTTTTATTAGATGATAAAAAATCAATTTCACACAAGTATTCAAGTCCTTCAAACTGATAATGATACTGAATATTTTAATCAACATGTTCATATATTCTTCCAAAAATATGGAATTGTCTACAAAAGTACTTGTGTCAATAGTCCTCAACAAAATGGGATTGTTGAGCCAAAAAATAGACACCTTCTTGAAGTAGCTAGGGCCTTCATGTTCACTAGCAATGTTCCAAAAAATTTTTGGGGGGATGTTATCCTTACTGCAACCTACCTTATTAATCGAATGCCTAGTTGTGTCCTTTCTTTCCAAACACCTCTTCAAAAATTTCAAGAAATCCATACTACTACCCATCTTGAATCCAACCTTCCTCTAAAGGTTTTCAGGTGTACAACCTTTATTCACAACTATTCACGCAACAAACTTGATCCAAGGGCCAAAAAATGTGTGTTTCTGGGTTACTCTGCTACACAAAAAGGGTATAAATGCTATGATCCGATATCAAAAAGGTTGTTTGTTAGTCGTGATGTCACTTTTTCTGAGACAAATTCCTTCTATACTAAGTCTTCGATTCGGAGGGAGTATTCGAGAGAGTTTGGTGATGAATCTCAGCCTGAACCTCCTTGTACATCTATTCCTGAACCTATCCTAACACCTATGTCCAATGCATCTCCTATAGAGACAAATCCTGATACAGAAGAAGTAGCCATGCCTGACAATACACTCAAAGTATACTCTCGGAAGAAGAAAACAAATAGGTACACTCCCTGTTCCTGAAGCTATAGCAATCTGTGAACTAATGTAGGTTCTTACCAAAGAAGCTCAGAGTAGCAATACAAAGGAACAAGAAGACAATACAGATCTAGAACTGCCAATTGCTTTACGGAAGAAATCTAGATCATGTACCATGCACCCGATTGAGAGGTTTCTCTCTTATGATGCTCTATCTTCTCAATATAAAGCATTTATTGCTAATCTGGACATAACTGATATTCCCAATAATATCCAAGAAGCTCTTAAAGTTCCAGAATGGAGAGAAGCAGTTTTTGAAGAAATAAGAGCACTTGAAAAAAATGAAACGTGGGAAGAAGTTGATCTGCCAAAAGGGAAGAAACCCATGGGGTGTAGGTGGATATTCCTAGTCAAATACAGGGTTGACAGTTCCATTGAGAGATATAAAGCGAGATTGGTAGCAAAGGGCTACTCAGACCTATAGGATGTACTACAAGGATACATTTGCACCTGTGGCCAAACTAAACACTATCAAACTATTGCTCTCTGTAGCTGCTAACTTCGATTGGCCCCTTCAACAACTTTACATTAAAAATGCCTTCTTGAATGGCAAACTAAAGGAAGAAGTACATATGAAACTTCCTCCAGGGTTTGATAAGGAAGGAAGAGTAAACAGAGTATGCAGAGTTAGAAAATCCCCATATGGGCTGAAACAATCACCAGGAGCTTGGTTTGAAAGATTTTCCAAAGTCCTAAAAACAAAAGGATACACACAAGCTCAGACGGACCATACAATGTTCTTTAGAATTAGAGAAGGTAAGAAAACAATTTTGATTGTGTATGTAAATGATAATGTCGTAACTGGTGATGATATAGAGGAAATTACAAGACTCAAGTCAGCTTTGAGGAAAGAATTTTAAGTTAAAGACTTAGGAGAAATGAAGTATTTCCTAGGCATGGAAGTAGCTAGATCAAAGAAAGGGATCTACATCTCACAAAGGAAGTACATTCTTGATCTCTTGAAGGAGACAGGAATGTTAGGATGTAAACTAAGCACCACCCCCATTGAAAGTACAAAGCTTGAAGATGAAGATAAACTAGTTAATCGTGAAGAATACCAGACACTAGTGGGAAGACTAATTTATTTGTCTCATACTAGACCAGATATTGTTTTTGTCGTGAGTGTTGTAAGTCACTACAAGCATGCACCAAAAAGTAAGCATTTTGAGGTAGTTGATAAGATCTTACAGTATTTAAAGGGTACTCCTGGGAAAGGATTATTATTCAAAAGGGGAGATCAAAGAACATTTGAAATATATACTAATTCAGATTGGGTAAGTTCAGAAGATTATAGACGTTCAGCCACTAGATATTGCACTTTCGTGTGGGAAAATTTGGTCACGTGGCAAAGTAAGAAGCAAAAGGTGGTAGCCAAGAGGAGTGCAGAAGCTAAACTTAGAGCAGTTGAAAGGGATTTGCGAAAGTATCTGGTTAAAAAGAGTGCTAGCATAATTGGAAATCATTTTTGAGTCACCTATAAAGCATTATTGTGATAACAAGGCAGCCCTAAGCATGGCACACAATCCAATCCACCATGAGAGAACAAAGCATGTTAAAGTTGATCGACATTTTATCAAGAAAAAGATAGAAGATGGGACAAAATGAGTAACTTATGTACCAACAAAGAAGCAGAAAGCAAATGTATTTACCAAAGGACCTCAAAGACAAGTATTTGAAGAATGTACCAGCAAGTTAGACATGATTGATATCTATGATCCAACTTGAGGGGGAGTGTGGTCAAGATATGGTATTATCACATAATATTGTGATAATCTGATTGTAATCATATTATATTAGATAGCATTATCTTAGGGATAAACATTATCTTAGGATTACCTCCTGTATTTGTATAAATACTCTATCCTATTCGGTATTCTATTTCATGTACTACAGTCTCTAAGAAATATAATATAGAGCAAAAACAGCTCTTATTCACAATAAACATCTAGGTGCAAGGATTGCTTTGTAGGAAGACACAGACATTGAAAAACTTGTTCAGAAATTTATATGTTGACTACACGAGGGCAACAATGCAAATAAAAGCAACTTGTTACCTTAAAAAAAGCCTCTTTTCCAACAAGAGAATAATGAATTACACCAACCAAACCGTGCTTATTTTGTCCTTCTTGAACTGCAAAGTACATATGCTGATACACATCTTGAATTGCTACGATTGCTCCTATCCATTCGACAGACAAAGTTGGTAGAAGTTTAACCAATATGAGGGAAAAAGAACATAATCTCGTTTAGAAGGTACCATCAGGAACCATATCTTCCACAGCTCCTTCACCGTTGTTCCAGTGATTTTCTTTCAGTTCATTGGTTGACTCATTGTTGTTAGACACAGTGGAGAGGGATGAAAGAATGGATGAAATCATCTGATTTGACAAAGCAGATGTCAAAAGTTAAATATAGATATGCTTTCAATGATCGGATAAGATACAGTAGCAATAACAGTTGATTGCAAAGTTGATTATTTGAACTTATAGCAATTAATGTGATCATTAAGAAAAAATAAAAGAGAAGAAATTAGCACAACTAACCAGTGTGTCAGATAGGGAAATAATCATATCAAAACCTGAAACAGAGCCCCTGCCTATCCAAACTTGATTCAAGTGCAGATGACCATCATTAGGTCTCTCAGCGGTTAAGCAAGCAGCTAAATGATGTAATATATGATTCTGTTGTCTTCCACTCCTGTTTAGAGATGTCATGGTAGAATTTGATGAGGATTCATTAACTGGGACAGAAGAAAAGTGAGGAACTTGATCTTCATTTTCTACATATTTTTTAAGGACTTGAGTGAGGACTGCAATGCGAGAAAGATCAATCTTCAATTTCTGCAGCAAGCTTTTGGATTCAAATAGCAAATGAATATCAACCTCACAGACAAGTTCCTGAAGACAACCTGCACAAAGGGATCAATCAGTTGAATATGCAAATAATTCCTCAAGGGAGAGAGAAAAGAGGATAATTACCTGGGTTATCATCAGCAATAAGAACCACAGAAATTTGAGTCACATCGTGAAAGCTACAGGCAATTGCCATTTGTTTTGTTGATCTGTTTCCATTGTTTCTTCTGCCCTATTTTCAGCATTTTGAACAGATCTATCAAATGATAGAATGATTGAGAGAAGATCCCGAAAAAGACGAAGATATGAAGCAAAACTCCGAGCAAACATCATCAAAGCTTTAGCTTCAAGTAATAGATGACCACCCTGCATGCATTAGTTTCTTAGTCCAGTAGTTGAACCTAAAGAAGGAAGAATCCAAAATAAAAGAAATTGGAAAACAATGAAGTCATTGTTCAGTATAAGTTGTACAGATAAAAAGCATACAGTAATCAATATCCTGAAAAAGTAAAGAACAATAAATCAGAATAAAGACAATATAACTATTTTCATAAAAATTCAGCACCTTTATTTCCCAACAGATTGCCTGTAGGTTTTTCCCAACTGAAATAGATGATGTAAACTTGTCAAGTTGTTGTGCTTCAAAAAAAAAATTCTTTAGTGGGCATCTTCCCACGTAAAACCCATCCAGAGTAAAAATGACAAGCATCCAATGGCTCGAGGGTGCAGCAAAATCCAAGTGGTCAGCAACTATAAAAGATTGTCCATGTGAAATATTGAACTCTTTTATCAAAGCATTGTCAGCTGTGTATGGTAAACTATCATCCACAGCATTGCTGCTAGATGATTCATCTGAATTTCTAAGAGGTCGGCCCAAACATATATATGAAGACCAATTGGAAAGAGATGCTTCATACAACCAACTGTTAGATTGTTTCATCAAGTTTTCTATGAGGGAATGATCAAAGCTTCTGCTCATGTTATCCAGCCTGAAAAGTACAGATTGAACTCCAAACAAATCAAGGAGAATTTCGAGCTTCCCTTCTTCAAAAGATATTTTGATACTGCTTTTAGGAACAGAATTCCAAATTCCACAATCAGGAAACCTACGATCAGCCAACTTTTGGCGACTGAAACCAACATCACTCTCCAACTCATTCACCCTAGAGCTTAGAACTATATCCATTGACTTGAAAATGAAGGTGCTATTAGCTGAAACTAGAAGATTTGTATGAATCAAAGGCGTTCCTTGGGAAGCAATCTCAACATTCCCAGACTCCATGATCACTGTCTTACGTTGTTCAAGAACTTCAAGAGGTGCACATTTAAAATTATCGCTGGTACCAGAAGCGTATGAAAGTGCCGAAGATAAACCCGCAACTGCCTAGAAAGGGAATGATGTAGTAAACACAGGAATTAGGTCACTATATGAACATTAAAAGAAACACAAGGAGGTCGACAATTTTTTCTTTTTCAAATAATCAAATTTAGCACATAACCATTGTTCAATTTTACTTACTCCTTGCTGAGCAAGGAACATAGACCAGATGATAATATGAAGGACTAACAAAAAGGTATTTATCATAACCTTTTATACACTATTTGCAACCCATCTTCTGCATGGTATCACAAACCCAACGGGCAAAATGGTAAGTAGAAATACAATGTTCTTTCTCTATTTGTGAATCACAACAACTTAACAGGTTTTTCCAAGGTCATCTTGGAAAAGCATAGCAGTAATCCTTTTTCATAAAAATTGAACAGAACTTCGTATCAAATTGTTCAGGTTGTAAGATCTTTTCTGAATCAGCAATATCTACAATTAGTTGGTCATCATATCTTATATCACCGCCTAAAGAGTACATTGCTTCAAGCCCTTGTAATGCTTTCATCTCAAGCTCAAAAAAGGGCGGCCTTAGTTATGTAGGAAAGATCACCAGAAAAACAACATCCTCATGGCAGAAAGCTTAGGGCTTAAAACAAAAGAGGATAAGATTTTCTGCAATCTTCTGAGGTACCGGCACAAACATGTTATACATTCAAAACCCAATTACACGAATAAAGGACACAATCACCTGAAAGAGAACATACAACTCATCCATATTTAATAGAATTGTGAATCCAGTAAACACAGAGCATAAAGCTGCTGAGAAAGCTGTAATTGTTTTGGCAAGCGTGTAGACAGACTCCCTGCAAAGGCCACAATTCAGTTAGAACAATGATCATATGCATTTTTGTTCTATTAGGGACTGCAAAAGATATTTACCTTCAATCATTCAACAATAATCAGAATTATTCCATGGTTTCTAAACCTCTTAAATTCAATCAAGAACTAAGAAGTATTGCAACATTACAAAGGAGGACCAAATGCATGCTTTTCCTCTTAAGAAGCAAGAACATGTGGAGCAATGTAAAAAGGCACATGATTTCATCATTATCAGCCTAAAAAGGAAAACAGTACATAGATACAGTTTGGAAATTCCCTTATTCTATATAGCTAATACATGAAAGAGGAATAAACAACAAATTTATGTATAAATTTGCTGCAGTCTGAAGCAATCAACATGTTTGAAAAAGGAAAGGGAAACAGCACCACAAAACAAGGTGTTCAAAACTTCCAATTATCAGATTCAGAAGCAAATGAAAAGGCCACAATCATATACCTGAAGAATGATAAATGAAGAGCTATTGGTCTCAAAACAAAACTGGAGATCTGTTGTCCTTCAGCCAAATCTTCAATGTAAAAGTTCAAACCATTAACTGATAGGAAGGAAGAAAGCGAAACCCACTCCTGAGATGCATACTTATCATTATCTGATTTAGGAATTTCAATAATACGAGGTTTTCTTATCTGGCACTCTGGTTCTACATAACCAAAGCTTGCCCACTTAGTTGATGAAAAATTGGATTCTGAAGTTGGCCATACAACAACCTCAATATTGTGGACATCAAATCCAAGGTCAAAACTATCTTGAGTCCCTGCGCTATTCATGTCAGCATTCTCATAATTGAATCCATCTTTTTGTAACAAAATTCGGATACAAGGACCTGTTATGAATGCCCCAAGTTGAATACATTTATCTGGTAGCAATTTGAGCAAAGTCGTCTTCATTTTTCTGGCACAAGAATCATGCATCTGCTCCCAACTGAAATGCAGTTCATGTTCAGTGGTTGAGCGAAAATGAGTAGGACCATCTAGTCTTTCATGGTCCCTGTTCCAGTTCAATGCATGATGTATCTGCCCAAACAATATTATCATGGATAATATGGATGAATACTCCAAACATAAATTCAGTTTCCCTACTATCAGACAACATTTCCAAAACCCTGAATCTGGACACCTCGGGCCGGCATATGCCAAAGTGTTTTTGGTTTCAAAAAGAAGCCATGGATCCTTAGAGTACTCAATCTCGATACCATCATATTTTGTCAAAGTTCTTTTCCAATTCAAACACATTTCTTCCAGAAATTCCTTCAACTGTGGGTTCTTGACATTGTCAGCTTGACCTGCAGCACTTTTTTCAGTAGCTTGTGAAGAAGAAAACATAACTGCAGGCTCAGCCTTCAGAACACGTTTTGGATTATAGAACTTGCCTTTCTGATACCCTTTACTAGAATTAAAACGACTCTTGGAACTTCTTTGCATAGTTGTAACACCCACAACAGGAGAAGACTTAACCTCCAACATCCCACAGGAAACAGACAATGTCTGTTCAACAATATGATCACAATACATTAACAATAGAGCATCAATTGACAGATGCAATGAATGCATATTGAGATATGGCATTGCGGTAGGTGGTTCCATATCTTGCTCAACATTTTGAACTGTGATCTTGGGAATAAAATTTATTGAAACCTTTCCAAAATTTAGCAACAGGAAATATTGCGGACAATGATCTTCAGGTTGCTCATCAGGTTCTTGCTCTGGGAGGAAGTACATTAATAACAGGAAAAATTTTAAAATTGAGAGGAATATTCTGCATATCATATTCCAAAGGAATAGAACTGCTAAAAACATCTTTGAAAGATAATTGACATGAGCGCTTATTGAGGATGGCCTGTAACCATCATCTTCACCGTGTTGAACATAGGAAGCTACTCTGTCTCGAGCTATTCGTCGTGCTTGCGCAATAGCTTCAGCCGGCAGATCTTTCTCAATACTAATAATAACTTCCCAATTATGTTTGGCAGAACTCAGAAATAAATTGTCCTGAAGCATCTTACTGGTGGTAGTTTTTGATAATAAGTCACCAGGATTTCCAACCACAGAGAGTAATTTCTCATATGCATTGAGATAACGCAACCAAAGACATACAAGTCCAACCAAATTATGGAAAGAAAATTTGGGAGATGAAACCGCAAATCCTAGTCTGTTTGCAGCCAGCTTCCAGAGCTGTCTACCATTTCTGGCATGCTTTGATTCCTTCATTGATATTTTACTTAATGCTAAAATTACAGTGAGCTCTGGTGGAGAGAATGACAGACTCAATTTTGGAACACAGACACTTAATTCAGCAATCTGCAGGTCATTCAGTTTAATACACATAAACATATCTGTGTTAGGAAACATGATTTTCGTCTGATCATCCATTGCATATCCTACCTCAAAACCTTGAAAATCCACGGCAACAAAAGTCTCCTTCAGATGTCTAAAAGTTGCTCCAATCAGGCCTCTTAAAAGACATCCATACTCAAGGTACTGAGGTCTTGCATTAAGCTCATTCAATTTCAATAAACAAACCAAGGTACCATTAGACGTGAGGACTTGAACTTGCAGATTAATATCTACTATCTGCACATGGCAATGTTTGAGAACAAGGTTCGACAGAGATATCTTTAAATGATTTCTACGAGTGGTGGCCAAAATCTTCTCCAGTATGTCATGTAAAGCACAACCCTGATAGGGAAAAAATAATAATAATAAGAGAGAGAGAGAGAGGTGACTGTTGCTTCTCTCAATATCTTGCTGATCAACTAAGCAATAGAATTCTTCTTTGCTAAATCACGAACTAAGATAAAAGTAAATACTAAAGCACACTCACACCAATCAAATCCCAAGTGTTTCACCACAGAACTCATTTTACTTCTCTGCCACAGAAATGATTAAACTTACAAATGGCAGGTAAAGAAAGTACAGTTACACACTGTAATACTGGGAAAGCCATTACAACACCATTAGCCAGAAGGAGGATTATAATGTTGCAAGTTCAAATTTAGACCTGAATTATCATTTTTGGTATACAGCTAGTAAATGAAATGCCAATCTCTTCACAGTATTGCACAGATGCATTTCCCAATAATTTTATAACAAAAAGCGCTTGCATATATTAGATCAGAAAAAGTAGCAAACACACTTGAGCACTCAGCATCTCATAGATTGGAAAGAAGTAATCATCTCAAGCACAAAAATCTCAAACAAATTCACCGATATCCAAGTACCTCAGGATCAATCCCAGCTAGAATCTTCCTCCTTTCCTCATTCTCTAACTCACTCGACTTCCTACCTCTCCTCAAACTCCGCTCTTCCACCTCCCTGCAAACAACACCAAAATCATTTCGAATTCTGTAAGGAAAAGTTCAGTCACGCCAAACAAATGAACTAACACACATTTACAAATGACTTTAGGACAGTGACTTTACCCTGCCGATAGTGTGACACTGACCCCACGAACTTCAATTTTGAAGGCTTCAACCGACCAGTTAGAGAAGTGAACACTGAATTCCTCCACTGTAACCTCTTTGAAAGAGAATTGAAACGACTCGTCGAGAAGGAGGTTTAGAGCAGAAGCATCCAAACTGAGGTTTCTCGCGGTAGCGTGAGAGTTGATTAGTCCGAGTCTCAGTTCCAGCTCCGGCTCGTCTCGGAGCCATGGACGTAACAAAGATTCGAGTTGCCGCCGGACAATGTAGTGTACGAACATAACGAAAGAAATCAATCAATCACTTCGAGCGTGGGAAACCAATTTCCGTAGCTTCGACATTTACAAAAACGTTTCTTGATTCTGAAGAGAACAAACCGAATGGGCAACAGTCAGCTAATTGGCTTTTACCAGTTTCTGTCTGAAGTTATCCTTCGGGCTACCTAAGAGTCGGTCGATGGTATTAATTTTTAACGGTCAAATGGGCCGACAACATGACTTGAGGCTTATACTAATTAGTGGAGCTCTTTTTATGGGCATATGGTGAGATCCGAAACAAAGGGGTTTGGGCATATAGTGATTCCGATTGTCCAAAGTCCAAACTCCAAAGTGAAATATAAATGGAACCATAAATAATCATTATATAGATCTACAAAGATTGATAAATCTAGATATTATTAAAAAAAAATAGAATAGTATATGATGGTATTTACTAAGTTTAAGGGAAAAAACCATTTTAAGTTCTATATTTTGAAACTTAGAATACTTATTCTCTAACTTTTAATTTTCATGAAATAAATTTTTGAACATTAAACTTTTTTTCTCACTCATTGAATTGGATAGTGAAAGATACCAATTTATTGATTTATGCAAATATTTATTAAATAATTCTTAAACAAAAATATCAGCTTCATTATTTCAAGACGTGATACATCTTTAGCTTTGGCTATGGTCATCAAAATCAAATCTTCAATGGAGCATATTAAAGTAGCTCAAGGCAATACAAGCATGATATTTTTCGTTTGATAAGGTAATACTTACAATTTTAGCGAACTTTGATAAGGTTATCCTTTCTAGCTATTGTCGTCAAAATAGAATACGCAAAGGAGCATATTAATAGAGCTCTAGGAAATATGAGCATGAAGCAGAGAGAAAATTGATGATACTTATGGTTTTATTGAACTTTAAGATATGAAATACTTACATGGGACAATTTCAGGGGCATTGTCATTGTTACCACTAACAATTATGGATACAAAAGCTTGCAATGTTAATGACACATTGTTAGACAATATAATTGTTTGAAAAGTGCATAAGGGTGTATACTAGAAGAGTATATTTGTTTGAAATAAACAAAAAAAAGCAAGAAAATTTTTCACGATATTTAGTCAATTAAGCATGTTTATATCCTCGAAAGTCAAGAGCAATTGATTTTTCTATAACCCTTTATCCTAATATGTTTTAGTCCTTAAAAGGTAGTTTGATCCTCATCATTAACAGTAAGAGTATATGTAATTCCCCAAAAATTTCGATTTCATAAATAGTACTTTTGGAGTTGTGAATAGCATATCCTAAGGTGAATAGTAACACCCGGGACTCAAACTGTATTTTATTTTATTTGACATTGGATAATATTGTTCAAGAACAGCCTAATGATTAAATTAGAGCTCCAAATAAGTTCGTTTTAAGGATTTGACCAAGAGTTGATCAATGGTCAAAGTTTGACCCTGAAAATAGTCAAAGTCAAACCTAAAAATATTAATAGAAATAAATGACATTAATTAAGGTCACTTTGTGAAGTTGATACTTTTCTTATGGGTATTTTTAATTAAAAAAAGAAAGAATGGATTTTAAAAAATGGCTAATTTTGAAAAAAAATTGGAAAACTTTTAATGAAGAACCACGTGACATTTTTGTTAACTTCCCATTCTCTTATTCTCCAAAACATTGTCGATGATACCTCCCTCCTTTCTTCTCCATTTTTCTTTCATTTATTACATTGTCAAGCCAATTTTCTTTAGTTTTAACCCCCAAATTATATATTGAACACAAAATCATCAACCTATGGTTCCTGAACTCACCATATCAACAAAAAATTTTTGGAAAAAGACGAAGAAAAGGTGTATGGGTGTTCTTGATGAATAGTACCTAAAAATTGGTATAGTGAGTTAATGGAGTTTTAATTATGTTTAGTATATGATTTTGATGAAGTTGCATACATTGATGAATAAAATGCATAAAATTGAATTTATTATACAATATTATGAAGATAAAGAAGAAGAATTGAAGGGGGGCGAGAGAAGGAATAAGGAATTGATGATGAGATTGAAATTTATGGAAGTTTAATTTAAAGATTTGGACATCAATTTGGTATATGTTCTTGCAATTCTACTTTTTAAAAAAATTATGTATTAGGAAATTTAGGGTTCTTGAGAAAAATTAGGAGTTTATAAAATTGTTGATAAAAATATTTAATTGGATATTAAATGAAATAGTATATGTGATTAATTGAGATTTTGGACTTATAATTTGTATTTTTCTTAATTGAAATACATTATGTTTGAATTGAGAAAGTTTGATATACATGTTATTTTTTATTAATTGGTGAAATGGATATATCTTGAATGTTAAATTAAATTAAAACCAAGAATGAAGGAAAAATGAAGAAAAATGAAGGAAAAATGAAATTTACTTTGGTCGAATGTGGAATAGCTTGAATTAGTTATTATGAGCTTTTATTATAAAATTTCAATAAAATTTAATTAGATTTGCCCATAGTAAAATAGATAGGAATTTGAGGAATGTGATAAGGATAGCATGCTAATTAAGGAGTTGACAGTATTGTTTCATGTATATGTTACTAGACTATATGGCTCCGAGAGCTTGGTTCCAGTTTAAGATATTTGATTTAGGTTATGAACTGCATAGCTCCGAGAGCTCAGTTCCAATATGAATGTATATAAAAAATGGATTGAACAGTTTCCAGAACCTGATCTTGTATTTTTTTAAAATCCGGCTTATCTGGTTCAATGATACAATTCCGATGGATTTTACTTTGGAAAAATTACAGAAGGCAGATAAATGCATGACCAATGATTAAAGAACTTCAAATGAAAGTAGTAATTGAATGTACAATTTATTGATCATTGTATAATTAGTTATGAATTATTTAAATAGATACATGCTTGTATTTTATAATTTGGTTATAAATGTCTATTTATGCTTAGAAATAAATAAAGATATTTATATATGAAAAATATTATATATTATGCATGTTATGGTTGAATGAATTGAATTGAATGTGAAATGGAATTACTTGGACACCATTAAGCCTATAGCTTAGCGTGTGGATTTTCTTTCCACGTGTAGATTTTGAAGAGAATTAGAAGAAAGTTATGGTGGATCTACTACAATACAAGAATCATATGGAGAATCTCGAAAGAATTGGAGGTGGATGTACTAAAAATTTTAATTTTATTTTGGCATATACAGATAAAGAAGTGAAGGATCTTACATGATTTTATTATGAATTACATATGAGTAAATGAAAGTTATGTATGAAATCTAGTTTAGATGTGTTAAAATGTAATGGAGGACGAGCAAATTATTTTGTCAAGGAGTTTGATATGGAGATGGATAGTTGAGTAACATGCTTGAAAAGTATATTGAAGTTTCTTACAGGAGGTTTTAAGTATATATAGAGAAAATTCTATCAAAATTTTATAAAGTGAATAGTAATTGTTAGAATAATGAGGTTTTAAATAGAAAGTATTGTAGTTTGAAATATTAGGTATTTAAGAATACGGTAACACTCAATATATCGATTTTATTATCGAGTATAGGGTGTTGCAGTATATATAATCAAGTCTTCCTGACTGTATCTCCTTCGCAGCTAAATGGTTCCTTTGACTCTATCCATAGCTATACTATCTTGATGCTTTCTCGTTGATGTTATCTTATCTTCCAAACTAGAATTTACAGTGTCTTTAACTTTTGTTCCAGATTATTCTAGTTCCACTTATACCATTTTACTACTGCCATTTCTTAGTCTTATAACGTCTTTTCCATATGTTTTACTTCTTAAACATTACATTATTAAAGGTTATATTAGACTTTTTACTAAACACATGAAAACTTGCAAAAGTCTACTTTCTTATATGTCACCCTTTAATAAGCTCCCCTTATAAAATTTATCACCTCACTTGCCAAGACGACATAGCTGCATATATCATAACACAATATTATTTTTTTCACTCCACTTTTATAGCTTCCCTACTGAAAATTGTGCTTCCTATTAATTTGTAGATTTTTTTTAGCTAATTTAGACTTTTTGAGAACAATCATCACATAATTTACCACTTTAATATTCTTTATTAGTTTTATATCCAAAACTATTTTCATATAAGGTTCTTAAAGAGAATATGTTCTTACTTAAATATGTAACACACCAGACAATGCTCAACAACCTAATAACAAACATCTTAATCAGGATCTGTCTCGTTTTGATGATTTTATAAGTTTTATCATCCCCCAATTGGACATGACTAAAGTTGCCCAATGTGTATGACATAAATCAATTATTGTTTGGTTTCATGTGATGTAAGCATCTTATATCTAGAATCTATAAGTTATGAAGTTGACTAGTTAAAATGTATAGCATGTTTGTTTCCACCTTTGTAATATGAGTCTCAACTTTGCATTACATTAGTTTACATTGACAAATCATAATACTTTACTTTCTTCCCTATGCTCCTTATAGCATTAGACAATCTTTCCATCTTTGGGTTGTGTTTGGTTAGACGTAAAGTCTCTAATGAAATGGAATAAAATGTAATGCAATGTAATGATTTATAATAGAATGGAATATAAATGGATGTAATATTAGAAAATTATTGTTTGAGAGGGATGAAATGGTTCATAACATAATATAGTGAAATGTTGTTTAAAAGATGGATGAAATGGAATGTGTATATGTATAATAATAATAAATAACTATCCTACCCTTGATAGAATGAGATGTATTATCTGGTTGCTTGTTATTAGGATTGATGTTATAATTAATATTATAAGAAATTATTGAGGGTATACTAGGTAGTACATATTTATCATTTTATGTTCCATCTTAAACCTCTAAATCAGAGATAACTCATTTTTACTATTTAGGATGAACTAGGATATAATGTGAAACATTTCCCTTTCATCCTATTCCATTTACTTTCATTATAAATCCTCCTCCCAAACGATGAAATAATATTCCATTTTATTACTAACCGCCCTATCAAAATAGCCTTAGGTTTTAACCTATAATTCCATTTAGATAAGCTACCTTTCTTTGACTCTCTCCCATAATCTTCATTTTTCTCAAGTAGTTACTTTAAATTAAAAGCTTTCGTCAGGAATGAGTCTTAGTTGCTTATGATCCAATTATGCAATGGTGATATCCTTTCTACTAACTATCTTTTTATCTAATGTGAGCATATTTGTTAGATATTCGTAAGAAAGAGATAAAGACAAAGTAAAATCATTGATTAATCCTTGTTTACAATAGTCACCCCAAGCCTTAATAGATAATTGACTATTTAATATAATCACATTTATATACCGTTTAACCCTCCTACATTTTCAACTTGTATAGTTTGTTGTTTCAAATACAACTTATTTATAAAAGACTATGACATATATCGACTCTCTAAATTCTTTCATATCTCCGCAAGGGAAGTAATATCTACATAATATATGACCTCTTCTATTAAACATAATCGAATGGCCCCAACTACTTACGCCTATAATTTATCCCAGTCTAGCTCCTCTATGTCTTTAATCTTATTTTCTTATAGCCCCTTCATCGTTGTTATGCCAATAAATCATTTACTCTTTATTGTAACAATTTGAAGTTCCTAATTCCATTAAACTCCCCAACCTCAAATCTTGCAACTGAATTCATTATTTCCTCGATGATGTTTTGATATCATTTGCTGAGATATTAGGTTATTTTCAGCAAGGATAGATTTGTATAGAAGAAACAAACAAACATGAACACGAGAAGATTTTAATAAGGTTCAACTAATTAAGTGTGCCAAAATTCTCGAGAGTCCAAAGTATCTAATTTTATTATTGATCAATCAAAACTCTCCCTTTGAAGAAGATTGCAAATTCCATAGATATAGACTATGTTTACACAAGTATAATTTATTATAAACTCTAGTTGGTACAATTTGATATAACTTATCCTTTTATCACAATTAACCCAATTTATTTATGGTTATAACAAACCCTATAATGCTCCTGAATTTTTTATTCCACTAAAAATATGTTTCAAAATAAGGTTGACTACCACAAATCGTGTCCCATGTCGTGGATCTCTTCTTCTCCTTCTTTTTTCTTTATATATGGACACAACGTTTGCTACACTAATGTGCCAAAATAGTGGATACTTCTATTTCCTCACATATTAAGACATTACTATGTCTGATATCGTTTCTTTTATATAAACACTTCTACCATACCAACTTGCCCATGCCTTCCCCTATAATTTACACAATTGAATGTGTGCTGGGCCACGCATATGTATACTCATCTTCTTTCTGAAGTACACTATAACTGCACTTGTGTATACGAATCATACATAACACCTATATTGCATATACTATAAAAAGAATGGAGAATTTACGAGGAAATGTTTACCGTGAGTTTAATCATAAAAAATGAATTGAAAATAGAATGAGCAGTTAAGAGAGTTCATATAAGCTCTATATTTTTTCATATCGTACATATAATTTACCTTGGGAAGGACATGACATATATACAACTCGTGTCGATAGTTGTATTGATGATCGAGTGATTCGAAACAATATCTTGAACAAGGAGAAAAATCAAAAGCATGTTATGTCTTTGACTATTAGGACGAAAGATAGGTTATAAGTGAGAACGAAGGAAAGAATTGAGCTTCAGTTATTGAATCTTAAGGTTGTGTTTTCGTGATTTTTGTGTATCTCCTTATGCTTAGCATGTTATTATGTCTTTTTACGAGTAGCTTTGGAAATTCAGTTAATTTTATAATAGTTTACTTAGCTTAAGAATCATCCTCGTGTTCTAATGTATCTTCAAGAACTAAATAAAAATATGATTATAAACTTTAGTATGTTCAAATGTGACGGAATGTTTATTTCATAAATAGTCATAAGAAATATTTTGATTATTGGATAATAATGATGATCAAGTAGCATAGTAAATTTGTGTCAAATGTCAATATTCATCCTCATTTCTTATATTTTAGCATTGTTAAATTACTAAATACATCAACTTCTAATAAGTTTCATTGAATGTAATGAATAATGAATATTGTTCAAAATTAAGAAATCGAAACATCAAACCATCTAACTAATTATACTCAAGAATATAAAGATGTACAAGTTCTTTATGCTTATTAATAATCAATTCTTATGATGTGCTTGGTTCACTTGCAAGAATAATAATAAGAATTATAATAAATATAGTGAGAAATAGAAGTAAATATAATTTTAATTCCTTATTATATTAGAAGTATGAAGTATTGTCTCCAAAGGGAATATAGAAACATTGTTCTTCTAATCATAATATATAACCGATTATCTTTTTTCATTCATTTCTCATTTATTTTTTCTTATACCAACTAAGTATTCCTTTAGTTGGAGGAGAGATGTCTATAAGCATTAGTTCTTTAAAATTTGAAACTTGCAACATTAAACCATTAAACTAAATTAACTAGGGGTGTTCATGGTAGGGTAACCTGACCCGCTCATAAATAACCTGAACCTGAACCTGAATGTCAGGTTCGGCAATTTCACGAACCTGAACCTGAATGTCAGGTTCGGCAATTTCACGAACCTGAACCTGAACCTGAACCTAAAGAACCTATAGGATC
>JAOTIZ010000203.1:6570508-6590325 GCA_027123425.1 Erythroxylum panamense | reverse complement strand
ATTTTGATTATTAATTTTACAAACTTACATTTAATTATTTATTTCACATTTGATTATCAATTTTACAATTAAAATTAAGTTTAAATGTGAATTTGATTTTGATTATCAAATTATCAAACTCAATCTTAAATTCAATTGCACAAATTAAAAATAAATCTCATTCATCCACAATTCAACAATTCAATCACAATTATCATTTATCATTCTAAATTAATTTTCCAATGGGACATTCGGATCAATTCAATGCCAAAATCCAAAATCTAACTTCCATAATCCAAAATGCCCAAAACCAAAATGCAAAATGTCAAGTTCACTCCAAGAATGCCATTCAACATTTGAACCGAAATCACAAACAACCATTTACATTTTTTACACAACTTCACTTCAACGGCAACACTTCAAGTCTTCAACCCAAATCCATCATCAATTCATCATCGGTATCCATCGCAAAAGCAGAAGCAACAACAACCACAAATCCATCGTCATCCAATTTTTAACAACAAATCTACCATTATCCAACAACCAACACAATGACAGAAGCAATTAATGTCAAAAATCCATGAAAAATAAAACAATACATTCGGTCTTCACAGATCTGGGTCGATGTCGGGTCGGCTGGGGTTGATGTCGGAGGACGACGGACAACGCCGCGAAGGTTGCTGCTCACGGTGGAGGACCGACGACGCGAGGGAGAACCGACTGAAGCTGGAGTGGAGGACCGACGAGGCGACGGCGCGAGGGAGAAGAACGAAGAGCCGAAGACGATGAGAAGACCACCGGAGGGAGAAGAACGAAGAGCCGAAGACGATGGAGGACCGACGAGGCGACGGACGGCACGGATCTGGCGGACTAGGGCGGCGGAGACGGACGGAGGAGCGTAGGCGAGAAGAGAGAAGAAGAGGAGAGTAGCGAGGTCGGGGCCGAGGGGGGGGGGTTGGGTAGATTTTTAGGGTTAAAATTTTTTTTTTTTGCAAATAGGTCCCTAGGAAAACTCAAATTTACCGGAATCACCGGTATTTTTCCGGAATCACCGGTACCGGCCGGTACCGACCGAAATTGGCCGGTACCGACCGAAATTTGAACCCGGTATTTTCGAACCAGTACCGGTACCGGTTTCCGGCCGGTACGGAACGTACCGGCCGGTACCGACCGGTACGGTACGGATCTTAAAACATTGAAAGCTACTGGAACAAAATTATAATTTCCTCCCAAACCAAAATTTAGACTGAAAATTAATTTGATAAAATAAAATATTTAAGGTTTAAAAAGTTCAACTAGCATTAGATTATTATAAAACTTGTTAAAATTAAATAAAATTAAAAAATTTGAAAAAATAATTGAAGAATATTGAAAATTTTAAAGTTTAATTTAAAATAAAATTTTTAAATAAAAATTAATCGGTTTATTTTAGTTTATAAAAATTGGCCAAGTCATTAAGAAATTGATTGTTTTTTAATAACAAAAGTTATTAAACTAAATCAAATTAAAAAAATAAAAGTTAAATTGTAAAATTAATAAGTTCAAAAGATAAATTCAACCAGTTTAGTTGGATTGATCTAATAGTTATATCATTATTCTTTGAAAACTTAACTAGTCAAACTAATGCAGTTATACTTAACACTAATCTTTTTGATTTTTAAATAGGTAGGTTTAAAAAAGTGACCTCAACCCAACTAAAATACAAAACTTATTTTAATTGAATTTTAAATTAAATTTAGTGAAAAAGATTAGATTTGAATTAAACTTTTAGTTTAAGAGCCTTTAATTTGATTAGGAGATAACCTTTTTATTACGTAAGGGTAAAATTATATATTATCGGATCTCCTTAAATTTTGCGCCAACAAACTCATAATTATTATTTTTTAAACGTTTATTAGATAAATTAACTATATATTTTAAACAAAATATTTAAAAATAAATTTGATAAATTCCAATGGTTAAATACAATTTTTTTTTCCTAACAACAGCTTTTAAAATGAGAACCCTAGGTACTTTTTCCACGAAGAGATAACTTTAATTTGATTTGTGACTTTGAAATGCTATAGTTTGTGTTTTCTAAGTAAATATAGAAAGAAAAAAAAAGAAAACTTTGTTCCCTTTCCACTAAAAATCACCACATGCTGAAACAAAGCGATCTCTGAAGTTTGAACCGGAAGAGCGGCCGCCCAGCTCCTTCAAGTTTCAGAACTAGAAAGTTGGAGCCCAGTCATTATATAAATATGTTGCTCCTACTCACGACACAGTACTCACTCTCAGATATTACTGTGAAACTTCAAGACGCAGATGAGTTGGTAAGGAGCTCTCTTGATTTAAGTGAGATCACGAGTTCAAACCGTCCTCATATATGCAGCTGGTTAAAAATTGGAGTCAGAGTTTTGTTTCCAATAAGGGACTTATCCGACTCGAGCAGAAATTAGTCTGAAAGTGGATGACTTAAAGGTACATTCTCATAATTAGGACCCTCTTAGGTTAAAAAAAAAAAAGAGATTACTATAAAATAAACTTAATCACGGGATAATCAACGTTTAGCAGCCTGGAGTGTCGTAATATAATAAACGGAAATCATATTTTATGCATAGCAATGAAAATGAAGAAGAGATTAAAATTCCAACTGAATTATTGACACCACATTACAATATTACATTGGGGTGAGTGGTCCCCACCGCCCAACCCGACACCTAACGTTGTCCCGATTCTCCGTTTCCATTTCCACCAGACCACCTTGAAAGAAGACAAAAAGGTGTGTCCCACTCCCCTTCACCTTTCACTTAAAACATACATATAAAATTTGGATCACAGTAGTTTAAAATTTAAGATTAATTTTTTTTTAAATTTATTTGATTTAAATAAAGATTAGTCTAAATATGAATTACTTAAAAGTATTTTTTATAATTAAATTTTTTTAAAGATATCTTGTGAGGAAAAAAAAAATTCTAATTAGTAATTTGATCGAACATTTTGTATTTTTTTGTTGGGTTAAGCTGAAGATTCCATTTCCTTCTTGTCCATGTTCATCTCTTGTTTTTTGTCTTTTGGGCTGTCACTTTCTCTTCACTCACACATTCAACGTTTCCCAACACATTTTCCTCCTCCCCAAACACCAATTTTAAATCAAAATTTGCTACTGTTTGTCCTCTCCTTCCTGGTCGCGTCTGATTTCCAAATTCCAAAAGCAGGAAAATCCCAACTTTCCCCTTTCTTATCCAATCCCCTCCATTTCTTTTCCCTCTACTCCCAAGCAAAATCCCTTATTCCTTTTCCCCCCTTTTTCTTTCTTCGCCTTTCCTTGTACACCAACCATAGGCTGCTAGACCATCACTTACTATTCTACCCTCTAGCTAAATCATTGAGCTCCCTTCACTTTCTGTTCAAATTGGAGCTAAAGATGCAAACTTTGTCTACGCCTTTTAAAGATTATGATGATTAGTGAAGTTAGGGTTCTGGATTAGTCTTGTCTCCACCCAGAACAATGCCGCCGGTGACGGAGGATGGTGTCCAGTACTCCTTTGCCGTCGAGTACAACGGCCCTCCGGTCTCTTACGACATCCCACGCGCTGTCCCCATCAACGTCAGCAAAATTCCGGTCGCCGCCGTCGTGTCTCAACTCTCTCTCCCCGATAAACTGTCCTTGCCGGTGATTAAACCGATTTTAGCGTCCGATCCTAGTAAGAACTTTTCTAAAGAGCTGAAATCTACAGTGTCACCTACTTCTGTGATTGGAAACAATAGTAGTAGAGAATCTGGATCTGAGTCGGCGGCGGCGACAGTTTCTCCGACGTCGGTTATCGAGGGAGTTGCTGATAATAGTCAGGATTGTGGATTTTCAGGTGAGTTGAGTAGTTCAGGTGCGTTGGAATTTTCGAATTCTCGTTGCGTGTCTTCGTGTATTAGCCATGAGCTTTCTAATGAGTTGGTGAGTGGTGCTAGGAGCTCCAGCACTTTAGGCTTCTCTGATAGTTTTGATAATAAGAGCCAAGGTTCGTCAAGATTGAGGATTTCTAATGAATTAAATCAAGATTGGGCGTCAAATGAGTCCGTTGTTAGTACTGAGTACCCGTCTTCACGGGTTTCCAACCTCAAGGCTTCTGGGGATTGTCCCAATGAGGTGGTTGATGGTACAAAACGACCCCAGGTCACCTTTGGGGGTGTTGAATCAGATGATGTTGTTGGTCTTGGAGTTGCTAATGACAATGATGAGTTCGGAGAAGAGGAACCCAGGGTTTTGCAGGGGAAAAGAGAGTTGCACAATAAAGGGAAGAAAGGGACATGCTATAGGTGTTTTAAAGGGAATAGGTTTACGGAGAAGGAGGTTTGTATTGTTTGTGATGCAAAGTACTGCTGTAATTGTGTGCTTAGAGCTATGGGTTCAATGCCTGAAGGAAGGAAATGCGTTACTTGTATTGGGTATCCAATTGATGAATCGAAGAGGAGGAATTTGGGGAAGTGTTCCAGAACGCTTAAGAGACTGTTGAATGAATTGGAAGTGAAACAGATAATGAAGGCGGAGAAGCTGTGTGAGGCAAATCAGTTGCCTGCAGAATATGTTTGTGTCAATGGAATACCTCTTTGTCATGAGGAGTTGGTAATTTTGCAGACCTGCTCAAACCCGCCCAAGAAGCTGAAGCCCGGGAACTATTGGTATGATAAAGTGTCTGGTCTGTGGGGAAAGGTGAATATGGTTGTATATTGTCAAATAATTGAACATTTCTCAAGTTCTACACGATTTTGTTATAATATGGAGATTGATGGTTGCATGTTTAAATGAAACAGGAAGGACAAAAGCCTTCACAGATCATTAGTGCCCATTTGAATGTTGGGGGACCCGTAAGTACAGATGCTAGCGATGGAAATACACATGTTTACATAAATGGCCGAGAGATAACAAAGGTGGAGCTAAGGATGCTGCAGGTTCAAGTCTTCTCCTTTTTCCTGTTTTCTTCTTTTCTTTTGAGCTGTGATATATGGGAGATCACTAAGGTTGAGTTGTTAAATGTTGTAGCTAGCTGGAGTTCAATGTGCTGGAAACCCACATTTTTGGGTGAACGAGGATGGATCATACCAGGAAGAGGGGCAAAAGAACACTAAAGGTTACATTTGGGGCAAGGTAAGTGCTACACGTGAACATGATCAGGTGGTTGAGTTTTCTGACGCTTCCAAAGTTTATATTATTTTAGATAAAATGTGCTTACATTCTAGTTGCTTTGCAGGCGGGAACAAAGCTGGTTTGTGCTTTCTTATCATTGCCGGTTCCTTCTAGATCTTCAAATTCATGTGGGGAACAAGTGAACAGTCCTCTTAGCAGGTCTGTCCCGGACTACCTTGAGCAGAAAACCCTTCTGAAGATTCTTTTAGTAGGATATAATGGATCTGGAACGAGTACGATTTTTAAACAGGTACCTTGCAAATGACAGTCTTGGAGCGTGAGTTATTATGCTTACAACATTGCTTGATTACAACATTATTAGTTAGCCCCGTTACTCTCAGTGGGATCATATTTTGTTTCAGGGTGTAGGTTATAGTTGATAGAAGGATTTTTTTTGTAACGGAAATCTCAAAATGGATTTATTAGGCCAAATGATTGATAGTCTTTTTTTTTCCGAAAAATATTGATAGTGATTGTTGTTACCTCATAGTATGAGGGTTTGGTAATCTCTGTCATTAAGTGCCGGAGTCCATGGGAATGTTTATGAACTATGCTGCGAAAGATTTGGGAAAAAGTTAACATTTTGTTGTCTACTTGTCTGTCTTTGCCATTGATGGACTTCTTCTCATATATACTTAACATCTGGGCAATTTTTGGTAAGGGGATTGTGATACCTTGACTTCCCATTATATTTTGATGCACATAATTGAAACTTAATTTTGCTGATTGTTTCTTTCAGGCCAAAATTCTTTATAAGCCGGTACCTTTCACTGAGGATGAGCGTGAAAATATTAAATTAACAATCCAAAGTAATGTATACGGTTATCTTGGTATACTTCTTGAAGGCCGTGAGCGTTTTGAAGAGGAAAGTTTGGATCAGATGAAGATAGAACAATCTTCTGATGGAAGTGACTCCACTGGTATGTAATGAGTTCCATCAATTCTTTCTTTTTTATTTCAAAATGCAAACATAAAAGTGAATAGCCAAGATTCGTACACTTAGAATGAAATATGCAGTTCCCAGCACGTCATAGAAATGCATAATACTCCTTGCGGGGTCTTTTTCTATTTGTGATATCGGCTGCATTAATTGATGCGGTTTTTATGTAATTATACTATATCTTAAATTTAATCTGAAGTGGGACTTTCAATTTTTTGGATAAACAATAAGAAAAGCGGCTACTGTTTTCAAGATTTGTTTACTTTTAAACTGTGCAAGTTTTGGTAGAAAATAGTCACTGCAGATACTTGTAAGTTCTTAACAGTGTTAAATTAGTTGAGTGGCATATTGCACTTTTGGCAGGTTGTGCTGCTTATACCAGGCATATTGCACTTTTGGCAGGTTGTGCTGCTTATACCAGTGGAGTCTAAACTGTTTTATAGTGCTTAATTGAGAATTTTCCATCACCAATTAAGGGGTCTTTAGGTGTGGTGTCCAGAATAGAGAGATATTCACTGCAACTATTGTATTTGAGTTAGATTTTGAGCTAAGTATGCGTGAATCTTATGCTATTTGCAAAAGGGCCTGAAACAGAATGTTTGTTAGCAGGGAGTGCCGGCAATAATCATTGGAAAACTGTCTATTCAATTGGCCCAAGGCTCAAATCTTTCTCAGATTGGCTTTTGAAGTCCATGGTGTCAGGAAATCTTGAAGTAATTTTTCCAGCTGCAACTCGTGAATATGCACCACTGGTTGATGAGTTGTGGAAGGATTCAGCCATTCGGGCTACCTACAATCGAAGAACTGAGCTGGAAATGCTGCCTAGTGTTGCTAGTTATTACCTGGAGCGGGTAGGGCATTACTTGATTTCTTTTTGTTTAGTTAAATGTCTTTGGCGGTAAATCTGTTTCTTTTAATTTTATATCTGTTTGTACCCTATTTTATGTATACCTTACTCGTGTCTGACTGAAGATGGTGCCACAAGTTGAAAGGAGAAAACTATAAACTCAAGAGAGTGAGATTTGGTAGAGATTCTGTTATTCAAATTTGATGGTTCCAAAGGGCTCTGAAAAGGGAGGGGTGGGTTGCGGTAGGAGGGGCTGTGATTCTAATGTGTTCACTTCAGTTAACTGAAACAGGTGTAGTTTAAGTTTGTTCACAGTACCATTTTGTGTAGGCCTGTTAGGCGAGGTTATCTGTCATGCTAGCTCAAATTGCCTTGGTGTTCGATTAATCTCAACCTTCATTTATCGGATGAGTAATGTGTTTACCAAAACCCACTCCTAGACACGTCTATGTGACAAACATGATGAACATCTGGGAAACTATTGTTGTTGCCTAATTGCTTAGATTATTTTCGTTCACTCAGGCTGTTGACATTTTAAGAGTGGACTATGAACCGTCGGATTTGGATATCCTATATGCTGAGGGTGTAACTTCATCAAATGGTCTTGCTTGTTTGGATTTCTCATTTCCACAGTCAGCAGCAGATGATAAATTTGACACGGATGATCAGCGTGACTCTTTAATTAGGTGTGTATCATCCTTTATATCTTATTGCTTTTATCTTTCTGAGGGGCATCATCCATCACATGTTAATACAATTGTATACGAGCAATTTCAAATGGGATTATCTTTTGGGCTGTATCCACTGTCTACCTTTCCCATGATAAATATATTGTTTTTTTAAAATTATTTTGATTTTTTTCCCCTTTTTGAGCTATAGATATCAACTGATAAGGGTACATCCACGGGGGCTTGGGGAGAATTTCAAGTGGCTGGAAATGTTTGAAGATGTTGGAATGGTCATTTTCTGCGTTTCCTTGAGTGACTATGACCAATTTGTTGTGGATGGAAGTGGAATTTCTACGAATAAAATGTTACTTAGCAGGAGCTTCTTTGAGAGCATTGTTACTCATCCTACATTTGACCAGATGGACTTTCTTTTAATTCTAAACAAGTACGATCAGTTTGAGAAAAAGGTAGACCGTGAACCTTTGACACAATGCGAATGGTTTGATGATTTTCATCCAGTTGTCAGTCGGTATCGCTCCAACAGCAGCTCGAACCACAACAGCATTAATACTAGCCCTTCCCTTGGTCAGCTAGGTTTCCACTACATTGCTGTCAAATTCAAGAGGCTTTATTATTCGCTTACTGGAAGGAAGTTGTTTGTTTCTTTGGTGAAGGGGTTGGAGTCGAATAGCGTAGACGGAGCTCTTAAATATGCGAGGGAGATTCTGAAATGGGATGAAGAGAGACCCAACTTCAGCCTTAGTGAGTATTCAATATATAGTACTGAGGCAAGTTCCTATTCGCCATGATCAAATATTCAAGGATGGCTTGTATATGGCCCCTGCCTCTTACAACGTTTCTTGTTCACTGTAAATATATTGACATGTAAATGAGTGAGAATGAATTGTTTTACTTAATTTGAGCTTTGCAGCTGTAAGCTTGACAAAACGAATCCTTGCGTGTTTTTCCTCAATGCCTTGCTGCTATATTTGTTGTATCAGATTACCATTTAGGATGTTTCCTTTATATTTTTCCTGTATTCATACACTCCAAAAGAATCTGGTTTTGTATAATGCGAGTAGTTAGTCTCTAAGCAGGAGAGTAATGTAACACGTTTGCATCTTGGGACAATGCCATTTGATTCAAGTTATGATAAGACCATTCCATGAATGACAACCTCTATTGTTTAGGCCGCGAGCCACTTATGCCCCGTTGCTCCATACAATGACTGATGCTTTTGCTTGGTTTCCTGAATACACTCAAAGAGGTTGAACAGTTTGGAAAGCAATTCCACGGAAAATGAGGTAACTTGAATCGCATAAATTGATAAAATGGCTACAAAAGATACCTACCCACTGGTACAAAATAGAAACTGCTCGCAACTTAAAGCTGCATGTATGAAAAGAGTACTGCAAGAACTTGCACTTCCAATTGTAAGCCTTTTCCAGTTAGGACATCCCAAAATTCTCCAATGAAGCAACGGAAAGCCATACCGTTCACAGCGCCACACAAAAACCCACAAATCTTTAGTTCTTCAGTCATCTATAAAGCTGTATCTTGCCTGCTCGTCTGTACTTAGTAATATGTTTTTAACAGTCCATCCCAGTTGTGAAATCTGATTCTCCAACACTGGCAAATCCATCCGTGCCAATTGCTTGCTGTCATCGACCAATTGGCACCAGTCCTTGAAAATTTCATCCGATGCACGAGTGACCTTTGTGATAGTCTCCCACCGACTGCTTAAAAGCAGGTGCTTTCTGATATAGCATGCCTGTTACCAACAAAATACACTTCTGTCATTTAACAATATAAGGAGGTCAATCGAGAGAGTTTTCTGTTTTAATGTATCGAGGCCCAATTGTTCTCCAATAAGTTCCTTTTACCTGCAACAAACCCATCATAACATCTGCAGTTCCACTTCCCTCACGTAGACAAAGAAGAATGCCTTGCTAGCATTATTGAAGACAAGGAAATAGGCCATATCAGCAACATAGTTATGCTAATCATAAGATAAGAGCCTAAGGATATAATGATTATACTTGGTTAGTTCTCTTCAATGCTTTGCAGGAGTTCTCCAGGCATATGTAGTAGTAATCGTCACCACTAACAGATTGCATTGCCGCCATTGCCAGCATTGGTATCTGGTCCTTAGTATTTAAGCAACCTATTCTGATAGGCCATAATTCTCTACCTGGGGAAGAAAACCTGAACTAAGCAGTTTATAACTAAAACGTCAAATGATAGAAACTAAAAGAACTGAAATACAAACTCACTTTTTCTCCACAGAAAATCAATTCCTTCTTCTTCGCCCACCTGCGCAGGTGAAGGCACACTTCTTAACTCAATCCATGTATTTAGTATACTTTCAAGCCTATCCTGAAGAGGGCAAGAAAAAGATAAATAGTTGTTAAATTTCACGTCTTCCATGAATAAAGAAAAGCAGTATATAAATTAAGTAATTGCTAGCTATTATTTCATTCCACCACATAAACTAGGAAAGTGTTGAACTTGTACCCTGAACACAAGCTTTGCAACTTCCTAATGTAAAGAAAGGTGTTTGCTTCCATACCTTGGTTAGTGTTTGTAGGTGGACGTGTTTTAGCCCTTGATATATTCCAAAAAGATCAAGGGCTGAGAAAACAGGGTAAACTGCAAAAGGCAAACCTGCAAGCAATCTTTTGCACATAGATGAAAGGTTAGAAACCATTACCAAAATAACCTTCCCAATTGGCAACACATCGGGAAGAAGTCCAAACCATTCCATGTCCAAAGATTACGAAGAAAGAGGACAAAGTAATTCTTAATTTTTCTGTTAAATAGTATAAGGAATATATAGGACAATGTACACTAATCGTCCCAATAAATCAAGAAGAAACTATTTATTCTCTAAGTAATAAAATCATATTAATTCAGCTACTTATTAAAATAATATCAACTAATTATCTATAAAGAATCAGTAAATTATCTCTAGAGATAATTTGCTAATTATTTCTGAAATATTAACACCATCCCTCAAGTTGGTGCATAGCTATTGATCATGCTCAACTTACTTACAAAGAACTAAAACTTTTGTCTCAGTAGCCCTTTGGTGAAGACACTATTAACTTGTGTTGTAGCTACAATTGCTATACAAATGAGTCCACTTTCAATTTTTTCTCTTATAAAATGTTTGTCAATCTCTATATGCTTTGTCTGATCATGTTGAACTGTATTGTTGGCAATATTGATAGCTGCTTTATTATCACAAAAACAACTTCATTGGGTACTCCACTAACTTCTTAAGTTCTTCCATTACTCATTTAAGCCAGATTATTTCACAAACTCCTTAAGCCATCGTCCTATATTTTGCCTTCGTACTACTTTTGGCTACCACCCCTTGTCTTTAATCTTCCAGGTTACTAGATTTTCTCACAAATACGTGCAATACCCAGAAGTTGATCTTTTGTCAGTAAAGAGACTATCCAGTTTGCATCAGTGTAGACTTACTATGAAGTATGCATAAACTGACTTACCACACTGACAACAAAGAAAATAATTGGTCTCGTATGAGAGAAATAAATTAGCTTTCCTAGCAGTTGATGTTGACGTATATTCACTGGAACTCCTTCCTTAACTTCACCCAACTTTGAGTTGAATTTGTTGGAGATGTCAATTAGAGAGGATCCCAATAGAATATTACTTCTCTAATTAATATTTGATCTATAGGAGGATTATCAGGGATTTTGTATCAAATCAGAATCCCTCCTATATTAGTCTACTTCCTAAATAGCTAGTGTGGTTCCCTATATATATGTATGGTGTAAAAAAAAGAAGAAGACAAAAATAAAATGACACAGCGGAAGTAATTAGGTAGAGATTTTAGGTTAATCTCAGAACCAAATCCAAGCATAAAACTTAGGATTTAATAAGCAAGAAAAGACACTCTCTCAGGAGAATTTCCTGCTGAAGTTTTATTAGAAATAATAACATTTCGGGCTGCCTAAAACATATGTTAACCCTCCCTTTTATATCCCTAACGTGTTATGGTATATAAGAGTCCTAATTCTAATGTGAAAAGGATTGATTGAAATCTTTTTCTAAACCTAACTTATTTTCTTTTATTGCTGGACAAGAAAACCTTCCTAACTAAGAAACTTAAAATAAAATAAAACAGAAACAAATCCTAATGGATATAGGATAACATAACAAATCCTTATCCTAATGGGTATATGACAACATAACATATCCTTATGGATTCAATCCTTTATTAAAAACTGATATAGATGTGCATTTTGCTAATGTTTCAGAGGAAGGGCTATCCAGTCGTGGATTTGAGGTTGTGAGGCTAAATACGTATACAACAGTAAGTGTCTTGATTTGGGTAGTTTCAATGGACTGTCTATATTTTCTCATATTACAATATTCTATTTGCTTTTCATGAGTTCTAACCAGGAGTAAATTCAGCCATGTGCGACCTTTGTCTTGAGTATTTGGTCACCATTTCTATTAGTTATATGTATGGGAACCTTGCTTACCTGTGGTATTACATGTTTATATACTGTGTTTTCTTTCATCACTTGGCATGAACTGGATGACTTCTTTTCCATTACCAAGGGGTCAAATATGCTGATTGTCCTCATATATATATTAGGTACCTGTTAATCATGTTGACAAAAGGATTCTGAAGCAGGCACTTTCTGCCCCTGTTATTGCTGTTGCATCTCCTTCAGCAGTGCGGTTAGTAGTTTTCTTTGACTTTCCAATCCAATTTCATGGAAAATGTATATATTTCTCTTTTCTTTTCATTTTACCTTTTGTCGTTGATAATTATATTTGTATTTTCAACTTTTTCATTATTGTTCTATATCAACCATTAGAACTTTGGCACCTATGCATTTGATGTGGAAAGATAACTAGTTTATAGTATCTTTAATTGTCAGAATTCTTTTCCTTCTTGAGGATACGTCTAATTTGTAAGTTATTTAATTGGATTATCAGAATTTTTTTTACTTCTTGAGGATATGTCTAATTTGTAAGTTCTTTAGTTGGATTAAAAAACTAAACTGTCTGTCTTAATAGTATCAAGTGGCAGGATTCTTATATGTTTTGTGCTTTGGTTTTATAAAAGAAATATGAGTGAGTTTTTATAAAAATTCTTAATTTGAGTGTTGGGAATTGTGCTGCTTTCTTTTTAAGAGTGGTTTCTGAACTCTAGTAAGTGACTTTTACGAATCTATTGGTGCGACACCATTACTTTTGTTTGCTTTAGTTCCTACTACTTGTTACAAACTGTAGCAGTTATTCCTAAACATTTCCTTTTATTTAATTCTTATTTGCAAATATCAGCTCCAAAGTCTAAGTCCTAGCAAAACTAGAACAGCCTCCTTAAATTTATGATTTGCATGTGTTTTATAGAGTAGTTGGCATATTCTATGTTCATCCTACATCAGCATTTGGTCATATTGGACTTATGGGAAGTGAAAATGCTTTGGGTTTTGCTTCATACGGTGGAAAATCCATGAAAACACCTCCCCTTCTTTTGGTTGCTTATTAGTTGTTAAAGTAGTTTTCTTTTGGTTAGCTACTTCGTTCATATGGCTCCATTGGAACAGAGCATGGATGAATGTTGTTTCAGAGCTGGAGCAGTGCGACAATTCTGTGGCCTGTATTGGTGAGACAACTGCTGCAGCTGCAAGAAGATTAGGCTTGAAAAATGTGTACTACCCAGAACGTCCTGGTTTTGAAGGGTAAATCATCAGTTCCTTTTATTTGCTTTATTGATGTCATTCTCTTTCCAGTCAACATGATACAATACTTACCAGTTCTATGTATGAACTCGTAAAGACAGTGTCTTTGTAGCTTGCGTCAGGATGTGTTGCTCATATCAAGTACTGAACAGATAAGACTTGCCATAATATAAAATAATTCCTTCTTAGATCGATTATTTCTTGTCCGGAATGGCTGCCCATGGGTGTGACATGGTGGAGAGTTTGTTTATCATTACAAAGGAAGACAGATCTTGAAATTTCTTTTATTATAAAGCTTCAATGTCTCTTTAAGTAAAGCTTTTGTGGTTCATCAACGTCCCACAGTGTTTCTCCCATTGTCTAGTGACATTTTGGTACTTCGAACAAATCCTTATTAATATATCTTTAATAGACCAGTAAATGCCTATCTATTAGCCTTGTTATGTGCCCGTTTTGGCAATTACTGGGCTGGAGATAATACCTCATCTGTTTCTGTGGCAGGTGGGTGGACAGCATTCTGGACGCATTGAAGGCACGTGATAGCTCATAACAACTGTCCAGGTAGCTTTTTTTTTAATGCATTTTTCTTTCACGATTTAATCCTCCTGATTGAATTTAAGAAATTTAATTGAGATTTCCTAGTTTCCAATTGATGCTTGACAGGCTCGGAAGAAACCACGAGGTGTTAAATGGTTGCTACTCCCTAAACTGTCAAGATCCACCTTGTTGAGTCGACATTTTTGCTAGCAGAGAATATAATGGTGTCAAAATCCACAGGCATTTGAATGGCTCTTCGTTACTTCAGGGGATCAGTAAAAAGAGTATTGAAATGCTATTACCTGGAAGTAGCTTTGAAGATGATTCTGCGACAAGCCAAAACTCATTTTTTGTATATACGTTTCTTGATTTTGATGTAATTTAATATACTTCTCAACCCAAATTGTACTCTGTAATCCTTGTGCAGTTATAAAATCATGAAAATTTACTCTCTCCCTAGGTATTCCAGAAGCTTGTACCTATGTTCGTGTTCAGAATTCAATTTGAAGAAGAAAAAGAAACCAAAGTTCGTGTTCAGAATTCCCGTACCTGATAGGGAATTTTACATGGAGATGTGCCCCAGTCGTGGCATTATGACACGATTTTCACTTTTGAAATGAAGTGTGGTGAAAGGAAATGATATTATCTCATTTATTTTCATCTTTTGTTTTTGTTCATAATTATTCAAACGAAAAAGAGATGATTGGTCTTAACAAGTAGGTGGAAGTTTGCCATGAAGGAATGCTGAGATCACGGTTAGAGCACGCTCTGGTTGGTAGCTTGGAACTGTATGCCCAGCTCCTCTTATCGTGGTAAATATTAGACCTTCATAACCCTCCACGTAACCTCCAACCTGTAAGAACAATCATCATCTAAGGGGAATGCAGAATATACAGTTTGTTTACATAACTGCAGTGTAAAGATGGGATCTTTAATACCTCTTTACTGGTGCACCATGGTCGCCAAGCGCTCACGACTGGAAGTTTCAAGGCGTGTGTACCATACCTTGTTGCTGTTACAGGTATTACTGAGTCTATGTCTCCGCTGTGGTTTTGATTAACACTTTATTGTTAGTATTAGAAATAAATTCACTTCTATGTACACATTATTCTTACCAGGATGAGTATGTAATGTTATATGTTAGACATCATGAACAGTGAATTCTACCGTTAGAAAAGAACCAAAACTAGAAGAGTATGGCGACATACAAACAGTGTAGAGGATTTGGATTTACCTGTAAATCCATAGTCTTATTCCACTTTGCATAAGGTACTTAAGCACAGGTAACATAGTGTTTGGAGCGTCTGTCCAATTTTTTAGGCCACTGGAATGTGGAATAAGTATATATTGTTAACATTTTTGGACTTTCGATAAATGATGGAAAAACCAAAAATCGAAATCATTTTGTTTATGAAGAATTCCAGTTTCTGTAATTAGAAAAAAGAGGACTAACTCACCCACAAACTTCCCACTTTGTAGACTTTGCATGAATGGCCGTCTGTACCTCAGCAAGATTCAGGTAGGAGTGCACATAATTTGCAGAGCAGGGGTCGAAATCTTTCGTCTAGTGATAAATCAAGCAATTAACCATGGTTAGAATAATGGGCCAACTTGATACCTGTCGGTGGGAATAGTAGCAGAAAGCACTAGTTACTGAGAAGCATTAGTGCTTACAGGAAAGTACTTGGATGTTGATGGATTATTACAGAGTGGTGAATATATGTTATATGGATCAATGTTTCCAGATTGATAGTAGGACTGATTTAGATAACGCTGACACGTTCTTGTGAAGTTGAAAAACTTTATATCGCAATTCTTTTTGATTCCTGAGTAGGTTTCATCAGACAATAGAGCATGTGACCATAAAAAGTCTAATGCTCCCGTAAAACTGGTGGCCACATCAATCAATGCATTCCCTATATGTTCAGGAGGAAAAACAAACATTTGTTAGTTTGGTTCCATTTCTCAGTTACTATCAAGCATAAGTGAAGAGTTGATAAAACCAAATCCTTCTTCGTCAACTTACAGCAATCCCTTTCAGGTTGACTATAGTCTGGTTTGCAATATTATTCATGGAGATGATAGTGACAGCGAGTTCAGGTACGTAATGACCAGCATAGCTCTCTCCGGTTATGTAAAAATCACGAGCTTTATATTGAGGGAACCTTTGAAGCCAGTTTACCAAAAATGTGAAAGCGTCCTCTGCTGTTTTCTCATCTCCTGTGCTATAATCTGAGGAAGTATTCGAATATGAAAATCCAACTCCGGCTGGTTATTCCAAGAAAAGAATATTTGCAGCTGCCAATTTTTCATTGAGGAATTAGGCTTGCTATTACAAAATAGCATCAAGAAGGGGAAATTATGACTCTATGAATCTAGGATGTTTACCATTGTTCCAGCATAAGGATTTGTGAAAAGAGTCTTGCCATTACCGTTCACTCTAAAAGGTCCCAATTCTTCCTTGGCTCCAAGTCCCAGAGATGAACATCCTGGCCCTGCAAGTAAGCCAACATGACACTCATTCATTATTTCCTACAGAAGTAAAATGAAAATCGGAAGCCTTTTCTCTTCTCTGGAAATTCCAAAAATCTTTGCTAACATGTAGCTAGAAATGTTTTACCTCCACTGAGCCACAAAACCAGTGGTTTAGTTTCAGAATCTTGAGGTGACTCGGCAAAATAATAGAAAAGTGCTCTTCCATTCTTTGGATCCACTGTAATGTACCCTGCGTGCTGATCAAAGTTCACTCCTTCTGGTTGTCCAGGCAATTCGGTGATCTTGTCAGCTTCCATCGTCCCTTCTTGTGATCCAATGCAAACTGATGAAAAATTGTATCTTGCATTCAGATTCCAAGGCCTATTACCGTGAGGAGAGTTACTGTTGAACTTGCGAGACCTGATAAACTCCTGGAGGTAATTGGTCTGTGAAGCATTGCATGAATCTGACAAAACTAATAAGTACGAAGACAGTGCGAGAAACAACAGTTTGAGGAGTTTGGCCTCCATTGTTTCTCTGGTTTCTAAGAAATCTGTAAGTTGATGAAGTTTGCTAACAACTTGTGCTATATGTACTAATTCCAGAATCAGACCATATGGGCTATTTGGTCTTAAATACGGCCACACCATTCCCAGTTGTACTGTTCTTTGTAGTTGCTTAAGTTTGGCATTTTTCATTTCTGCTGACAAATTGCTTGAGAAGGACCAGTAACCTAATTATTATATGTCCATGAAAATGGATGCGCAGAAGATAAAGAAGAGAACAAAGATTTGTGGTCTTGTACTCAAATGCGGCTGAAATGATAGCCATGAGAATCAACCTGGAAGATTTTTATGACCAGTTTAAATTGTTTGAGTGAAATGTGATATGTCCAAAGTGGGACTTGGTCATGTGTTTGCTCGTGCCTTCACCTAAAAGAAAGTGCCACACCATTTGTTTTTCCTTGAAATTACATCATGTCTCTTTTAGTCTTTTTATAAAAAAATTAAATATTTTAATTTTATCACTAGATCGATTCGGTTATATGTTTTCCACTTTTGTCTTTAACACTAATACGAGACCATTCTTCGAAAGTACAACTTCCTGTGGCCCTGCAGGTGTACCCAAAGACGTCATTATTCACCCTTGTCGTATCGTGCCATCATTTGTGACAATGTCCCGAACATAAACCAGTAATATAAGAGATGTACCTTCGATCGATCTTAAACTGCAAAGATGGAATAAAATATAATTAAAATATAATTTTTATTTATTAATGAATATAAAGTTTAACAAAAAATATTAAATTAATGGTTGATTCATGATATAGATTATTTCATTTTTAAGAAGTTGCAATATGTATTTAAATGAATTATATTTAAATAATTTATTTGGATAAAGTAAACTTAAAAGAGTATATTATTTTTTAACTCATGAATTAAACAGTTGCTCCTTATTGCTGATGTTTAATGTGTGTTTTTGTGTATGAACTTTCACGGGTTTTGTCCTAACTGACCTCAGCTATTGCCTCTCCATTTTCACGTGGATCATGCTCTGAAGGTGCAGAGTATTGTATTTTCTATTGAATCTTCAAGGACGGCAAAATAATTATTAAAAATATAAATTGTTAAAAATTAAATTATTAAAATTTTCTTTTCAATCTTATTTTTCTATTGAAAATGCAAAATTTCGAAGTTTTTGTACGTCAGGACATATTTACCTATCGAAATGTACCGATCATCATCCACCGCGAGAATCATAGCTTCACTTCAGTGTTATTATGGAGAACACCGTATGTGTTAGAATAGGAAAGTATCCTATTAAATGTGAAAAGATAGATTATAGGAAAAGATTGATATCCCTGTATCGTAGGATCAATCCTTTCCTTACATGGATCCCTTCCTAGAATTAAGCAAAAGCAGTCTATAAGACTTGTAATTATAACACACATTTTGATATGAAAAACAATTACAGAAATTATGTTCTTCCTAGTCTAATATGGTATTAGAGAAGTGGCGATTTTTAGGGTTGTTCACTGCTTCATCATCTCATAAACCATGGCCGAAGATACCAGTAGTAGCAGCACCCATCACCCAGCAATCTCAGAAGCCACTAAGATGCTGTCAAACCAAATTGCCCAAATCCTACAACAACATACCACAAATCAGTCCGAATCCAGCCAAACAATCTCAATAGCAATCAAATTGAATGACTACAACTACTCCTTGTGGTCACGTCTTATGCTGCTTGCCATTGGTGCAAAGGGAAAATTGGATTTCATCACTGGTAATACAATTTCCCCAGCACCAACGGATCTGGGATACAACAGATGGCGACAGAGTGATCTTCAAGTTTTTTCCTGGATTATTGGAGCAATAGAACCAGAACTAGTGGGACAGTACATCGAATATCCCACATCCAGAGAACTATGGAATGGAATAACAGCAACATACTGCAGTGAGGATGGAGCACTGCAGATTTATGATCTCATCTCAAAGGCTAACCAATTCCAACAGGGAACACTTTCTCTGGAAAAATATTACAGTAATTTCTAGGGGATGTGGCGAGAAATTGACGTTCGTCAACCGAATCCAATTGTGTGTGCCACAGACATCACCATGTATAATAAATTGAAGCAAGAAAACAGATTATACCAATTCCTAGCGGGTATGAGTGACAAATTTGATTTAGTAAAATGAGACTTGTTGCGAGAAGACCCATTACCTTCACTGAAATGAGCTTATGCTGCTGTTCACAAAGAAGGCTCATGACTGAACATCTTGAACCTGTCGGTGGCTACGAACAGTGGCGATGATAATACATCATTAGGAGTGGGATTTGGATTAGTGGTCAGAGGACAAGGGACTAAGCCCTTGCTAGAGACAGCCAAGCCAGTGGCGACGTTAATAAACAAAAATAATTGGGACAAACCAAGAATCAATTCTGGGGAAGAATTCAACCGCCAGTTAGATCAAATCGGTGGTTCGATCAGTTCATCACTCCGTCCCCGAAATAAAGAGGACAGATCGCACCTTAAATGTTCTCATTGCAACTGGAATGGACATACCTGTGATGAATGTTTCCATCTAGTTGGCTTTCCGGATTGGTGGCGTGACAATCCCAAGTGACGAAACAGAGAAAATCCGAGATGTACTAGCAGTGCCACCACCGCGATGGGCAACTCTGAGGCCGCCAGCACCAACGGCGGTGCTGCAGAGAACAATAATGGAGGTTTCGCAGCAGCGGGTGTTAGAAGAGACAGAGGTGGAAAATCAGGTATAGGGTTTGGGGTTTCGTATTTACCCCAAAGCCCTTCGTTTTTTAATGCACAATTTTTTAAACCTGGATGTTTTGGTGTTCTTGAAATTAGCTCTGACAATTTATGTGAATTGCACATGTGCCCCTTGTAAGTGTAACTCGAGGTATGCATGAGATAACTCGACTTATGCACTCATTTTGTAAGTGTAACTCGAGGTATTCA
>JAOTIZ010000203.1:6531063-6543965 GCA_027123425.1 Erythroxylum panamense | reverse complement strand
AAAAATATTTAAAAAAATTCAAAAAAAAATAAAAATAAAAAAAATAAAAAAATTATAGAACCGGTCAGACCGGTCAAAAACCGATCAATTGACCGGTTTTGACCGGTTCAGACTGGTCCGATTAAATACCGATTTTGAGGGATAAATCGGATCGGACCACCGACCGGTCACCGGTCGGACCAGCCAATCCGGTCCGGGTTTAAGAACAGAACTTCCAAGACTCACCCTAATTCACCACTTTCAAGAATGATCTGCTTGGAGCCTTGATGTGGACATTTCAAGCGTCGGCGTCGCTAGTTTGTACATTGTTGTGACGGAGGAGTTCTACACTGTTATGGGAGGTTTTGATGGTAATTGAACTTTTACCTTCCATTTGCATCAACTTCTTGTTTTCGAAACAAACTTCACTTTTCTGCGGCTCGTCAAGCTACTTAAAAAATGACTTTTTCTCTAACATATCATTATCATTGGAGTATCCACCATCTATAAACTAAACTCCATTTGAAACACCAACATTGAGAAATGAGTTATGAAAAAATTATTCTCCTTTCCGACTTTCTTCATAAAATTTGATTGTTTTTGTTGATCAATCAGAGCCTTTTTGTGTGAAGGGTTTTTGAGGAAGCTTGGTTAGAAACTGAACAGAATTCAAATGAGTCCATATATAACTCATTTTTGGTAGACTGACTTTAAATTATTAAACTCTTTTTTCACTAGCTCTTATAATTCTTGAATCTTAAGTACAATCTTTATTTTAAGACTCCAAAATTTTTTTTTTTCACCTTTAAAAGTTGACATAAAATAAAATTGTTGTGTGGCTTGACTAAACTTATCTCTCTCATATTTGTATTAGCTTCACTATATTTCTCTTAATTTAGAGTTGGAAATCTTAATGTGATGTTTGGTTTAAGGGAATAGTAATTCTATTCCTAACATATTATTTGGTTAATATTAAATACCCATTCCTCAATAATATATATTATTCAATTTTGAGGAATAGGTAAAACCAACTAATACCTATCTTTAGTTAATCCATGAACCTCTAATCTTCTTCTACATTACCTTCTTACAAATCTATCATTCTTACACACAAGCCTCTCTAAACTTATTTTTCTTTTTCAACATTAGAAACATTTGTATAATAATAATAATAATCATCATCGTAATAAAATAATTAATAATAATAATAAAATAGAAGAAGAAGAAAATTAATAATAAAAATAAATTTAATAATAAAAACAAGAATAAAATTGATTGATAAAATTAATAATAGTCAGAATAATAATAAATAGAAAATTTATAATAATAATAATAATAATAATAATAATAATAATAAATAGAGTTAATAATAATAATAAGAAGAAGAAGAAGAAGAAGAAGAAGTTAATAATAATAATAATAAGACATTTGGTGGTTCTGTCTTTATCATTGAGCAGCAGTGTCCCTTGGTCTATCATATGTTATCGATCTTCTGGTTGGGTTCCTCCTTTATATCTCTTTAGGCTGGCTTTCCTTAGGCTGTAATACTTATCATTGGATCTAGATTGCTTCGGACTTGGTATGTGTCCAGGTGTGCTGCTTGATTGCCTACGCTTTAGTTCTCCCTTAGCTTATGTCCATCTGTGCTTTTCTTTGATGGCTCTGAGACTTTTGTCTTTTCGCTAGATGTGTCTTCAGTAGCACTTGTAAATGAACGCAATGTACATATCCTGTTCTTTTAATTTATTTTATTGATTTTTTAAAAAAAGAAGAAGAAGAAGAAGAAGAAGAAGAAGAAGAAGAAGTAAATTAATTTCGTATAAAAATAAAAAAATAATAATTTGATTTTTTGTTAAATTATTTTTTTCTTTTTCTAATTTTATATTTTCAAACTAAACATTCGCATAAATTTTTTTAATTATTATATTCTTTAAATCAAACAAAAATAATATTTATTTTACTATATTTTCTATTTTTTTTTATTAAAGGAAAGCTGTCGAAGCAGGTTATAAAAAAGAACGGAGGATACTGGTCCCCGACATATCTGCTAGAAAGATATGATGGCACCCGAGAGGTGCTATATAGTTTCGATTCTTTACTAGTTCTGTTCCACCAACTAAACAGGACATAGTATGCCCGGCGGTAACGTGCCCAGAATTTTGAATTGAAAGGACAGATAAAGAGACAAAACAGACGGTGGATATTTTTATTTCTGGACATAATAATCTACGCTGCAAACGAAATGATTGACATTAAATAACTAAAAGATAAAATTAATGTACTGTAAATAATAAATATGACTCAGTGACTCCACTAAATAAATAAATAAATAATAAAAATTAATCCAGTATAAATAACTACTTTTAATTTTTTGAAGCACCATCTTCGCTAATAACTTACGCCTCAATGTAGAAGGGTTTAGCAATGGCGACTTTTCGTTTTAAGGGAGACTAAGGAGGTTCGATGTTTGTGACCGACAGGCCTAGGTTCTTCAAGATAATACTTGATAATACTATCAAGGATGGGAAGCTTGTAAGTGTTTTCTTCTTTGCTTTCTTGTTTTCTTTCAACTCAGGGAAAGATTCGCGAAGTAGAAACAGTCTCTGGTACTTCCCAAGACATGTTCACTTTAACTTCTTGTACATGTATGTCTTGTTCGTCTTATAAAGTTGATTGAACTCAAGATTTATGTGCGTCAGGGTATTCCAAGGAAGTTTGCAAGAAAATATGGACATGATCTGTCAAATCCGGTCATCTTTCAGGTTCCCAGTGGTGCAGTTTGGGAAGTAGAGTTGGTCAAATCTGATGATGGGATGTGGTTTCAAAAAGGTTGGGAAGAATTTGCAAAATTTTACAGTATAGCTTGTGCTCACTTCCTGGTTTTTGAATACAAGAAAAGCTGCCATTTTCATGTACTCATATTTGATAGAAGTGCTTGTGAAGTAGACTATCCCTTGGCCAATGGTGATAAGGAGCCAAACGTGAAATCCAAACACTCCAGGAATGAAAAAGCTGAAAGTGACGACTCAGTTGAACTCTTGGAACATATGTATCCAAGTCATAAAAGCAAATGTCCTCCACAATATCCTCAGCCTAGAAAGAATATGGATAACAATTCAACCAGCACGTTTGCAGTGTCCTCGAAGTCGAAGGTGTTACTTCCACCAATTGGCGATCGATTTTGTGACCCGAAGTTACAAGTTAAAGGTAGGCCTCGTTATCTTATAACTGATCTTTTATTCTTTGATTGATCATTTTGCTTCTTAGACGGCCTTAAATTTGCGGAAAATGTAGGACGGATGCGCTTGCCGGGCCAGAACAGGAGTTTAAATAGGATGGTTCAGAGGACAAAACGCTTGACAAACCATGAAAAAGTTAACGCTCTTTCTAGAGCTACCACTGCTTTCATGTCTAATAATCCTTTTTTCTTGATTGCTATGCAGCCAACCTATGTTTATTCTACAAGAAAAGTGGTAAGATCTTTTGCTTAAATTCTATAAATAATGGAATATCAATCTTCATTAAATGTATATGCTTTGTGCACTTTTGATCGTTTCGATTTCTTTATCACGTCTGTAGGCTATACCATCAAGCTTTGCCAGAAAGCATCTCAAGAAGTCGGGAAATACTCTGCTCTGTGGTTTGGATGGAAAAACTTGGCCTGTCTTGTACCGCTTTAATGCTAGACATACATCAGGACATTTCCTTCATGGTTGGAGGAATTTTGTGGAGGCAAATCAGTTGGAAGTTGGTGATATTTGTGCTTTTGAGCTGTTCGAGACAACTAAAATGTCATTTAGAGTCACTATATTTAGAGCTTTCGAAATGCTGTCATGATCACCAATGACCATGTTGGTCCTGTTGATTTAACCTTGAATTACTGCCGGTAGTTTCAATTCCAGCATAATATCACCTCCTCGAGTATTTATTAATTACGGATAAGATTGTGAATTATTTAATCTTTCTAAATTTTGCATGTCAGTAATATTTAATAGGCTGATGATGTTATAGATTAGGAATATGCATACTATTCAATCTTTCTAACTTCAGCATGTCTGTAATTTTTAATAGGTTGATGATGCTATAGTTTGTATTTTCTGACTGTTGAAAGTGGGCAAGGTGCTAGGGAAACGAGCAAACATTCAATCTATTTCAGTCTCTTGATAGAGTAATCATTTTCACGAGATGCAAGACTGGTACTAATCGGGGCATATCAGAAGGTCAAGAAAGGTCTTTTGATGGAAGACGTACAGATTATGATATTTTGTTTATATCAGCACGGGAACTATCATGACTGAAGCAAAATAGCACTATCTTCGTCTTCTAAATCGATCGATAACCCATGAGATGCACTTGAATTGTTTACGTTTAGAATTTTTTTTTTAAAGTTGAGGCTGTTGGACTTTAAGGCAGGTTTTACTTGGAAGTTACACTAATAATACTATCCTGCAGAACCAAGTTCAAACAACTCTGGTAAGTGTCCTATTCTAATCTTATGTGGAGATCAAAGTTGACAGAAAGTATCAAAGCTTATTGACCGTATTAAGGTGAAACGCATGCATACTGAAGGATAATTATGCAGGCAGTGACTTTTCATATATGATTTCCTTCTTTTTAATGTCCCACCAAAGCTTGTTGAGCACAAGGGATCAACAGCGTAGGAAAGAAACTAGAGATCAAGGCCCCTTCCTGGCTTTTGAACTCATATATGATACAAGTGCTTCCGAATTTGATTAGCCTCAGGAATGATGTTAATGAGCCAAGATCCAGAAAGGAAGAATCTGAAGATAACAACTGTCTGAATCTTGGAAGATTTATAGGCTTCAACACAAGGAAACGCAACAAAATTTGTCTTCAACGTGCCAGCGGTCCAATAAGAGGATGTTCAGAAGGAGATTAAAGAGGGAGAATTCCTTGAGCAGACATTTATTACGCTTGCTTTTGATCTTCAAAAGATGATTCTCTTATTAACATTTCATCGTACTTTTCTTAATTCCTTATGTAGAGAACCAGCAAGCTTTGGTGAAAAAACTGACACTTTACTAACACTGGTGAATCCTTTACCCTTATTGGCATCCTATCAGCAAAAAGTTTTAGAATAAAGTTGCCAGAGCAACAGTCACATTCTTCACTCTCCTATGCATCGCCAATTGATCCCTCAATTGACAAGAAAATCTTCATCCTTGCCTAGCTTTAAAAACTAAGGTCAAGTGCAGTAAGTTAAATATGTAACTTATATGGGCTTGGTTCTCTTGTTTGCCTTGCCGTCTGATCATCACAGCTTCCCTTTTAGTCTACTGATGCTGTCTTCAATTTTGCAGGTTGCATGACAAAGCCTGTTACTTCGCAACATAGCATTCCATTTTTCTATTCTTGTAGCTCGGTAGGTGATCTTTTTTCACCTACCAATATGTATAATGTTGTGGACAGTGTAAATCTGGTGTAATAATAGTACCACTGAAGGTGTCGGGAGACTGACGAAGAACTACTATTTTTTTTTCTTTTCAGGAATCCATCCGAGTATAACACAACACAACACAAGAACCCTTTTGATGAAAGCTGTACAGGGTTCTGACCTTCAGTTCAATAAGCCCCATGAACCAATATGGTGAAAACAAAAAGTCATTATTAACAGATCGGCGTCAAAATAAGAGAATGCTCAATCTACGGAGAGAATTATCTGCACATAACCAACTTCAAGCGAATCTGTTAGGCGTCACATTTCTAATTCTCTGCTAGAAGATTAAGGTTGAAATCCTCAATCATACTCATTCTATAATGAAGGGAAGAATGTGCAAACTGAAGGATAATACAGAAACGTAGGCATTTTCATCCTTCATTCCATTATGCTGCATGCACTACCTAACACGGTACATTCCAGGTGACGGAGTTCGTAAACAACCTAGTTCACTCACAGATCATTATCAAACAAATACAAAAATTCAGGATGTAGTCCACCATAGATTATCAGACATTAAAGATAATTTGGTAATAAACTAGGCAACACTAATAATACAAACGTCAGTGCGTTCAATTTTGGGAACTTGAAGTTGGCTTGGTTGAGGACTGGGTCATTCTGGTCATCTCTAGATAAGCAGGGTCCTTAACTCAGATGGATTCAATTCCATTCGTTCTGTTGATAACTCAGATGGATTCAATTCCATTCATTCTGCTGACATCTGCATTAGAAATTATGAAAAAGGAAGAAGATAAAAGAGGTTTCAGTACAAGGTTACAAATCTATGTAGAAAAAGATTGACTAGACTACCACATTAACAGATAACAGATGAGATATTCAACTTGTGGCCAATGATTGGGGATAAATGATGATTTGAAGCAAGGACCGAGACCAGCTCTAGAAAATGAGAGGCAAAAATTTGGCATTCTTCCATAAGTGTAATTTCCTCATGCTCTTCTATATTAACTGAATCTAAGGCTTGCGTCTAGTTCCAAGTTTCAGTTTTAAACTTGAAAAATAGGCCCTGCAATATGGCTGCTGTTTGTAGTTGTATAGCTAGTGAAAAATTTGCATCCTCTACTCACCTAATGACAAGCGACACCGTTCACCATCAACAGAACGAAAAATGGTAACTTTCAGTGAGATGTTACACTGGCTAAGAAGCCCAAAAGCACAAACATCACTAAACTCTCAAACGATTGTCGTGGGCAAATTTTCCCCAACCATCAGAGATTTTTCCACAAGCTTCTTTATACCAGTACTTGGCAGGCAAAATTCTCCCTTTTCCCACGTTACACTGGCTAAGAAGCCCAAAAGCATAAACATCACTAAGAGCCCGTTGGTTCAGCTTTTGGAGAGTGAATAAACACTTTTTTTTCACCGCAGAAGCTGTTTTTAAGAAAAACTGAGTGTTTCGCTGTAAAATTCAAAATCACTTTTGTCATAGAAATAGCTTTTTTAGAAGCTAAAATATAGCTTTTTGAGAAGCTCAAATTTGAAGCTTTTCAAAAAAGCACTTTTTCATGTAGATTTTTCATATCAATGAGTCTATTTTTAGTTACTTTTATCTTTATATTTTATACATAATTTCCACATTACCTACAAACACATCTTTACGTTTATTTTGAGATCTATATAATATTATTTGACTTTTTATATGTTTTAATATTTATTTTTGATATTAGTTTACTTATATCATAATCCATATAAAAGATTTGGTTAGATATATTTTTATTTTTATTTTATATAGTTTAAAATTATATAATAATTAATATATTGTACTTTGCATATTGTTTAGCATTTTTTAAATAATATTTATATGCATAAATAATTTTTATTATAAAATAAAATGTAGTTAAAATTAAAAGTACTTTTTATTTTTATATTGTCAAATAGACTATTGTATAAAGTTCTTTCAAAAAAGTTTTCTTAAATAACAACTAAACAGTCAACTAACTTTTAAAAAAAGCTCTTTTTTTTTTAAATTCTACTAACAAAAGCTCTACCGCCGTAAGCCCCAAAAGAGTGGAAATCTTCCAAACTGGTTTCTTGTGGTCGCACTGGTGGTGATTATTGCAACAAGAACTCCGCTAGTCAACTTTCATGTGCGAGGCCATGCTTCCCAACTCCCACGCCCAGTTAGGTTTCCCTCCTCCTTGACCTCAAACCCTGTTCAAACGGCGCAGAATTCTGAGACTTGCTTCCCGAGACTTAATCCTAGCCATTTTTAATGTCTTTGACACCAAACACTAAATTAAATATCATTAACAAAGGGTCAGGAGTATAAAGCTGTGATTTAATAAGCATTTTGATGGAGTGTCTGGAAGTAAATTCTCTGTATATGATTCCTTGCTTTTGAAAATTTCTTCCAACATCTAGACCTTCTAACATGTTAGGTGCAAATGGTCAGAGAGCAACCTTTGTCCCTCATAATTTGATATTCTTACACTACAGTATTTTCGATATACGACACTATAACATCCAATTCTTTGTAAGCAACAAAGCATATTTATGAAACGATCCATGATACTTCACATGATAATATCGGTATTTCCATCTTGCAACACTACAGTTACTCCCCATATGTCTAACTGAGTTGGTTTACTGTGCTCAGCGTTAAATTTCAAACGTGGATTTGTCACACTCGATAGTTCTTACTCAATATGTCCCTCTTTCCATTTTGTCTCAATAGTTCGACACTGTAGTTTCATTTAATTCTTGTTGCCCTTCACTGCTGGATTGCAGAAAGAGAAAGTCCCCGAGCGGAAAAAACATGATTAGGTTGACTGGTTTTGGAATGTGGGTGACCAATCTGCTTCTTTTGGTATGGGTTACAGAAAGATCCTTAATTTAAAACAGTCTTGAAACCGGAAGAGTCAACAAAGAAACGAGCGACTAGCACACACGGGGTTTGTGCGCTTTTCTTGTCTCGCACTATCCTTAGCTTGCATTTTTCAAACCTGAGTTAAGAAGAAGGACTTGAAGTGAGTAATCTTAATAGTTTCGAGGGTAGAGAATGGCGACGAACTGCTGAAAGATCGGTTCTTTACTTCTTTATTCTTTCATCCTTCTTAATTATTCTGGTGGAGAGAAAAGAAAGGGTGGAGAAATAATCAGAGCCACAAACAAACATGGATTCGTTCTACTTTTTCATCTCTTTCACTCTCTTGCTTGCGTTATCAAGTCTTCGACGTGTTAATGGAAACACAGAGTTGAGAGCTCTAATGGAACTAAAGTCCGGATTAGACCCAACCAACAGGTTCTTGAAGTCGTGGACTAGTGATGGTGACCCTTGCAGCGGCTTATTCGAGGGCATTGCCTGCAATGAACACCGCAAAGTGACCAATATTACTCTTCAAGGGAAGGGTTTGTCTGGGATATTATCACCTGCGGTGGCAGAGCTTAAATGCTTGTCTGGCATATACTTGCATTACAATTCATTGACTGGAGAGATTCCTAAAGATATTTCCGATTTGACAGAGTTGTCTGAACTTTATCTTAACGTCAACAATCTTTCTGGCACAATTCCTCCTGAGATTGGTAGCATGTCCGGTCTACAAGGTTAGTTGTGGTCGCTTTTTCATTTTCTATTTGGTGTAATAGTGTAATTTTTCGTCTTTGTGACTAGATTTACTTGGTATTTATTATTTAGATGCTGAGAAAACTATGGATAAATGGAGTGAAGCACCATTGTTGTTACTCGTTTTATCAGAATGTGGTTTAATTATCTTCGCTTGGTTTTGTAGTGTTAGAGCTAGGCCATAATCAGCTGACAGGAGGTATACCTACAGAGATGGGGGCTTTGACGAGGCTTACTGTTCTTTCTTTGCAATATAACATACTAAATGGTGAAATTCCTGCCAGCTTAGGGAACTTGTTTATGTTGAGAAGCCTAGATTTGAGTTCCAATCGCTTTTTTGGTACAATTCCTTCGGTGATAGCTGCTATGCCTAAACTGGCATTGTTAGATGTCAGAAACAATTCTCTTTCTGGAGTTATTCCTTCTGGTAAGTCTATTTCTTGTGTTGGATTGACTATGGCTAGTTTTCAAAAAAGGAAGAGGAAACAGAATCTACTTTTTTTCTACACTGTTATTGCTGAAACAAAACTGATTCTGACATTTGTAAAATAAATTCAGCTCTGAAGAAATTAGGCGAAGGATTTCAGTTTGGGAACAACCAAGGTTTATGTGGAGATGGGTATGCTAAATTGAGAGTCTGTACTCCTTTTGATAACGTTAACATTAATCAGGTTGACCCTCTAGGACAGCTCACGAATCATACTTTTCCAGATCATAATACTCAGTCTACAATTTTAGACACAAACTGCTATCAAACGCACTGTTCCAAGTCATCAAAACTCCCACAGATCGCCATTGTTGCAGGGGTTATTATAAGCACCATCACAGTGGTAAGTGTAGGATTTCTGATTGTTTTCCGGTATCGTCGTGGGAAACAAAAGATTGGAAACACATCTGATTCTCCTGAAAGCCGACTAAGCACAGACCAGAGTAAAGACTACTGCAGGAGTGGTTCCTCTCCACTAGTGGCTATCGAGTATTCTAACGGCTGGAACCCATTAGGAGATGGGCGAGAAGGTAGCAGACTTCATGATCAGCATCTCTCTAACTTTCGTTTCAGTTTGGAGCAGATTGAGTCTGCCACGCAAAGTTTTTCTGAGACAAATTTGTTGGGGAAGAGCAGCTTCTCAATCGTCTATAAAGGAACTTTAATAGATGGTTCACTTGTAGCTGTAAGGATAATTAACCTTACCAGTTGCAAGTCAGAGGAAGAAGAGTTTTTGAAGGGTTTAAGGCTTCTGACTTCCCTGAGACATGATAATCTTGTTAGGCTCAGAGGATTTTGCTGCTCCAGGGGAAGAGGTGAATGCCTTCTTGTGTACAATTTCGCTTCAAAGGGAAACCTGTCGAAGTACCTTGATTCTGAAGATGGAAGCAATCGAGTTCTTGACTGGCCCACAAGGGTCTCCATAATAAATGGCATAGCTAAAGGTTTGTGTTGTGTCATTGTAGTTTGTTCACTTAGTCACTCTCATTTTCTCCCGTAGTTTTATGGATCAGAACTTTATTGTCACTTCTCTGCATTGATATTGTTAGTTTCTTTCTGATCCTAACTAGGTATCGGATATCTGCACAGTAGGGAAGGCGACAAGCCTGCAATAATTCATCGGAACATATCTGTCGAGAAAATTCTTCTCGACGAACAATTGAACCCTTTAATTGCAGACTCTGGCCTCTCTAAGCTACTGGCAGATGACATTGTCTTCTCAACACTCAAAGTTAGTGCTGCAATGGGATACTTAGCTCCAGAGTATGTAACAACAGGCTGTTTCACAGAGAAAAGTGACGTATTTGCATTTGGAGTGATCATCCTTCAAATCCTCACTGGTCATCAGATGCTATCCAATTCAATGCGCTTGGCAGCTGCTTCTTGCAAGTACGAGGACTTCATGGATATACATCTAAAAGGGAACTTCTCAGAACCAGAAGCAGTCAAGTTAGCAAATATAGCTGTCTCTTGCACTCAGGAATGTCCTGAAGATAGGCCTACTATGGATGTCATTATTCAAGATTTACGTGAAAGCCTTGATGGTTCTTGATGGCTATACTATTTTCTCTCTGTATTTGTTGATTCTGCAACCAAGAATGGGAGGCTAAAGCAGACTGGGTAACTTGTACAGGTGAAGACTTGCATTGATTCTGTGAGAGTCACTGTCAAGGAAATGAGCATCCTATTGAATTGAAATGGTTGACAGGTTACCCTTAGGGAGGAAAGTTACCGCGATTCAGTCAGCCATTAACAATAATGGTAACGCTGGGCTTTGTGAGAAGCAAATGTCTTGTATAAACCGAAACCGAAACCCAAACGCTGTTGCACCATTTATGTCTTCTACTGAAAGAATTCGAGATCTTGGTGAGGCAATTGACAAGGGTTTGTTAGTGTGCCTGCCCACTGACCTAATTACCTTTCCATGAGGATCACTGGCAATTATAGTATACCTCAGCAATTCTGCTCCACATTTTTACTTTCAAAAACAAATATTGCCAAATCTCAGTAAATAACTTCATAAAATTCTCAACGTAAACTCCCACTCTTTCCTCTTAGTGCAAGAGGTTATACATAAAGACCAAAAAGGACTACGGAGATCACGATTTAGAAACAGAGAGAAAAAAAGAAAAGAAAAGACGGAGATAATTGAATAGAGAAAATAACGGAGAAAGAAGAGATTGATTAGAAGCAAAAAGGAATAAGATATAGACAATAACAAATTTTAGCCTAATCTTATTTTCCTCCCTGCCAGGTTATAACCAATTATTGTTAATAAAAATTTAAATAACATCTCCATATGTCCTTTAACAGTCGTTCTAACTCCTTTGAAGGCAACAATATTCTGCCTCTTTTCTTAGGTATTTATTCAATGGAATACGCACCGTTTCATATTAGTATCCCCTTGTCTCGTTTTTCTTACTTAAAAAAAGGGGTTATTCAACTTAATCTCCTCATTGGCCAAAAAAAAAAAAAACTTAATCTCCTCTACAAATTCTCTTGTGACATCGTCTGGAGATTGATCTTGCTAATGGATTAACCATTGAGTTGCAGCCTTATGACCCTGCTTAACCAATCTTCAGTCCATCACTGGTTGAGGTTGCAAAGTCTTTGGTGAAGATAGCTAAGGGAGTGTGGGTTGAAGGGACCTCTCAGTATAGACCTCTTAAAGTAATGATACATGAAAGACATTGTGAATTTGAGTCTCATTTAGTAATTGAAACTTGTATACAACTTTCCTTATTTTTTCCGGTATAAGAAAATGATTTATAGTATTCCTACTGAGGTTCGTGAGCTTGGTGACCTCCAGTTAAACTTTGCTATTAATAAGGATGGATCTTAAGATAGACCTTATCTCTAATTGTAAATTATCTATCAATATACCTTTTGTCTTCTAATTACTCCATGCAATTCCAACCTTGGCTAGTTGATCCTTAAGTACTTGATCATTTCCTCTTGTTGTTAAAGCATTCTGTCCACTTCATCATTTTGGGAGTTACTGTTGGACCCACTGCTGGAGCCCAACATTTGATGCTAGACCCCGCTGCCAGAGCCTAACATCCTGCTTGAGAGCGTGGTGCTGGACCCATAAACGTGCTGATTAAACATTTACTAAAAGACTGGCGGAAGACTAATGGGCCTGCTGAGAAAACATGCTTGAAAACCCGCTTGCATGTAATTTAAACAACAATGATGTTTCATATTCCAAAAGATGAGTTAAGTGGACCCATCGTGAGAGTTTTACAAAGCTTTACAAACATTTCAAATCATGTTACATTTCCTGAGTTCAAATGCCCAAAATACAAAAATACACTTGACCCGTAAACCTGAAATGCAACTAAAGCCTTGCATCTTGAGAAAAACTGGAAAATACAATAACATAACAAAAAGTGGAGTGC
>JAOTIZ010000203.1:6507951-6530963 GCA_027123425.1 Erythroxylum panamense | reverse complement strand
CAATATTATATTTATATATTTAATAAATTAAAATTAATTATTAATAAAATTATGAATAATTTAATTTTTCCTTAATTTTTATAATTAAATTATTTATAAATATTCAAATAAATTTGATTTAATAATTAAAATATATTTCAAATAAATATTAATTTATAAATAAAATTTAAATTTTAAAATTATTTATTTAATTAAAAATAATTTGTCTTTAAGTTTTATTTAAAATATAATTATTGTCAGTAATAAAAAATATATCTATATTAACGTTAATAATCAAATAAGTTTTTATTTTTATTTAAAACAAAAACAAAAACAAAATAACAACCAAAAAAAAACTCTCATATCTTACGTTCTTTGGGGGCGTTCAACCCCGCACGAATATTACTTTAGTGTCAAAACCTCCTTAAACCCCTGAGTCATGCGACAACTTACGGCCACAGCCATCCGTCTCCGGCGCCGCCATTTCAAGAACCCTTTTAGCAACACTCTTCACCTACTCGTCCGTTTCTACAAGCCCCCGAGACCACCAACACCGCCTGCCCCACCTAAACCACCAAAGCCACCTAAAAAGCCTCAATCTTTCACTATCCACGACTCTTTATGGGAGGATTCCTATAGTTGGATGTCAAACCTCAACGACAAGGTGGCGATGAGACACATGGACATTCATATGGAACAGGAGGAAAAGTACATCGAAGCTGTCATGTCTGACACATTGAAGCTGCAAAGCAAGCTCCAGACTGAAATGGCTTCAAGGATGCAGATTGACCTATCTACCTGTCCTTATCGATGGGGTCCATGGTACGCTTCGAAATTTCGTCATCTTTGCCTGCCCAAAAAACTTTGGATGATAAGAATTGACTGGATTCAGAGAGAGTAGCATGCAACTTTAATTTTGTTGTTTTGTATTCCTTTCTGTTGAAGTAGGAACTGGATAGTAGAATGCTTGGTGTATATTTCGATTTTTCGTTGGTCCATTTTATATTTTCATGGTGAGTAGTACTTCTGCGCAGGTTGTATTATCGAAGAGTTGAAGAGGGAAAGCAGTATTCAGTGCTCTGTCGGAGATTGGCAAGCTTGCATGAAGAATTCATTTCGAACAAGTCTCCTGCAGCTGGGTTTGATTTTGTATCTGGTAAGAAGATTGAGCAGAAGCTGCTTGATCATAATCAAGAAGCTGAGAGGTTTGGAGGTAATAACAGTTGTTACTGGAACTAAATTTTTAAGACATTTGACGATGTTATTTTGGTTATTTAAGTGGGAATTTTACAGGTTATGCCTTTGAAGAATTATCCGAAATATCTCCAGACCACCAGTTTCTAGCATACACTATGTATGACAAGGACAATGACTACTTTAAGTTATCTGTAAGGAATCTCAATTCAGGTGCATTGTGTACTAAGCCTCAGGCAGACCGAGTATCAAGTTTGGCATGGGCCAAGAACGGCCAGGCGCTGCTTTATGTTGTTACCAATCAATATAAGAGGCCTTGTAGGTGGGTATAACCTGGATTTTGTTAGAATTCGATGTTATTTGTCTTGTCATAGAGTATGCTTTTTGATCTGCCAATTGGATCCTATGAAACAAAACCAGAATGTTTCTTGCTCATCAGGATATATTGCAGCATGATTGGGTCAACTGATGATGATGTTTTGCTTCTTGATGAATTGGATGAGAATGTGGTTGTGAACATAAGACATACAAAGGATTTCTGCTTTGTTACTGTCAATTCTTACTCTGCTACCTCTTCAAAGGTATTGCCTTTTGAACACCCTTAGCTCTCAGACTTGGGAACACTTGGGTAATGTTAGTCAAAAATAAAATAATGGTAACCATGTTTTAGGTCTTTCTGATAAATGCAGCTGATCCTTTGTCTGGCATGACATTAATTTGGGAGGGTGAACCTCAAGTTCACTGTATAGTTGAACATCATCGAGGATACCTTTATTTATTTACCAATGCAGCGAAGGAAGGGCAGTTGGTTGATCACCATTATCTTCTGCGTACTCCAGTCGATTCTTCTGGAAATCCAAGAATCTGGCAGGTTTGTCGGTCAACTATGTATTTATCTTCTAGCCATATCATTTGCTTGTTCATCTCTGCTTAGGAGTTATGAATCCTATTACCGGTAAGGTATTTTGATACGTGATCTACATTTCTTGTCTTGTTTCTCATTCTGACTTCATGCTCGATCTCTTGTATAGTTTGTGACTGATATGTGCCTATATTCGAAGTACAACACTTCCCTCCGTACTTTTTGAATAATGATTCTGCCGTTAGTGCAGCAAGTGTTCAATGATGATCGAGATTTAACTGTGGAGGATGTTGATTTCTGTGAGACACACTTGACATTAATTATAACGGAAGGACAGAATCTTAAACTTTGTTCGGTTGATCTACCTTTGCCTGCTGGGAAGGTAAAAACATTCATTTTTTTATGTATTAAGTGCGTTACACTGTAGAAACAGTTCCAGCATGAGGATTTTCACATCATATTCCTCCATTCTCATCATTTACTCTCCTCTTGGTTTCGCAGGAGGGACATGGTCTCAAGGAGCTTAACCCCAGGTTCCTTCCCCTTCCCAAGTATGTATCTCAAATTTCACCAGGTCCAAATTATGATTTTCAATCATCCGTCGTGCGTTTTACTATATCATCACCAGTGGTATGAACATCTAACTTTGAAAAACATCTTTGGTTATTTTTTTGCACTAATTGATTGTACAATGTATAAGGATATTGTCAAATGTACCTGATTCAGATATGGTTATTTGCTTGCAAACTTTTCTTACAGAGTATGTTTTAGCCATACAACATAAGGATAGGTGACATAGGTCCATAATTTTGATATAGCTAGGTTAAAATATTATAGCTGCTAAATAACTTTATTAGCACAAGATCTAAACAAACTTCTTCATTATCAGTGGGGAAAGAAAAATTGACATATGAAACAATATTGTAACTCTGTCTTTTCATGTCCCAGTGGGTCCCAATTATCAGCCCTCTCTCTGAAACACGTGTCAGACCTGTGTTTCCTATTTTTACATGCCCAAATGAATTCCCTTTCTGATTGAATGTTGAGAAATTTACCTGTTGATTGGGGATCGTTAAATGTGAGGTCTTGACCTCTTTGATTAACTTGGTTTTTGAGATTTTATCAGAGATGTTCACAACCATAGTTCCAGATACCATATCTTGCATCCTTCCACTCAGATGTCGGCAGTAGTGCTTATCATCCTGCTGCTTTCTCTTTATAGCATTCATCACAATGTAATGATACCAGTCATTTAATTGTTTTGAACAGATTGCCTATGTCTCTATGTGAGCATGTTACCTTTGCTTGGTTTAAGAATGTGAGTTTCACCAAATCCTCGCCTCCAAATTTCTTTCAGATGCCTGATGCTGTTGTTGATTATGACCTATCCAATGGCAAGTGGAGTATAATCCAACAACAAGACATCCTTCATTTAAGAACAAGAATCTTGTATGGGACAACTTCTTCTGCAAGCATTGGTGAAAATTCCTGGAATAAACAATACTCTGGGATGTTAAAAGATGCCAAATCTGAAGATGATAACTTGTGGAATGACTTATCTGAGTTTTATGCTTGTGAAAAGTATGAGGTTGCTTCTTATGATGGAGTTAAGGTTCCTTTGACTGTTGTGTATTCACGCAAAAACAGAATTGAGAGTCAAAGCCCTGGGTTGCTTCATGGTCATGGAGCTTATGGTGAGTTACTTGACAAAAGATGGCGTAGCGAGTTGAAAAGCCTTCTTGATCGTGGTTGGGTTATTGCCTATGCTGATGTTAGGTTTGTTTTACCTATCCTACTGTTTTGCAGTCGTTTCTTTTGACTGAAACTATATTTTCACTTGAACGCTGTGATGATTTAGAGATTCTTGTGAAGTTGAAACCAAAAAAAAAAAAGTGTTCTTGCTAAATGGTTAACATTGATGAAGCTTTTAGAAGTAATGCAGAGTATTCAGGTGCCTATACATTGATTAAACTGCCCTGTTTGCAGAGGTGGAGGCGGTCTGGGTAAGAAGTGGCATCATGATGGTAGATGTAGGAAGAAAATCAATTCAATCAAAGACTATGTCTCCTGTGCTGAATTCCTCATAGAAAAGGGGATTGTACAAGAAAAGAAACTTGCTGGCTGGGGTTATAGTGCCGGTGGCCTTTTAGTAGCTTCAGCTATCAATCACAGCCCTGATTTATTTCGTGCTGCTATATTGAAGGTAAATATGAACTTCTTTCTCAAGTTTTATCTCATCCACCTTCTCATTAACTCTATCATGAGCATGTTGAAAGATTTTACATCTGTAAACAGCAGTTGCTGTAGTTCCTTAGCATTGTAATTGAATGAACCCAATTGATGGGAACTGGCATTCACAACTAGAAGTTTTTTATTCAATATTAACATGATTATCAAAAGTTTAAAGCTAGAATGACTTTGTTTCAGTTATGTTCCATATCATTTTGTCTTCTCTGTCTATTCCAGGTTCCGTTTTTGGATGCTACCAACACCCTTCTCTATCCCATTTTACCGCTTACAGCAGCTGACTACGAAGAGTTTGGATCTCCTGGGGACATGGACGATTTTCACGCAATACAAGAATATTCCCCTTATGACAATATCCAACAGAATGTTCTCTACCCTGCTGTATTGATAACCACATCATTTACTACGAGGTGATTTTCTAGCCTTTTGTTTCGTCAAGTAATGGTAAAAACAAAATTACTAGGTGAAGGATGACGAAAATATGACGGTCAACAGATTAGCAAAAGCAGCAGTTCTCTTTTATTTTTCTTCTATTCTTGCAGCATTACATGATCTTGTTCCGATAGTGATGGCTACCAGTATTTACTTTCATAGCTTATCTTATACTTGATTGTTTGTGAAATGTCTAAACCTAAGCCCTCTTAGGAGTAGTCGCTGCTTTAAAATATACATTTTTATCTTCGGATTTATTGAGAGGTCAACTAGCCTTTTGTTGTCGCTTTCTTTAGCACCCATTAAGGAGATTTGATTTTGATATCGATTTCAGGTTACTATTTCTTATTCTTTATCAGTATCATGTCTATGAGTCCTGTGGACTGCATTATCTACTTGAAGTCCCTAGTTAAGGTTGATGTTTAGCGTTAAAAGTTGTGTTATCCAGTGCCTGGGGCCTGACGCAGGACACTATTGAGCTCTCAATGGGAAAACAGTAACTATATCTGCAATCATATGGCATGTCACTTAAGTATTTTCAGGGGTTAGTACAGAGTGGCAGCATAGATTAAGTTACCTTCAACTTGGACTTGCAAGTATTCTTCATGTGTATGATTGGTTCATGCAATCATGCCATAGATACTTGATCCTAACTTTGCTCTAAGCCATCTTATGCATGTACTTACGGGTAGAACCTGGATTTATTGGTTATTTGTTGATATGGGACGAGTTATATACACATACATACATACCTATTTTATCGTTTTCATGAGTGGGGTGCTCATAGTATTTTTATCCAACATCTTTCAGATTTGGGGTTTGGGAAGCTGCAAAATGGATTGCACGAGTCCGTGAATCTGCTATTTATGATCCCACGCGCCCGTTGTTGCTTAATTTAACAACAGATATAGTGGAGGAGAACAGATACTTGCAGTGCAAGGAGTCAGCTTTAGAAGCTGCATTTCTTATTAAGATGATGCAATGCTGAGCACATTTTTTCACTTGCACAATCCATTGATGGATCTATTGACCTTTTTACTGAACTGGCTATTTCTACAATGTGAACATTGTTACTTATTGTTCTCTAACATTGGAGGCACAATTCAGCTGTCAACCAGGATCCTATTAGAAGCTACCTGGTAGATCTGCACAAGGTGGAATTCTGTTTCTGTTGGTATTATGGCTTTGTTACTTGTACATGTAAAGGTCATAGAGCTTATTACAAAATTTAAGATAATTTTTGTTCTCTTTGTACGCAAGGTAGCTTACCGTTTACTATTACAAGCATAACTGATTATAAATTTTAAAGGTTTCAATCATGCATTGTTATTATTTTTTATCCACATTAACGACTATCATTAGGACATGCAAATCCAGAAAGCGAATAAACATTGTTTATGAACCCACTAGGCTCGTACCTCTTCCATCAGCTGGAGTTTGTCGACGTTTTGCTGCACGCAAGTTCCTTTTAGAACTCATCAAATTTTGTATTCTTGTTAAGGTGTTTCAACCTTTAAATCTCATCTATATATTTATATAAGATCTATGCTTTTTAGAGGACTTCCCTACAACTCTTAAAAAGGAAGAGAGCATGGCCGCCTGTCTTTATATTCATCTGCTGTCATAAGATAGAGTTGAAATTTTGCATTTGAAGATTGGAACAGACTTTTAGTGGAGTACAGTGTCATCTTGGTTGGTTCAGGCTTTATGTTATTGAAAAGTAGGTTGTAGTAATCATTCATTTCCCCAACTGAAGTTCGCAACGCTATGTTCACAGCTAGTTTATCTAAAAGAGTCATCCCTGTTCTTAGAATCCAATCCTGAATCCACAGTGACCAAAAGGGCAAGATAAGCATAACTATACATCGTCTCTGTTCTTTTCATGGGAAACAAAACTAAATGAATATAAACAAAAATCTTGACAGTTGTCAAAGAAAAGAGTAGACCCCATTTCATTGTGAATAGCCAAAAATTGATAATGAGCTTCACATTGTACAAGGATTTGTCCTATTTCATACACACATTTCACTCGAGGGACTGTTCTTGTTTTCGTTATTTATTTATTTATATTTTGAAGAAACGCAGGTGCCGAGAACTGTGATCTGACCACCATACTGGTCATACTTTAGTAACTGGTGGAATATATAGGTTATAACTACAAACACACAACTTGCAGCAAGAACATTGTCAAATGTCTACAGTATTAGTACTTTGTCAAGGTTATTAAGATAAGCCACTATCCTTTTAAGAATCTTCAACCGGCGTACAACATATCAACATATCATTGAGTGGTTTGGATGTAATTGTTTGACAAATCACCTCTCAAACGTAAATGACACACCTTAAGCAAAGTGCAGGAACTGAAAGCACTTCAAACAATCAGGATTCCTACCCCAAGCAATATTTCTGTCTTCCAAGATAAGTATGGACTTACCACATGTTCGACAATAAACTTCTAATCACTGCACTTAAAATAGCCTTCAGTCTTGGGAGAGACACGATCCGCAATATGAACTAGCAGTGACTAGCATCATAGATTTGGACAGAATCTTTGAAAAAAAATTTACAGAAGCAAGGTTTTCCACTTTCTATGGGAAAGAGCAGAATGTTTGTGAAGGTTCTGCTCATACGATTCTGCTTTGAGATTAGCACTCACCATAACGTCCCGGGATGATACATATTCTGAAACCAACTCCACATGTAGAAAAGGTAAAATTGGTAAAACAAACGAGAATCAACAAATTCACCCATTCTATCAGAGTCTCCAGGAAGAGCAAAAGATTCTAGTCAAGCATATAGAGCACCATCCAAAATTCTCTCCGGCTTTTGATCTTCAACACAGACTCTCGAATTTATACTGCTATTAGCTTTTCATTGCAAGAGAATCCAGGAGAACTATTGATAGCAATCTCAGAATTCACATCTCTGATCCCTCGTCCACTGTTGGAAGGCCGCCATTTCTTATGAAGGCTGGATTGAGAAACTTTGACACAAAAGCCCACAACTTATAGACATCCTCAAAGTTTGTCAGAAATCCCAAGGATGCTGTAACAACCTCGACTCTTATGAAGCTACTTTTCCCATTAGGTTGACCATTTTCCATTGGCCTGCATAGAGTCGTATCCTCCAGGTTGAAAGCTCCTCCTTGTTGCCTTGGGCTGTCAAGAATCCGTATGTGACTAAGGAAACCAATTCCAAGAGAAATGCCTTCTCTTTCAGCCAGCTTCTGAACAACTTCAGGATTGATAAGGCCGCGGTTTCTATCTCTAACGTTGAAAGCAACAGCTGCACCCCTTTCATATTTTATTTTTGGCCCATATATGTGAACCAGGTTTACTCTTCCATCACCATCCAAACTAGGAAATCTTAATTGCAATAATGAGGTCACAAGCCAATTAACCAAAAACCTCAATCGAAGAGTGGTTTTATTGAGACCCAAGGCATTCACATGATCTAAATGTCTGCAAATTATCTCAGGTTCCTTAGTATCCCAGTCTTGCCCATCATATTCACCATTACTGGTGTAATCTTCATCATCTAGGCTGGCGGCATATACTTCTTCAGGCTCCAGAGTATGACTTGGACGTTCTTTGAGGTTATCCTCTGCACTAAATGATACCCTTCTTCCCTTGCTTGGATGTTCATTCTCTTCCAACCCAAAAAATCTAGTAGCAGCATATCTATTCACTTCCCTTCTGCCCAACAACCGGAATTCACCTTCTGTTTCTCTTCTTATGGCATTTTCTTTCTTCTCCAGACCTGGGGCAGAACCATTAGCTAGGCTGTGATTCTGTGCAGCCAAAGTCAAACTGTTGAGACGAGATCTGCTTATGCCAGAGTTTGATAAGGAATCAGGATGTAGTAGATTACCATTTCCAGGCTCTTCCTCAATCTCATGAAAATTTGCTTGTCGTGAACCCCTTTTGTTGAATTGTTCTTCAGAGCCCTCCTTAACATGATCCAAGTCCTGTGAAACCGAAAGAACTGCAGCATCAAATGAAAGCACATGATTGTCATCATGCAGCCCCGGGTTGACTCCTTTGTCATCATATAGTGGGCTTCCATACATCTTGGACATTGGTTTTGGCGAGAGTCGTTTATGATTTTTCTTGCCAGAAAACCAGAAAGGTGGCAAGGGTGAGTCCATCTTTTGTTTGTTCAATTGACCTCCGCTGTCTGAACCCGGTGGACTCTGACCCAAATCAATCCAAAACGAGTTATCTGATGATTCATCTTCACTAAATACTGGACTTTTCATCATCTCCCCAACTGAAATACACTCAGTTTCTTCAAAGATGGTACTTGTATTATCTCTATCAGAACTATTTTCTTGGTTCATCTCAGTCTCAAACACATCCCTTACCTGAGCAGAGGTATATGCACCAGAAAAGGCAGGCAAGTGTGAACCAGGACGGGTTTCAGTAGTTTTATCACCATTTGCAGTGACATCACCATCTTCAATGCCAACCACTCCATCAAGACCATCGCCAGAGTCACTCAAATACAAAGGATACTCTGGTGTAATCTTCACCATTCCAGACCCTGTACTACCTGATTGATTTTGAAGTGCTGCCATCACTGATTTCTTGATAAGAAGACATCCAAAACCAGTTGGGTCATATCCAAATACTCTGTAAAACGATGTTACAATAAAATCAGGACGAAACAAGGATAAACCAAGTGAATCCATGTCTTTTGGCCCCAGTGACCCGGCATCAAGCAAAACATGCCAATTGTTTTGTTGAGCCAAGGCCATCCACTGGTATGAATATTTGGCTCCAGTAACTCTTGACTGAACCGGAAACACAAACAAACCAACAGCAGAATCCTTCTTCCTCCTCTTCTTACTCGCAATTTGCTTCCTCAAATCAGTGGAACAAAGTTTAAGAGTTGGCCATTTAAACCATGCACTATAAACTTTTGCACCCTTCTCTTTGGCACTTTGAGCCATCCAATTCACGGACTGGCTCTCATAATCAAACATGGTCAATAACTTCTTGTTAGTGTGAAAAGGATACGACTCTGCTAGCAGTTTAAACGCGGACCCCCGAGTAACTGTGAAAACAAGTCCGTACTCATTCTCCGGGATGTTCAGATAGTCCATAATTCTGGTCTTTATATCATGTTCTACAGTACCTTTCTCGGCACCACCATAGAGAGCATGATTACTCAAATTTGCCGTTATCTCAGATAAGCTAAATGTAGAAGACTCCCAGTAATGCAGAGTCTGGACATATGAAAAAAGCCCAAATCCACAGTAATCAAGGCATACCTTCGGAGACAAATGTGCGTACTCATCTAATCTCAACTGATCAACCTTCTCTGAAGACTTGTACCTGGGGTACATTTTGAGGAACTTGGAAAATGACTGCTGGAGGTCAGGAATCTCCTCTTCACTCTCAAATACACGATCAGCTGCCAGAGCTGTGCAACGCAAGAATTCACGTTGAGCATGGAGTCTTGCTAGAGATCTTGATCTCTCAAGACTCTGATCTTGATTTGCACCTGACTCGGAGTCCATGTCATTTGATTTGAACAGGGACCCATGTTCAGATGCTTCTTCAAGAGCCTCCCTCAGCTTCAGTTCTTGCAGTTTTCGAAGAATAGATGGGTTTCTCTTGAAATCAATGTTGGATTCTGACCCATCTTTTCTTCTCTTCTTGTCCAAGAGCAGAGCAGCACAGTGAGATATGGGCTTCCACAGCGAAAGATGCATCAAAGCTTTTGACGTCAATCAGACAGAAAACTAAAGATAGCTAAACTGAATAAGAATTCAAAAAACTAGGGGTTCAGTCTGGTTTAGCCCATCTGAAAGATTTACAGCAGAGGATCGGTTTCAAACCCTAAATCTTTCAGCTTCTCTCGACTTCAAATCCAGATCAAAAGAGTCACCAATTTGGATTTTAGCAAGAATCCAAACAAGAAAAAGAGAAGGTTTAAACCTGAAGACAATTTACCAAAGAAGTCAGCCGCAGGAATAAACCCAGAATTAAAACGACTCGAATAAAGAAAGTCAAAGCCCCCGTTCCAAAGGAAAGTTCAACAAAGAAAACAACTTTAGCAGAAACCCAAGAAAAAGTGAGAGTCAAAGGTCAGAACTCCAAAACCCAGATCCCCAAATTATGCAAAATAAATTCACACCCGGCAAGACACTCAAAAGCAATCAAGAGAAAAAGGGTTTTGTACAAAAGGTTCAGAGAATGTAGAGAAGCTCTTAGAAATCCATACAGCAAGGTGACTCCAGACTCAAGACTCCATTTTACACAACTGAGAGAGCTCAAAAACAACCCTTTTCTCTAATTTCTCTCACTACACTGAAACAACACAAACAAAAAAATGCCTCTCCACATCAATAGTCCATTTTATTCTTTTGAGGATAATAAACTAAATCCAAAACAAAACATACCAGTATTGACAGTCCCACTATAAGCTCTTGCTTTCTCTCTCCCCCCATGTGTCACACACACACACACAATTGACTCTCTCTCTCTCTCTTCTATCTCCACAATCTTCCACACCAACCGCCCATTAACAGACAGTGAGAAAGGACAATGACATTGGCAATCCAAGTGCAAGTCCTGTTAAGCATATTAACTGTGTCTTTCTTTCGTTGGCTTCTTAATTGTTTATTGATCATTAACATCAGTTACTAGGTGTTACTGACATCCATTAATCTCCTTTATTAATTGATGTATCGAAGTGTTTGATTCCCCTATCTTAGTTCCTATAAGCACGAGTAAAAAAGTCAACACCAACAAGCCTAGCTTCTATCTTCTAAGCCACGTCCTCCACGGCTCCACCATGAATCATGCTCCTTTACTAGACAATCTCCATTTAAATATCATTGTTTAGATTAAAAAAAATACCCAATTAGTAGTTATTCAGAGATCTTTTTATTTATATTTTCTACGAGTTAAATGTGACGAGAAGATTGTAGCTTACTGTGAGATTAGCCTCTGAGTGGCAGGTAGTAGGTGCTCATGGTTTCTCCAGACGTGTCCAAAGTCAGATATACTTACCATTGTTTTTAGTTGAAAGAGAAAAAACTCACCAATAAGATACAGGAGTTTATAAAAAAAATATATACAAGAATTCCAAACATTAGCTTTTTAATTTTTATTAAAAGGAAAAAACCAAAATCTACACGTCAGCCATGATACAAGTTTTTAGTCAACTAGTAGAAGAGGAGTGGAATACAATAGCCCTATTTCTTAAATGGATCCAAGGAAATAATAAACTAACGGCAGGACAATTAATGTTTTTTTAATAACAGAAAAATTATAAGTTTGAGTTACAGAAACAACCTCTTTATAAAATATAAAGAAAATATTGTATACAATGTATCATCTTTCATTCCTTACAAAATAGAGAGTTTTGTGCATTAGGCAGCATTTTTAATATTAAGAGACCTATTGGCTCATTGATTATGGTGGTGATGGCATTATCCCCATTTAATATGTTAGGTGCTGTGGGGCTCTTGTCCCTAAATGTTACAAGATAATAATGCAAACATGTTTCTTCAGTATAAAATCCGGATAGAGCCTAAAAGTTTTGTTGCAAGTGAAGACAAATATTTAATATACAACCAACTAACTGTGCATTCCTATAGCATTTATGGTTCCATTACATATGATATGATGAAGCCTAAATTGGATTAGAAGATATATCTTTAGTTACAAACACACCAAATCTTGATGCTGCTGACTTAACTTAGTTTAAATAAATGATATTGACATATGCATGTTTTCTTCTTGTCGTTAGGATTGGGCAAAATTTGTGGCCTCAGGCTCAGGACTCAGCCAACACCTGCGATGGGAATCAAAAGGGTGACTTTGGCTTCACTTGGTGGTCAGATACACGAAATTGAATACTATACTACCCACTCAACTCAATACAAAAGTTTTAGGTCAACTTGAAACTACGTATCAATTCAATGTAAAACAGAGACCTTTGGATTCCTCTGCCTAAGTAACCGAACCACTGCCCAAATTATAAACGTTGGTTAATTACTGTTTTAATGGTTTTTGGAAGTTCTTCTAATTATTAAAATAATAAATAATTATCCTTCTTGTAAAAAGATTGCTTTTTTATGAGCATGAATTGCTCTAGATAAGAATGACTAGAACCTAGTTCCTTGTCTAGTGAAACAATCAACTCAGGTATTTTTATTAAGCTTCATTGGCGGTCAATGAGAAGTAAGCCAAACCCGTGTCAATCCACTTGTTGTATCAGTTTCAATTCTTTACTGTCGGATGAGGGACAAAGAGTTGGCTTTCCTGCATTTTATAGGCGGCCAAATGAATCATTAAAAGATTGTCTTTAATTTGTTTCATTGATGTGGTTTGGCACGTGCACAGGCTGTGAGTGTGATCCGATTGCTTTGAGGCTGAAATGATAACGAATCATTTACCAGTCAACAATCTTTATATAAAGGCTGAACTTTTTGCCTGCCCTCTTTGGTCATGAACAAGGTAGCTGGACTGGACCAGATCAAAAGGCTAAGCTACAATTATAACTGATCCTACGGAGGATCCAAGTTATCCTCTTTTTTCTGTTCTTTTGTCCCAAATCTATGCCTAAGATATACTTGCTGTCCCGTACCTGTCTTGTCTATAGTGCATTTTTGCATGTCGATATGCAAGTGAAATCATTTCTCTTTTGGTTATTATGCCTACTTCTTTATGGATTAGCTTTTCAGATAATCAGATCATCTCTTTTTATTCTTTTCAAGTTCCACTAGACTTTTCGCATCTGCTGGAGGACTCAGCTTTCTATGCCTATAATTCCAATTCCTGAGAAAGCAATTGACTTTAGGCGGTATCATCAACCACATGCCAATTCTGCAGTAAGAAGTTTTAAGAAAGTAACAAAACCACCCAACTCACAGTATCAATCAATAAGAACTTATGAAAAGTTACTTGTTGGTTAGTCCATGTAAAGGTCTAAAGTAGACACACGATAGTTTTGGGTTTGGCTTGACGACGTCTAAACCAAAATCAAACAGACTAGCATCTAGTGCCTTCAACTTCGCTGCCTCACGGACCGTTCACCTACAACAGGGCAAGCATGGGCTCTCCGACAGCAGATACTGAAATTTTCTTCTTTTTTTTTTAAAAAAAAAATTGCAGATACTGAAAGCTAACAGTACACAATCCAAGTTTGTTGAGAGTTTAACCAAGAAAACCTCTCCTGCAGAGCTTAGTAGACAGATATGGAAGTACATCGGAAGGACATGCAATGAGTACACAAAACCAGTAAAAGAGAGTTCAAAAACTACACACAAAACCTGGGGTTGATCATGATCTTGTGGCGAGACAGATTTCATTGCATTCTTCCGTCAAGGAAAAGTTTCCATACTGCATTTTACTTGTTGCCCATTAGGTCCCCTTTGTAGTTCATAGAACTATAAACTTACCCTCAACATGCACGTCCTTTTTTTTATTCCCTTCTTCCACATTCTCATGGCTATCTATAGTCCTACGCCTCTGTCTTACTCTAGCACCAATACTATCTGAACCAGCTTCATCGGCCCACTTACGCTTCTGTAGTTTGAGTTCCTGGCGAGTTTTTGGTGTAATGTTACTATTTTCATTCTTTTGAACGGTGGAACACAAACCACTGTCATGTTTAATCCCACTTTCTATGACAACTTCAAATAGCATTGAAAGGTGATCATGATTCTCATCAGTGACCGCTGAAAACTCCACATTCTTAGACTGCATTGAAAGGTGATCAAGATTCTCATCAGTGACCACTGAAGACTCCGCAATCTTAGACTGCATTGAAAGATGATCCCGATTCTCATCAGTGACTGCTGAAGACTTGACATTCTTAGACTGCGTTGAAAGGTGATGATGATTCTCATCAGTGACCGCTGAAGACTCCACATTCTTAGACTGCGTTAAAAGGGGATTAAGATTCTCATCAGTGACCACTGAAGACTCCGCATTCTTAGACTGCATTGCAAGGTGATCGTGATTCTCATAAGTGACCGCTGAAGACTCCGCATTCTTAGACCGCGTTTCACTGTCTGAGAAATGCAATGACCGTTTTGTCTTATCACCTCTAAAATCAATCTCTGTCTTGCCTTTAAATTTAGGTTTGATATCATTCTTACACTTGGAGAAATCAGCTAATTGATCTTCAATTTGAGAATTTGATGATAACACATGTTTATCAACAACATGTGGAGACCTCTTAAGTGAGCCCTTTCCGTCCGAAAAGGGCAGTGACCTTTTGACAGAAACTTGACCAGTTGTAATTATGTTTTGACCTTCGTTATCTTGTGAGCGTCGTGTATAGATGAGATAATGTGCAACTGACTTGTAGCCTAATCCTGATACCTGAAACGTAGATAAATGCTTAGCTCAAGTTCAAGTGTTGTGAAGAACAACTCTTCCATATTTTATGATAGGACCTACCTTTTTGTAAAGTTGACCAGTAGCCGGCCATCCTTTTGCTTGCCGGCACAAACTGCAGTTGCAAATCCCACGACAGACAGGGCATAACCAATATGGGTTCTCTAGGGCTTCAAGTACGTGCTCCCCATATCTGCTTAAAGAGCAAGGAAAAACCAAAAGTAATAATTGTGAAATTCTTTCCAGAACTTAACTTATGAATATATGAGTTACTCAAAAGGGTATATACTCTTTCATGGAGTCAAAGCACATTTCAGATAAAGGAAAGACCACTAAGACAGGATCTTGCAGCTAAGATTCAACTACAATAAACATGAATGAAGTGAAAGCCACACATATCACGTTGTGAGCCAAAAAGACTAAGAGTGAAATTAAATAGGTAAGAGGACCCAATAAAATGCTTGTTTTCCAAAACCATAGAACTTGGAGATGATGGATAATGCAAGAGAATTTCAAAGAAATAACAAAAAGAATAAACTCCTGCTTCGTAAGGATATAAAACTCATGAGGATTGCTTCAGTAGTCAGGGTGTCTTGTCAGTTACAACTGGGTAAAAATTTTTAGAAAAGAGAGGGATAGAGGAAGTTATGAACTTCTTCAGAATTATACCTCATGTACAAACAATCTCCACAAAACTGCCCTTGGACCATATTGCATTTGCAGCAGTGGGTACGATAACCAAGAGTCTTCTGCCTGTTGAACATCTTACTACTAAGTGAGAAGACCCAATGTTATATCTATGATAATAAGTGCAACCTAGAGATTAAGGGAATACAAAAATGTTAAAGAGATAACCGGTAAAGTGAAAACAAAAATAAACATGAGAAGTTTATAATAGTTGACAAAGAATCTCATGTTAAGAATACATCTGCATTGCATTTTGAAGGTCCTAAATCTCCTCCAAGTTTATATTACAGGTATGGCTATGATCTATGCCCAGAAAGCATACACATTTTTATTTACTAGAACCACCCTCCAGCACGTAATAAGTCCCAACATTCCATGTAAACATTATCCTCAACAGAAATCTCTTGAAAACATCCTTATTACAGTCTTCCAATTTCAAGCCTTTCCTAGAAACCCTTACACAACCAAAAATGGCTAAGGAGCACCACAGCAAACATCATTAGTGAACATGCACAAGTGTTATACAAATACATGTATTACGATGTTATCAATGAGCAAAAGGACACATGAATCTATGATGCAACCTAATATTACAACCTCAATACGTATTATCACACAAGTACAATCAATAAGTGTTCAGACCTGCATTGGTGGCAAGTCTTTCCTTTGACTTGATCATAAATCCTAGTTCCATCTGATCTATACCCATCCACGAAAAGTGTCCACGGCCTGTCAGTGTTCCCCAACAGTTTCTCATGCTCTTCTGTATAAACCTCTGGCCTACCCCTCTCTAGATTCACGTATTCATCTTCCCTCTTCGTCAATTCCACCTCCGAGTAGCAAACTGGGGTCGCACTTTGCAACCTTAAACCACCCAAATTTTGAAAACAAGTTTTTTTTTAAAAAAAATGTCTCTTTTAGAGGAAACTGGCCAGAAATAAGTACGTGATATTAACGATTCAATTAGAAAGCAAAATGACTAAATAATATGGTCGTAGGAAAGAACCCCAAAACAAGAAAGACACAAAATTTTGTCTTTTTTCGGTTGTTATACAGTTCCACAGTTAATATAAAACCCAACAATACTTCAAGCCTCAAAACTTCCACGCAGACATAGAAACGAAATAGTAGAAAAGATCAGGACTTGACAGACTGTTTTGGAGGGCACAGTAATGACAGGAAAAACGAAACCCGAGCAGCTAAAACAATATACCCACAAAACCGAATGCCACAAAGTCCCTGATTTAAAAAACCCATAAAAACAGCAAACCTGAAACAAATTACCTAGATGACCGACGAAGAGGCAGATCAGATTGCAGGGGAGTGGAAAGCTTAATGGAAGATGGGCTTTTCCTTGGGGCATTTCTTTGAGAACTGAGGGCTTTGAGGTTTAGAGATAGGTCCTTGAGACCCAGTTTTTGCATTCTCTCAAGGTTTTCCTTAATCCTCTCTTCTCTGGACCGCTCATAGAGTGATATCCCAGGGCTCTGGTTGTCCAAGATTTCAGGTATATGGCTTGTGTTCTCTCTGTTCCTCATGGTCGGCGACGCCGTGAGCTCTATCTTTCTCTCTAAGACTCAGTTTTGGGGTGTGTGCAGGTCTGTATGTATTGTATGTATGTATGTAGGTGTAAGTGGTGTTTCAACGGTCGAGTTTTGAGATAAGCATGGAAATAGGAGGGGAAATGGAAAGTTGAAGTTTTGAGTTTTTCAAAGTTGTCCTCTGCCTAGGTAGCTGTATACAAATTGGCAGTCTTAATAAAGGTTAAAGCTTTACTTGTCTCAATTTTGACTATAGCCTATAGGCATTGACATGGCTTTTGTTACACGGGACTCACAACTATTTATTCATATTCATAATTTTGTTCTGGTACAAAGATAGAATTTTGGAATGCCAACCGTTCTTCGTAGTTTAGTAATGCAGAAATGATTAAAAACTCACTACCCGATCTTTCTTTTTTCCAAACTTTTTATATTACTTTTCGTACGTAATGATATTTTGTAAGAAGATCAAATTTATTAGGCAGAGACAAGATCACTTAAAAAAACCTAACAATTATAGTCAATTTTAAAATTTCCTATCATATTGGGCCAAAAGTATAAAGTTTCATTTATTAAATTATTAAATATCCTAGTTGCCTTTTAACACGAGTCATTTAAATGATTAATTGCTAATATTTTCCCAATTGACTTATGTGACTTTATGAAATCCATTTGATCAATAATTCAAATAATTATAATGTACAATAGTCATCATTCACATGCACCGTAATTATTAGTAATCATAATCAAGTATAAGATTAATATATGTTATGGTCATCATACATTATTAATTCAAGATACTCCTTTCTATATACTACTATTGTAACACATCACTACCATAATGCATATGTCCCAACATTTATAGATTTTCCAATAATATACCTTATGGGAATGACATGCTAGAGCAATTACATTCATTATACATAACACAAGTATTTAAGATGATCAAACTTCCCATTTTATTCATAAACATGAGCATGCATTGTAGCATTACAATACATAATTCACATATATACATTACAAACAACATCTAAGAGTTTGCTACTCTTTACAAAACGTTCTATATGAAGTGGAATGTTACACCAAAATATTCTATCTAGACTCTTTAATATCAGTTGACTAACCTTTAAGTCATTCTTGCTCCAAAACATAAGTACTGGACTTCTACTTGATTTGCTTAGAAGTTAGAACCCCTTTGAACCTGAAAAATAATATTGCAATTTTGATGAGTTTGCGAACTCAGTGAGAGAACCATTATCGATGTGCTTACTCATATCAGCACTCATTAACACATATATAGTCCAGTTTATCAAATATTTCATACAAATAAATAATTCACATCACATCACATACTTCATGATTTCAACCATTCAATATTTCATCTCAGTTCAATGGCCATGTTAATTCAATTAGTCAATAAGGTATATCCATTCAATCATTTCATAAATAAGGATGCATATGTAAATGCACATGTGACTCACTTCATTTTTACTTTGTTATGGCCGAGCGCCTATTTAGCTTTCTTGTATCCATTGTGGATACCGAACTCGTTTTATATACTGTCCAGTACCCATTATGGATACTGGGCTCATTGATAATTGAGTATGCGGCTCTTTGTGCACATTTATGGGTTTTAAGCTCTTTTTCATTTGGATCACTCCGGTCACAACTCCTTTATCTGTTCATGCATTTCAATGTAATGAGATGCAACAATTCACATATCATGCATTCATTATTTCACATTCAATATACTTCAGTCATCACGTTCTTCAAATTTAAGTTTGGCATTCAACATTCAGTTGAGAACACTTATTTCCATATTCATATGCATTTATACAATACTTCCAATATATTCCCGAATATCATTCTCCTCGGACAATTGATGGTATGAAATTATCACAATCATATGAGTAGTAATTCAATAACTGAATTTTAAACAAAGCAGTTAGATTATGGTGAGAGAACATGTAGATTGACTCACAGTATGCTCCAGAATAGCTATTGCCTTGACAATTCGACAATGTCTGGATACGATCGATCAATTTGTGCTTCTATATCATGCAATACACATATATTTATACATTACTAACTTGTTTAATCAAATGGATACCCAATCAATCATACATATGTATATGTTTTATGTTTAATGCATGCTCAATCGATTATCCTGGGTATGTAACCTTATTCATAAATCTTGCTCATTCATTCATCATATCTTATGCATAACTTATTAGCGATTAGATCAATGCATTAAGACATCTTGATTACTTTAAATTCATTCAATCATACTTTTATCTATCCCTTCCTAACATTCCATACTCACACAACTTTCCAAATTCTCATTCAATCATACCTATTTCATGACTTATATCCCTTGCATCACATTTGCATTCATAAGAACACCTTCATTTTTTTAACAACTCACACTTCCCAAATTCATATACACTGATATCAAATCCATTCCTTAATTCTAAGATCAATTATCAATTTAAACTTATCAAACCCTTAATCAATCAATCAAATAACCATCTATGTTCATTTCAAACCTTAATCAAATCTAAATACACCAAGGTAAAGTAACTTATCATTAGTTAGTTCAACAATCACTTAAAATAGAGTTTTTCAATTCCCAAGCATTTCCTATAATTGTGGGTACCTTTCTACGATCGTGGAAAGATAAAACATAAACTTTTCTTCTCCAAGGCATTTCCCACGATCATGGAATGGGTGAATAGTCAGTTCACCATCCCTTTCTTATAATCTTTTTCCAAATTTTAACACCGTCATACTAATCCATTGATCATACCTCAATTATACCTAAATTATATTTCATTTCCTCTTCAATTTCATAACCAACTCCAACTCAAAATTATTCAATTGATAACTCATAAATCATAGTCTTTCATGCATCACAATCAAAACAAAACTATCATTTACCTTCATATATATAACCTTAACCTGTCAATTCCAGGAACACTCGCAATATGCCCATTTTTCTGCATAATTACATCATCATTTACACTTCAAATCTTAACCTAAACCGTCCATATAATCCACTATTTTCAAGCATCAAAAACAAAACAGAAACCATACAATCCGTCACCAAATTCTAGCATAACTTTAACATCAACCCTCCATGTCACTCGTCTCAATTTAATCATCATGAATGTTTCTGTTTTAACAAGCCATAGAGATCAAAAATCACTTACTTGTTCATCTTAAAACCTTCTCAATCTTCAAGCTACCTATCCCTCCAAATGTAACACCCCACTCTCGTCCGACACATGTACGTGTGCCTTACGATCACACTACATATGTCTGACAGAAGTGGCGTATTAACTATCTCACCTTTATTTTATTACATGGCATCATAAGTAAAATCATAAATAAAACATTATCTAAAGTCCAAAAATTTCCTCATTTCATTTCATAAACCATAATTTACAATGTAGCATTAGATCCATCATTCATATTTATACATTGTCAACCTATCAAAGCTCACAGTTCAGTCTACAAAGTATGCTACATAAATGAGGAAATAAACCCAGAAAACTAAAGACCAATCTTCAGTCCCCAACTAACCAACTTTTGAGCCATAACTTATACCAAAATGCAGTCTTAGCATCTAAGTCATGGCTTTCTCGAACCTAAAATTGTCAATGTTGTAATTTTGGTGAGTTTTGCGAACTCAATAGAGTAACCATTCTCAGTGGTTCACTCTTGTCATACAACATTCAACAAATCATGTTATCATATAATTCACATTAACTTGATTTTTGTCAAGTAATGTCACATAATACCTTATCACATTTGTCATATTTCAAAAACAAATTTAAAATATTTCATCATTTTAGTGCAATTTTGTCGAACATACACATTGACAAATTATCACATATTTCATAGACAAAGTTATCAAAAAATTGCAATCATTAAATTTATTTAGATCATATGTGTATGTAATGTTATGAGACTCGATTTCATTTATTTCATTGTTGTGATTGTGTGTAACATCCCATTACCTATGTTAAGGCTAGAATTGTGTATTATGAGAAATTACTGAGAAATTAGAAAATGTATATCATGCTTTGCACATACACGAGAATTTTGATTATTACATATGAATATGATTGTACATGCATCTAGTGACATTTTCGGCTTTAATTGAGTTATAAATGCGATTAAGATGTGAATTATGAATTATTTATGATGAAAATTATTTGAAGCATATTATGATTATTTCAAAATTTTGGTAAATTTTAGGAAATTTATGAAAATTTATGGTATTTGGAATAATAAAATAAGAGATAAATGAGAGAGTGACAAATGGCCCGCATGCATGGGTGCCACTTGTCATTGAATTATCAACCCACGTAGTTTAGTGTTAAGCAAAACCATTTCTATAGCTCTCTCTCATTTCTCCATTGTTTGTTTCTCCACCGAAAACACCATCACCAAAACACTATCTTATTTATCCACTATTCTATACATTTGATTCACTCTCATTGCTGGAACTATTGTTGAATCAAGTAAGTGATCCTTGATGATGGTTTAATGTTCATAAATGGATGCATGGATGAGTAAGAAGCGCAGTTTCTGTGATGAAAGAATTAGATGAAAGATTTGTGATATAGAAATATGAAATAGGATCTGTTTTAGTTTGAAATGAGTGTGGAAGAGTGCTGCAAAATAATGTAGGAATATATGTAAATGTACTCTGTTCTGGTTTAGAGAAAACTAAATATGGGTTATTTTTACTGTTCATGCGTGAAATTGTGGAATGTTAATGGAAATGAATTTAAGTGAGTTTAGTGATATGAAATGAAGATTTGGTGAGGTCGTATTATAGAGTTGATACAATGATAAAGTTTTGATGAAATGAAAGTGTGAAAAATGTATCAGATGAAAGTAGATAGAGAATAAAATTCAGAAACTAAAATTTACTAGTATGAGAATCGGATTTTAATGATTAAGTGTGAATCTTGGATTTTTGAATTGCTATGTGTTGATGAGCTAAAGTGAAGTTAGAAGAATTAGTTTATTTGTTTTAAGTGTTAAGTGAAGAAGAATGAAGTGTAAATAAAATTATGGAAAATTACAGTAGAGAGAGGAAGTGAATAAAAAGTTTCAGATTTTTGGTGTTTGAATGGTAAGTTTGAATTTGATTTGTTTAGAGATTGAATTGGGTGTAGATGTTGGGACCCGATTTTGAAACCGGAGCCCAATCAAAAAACAGAATCCTAAACGGAAACAAATCAAAGAAAACGCGTGCGGAAGCAAACGAAGGAAATCAAATCCGAAAAATCAAAGCAAACAAACGGTTCAATCGAACTGAAACAGATTTCTGACCTCTGATACACGGACCTTAAAAAAACGTGCGTTGGAAACCCATAAGACACTTTTGGTCTATCCCTATCCGAAACGGTATAATTTTTTTTCTTTCATCATCAAAACAATACCAATTTCTAAATGGAATTTAACAATTCCACAACCTCAATTCATTTCATTCTTCTAATTCATCATTTCTCATCTTTTAAACAAAACATATATCTTATTTTCTTTTTCCTTAAACATCACACACATACCATGTTAAACCATAAACAATTAGCACTTCTATATATATCAAACCAACCCACACAATCATCGGACCTCCTGTCCGGAATTCAAACGCAAATCAAACTCATACATAACCAAAGCACTTCAATAATTCTCAAA
>JAOTIZ010000203.1:6472295-6487608 GCA_027123425.1 Erythroxylum panamense | reverse complement strand
AAGTCAACTCTCTATGGCCAAAAAGTCAAACTTTCACAATTCTTCATATTCTCACATTTTCTTTCTTTATTTCTTGACTTTCAACTCCCATTTCAATCAACTCATTCACTTTAACTTTTATAAACTATACAAATATACTCAAAACCCAAAGGTATCAAATCAAATCCAATCCTTTCTTATCAATTTCCTTTAAAGATACATACTTCCATAACACAACACATAAATTAACATACTCATTTAAATTCAATTTATATTTCTAAATTCCATTTAAAAGTTGGGGTCCAACAATATCATTTTGTTATAGCGTGCCCAGCATCACGTATTTGTTTTGAAAATTAAAGAATAATTCATTTCAAAGCCATAAAATGCATTAATAAGTTACATTACAAGGCAATAAGACAATACATTTACAAAATTATACTAAAGTAGGAATAACCAAAGTAATCAGATTATCCTAGAAGTAGTAAGGAGTTTATAAATTCCATTGTCTTCTTGACTGTGCAATCAATTTCTCCACCACCTGAAGAGCCACCAATGTTTCTCTGATCCAACAAAATAATCTTTGAACTAAGACATGTTTATCTGTTTTGATCTTGCTAAAAATTATTTGATGTCTCTTAAATCATATTGAGTAAACCGCACAATTCAAGCTGAGACTAAGACATATCTTATCTTGTCCAATAGAGAGATACTTCTCTTTAGCCTATCTCAAGATATTGTCTCAATTAGTTTCCAAGCATATAATATTTATAATGTGTTTAATTTTAGCCCATAAGGAAGCTATATAGTGGCATTTGAAGAAAAGATGATCAATGCTTTCAACTTCCAGATTGCATAATTCACATAAGACATCATTAGAGCCAAAAATCTCATCCTTTGTTTTCAATCTTTTCCTTACTGCTAGCCAAGAGATGAAGGACGCCTTAGGCTTTAAAGAACCATTCAAGACAATGTTAAACTATGGCACCAAAGGAAAACTTGGATTCAGAGCTTTAAGGCATGATGCATTAGAGAACTCCCCTTTGTTGCATAAAGATCAAATGGGTTTGATCACAAACAAAATCATTAGGCAAGCAATTGGGAAAGTACCTCTATAATATATGTGCTCCTCTCCCTTAAAACCTCCAAGAGTTTGAAAGAATTACCCTATTCACTCTAACTTTAGGAGGGATTCTGTTGATGAGACAAAAATTATTGTCTCTTAAGATTAATGGACTTTAAGGAGGTCCAATTGTTATACCAAAGCCAGGTATTATCCCCCTTACCCATTTTGATTTCAATGAATGGATAAACCACTTTCCTTGTTCTTAACAATTGTATAAAAGGCCAAGATTATTCACGCTTTCCTTATTAATGAATTGCACACAAATATCACATCTTTTAAAGAATTTAGTGAAAGGACTAACCAATTTCATCATACTTACCGTAATATTCACCATGTCTATCAAACCTGACTATTTTTACCTTTTTGTCTAATTTCCTTTTAACCTCATTAATATAAACCTCTAAAGTATTTACAACCTAAGATTTATCATGTAGCAAATAGACATATCTATAACATGAATAATAATCTATAAAAGTGATAAAATATTTTTCTTTGTTGAAAGTAGGCACATTAAATGATCCACAAACACCAATGTGAATTATTTCAAGAAGCTGAGGGCTTTTTATGGCTCCTTTTTATTGTGTGTTTTGTTTGTTTACCTTTAATAAATTCACATAAATTTTAAGATTCATGAAATTTAATTCAAGAAGTACTTCATTTTTTACTAATCTTTAGAATCAATTTTTGGAAATGAGTTCCAAACTCTTATACCACAAGTAAGTAGATTTATCTTCGATTAAACTACGTTTGATCCTAAGATTGAGATTCAGAGTCAATAAAGTTTCATCATAAACAACATTAATGTTTAATTTATATAAACCATCACTACCAATCAAGTGGGGATATCTGTACAAACCAAAACTGTCACTACCAAATTTAAATGAGTATTTAGATTTATCAATTTTGGATAAAGAAACTAAATTCCTATAGATAATAGGTACATGAAAAGTTTTACATAAGGCCCAATGATATCTAGTGTCCAGGATTAAGCAATAAGTCCCAATAGCTTCCACTAGAATTCTCATTCGATTGGCCATATAGATAAATCTATAATTTTATCTTGTGGTTTGGGTCAAAAGAAATCCTGCAAGGTATTAGAAATATGAGTAGTACAAACAGTGATAATCAACTAAGTATCAAAAGGAACTTCAACAATGTTTCAAAAAGGAACCAATATTCTGTGCAACTCTTGCACATTTCATTAGTCCTTCATGGTATTATATTCATTTGGAAGGGACATACTCAGACAGTAGTGAGCTCAAGATAACCTACATAGGAAGCTTTCATCCACTATATTCCCAAGGACTTAAATCTTACTGCAATGTTTCTCACCTCAAGGACATGTGTCATAGTGGTCAATGTACCCATAAGAGCAAAATTCTTGTTAGCAGTTTAGGAGCGCTCTTCCACAAACCTAAGTAATTATTTAGCACTTTCAGTTTTGGAAAGAGCAGACTTAATATTGCCAGCAATTGTCATCTTCATATACATCAAACTTAATTTGCTTGATCTTTTGCAATTGTTAAAATAGATTTTCTCCTCGTAAGTGCTCAAAACATTCAAAGCATTTGATTTCTTAATTTTGAGTGCCAAATCTAAGTCTAAAACTCCAAGATAAAATTGAATTTATTTACTCCATTCAAAGAAGTTCAATTTATTAAACATCATAATAGATGAAAGATTTAGATGCATGGCAATAGTTGCTATAGGAAATTAAAACTTAACATTAATGCTTTAAGTCATACAACAACATGCTATATAGATTCAGCAAAAAACTTCATAAATTATATATTAATTGTTACCTTTGGGCAATCCATTAACACATCATATAGCACAGAATAATTCTCATAAATTATATATTAATGTTTACCTTTAGGCAATCCATTAGTATGCCATACAGCACATAATGATTTTAGTAAATTCTATACTAATGTTTACCTTTACGCAACATATTAATATACCATACAATACATAATGATGCTAACATTTACATAATTCGGTAATCACACATATACTAATTAGAAATATTTACTATCTTTGCATATCTAAATACTACTATTTATGTATATGTATTGCTTACATTCATTCTCATTAATTATAAAAATAAACAAACCACGTTTGGATAATGTCGAAAACATTCTATAACAATGCGTTTCAATGTATTATTCATTAGTATCAAAATATGAGTAACTGAAATTTAAATATAAGATTTTAGAATAAAAATATAATAGTGACGTTGGTCGTATGGCTAGTGCTAGCCACGTCATCAGCTCTGGGACTTTATTCCCAGCATCTGGCACTAGCGCTGGGAATTTTTTTTTAGTAATTTTCGTTTTTTTAAATTCCATACATAGGCATCAATTCAAGGTTCTTGCTTTAAAAATAATCATCAAACCGATGCGAAATTAAATTTAGGATTTTCTTAAAATTTTAGATTAGGATTTATAAGTTTCTCTAAATCATGAAAAATCTATTGTAAAGGATAATCATGAATTTCTTATAACCATAACTTTCATAAACATCATACTATCTAAAAATTAATAGAACTCACAAATATTCATAATTTTGTTCTAATATACAAAGTTAGAGTTTATGAATACTAACCTTTTTGTATAACTCAATAATGTGAAAACGATTCTTAGATATAAACTCCTTATGCAATCTGTCTTTTGTAATAAGAAACAACTTATTAAATAGAGACGAAATCTTAATATGTTTAAAATTTGATAATTATCAGTCAATTTTAAAAATTACTATCATAACGGGATCTATTAAATTATTAAATATCCCAAGTGTACTTTGATCACTTTTAACTCCTCCGGCTAGCTACTCGGTGGCATTACATTACCGCCACCAACTCCTAAACCGCATGAAGCCGTGGTCCCCCCAAAACAATCTGAATTTCGATTTCTGTTGATTAAAAAATGGATCGATCTTTGACTTGTAATCAGCCACTTTCGTAAACAGAGGGCAACATCCAAAGTTTCGTAACACGTTGAGAAATTTGGGCAATGGTTTGATGAACTACCCTAGTGAAACAATTTCCGATCCTGCACTCCTTCCATATCTTCTAAATAAGGTCATACCAAAATGCAACATCTCCAGAGCATGCTTACAAGTTTCACCTTTAAGGACCCTTTTTCTTCCCTATTGTCACAAGTCACAACAAAGCCTCATAAATACTTACCACCAATCAAGGTTTTCTCACTAACTAGGTGAATTAGAGAAAGCATGGCTGCAAAACTTAGCATCTTGGCTTTGTTTCTTGGTATTGTCAACTTGAGCTACTTAGCAGCGAAGGCAGGCGGTGATAGTACTACTACTCCAGATTTGGGAGCTTCTTTTATCTTTGGTGATTCTCTAGTTGATGCAGGAAACAATAACTATCTGCCAACTTTGTCCAAGGCAAATATGAAACCTAACGGGATTGATTTTAAAGCTTCTGGAGGTACCCCCACCGGCCGGTACACTAATGGCAGGACCATCGGTGACATCGTAGGTAAGTTTTTCGTACCTAAATAAACATCGTGATGATTAATATAGGCCGTATATATTCTTTTGCTCCAACTATTTATCTGCTCTATGTTTACAGGAGAAGAGCTAGGAATACCAAACTACGCAATTCCATTTCTATCTCCAAATGCTACAGGAAAAGCTATACTTTCTGGTGTGAATTATGCATCAGGAGGAGGAGGGATAATGAATGCAACTGGAAGAATTTTTGTTAGCACTTTACAACCCTCAAATTCCATCTCTTTTCACATCTTTGGAATACTTGCATTCATGTGCCTTTTATAAACTTTAGGTAAATGATTTGCAGATCAACAGGATAGGAATGGATATACAAGTTGATTATTTCAACATCACCAGAAAACAGATTGATCAATTGCTCGGTCCATCCAAAGCAAAAGACTATCTCCAGAAGAAGTCCATCTTCTCGATCACTATAGGAGCAAACGATTTCCTGAATAACTATCTAATGCCAGTCCTATCTGTTGGAGCTCGGATCACTCAAAGTCCAGACGGATTCATTGATGACATGATCAGTCACTTAAAGGATCAGCTCACCGTAAGCAAACCAATCTTTTCTTTTAGTTATATGAGCCTGCAATTTCTGACTGTTAATGATTTCTGATACTGGAAAGTGTTTTTTGGCAGAGACTTTATAAACTGGACGCAAGAAAATTTGTTCTAGGGAATGTTGGGCCAATAGGCTGCATACCGTATCAGAAGACTATAAATCAACTTAAAGAGAATGAATGTGTGGACTTAGCTAACAAGCTGGCTGTTCAGTACAATGGGAGACTGAAGGATTTAGTTGCTCAACTAAATGATAACCTACCTGGAGCCACTTTTGTTCTTGCAAATGTGTACGACTTGGTTATGGAACTCATTACAAATTATGATAAATACGGTAAGCGACATGCGATATGACCTAGCTTCTATTCATCTTTGTTTTCTCTGGAGAAATTATGTTTCCAGTCCCGGTTGGGATTTGGCATGTTAAAAGGAAAATAAACTCGCGACAACTTGTTTCAGTGACTTCCACAGCTTTAAAACTATCGTAAAAGTAATCAAAATGAGGGATAATCTCAGTAAGGTTTAAAATTGCAGGATTTTCAACTGCAAGCAGAGCATGTTGTGGAAATGGAGGGCAGTTCGCAGGGATAATACCATGTGGACCAACGTCTAGCATGTGCCAGGACCGTTCGAAGCATGTTTTTTGGGATCCTTACCATCCAAGCGAAGCTGCCAATCTAATTCTTGCCAAGCAACTAATCGATGGGGACGCAAAATACATTTCTCCCGTCAATCTTAGGCAACTTCGAGATATTTAGTTGTTTTGTCATTTCCTGGAAGTTCCTGTTGCACACACTCAACTCAAGAGGGTTCCTCTTACAATCTAAAAGAAATTGATTTGTGTTTTCTTGTTTTCTTGTTTGTAGTTAATACCATTAATGTGCCTATAAGGTACCCCGTGCTGGGGTCATTGGATTGCAAGAAATTGAACTTTCTTCCGTTTAATTGCAAGAGTTTTATCTTACGGCACATCTTAAAGACCACAGAAACAGTACCAGTACTATGTATATCGTACACGTATATGATTATTTCGGCCTTACAGTCACAGGACAAGGGTCAAGGTTTGTTGCGATAGGTTGCTGCCCCTGGGGCCTGGGCTGCAAGAAAATGTGCGTCAGTTGCTTACCAGCCAAGAAGGTAACCTACTTCACATTCCAATTTTATATTGGACTAGCCAGAAAAGGAAACCTGGATTACGATAAGCTTAAACAAAACAGTTTGAATTGTAACTTAACCAATAAAGCCTATTGCAAATTAAAATGGTCCATCTTTATTTCTTTAACTAAATTTGAATTTCACTTTTCAAAATTGTCCTGCATAACTTTCAAACTATAAAAAGTTAAATTATTTTAAAAATTATTTGTACCATAGTCAAAACTCTAGAAAATGAACTCTTCTATTCATTTCTTATTGACTTAGCTTAATAAAATCATTATTAAAATTGAGAGAGAGAACATAAGATCAAATGAAAACATTCACACAAGTCATATAATTTGAAAGTGGAGGCTTTGAATTTGCAATTTTATGACTCAAACTGATTTCAATTCTGTGCATGATTAAAATGTACGGGCATTGGTTCAACTCAATTTGAAAAAAAAGAAGGGGAGAGCAATTTTTTAAAAATTTTGAAAATTTTGCTAATAAGTTTCATATTTTTAAAATTTTCGGCACCGACCAGTATATGACTGGTATTATAAATACCGTAGATACCGGTAGATACCAGACAAAATATATCGATACCGATCGGTATTTACATCTGGTACATAAGCACCTCTACCTCGTACCACCCAATATCGGCCAGTATGGAACAAAATTCAAAACTTGATAGAACTACTTGTTTTATCAAGAGCCCTAGTAAATAATAAAATCAAATTATTAAAAATTATAAGAAATTATATCTAACTTAATAATGACAATAACATACATTTCCCTAAACTTTAAATTGTATCAAACAATGATCAAGTCATTCAATCTTTTGTGCTCCAATTTATTTCTTTTCTTATAATAGATAAATTCAAATGTGTTTCAATTCTTTTCACACACTATTGCACTCACATATTAACTTAAAATTTAAATTACAAACTTTTACAATTGTAGAAGACTATATTTGAATTGGTCCTACCAAGCAATTGTAAGACATCAAAAGTAGCATTATAAATAAAATAAAATGATGAATAATTTCCAATAAGTGATAAAAGTGCAAAAAAAAAACCTAGATTAAGTTTATATCTTTAATGAATAGCAATTGACATCTCAAAATCACCAGAAACATCCTTATAAATCTCCAATTATAAGCTTAGAAGATCTTGGATCATCTCATGAGCAATAACTGGTGTAATAGTTAATAGTATTTTCCTATTAACTTTAGCTTTCTTTGTAAAACTTGGTCTGAAATAGACGCTAGGATTCAAAAATACCTCAACTGCAAATAACAGATAATAAAGTTATCTTTCTCATCTCTTATTGATGATTGCAAGATAAGGTGTATACAAAGAATACCTATTTTTATATTGGTCTTGATTGCTTCCTTCACCCTCTCCGTAGTATCATAAAAATAACTTATTATTGCCTTCTTATTACTATCAGCTAAACAAAGTACCCCTATTAAAGGCTTACAAATTCGGACGTTAAAGACAAAATTCAATATCTTCAAGTATCATTATAGAAACCTCCAATCCAACGTTAGACGTAACATGCTAAAATACAACTCTCTTATCACTTGTAAACATTTATCTAAATTATATTTTTCCATTATAATAAAACACTAAAGTGATGAGTTGCAAATCTTGTAATATTTGAACGGCACAAATTCCTACTAATGATGGAATCCTTTATTATTAAATTCAAGACTCATGCAAGATTGTAGATGAATTTGATCAACTTTTTTTGCTTTTTGCATATTCCCATCAACAATAGGAAAATACCTAGCATCTCATATATTTTCCAACATCAAGTTAATGTACTGTATAGCACAAGGAGTCCAATAAAATAATTATACTTGCTTTGCAATCTTCTTCCAGCTACTTTATAAACAAAATCATTGTCAGTAATGAACTGAACAATATTTTCTAGCCCAAATTCATTCACAACTTCATCAAGTATTTCAAATAAAGTATCAACATTCTTAACAAGGTTAGATGCATTAATAGACTTCAAAAATATTGTGTCCTTTGCAAAATGAACTAAAAAATTAATAATAGGCTTATGTATTTTATTTTTCCAATCGTCACGCATGATTGAATACCCAAAAGTAGCCCAAATCATTCTTCTTTCATCCAAATAACTTTTAATTTCATAAGCAGAGTTACTCAAAAGTTTACCTTTGTAGTCATCAATTGAAGGAGCTTTGTATCTTGAACCATAAAAGGTAATAACATCTACTATAGATTGATAATAATAAGACTGCGAAGCATTGAATGCGATACCTGAATTATATCATTATCTAGCCATTGTCATATCTACATTATAAGTTACTTATCTTGATTGTAAGGCGCTACAGAATGAAAGTTGAGCTCTATGAGTTGTTTATAGTGCAAAAAAATTAGACAATTGTCTTCCTCTTTTCCTAATATCAAGTGCAACATGCACTTCTTATTGGGTAGGAATACTACCACCTTCAACATTCTCACTATCATCTTGAACACTAGCAAAAGAACTTCTACAAGTAATTTTGTAATTCAATATTTGCCTTCTATCTTTTTCATGTCAATACTCTTCAAGCAAAGTCTTCATTGCCATTTCACATCATAGCTAACTTTTTTATAATATTCCACATCATCTTTGATCCTAGCTAAGTGCTTCTTTAATCTGGTAATTTCTCCACCTTTCAAATGCTTGTTACAATCAAACAAATGATATGATTCTTTATTCTGGGAATCCCCAAGTTGAATCATTAAATCTTCATGAAGTGGTTGAATTATCAGGAGTACTTAAATTTTCTTCTATTTATCTGTAAAAAAATGAAGACATATGTTAAAATTAAATTAATAAATTCATATACTATTTTCTACTATGTATTTAACTACCCACAAGTTAAGATGATAAATGTGTATTTGTTCTTCATAAGCTAAGATTAATATTTATAATTTTATTTCCTAACAATAATAAACAATATAAAAATGCAAACATTTAATTTTCTTAACTTAATTACATATACTAAATTATTTAATTATATATTAAATCTTATATCTAAATGATTGATCATATGTTAAATACTTTTTTATGCAAACAATAATTAGTAAATTGTATGTTTCATATAAATTAATTAACAACTTAGTGCATTAATTTTTGATCTCTTTTTTAAGATTATTAAAATAAAAATAAGATGACGTATTGTTGAATTATACACAATTCTCAAGGCACAAAATCTCAATACTTAAATATTCTTCCATAATTCATACACAATATTATTTTTGATCTCATTTCTTCATAAATTTACAATTCCTAAATGTTATTGAAATTGAACTAACTTACACAAACAATTCTAATAATTTCAACTTTAAAACCATTATGTACAGAACACACATGACACAACAAAAACACAATGTAATTACAATTTAAAGCAAAAGCAAAAGCAAGCAACTTAAAACACACAAAAAACCATAAACTACAATTAAGGATCGAGTTTGAATTTGGATATGGAAAATTGAAAATCCTGATCTGCAAAGTGCAATCTGTCCAGGTGAGTAGTTGAACTGGAGAAGACAACTTGTAGTGATCAGAGGACCAGAGGTGAGGCCCGCACGGGTAGCCCAGTCGGTCATTGGGAAGGAAAGTGAGTCCAAGGTCTCGGGTTCGAGTCTCGGCAGCGGCAGTGTGGGAGCTCATCCAATGTGATGACTCCTTATGCGCACCGAACACTGGGTCGCCTTTCCGAGAAGTTGGCTGGGATCAAACCGTGATTTACCTCCCTCACACAATATCGGATAAGAGTGTGGGGGCGCTTAGGGTGGGCGTTCCACCTTTTGAGTCCAAGGACCAGAGGTGAGGTAGTCGTAGCAGTTGGAGAGAGTGACCGGTGGTTTGACCAAAGGTGGAAGCTTGCAGCATGCAGTTGGGCATTGGGTAAGCGGTGTGACTACTATGATGTTAGGATAATGGGTGATGGCATGACTCACAGGGCAATGGTGGTCGGTGACTACTGTGTTTTTTGCATGGGGCAGATTGGAGATGATGCTAGGATTATGCTGGGACGCTGAGTTGAGACAAAGTGACGGACACAAGGAGTTAATTTTGTTAGTTAAGTTTTTTTTTTTCAAATCAATCCCTCAACTTTTTAAATTTTACGATACCAATAAATATTTGATCTATATTTTAAATATCGGTCAATACTGACTAGTATCAGAACAAACAAAATCACCGATAATGACCGGCACTGACGGTTGGTACCAAACAACATAATTCCGTACCATTTTTAGGCTGGTACAGTACCTTCAAGCTAGTATCAACAGATACGATACGAAATTCACTTCAGCGGGTGCCATATAGATCCTTATATTGAGATGTGCCATAAAATTTTGATTTTTTATTAATTAAGATAATAAATATAAAGATCTAAATTGAAATATCAAAAATATTAAATAAATATTATATATTCAAAAATTTTGAATGATTAAAATTAAAAAAATCATTATATCCTTATAATAATGTTCTAATAGAAATTTTGCTTAGATACAAGGTTTTGAGAGATTTAGAAGTACCAACCTTACTCTTAACTAACAAATTAGTAAAGAGATTGCTTTCGTTAAATCCATAAGAAAAAATTTGAAAAAATAAATAACTGCATAGAAATAAAAATAAAGATAACGATAAAATAAACAAACAAACAAACAAATAATTAAATAAATAATATGAAATAACATATTTTAATGCCTTTTATTAATTATAATAAGGACTATACAATTTATGTTATAAACATTTTGATTATTAGAAAATAGAATATTTTAATAACTTTGTAATATAAGTATATGATTAAAATCAGTTCATTTATAGTTATATAAAAATAGCGAAACTATTTTATAATTTTAAGTGATACCTAATACTAACTTATATCAAAATTGATATGAATTATGGTGCATATTCATAACTTTAATCATCACACTTATCAAATAATAATCGTATAATAATCTCTATAAAACTTGTATTAGCTGGTATTATTAACCGTTTAACTTGAATCTATTGTTTATTTGAGTCATCGTAATTTATTTAAAATATATAACTAATGAGTTAAAAAAATCAGAACATGGGCCATAGCAATTACTATGCGTAATTGGCTGAAAGCCCTTAAAGAAATAAAAGCCATTAATTTAGGAACAGAATATCAGCTTCTTGACTTGTACGTAGGAATAGAATCATGAGTTTTCAGGATTAACCCATAATTGAGAACTAAAAGCCCAAATCAAGAAACCCAGGAGGCTAAATCGAAGCACTGACACTCTTGTTCTGACTTCTACTTCTGAGCCTGAAACGATATAAGAACAGGAAGGAAGACGAAAATATAAACTTAACATGTGTCTGTTGTGTTGATGGGCCGTTTGAAATGAAAGCTACGTATGATCATGTACAGCAGACACAAACTGACACCGTAATGGCTGGCTGGCTGGCTGGCTGGCTGGCTCCGATGCCTCGCGTGCCCAATGGCAACAGCAATTGATCGCTGACACGTTTCTATGCCTATGGTCATCTGGATCCCACTCCTGGAAGCTACCTTGACTTGTTGGCTTTGACTGAGTTATTAAAACAAGAGTAGTTTTTAATATAAATTTATAGTTACTATTTTAATGAAAATAAATTTATAACTTAACCATTAAACAGTTTTGTGTTAAAGATAGAGTTTTTATTTTTTAATTTAATTATAACTAATTTAGTTTGACAAAATCTTATATAATTAAATCTCTTAATTATTTAATAATAATTTGTAATTATTACTTTTAATAGTATTTATTTAATAATTTTATATAAACATTAAATATATATTAAAAATAAATTATCTAACATGATAAACTCAAATAGCGCTAAGAGTTGTTTAGGAAATTCTTCTGCCGGCTGCCAATTGCATTTGCACCAATCCTGAAATGAAATGCTAAGGGAGCTGCCTCGTCTTACTTTAGTCTAAACAAAATGTTTTTCCAAACATGTGTCAATACAATGAAATGAAACTGAATAATTCGCAAACGCAATCCAACGAACAACACAAGGGTTACAATAATAAGATTAAATCGTAACCAGAAGAGGAAGGCGATCAACGATGATAGAAGGAAAAGATAGTATGTTGGGTTCGAGTCTCGGCAGTAATAATGTGGGAGTTCATCTAATGTGATAATTCTTTGTACGCATCGAGCATTGGACCACCTTTTTGAAAAGTTGACTGAGATCAAACTGTGATTTACCTACCTCACATAATATCATGCTAGAATGTGAAAGTGCCTAGAATGGGCGTTCCACTCTGTTGAGTTAAGGAAAAGATAGCGTGTGGCCAAGTAAGGAAAACAGAGGACTGTGTGGGAACGAGAACAGTTTCGGTAGAGCGAGAAATCCGGAGTTGGGGATTGGAGAGAGTGAGCGTCACTGTACGAAGAGAGAAGGAATCTTATCCGATGCGTCCGAAATCAGAGGAAAGACCCAATTATTGCTTCCCACGCTGCCCGACAGGACCTTATTCATCCTGTCGCCCCACTACTAAACTTCTTCCCGCTTTGCCACCCTCAACTTTCTTCTTCTTCTTCTTCTCCTTTTTTTTTAATTTTTTTTCCATCACAATTATTATTCTATTAAGTGGGATTAGGTATAGCCCACAGGATCTACGCATTTAGATTTAGTTAAAGAACACACACACACACGACCTATTAGCTGACAAAGATATTAATGGTGCAATCCCACATCAAATGATGAAAGTTTCTTCACGTTTGACATTTGTTTTAATTATGATCTAACTTTGTCGCTTCTATATCAAATTGATGAATATAATAAGAGTTTAAATTTAAAGTATCAAATATAATTGTAGTGATAAATATAATATAATATGAACTGTGAATACTTCGTGACGAACGAAAGACAAAAGAGAAAGTGCTAAAATTGTTAAACAAAAGGAAAGGAGGGAGTGTTCTTCTTGTTTCTTGTGTTAGAATTTAAAACTCCAACAGAATAAGAAGAAGAGATTTTCGGTGCAGGACCAGCAATGGGTAATGTCACCACCTAACTTATCAAATCCTTCCCCCACCACTCGAGAAAAAGGAATGCTGAAGCTGAACCCTTGCAAACAGTCCAACATCATAGGTTGAAAAACAAAACAATAGCTTCATTCCAACATCCAAAAAAATATGTCTTCTTTCAAGGGCACAGTAACAGAGATGGAGAGAAAACAGGAGCCGCACACCTAGCTCAGACAATTAGCCGACCCCATTCAGGAGAGCCGACTGACATGTCGTGCCCAACAAAAACACTGCAAAGCTGCTCTTCCTTCTCATATAACATCCAGAAGTTGTTCTCCCTATATTACTTCAAATCTCAGCTCGCCACCTTCTTCCCCTGTCTTTCCCTACTACTAAAAACCTCTTCTTTTCACGCCTCATCGTTAAAATGCCGTCTGATACAAGTGAGTCCACAAGGAAGTTGACTACTAAGCACCAACACAACAGCCCCGGAGCTCCGCCTGCCGAACAGGAACACTTGCCCTGTCCTCGCTGCGACTCCACCAACACCAAGTTCTGTTACTACAACAACTACAACTTTTCTCAGCCTCGCCACTTCTGCAAAGCCTGTCGCCGTTATTGGACTCACGGTGGCACTCTCCGTGACATCCCCGTCGGTGGTGGCACAAGGAAGAATGCTAAGCGATCACGCACAACAGCCAGTTCAGTCATTGTCAGCTCCTCCACTGCCGCGGATGGCTTACCGTTGGCGTCCACCCCCGTGCTGGTTCCGCTAGCCGGAAGTATGGGTCCGGCCGTGCAATTAAACGGTGGTGACGGGAAAGGGAGTGCAGGCGGTGGTACGATGACTGGGAGCTTTTCTTCATTGTTGAGTACTCAAGGGCCTGGGTTTCTGGCTTTGGGTGGGTTTGGGTTGGGGATTGGATCGGGTTTTGAGGAGGTTGGATTTGGGTTTGGGAGAGCGGTCTGGCCCTTTCCTGGGGTGGGAGAAAGTGGTGTTGGCGTAGGAGGGAACGGTGGAGCTGCGCCTGGGATGGGCAACACGTGGCAGTTTGAGAGTGGGGAGAATGGGTTTGTTGGTGGTGGAGATTGTTTCTCTTGGCCTGATCTGGCAATTTCAACCCCTGGAAATGGTGTAAAATGAGGGAATTTCTCTTTGATGTATGTGTATTGTTTTTGATGGGTTATTGGTCCTTTTGTATGGTTTGGACGTGTTCAGACTTGTGAGTATGTTAGGTTTAAAGAATCACAATTAAAGCTGTGACTTTTTGACTCCATGCTATGTGATTTGGTTAGTTTGTTGTACTTCATTTTGTGTACTTGATATGGTTCTGTATTTAGCCAAGTTGAGTTTCAACAGCTAGATTATATCAGTTGCTTGAGTGCACTTGGAGTCTTTGGACAGGCAGGCAATAAAACTCAGGCTTTAATGAAGAAAACACCATCAGGAAAGCAGTGAACTCTGGCATGCGGATAAACACTTCTCATTAGTGTATAGGAACGAATAAGTAAAAAAAACAGTTAGGCACGTGTTGTTTGTCTAAATGTATGCAAGCATCTGAGTCTCCCGGATAAGATCTCACTTGAAGTCTCTTAATAATTCCTCCGATTAGGCACGTGTTGTTTGTCTAAATGTATGCGAGCATCTCAGTCTCCAGGATAAGATCTCACTTGAAGTCTCTTAATAATTCCCCCAGCTCCTAGGCTGATATTCAAAGCGTACTTGGTCGGAACATTTAGATTCAAAACTCCCTTACGTGGAGCCTTCCATTTGGTATTGGCCATCTCCTGGTATTTAAAAAAATATCAATTGATTAATTATATTTTAGTAATAGCTCTAATTTTGTTTTTTTTTGTCGTTTTTAATTTTTATGTTTAGTTTTTTTTGTTTATGTTTCCCTTCAAATAAAAATAAAATCATTGTTAATATAAATATAGTTATATTTTTATTATTAACAATAATTATATATTAGATAAA
>JAOTIZ010000203.1:6445977-6456104 GCA_027123425.1 Erythroxylum panamense | reverse complement strand
GCTTCAGCTGCTTTTTGCTTCAGCTGCTTTTTGCTTCAGCTGCTTTTTGCTTCAGCTGCTTTTTGTATCAGCTGCTTTTGCTTTCGTCTACTTTTCATTTATACATATTTTTCTTTGTTTGTCATCAAAATTATTTAATACGTGAAGTCTAATTTGACTTAACAGAAAGCACTTGCGAAAGTGACACAGGTTACTACTAATGTTGATAAGAAGGAATAAAAGACAGATAAGTGCCATTTCTATAAGAAGGAAAAACACTATCAGATAGATTGTTTGAAATGAAGGCTTAGTTTAAAAAGAAAGATATATCTAATCTAGATGGGTCTCATTATTTCGATGAATCATTTCTTCAGACAGAAGAAGATTATGCAAACACTTATTTGAAATCTCACATATTAGATTCCATTGTGAAAGACACAAATTTTTTTGAAGAATTCGCCATGATATATCTGATCCATGCATAATATTATAAAAAATAGATACAAGTTTTTTACTGCTACTTAGTATTTTTAATAGGAAACTAAACTGAAGTTCCTCTTAATTTACTACTCATGTTTATAATGTTATGCATAATTCCTCACAATTCAAACCATAAATCCAGATGAGAACTTTTTGTTCTTGGGAAGCTATAAAAAGGTCCCAATTGAAGGCGTAAGGATTTATCATCTAATATCAGATACTAGTTACCACCTATATTTAATACAAACTCTCTATATACTTTCAATTTCTAGAAACTTAATTTCTGTTTCTTAGTTTAATGAAATGAGTTTACTTTTAAGTTTGATGATGGTTGTTTTAGTTTATTTAAACATAATTTCATTATTGGTCGTGGAATTCTTATAGATGGTTCATATAAATTGAAAATTGATGCTAATTTTTCTAAATCCCAATTTGTTATTTATCATACCATTAGAACTAAGTGTAACATAATTCAACATATTTATGGTATAAACACTTAGGTCATATATTCAAAGAAAGATTATAAAGATTGGTAAAGAATGCTTAATGAAAAATCTCAAGCTGTAGGTGCTCTTGAGATGTTTGTAAAGGAGGTTAAAAGACAATTATATAGAAAAGTGAAAATTATAAGATATGATAGAGGTGGTGAAGATTATGGAAAATACGATGAATTAGGATAATGTCCAGGTCTATTTGCAAGGTTTCTTGAGAAACATAACATAAGTGTACAATATATTATGTCACTCACATCTCAATAAAATGTTATGATAGAATGATATAATTGGACATGAATAGATATGGTTAGGAGTATGATGAGTAATTCTTCATTACCCAAAGATGTTGTGATAGAACGACATAATTATACATTAATAGATATGGTTAGGTGTATGATGAGTAATTCTTCATTACCTAAAACCTTGTGGATGTATGCACTTAAAACTACTGTGTATTTGTTAAATAGGATTATTAGTAAGGTATTACCTAAAACTCCTTTTGAGTTATGTTTTGGAATGAAACTTAGTATTAGGAACCTATATGTTTGAAGTTGTTTAGAAGAAGCACGGGTTTATAATCCATAAGAAAATAAATTAGATTCTTGAATTGTCAGTAGTTACTTTATTGGTTAGTAAGAGAAATCTAAAGGTATAGGTTTTACTATCATAGTCTAAGAATTGTTGAAACATCTAATGCTAAGTTATTAAAAATGGTGCAGTTAGTGGGAGTACTGAAAAACATGTTGTGTATATTAGTGAAATAAGAGTTGATGTTTCATTACCCATAAATGTTCCAGTATCTATATCTGTACTAAATGTTGACCTAGTATTGGAAGAACAAAATAATTCTTAACAAGATTTGGACGAAACAACACCTTATGAAGAAACTAACTTACAACCAATTAATTTAAATAAACCACGTAGAATAACTTTGAATAAACTTGTAAGAATAAGGAGATCAACTATTCTTGATGATGATGTGGTTTATTTATAAGAGTCAAAGTTTGATTATGGCATTAATCATGATCCTGTTTCATTTTCACCAGCCATTGAAAGTGATAAGTTTGATAAATGAATTGATACTATGAAAGACGAGTTAAATTCAATAGACAAAATAATGTCTGAGACCTTGTTAATTAAGGATCTAAGCGAGTCAAATGCAAATGGGTCTTTAAAACCAAACATAACTCGAATGGTAATAATAAATGATAGTAAGCTATACTTATTGCCAAAGGTTATACTAAAAAAGATGACATTGATTATAAAGAGACTTTTTCACTTCTCTCAAAGAAACACTCTTTAAGAATAATCATAGTGTTAGTGGCTCAATTTGATTTAAATCTACATCAATAGGAAATGAAAGTTGCCTTATTGAATGTTGATTTAAAGGAGGAAATTTAAATGGATCAACTGAAAGGTTTTTCTATAAAAGCAAAGGGTTATATGATGTGTAATATATGGATTAAAACTGTTGGACCCCGAACTTTTCTTGAAATTTTGAAGTATAAATTGACATTAGATGAGGAATTTGGGGTGAATTATTCATGTGCAAAGAAAAAAAAAGACAATTCAAGAATGTGAATTGTTGTATGAGATTAAGATAGGTGAAATATGCTTTTGTTATTGATGTTTATGGTTAATTATGGCCTAAATTGGTGTTTTTGAGTTTAAATGGAATTGATAGTGAATGAGTTGTTTGAAATGGAAGTTAAAAAGCAAGAAATGAATAATGAAAGTGTGAGAATTTGGAGAATTAAGAAAGTTTGACTTTTTGGGGATGAATAGTAATAGTAAATTGACTTTTTGGATCTGAAACTTTATGAATTTTTCTAGCTTGATCTAGGCAGAATTGGATCAAATGATCTCCAGGGAAGTTGTAGCTTCTGTTGATAGCTTTCTATCGCCTTGAAGTATGACATTTTTTGATATCGGGATTGAGGGCAAAAGAAAGAATAAGAATTTGTTTAAATGATGAGATATGAATGCATATGAAGAAGAAAATGTATTGAGGTTGCAGGAATGATGAAAATCCCATTTGGAAGTGGTTTTGCTTTGATTGATGAAAAAAAATTATTATACCAATTTGGATTGGTTTAGATCAAGTGTCTTTATGGTTTCCAACGCAACGTTTCATCAAAGTACACGTTTCAGATGTCGGAAACTTGTTTCAGTTCGATTGAACCGTTTGTTTTCTTTGATTTCGAGCCATTGATCCGATTTGAATTCATGGATTCCATTTTTGATTTGTTTCTGCCACTTTGTTTTCAATTTGTGATTCCGTTTTCCGGTTGGGCTCCGGTTTCAAAATCGGGTTCCAAGATAAACAAGCTTCCAAAAAATTGTATATTAAGTTTAATGATACCATAACATTTTTTAACTTTCAAAAAATGTTGTTGATTGTTGTATTTACCGAAAGATCAGTGAAAGTAAAATTGTATTTTTAGTCTTATATATTGATGATATTTTACTTGCTGCTAATGATTTGGACATTCTTAATAATACTAAAGATTTTCTCTATAATATTCTAATGGAAAAAGTGTGTGAGTGGACAACAACCTTGTTCTCCTTTTGAAAAAAAAGGTGGAAACAAAAACCAACTTATATTTACGCCCTCCTCTAAGAGACGTCCTCCAAAACTTGGTCCAGTTGCCGCTGTTTTTCCAAGTGAGCCACCTACGTATTACCTCTCAAAAAGTCGTTCTCTCTTCTCCAAAAACATGGTTCTATTCTTTTTAGAAACAAAAACTCTTTGCATACATTAAAACACTTACATCACCTAGTTTACTGCATTTTTGAACTGTTCTTTTCCTCCTGGCTGTTGTCATTTTATCTTTGTTATTTATGTTTCTTTTGCTCTGTGTTTTGCTTTTGTGATGTCGTTTTTGCTGCTTCTTTTGGTATGCTACTGTTTGTAGTTTTCTGCTGGGTATTTCTTCTTCTGTTACTGTCGTTTCATTCTTTCTGTTATGGTCTGCTATGTCGTTTTCTTCTGTTGGGCTCCTCTGTGTTGCTGTTGTTTTGGCTCTTTTATTTCTATGTTTTATCTGCTTCTCTTTTCCTTTTGCTATGTCATTTCACTTGTTCCTGTTTTCTCTGCTGTGCTCCTCTGCTAGCTTCTGACGTTTATCTTCTGCTGTTTTCGTTTTTGTCCTCTTTACTAATGGTTTTTTATCTTGACTCAAGTTGCTGCGAATTTGTGCTGGACCCTGCTTCCGAAGCCCAGCATTCAGAGACAAATTAACAGTCAAAATTCATTGCAAATTTTTTTTCTTTATAAACAATTAATGCATATGCGAAAAATTGATAATCAAATTAGCCTGATTTATTTAAAACAATTTTTTGTCACAAAGATACAAACATTATTGAACACATCAGAGTTTCAGTAATCACTTAGGCCCATTACAGAACACAATGCTTGTTTTCATAATATCTTTACATTTCAAAAACGACCCCTTTGCCTTAACACAAATACAAAATACTAAATACACACGATACAGTTGAATGCTTATGCTTAAAACGATTCTAAAATACGAAAGTTCCTGAACTAACTTAATTACAAAAGTCTCTAACTATCTTGGAGTTCCAATGCCTTGCAAGGATCGCTAATCTTCTCTTTCTGCACCTCAGGAGAGAAGCGTGGGGTGAGCTACACAGCTCAGTGGCTAATATATTTATAGCCATTGGCAATCGACCAAAGTCAAGCATATGTATATATATCTATATGTGTATGTCTAGCAATTCTAACATTTATACTTTTTTCAAACAATTTAAACATTCATCAAATTTAGCTCAAATCACATATCCGCTCATAACACATAATACTCAATATGCTTCATACTTGACAATTTACAGATGCAATGCATAACAAACGGCTCGAGGGTTCCATGGAAACAGAATGAAGAAAATGAAGTTTACCCCATGAATAGAATGAGTCCACTTTTCAGAGCTCATATGCCACAAGCGGGTAGCCGGGAGAAGGCCCTTGTCAACATGCACATGATGAACATAATGGTTCCACTCTAGCCCAAAAAAGCACATAATCATGCTCAGAATCATTTTACCAAAATGCTTTTATACATTCAAACCTTTTCTTTCATCTTTCATGATCTTTCCTTTCTATATATATACAAAATGCCATGGCAAAATTTCAAGGCATAACATTGATCAAAATCACAATCTAATTTTATAAAGAGATCATGCGTCTTTAATGGTATAACATAATCAAAATCATCGTGTATTTTTAATAAATAAATTTCAAACAATTTAACACATATTCACACATAGGCAAGAATTTGCCCAAACACACAATAACTGTAAATACATTACCCACCTCATTTCCTTGCAAAAATCTAAGCCAAGGTTGTCTTTTTCCTTACTTTTGGGTAGGATTCTCTTGATTCTTCACCAATTGAAGAGATCTTTAGCTCAAAGGGAAGCTCTTCTCTTCCTCTTCCTTTTTCCTTTCTTGAACAGCTCCAAAATCTCTCTTGAAGGTTAACACAATTAAGCTTGTTTTCTCTTCTTTCTCTCATTCTCTTCTCCTCTTTGTATTTCTCTCTCTTTTTCATGACATTCTCTCTTTTCTCTTAATTTTCATTCCCCTCTTCTGCTTATCCTTCCATTCATGTTTTTCTTCTTCATTTATAAGCAAGTCAACACTTCTTCTTCCAATTATACTCTTAATGATCGAGAAATGTCCCATTTGCCCTTCCATTTATGCCTTATGTCTTTTATACTTAAGTGTCATACCAAAAGTACCCTTAAATATTCTGACATAACTCTTTCTTCTAGAAAGTGTTCTCCCTTGTCATAAGTTTCCAATGACACCAAAATCAATCCATTTGGTTTAATGATTCGAAAGATACACTTTAAACATTTTTGGACTGCTTTTGTCCAAATCAGTATACTATGCACAACTTCTACCCAAAATTTAAACATCTTAAAAACTGAATTAGATTTCAACTTTTTATACCATTGGTAGTTTCATGTCTCTTGTTTATCTTGAAATAAGAATAATCTTATTCGAAGCTTTACTGATCCAGAAATCATCAAAATACTGAAGCATGTTCAGTAAAATATCCAATTCCTATTCTTCCAATCGACACCCTTACTTAATTTAATACATCTTTTTTAAATCAATACCAAAATCTATACTATTTCATGGAGATGTAAAAAGAAAAGGGTTAGGAATCTAAGGGTTCAAGAATCACTTCATTTGGAGGTCGGATAGCAAAATTATAGTAGAAAGAATCAAACAAGATTTGGTCCTCAATTATATCAAACTTGTCTCGGGACAATTAGCATAACTTTCACTAGAGATGTTGGATTGATATCATCTTAGGATGATTTCAAAGAGAAAGTTGAGATCTACAACTTTTATGAAGACTACAAAGATAGATTTTATTGTCTGAAGGGTCAAAAATGGAATAGAATATAGGCCAGGAGAAAACACAGAAGAAGCAAAACATAGAAGAAGATGATGTCATCACAGAAGAAACAAAAAGGCAGAAGAAGCAAAACACAGAAGAAGCAAAACACAAAAGGAGCAAAAAACTGAAGAAGCAAAACACAAAAGGAGCAAAACACAGAAGAAGACATGTCAGCAAAACACAGAAGAAGACGCGTCAGCAAAACACAAAAGAAGTGAAACTCAGAAGGAACAAAACATAGAAGATAAAAAGCAAACGATACAAAACAAAGAAGATACAAAAGGCAGACGATACAAAACAAAGAAGATACAAAAAGCAGACGATACAAAAGGCAGAAGATACAAAAGGAAGACGATACAAAACACAGAAGATACAAAAGGCAGACGATACAAAAGGCAGAAGATACAAAAGGCAGAGGATACAAAAGGCAGAAGATACAAAAGGCAGACGATACAAAACACAGAAGAAACGATCAAAATATAGAAGAAGTTCATGAACAGTAACACAGAAGAAGTTCATGAACAGTAACACAGAAGAAGTTCATGAACAGAAACACAGAAGAAGTTTATGAACAGAAACACAGAAGAAGTTCATGAACATAGACGATACAAAACACAAAAGAAGATGATGTCATCACAGAAGAAGCAGCTTACAAGGACCCAGACTTTCAACTCAGACATCCAAATTTCTACACTATATGTCGTTGGAAAGATAAAAGAAATTCCTACAACTTCTGAGAAGACAAATTTCTCTAATCAAGCCTAGATTTATCCAGATTTTCTCTCGAATACAGAACATGAATTTTCTACATTCATTCAATGTACTGCACCCAATTCTAAACTTTATGACAAATTTTGAGATTCTTAAAGACCGAATTTAAATTCGATGTCTTCATAAGAAATGTAACCATAGGTTCCTAGTTTAATCCCAATCCAGAATCATCATGTCTAGATAACTAGAGAACAAGTTATGGCTAACAAACCGAAGTACACTCAATGAACATTTCCAGATCACTCTTTCAACTCCCTCTACTTCTCATTTTCAATAAAATCACATTAAAAAACAATCATACCCGAAAGTTGACAACGAATGTATGTATAATTATTTTTATGTGCAGAAATATTTACTATTTAGTATGTATGTGTATGTCATATTATGCATGAGCATGAAATGTGCTTCCTATTTCCTCAACACTTCCTCTCATCTATTAAAATTTTGCCTTTACTAGGGTAACGGGATGTTACAATTCTCCCCCTTAAAATAAGTTTTGTCCTCGAAATTTATATCTGATTGATTAATAAGGCAAGGTTATTTTTTCCTCATATGCTTCTACATTTTCCATATACTTCCCTACTCAACTACTTACTTTCAAAAGACCTCAACTGATAACTCAATAGGTCCTTCAATCACTGATTCAGCTATCACACTATCTTAACTATTTTATTGAAGATACTTAGGGGTATCCCATATCGACTGGAGAGGAGAACGAAGCATGCCTTATAAGGATGTGGAAACCTCTTCCTTGCAGACGCGTTTTCTATGCCCTAACGCACCAGATCCCATCAGAATTCCGAAGTTAAACGTGCTAGGGCCAGAGCAGTACTAGGATGGGTGACCTCCTGAGAAGTTCTGAAAAAAACAAAACTATGAGGGCGCGAGGCCCTAAAGGCCGAGCTCAAAGCGAACAATATCTACAAGCGGGTGGGCGCGAGGTCCTACAATTGGTATCAAAAACAGGACTTGAGCAATATGTCAGCGCAGACACTGGGCCTCCTGAGGTGGGGTGGATACTTAGGGGTATCCCATATTGACTGGAGAGCAGAACGAAGCATGACTTATAAGGATGTGAAAACCTCTGCCTTGTAGACTGGTTTTCCATGCCCTAATGCACCGGATCCCATCAAAACTCCGAAATTAAACGTGCTAGGGCCAGAGCAGTACCAGGATGGGTGACCTTCTGGGAAGTCCTGGAAAAACAAAACCGTAAGGGCGCGAGGCCCTAGAGGTCGAGGCCCAAAGCGGACAATATCTGCAAACGGGTAGGTGCGAGGCCCGAGAGGCTGAGGTCCTATAGAGAGAGAGAGAAGAGGTCAGTCACATAAACCAATTCCTTGTCATAGGTCATAACACTTAAACCAATCCTTTGTCAACTACTAGCATTCTCAACCATGATGTCTTTGGGATTCATAGCATTAAAGATCATATACACATTACTTTAGATTTTAACAATATAAAATACAATTAAGGGGTTTCTTTGCGTACTGCAATACTTAAGAAACTCAACCAGTTTAGACAACTTAAACGTAAAAATTTTGAATCGTCTAATTTTTTAGTTTGGTTTTCAAATTTTTGTTTCGATTTACTTTAATAACTCTTATTGTTAAAAATTGATCAATTTATTAATTAATTGGATAATTTTCGTAAATTAATGAGTTGTTATAAACTAAAACAAATCAATTAATTTTCATTTAACAATCTCTTTTTTCCAATTCAATTTCAAATTCTTCGATGGATAAGGACAATATCTTTTAATCATATTTCAAATCATTTAATTTTATTCAATATTTAGCTTATTTTAAGGTAGTTTAATACCAGTTGAACCTTATAAACTTTAAACTTCTTATCTTACTAGTTTAATTTTCAACTCAATTTTTAAAACATCGGTTGTTAGTAGCACTGATACTTTTGGCCATTATAATGGAACTGCAAAACCTAAAGATGATTATGATGTTATATACACCAAAATTGATGCCTTAGTCACTGCTTGAATTTACCAGATCATTATCGAATATTTGTTAAGCATAGCCTATCAATCTAAAAGCACCGCAAATGAGTTATGGACTCAGATTAAATCTTTTTAAGGGTAACCTTAATGCTAGAGCTTAGGATTAGCAAAGGAGTTTCCTATCGTCACCATGAGTTCTTCCACCATGACTCAATAGCCTTTACTCTCTTTCTTAAAATCTCATTTCATGCTTTTAATAGAGTCTAGCCAAAGCTGCATCATCACCACTTTTTCCCTCCACTATTCATTATGGTGCTCCACCAAACTTACAAAAGTCTTCTTCTAATGTTCGTAACTATAATTGGGCTCACTATTGTGGTCATGATCATTATAATAGTCATTGAAAGCTTGGCAGTACTTGTGGTCAAGGTGAGAATGATCATTGTTTTTGGGATAGACCCTGGTATGTATAATAGTAGATTATTCCACATTAATTATGGCCATCCACTGACCATTAACCCTACTAGATTGTCCAAGGACCTGTTTGGCGAACAGAGAGACAAACCATTAACATAACTGACCCATACTTGCTGGGTGCTTCATAGCGTCTCATTGGTAGAGTTCTACATAACTTTTTCTCAAACCTTATATTGTTTCTTTCTTCCCAAATTTCTTGAAGACAAGGTGATACTGTCACCATAAATATTTCCTTATCATGTTTAGAGATATGAAATTGAGATATCTCTTATATGATATCTGTGAGACAGCTATGGCTTGAGCTAGGGGCATATAGGCTAAAAATTATATTCTAAATCTCTTTAGAGAAACTACCCTTGAAGAAGAGATGCTCCCTATTGTCCTCCTCTAAGTTGCAAAGAATACAATGCTTAGAAGAGGATAGGAACTTCAATCTATCCATAGTGTTGTCAACATAGCGAGCTAATGTTGGGCCCCGAACCTTTCTTGGAAGTGAGGACTATTAAATGAGAAGTTATTCATGATTATTCATGTATAAAGAAA
>JAOTIZ010000203.1:6399830-6431841 GCA_027123425.1 Erythroxylum panamense | reverse complement strand
AAAATTCAAACTCTCAGTCTTTACCACGATTGTAGACCTCTCTCTCTAGTTCACAACGAATCAAGAATTGCCCCAATTGGAGGTCTACACCAAAAGTTATGCTCAAAGACTAAACCATAACACTTCAGAAAACTGCCCTCTTCGTCGCGACGTATGTCCATTCGTCGCGACGTACAGGTCGCTCGCCGCGGCGTCTACGAGTCACTCGACGCGGCGTAAAACTCATCCGCTCGTCGCGACGTCTCACTTGGCTCGTCGCGACGTACGCTCGTCGCGGCGTCAACTGAGCTCGTTGCGACGAATAACTAAATTTATTTATTCGTCGCGACGAAGCTCTCAGGCCTCAACGCTCGTCGCGACGTGCGACTGGTTCGTCTTCTCCGATTCTCATTTCCGCCATAAATACTCTTAAAAACCTCCATTAACTCTCTCAACTACCCATACTAACACATTAAATGCCATAAATGCCATAAACAACCATAAATACAACATCAAACACAATAAAACTTACCAAATCACATATCGATCGTTAACCCTAAATCCTCCGAAATTTCTCAATCCTCTAACACCAACGATGGTTCTCCACAGCCAAGCTAAACATCAATAACTCAAATGATCCAGCAGATCTTTAGCCACAATAGAAGGGAAATCAACGAAAATCTCTAAGGGAGGAAGAGATTGAAATCGTCAACGGTGAGAAAAAGGGGAAGAAGAAAATGACTTATCTCAGTATTCAAAACTATATATATATATATATAAGGGTTGATTTCAACCGAGACTCAAAATCTACAAATCCTCAAATTCACTTAATTTCAATCTCTAATTTTAATGGCTTATCACAATAATTCCCAAACTCACAAGTCTAAAATTTCAAGCCATTCACCACTCACTTTCGGAACCGGAATCTAAATCATCAGTCTCTAAGTCATTTTCTCAGTCCGGACTCACAACTCTAAAAATTCCAGAAAATTTCCCATAAATCCTCAAAAATACAAAACGCAAAGTCCTATACTCAATTCTCAATTTTCAACTCCCAAAATTCAAATTCAAATTTATTCTCTAATTCTCAGGGTTCAATTCTCACTCTAAATCAACTACACAAACCCAATAATTTCAACATTCATAATCAATCACAGTTCACATAATTATCTCAAATTATCCCTCAATTCACTTTAAATCACATCTAACTCATTTATCTCTAAATTTCACAATTCAACTCATAAACACAATTTAAATGCTGGAACAATCATGAATGCATGTCACTATGTATATGCATGTACAAAATGGTCTATCTCTTTATAGTCAAGGGCCACAAAGCACTCGATCATAGTTTTATGCAATAACAAAACTACTCGTACCAATATGCTCATCGCATCGGTAACGGGATGCTACACAAACAAACGGCTCAAGGATTCCATGGAAACAAAAGGGAGAAACCGAAGTTTACACCCTGAACAAAATGAGTCCATTCGGAGCTCATAGGCGACAAGCGGCCAGCCTGGAGAAGGTTCTTGTCAACGTGCACGTGATTAACGAAATGGTTCCACTCTCACCCAAACAAAAGCACATATCATGCTCAGATCACGTTATCAATGTTTTTCATGCTCTTTTCTTTCTTTTCCGAATATACAAAATGCCATGAATTTTTCCAAGGCATAACATAACAAGTTCAATGCATTTTCATCTCATCAGAAAAGTTCATATGCTGAAACATGTAGAAATTTTGCCAATCATTCAATAGAAACAAAAACAATATTTATGAAGTAATTGAAATCATTCTTGATTTGGGAGAAAACTTTATTGGCTCATTACTAAATTATAAACATGAAACCCACCTGAAATTTCCTTGCTTGGATACATGCTCAAAAGAAGCCTCTCCTCGATCCTCTTGCCTTCCTTGATTTCCCTTGTCAAAATGTACAAATCCCATTCAATAAGAATACAATCTAAGGATCCAAATATCGCATATTCACTAAGATAAATTCTAAAGACTCCAAGATCAATCAATTTGTTCCGGACATCCATAAGTGGCACTCCAAACATAAAGGGACTTTCCTTATGTTGAGATACTACAATCTCTACTCAACTTCTCTCCAAAATTTAAGAATCTTAGAGACTGAATTTCAATTTGGTTCTCCACACAATATATAGCTCTATGCCTCTAGTTCAGAACGAATCTGAAATCACCTCAATTGGACATTTGTAGCAAGAGATATGCCCAAAAGACTAAAAGTCATCTTTGCTGGAAATTGGGTGCTCGCCGTGGCGTCTGATCGTTCGCTGCGACGAACCAAATGTCGCACTCCGCGACGTGTCTACCTTCGCACATCGCGACGTCCACGGCGTTTTCGCACGTCGCGGCGAATAAAATATTTACACGCCGCGACGTGGCTCTCCTTCCTCGCACGCCACGGCGTGTTCATACGCACGTCGCGACGTGCGGGTCTGGAGAACGCCCCTTAAACCCGACTATACACCATTTTCCAATTTTAATCCTTCCCATTTGCAAAAACAACACTTTTAAACATTAGATCAAGTCCTCTACTACATTTCTAACCCATTCTAAACTTCCAATCCATCACAAACACGTCAACCCAAGGATTTCTAAACATTTTTCCCCAAAAACCCTAAACCATCGATTCTACACATTCCAAGCGATCTTAAGGTTTAATCCAACCGAAAACAAGATAGAAAGAAGCTAAACTTACCGGGTAATGCTTCAAATCCGTCAAAGAATCTCAAGAATCGAAAACCCTCTCTTCTTCCTCTTCCACGACTCTTCTCCTCTTCTTCTTCCTTCTTTTCTTTTTCTTTCTTCTATTTCTTCTTCTTCTAATTTATATTCTTAAAGGGTAAGCAATGTCCATTTTGCCCTCCATCATAAGCTTTAAAACTCTTAGACTTAAGTATTATACCCGAAATGCCCTTATAAATTCTTATACTTTAATACTTCAATTCATAAATTGAAACTCTTTGGGATTGAAACGAATTCAATTCCTTCAGATAACTTGAAATTCCATATCTCTAATCTATTTAGAAACAGAAATCAACTTAATTGGATCTCTACAGCTCGAATATCATCACAAAGCTGACCCATGCTCAGAAAACATCTAACTCACTTCGACTCAATCAATCTCTGAACAGTCATAATTTCCCATCATGATGTAAGTCATTGCCTTAGGAATCCAACGCTTCAAAAATCAGATTAATCGGATGTCGGTCAGAAAATTAGAAGCAAGAGAACGGCAAGGGTCGGACCACCCTTAACAGTAACAACATTTCTAAAGTTTCTATTTTTCCATGCCAAAGTCTAAAAATGACATACTTTAAAGCAATGAAAAGATCAGAATATAATCAAAACGTTCACGAAGAACTCAAGAGCAATAGGAATCTCTAATTAGATCAATTTGCCGATCAAAGCTTCTGCCTAGGAAAGTCTCATCCTATACTTCATCCAAACTTATAAAATTTCAAATCTCCCAAATTTCATAACCAGAAATAACATATTATACACCATTGAAAAGCTAGGATAATCTTCTATGTCTTTCATGTAGATCATCGAACTCAATTTAGACCACATTAGTACATAACTTATCTCCAAGCATAGCATATACAATCCTTTACTAAGAACATTTTCAAAAACAAAGTCAAATAACCTTAACCTTGACTGATCATAACTTTCACTCCCGATATCGAAAAAATAGCATACTTTAGAGCGACAGAAAGCTCTCAACAAAAGCTACAATTTTCATTAAGATCATTTTCTCAAAATCTGCCTAAATCAAAAGTCAACTCTTTACTCCAAAAAGTCAAACTTTCTCAATTCTTCAAATTCTCACTCTTTCACTATTTATTTCATATTCTTCAACTCCATTTCAATCAACTCATTCACTTTAACTTTCTCTAACAAATTTCATAATACATCACCAAATTTACTCAAACCTCAAATCAATTTCATTAAACTCAAAAACACTCATTTCAAATACTATCCTCAAAATATCATCTTAATTTGTCCAAACTAGCATTGTTCACATCCAACCTTAAACATAATCATTCAAATTCATAACGTTTCTCTTCCTTTACATATGACTAAGTCACCTCAATTTCTCGTTTAATGTCAAATTAACATTCACAAATCTGAGAAAAGTTCGGGGTCCAACACTAGTGCTTACCCATGTCAAGATCTTATTTATGTTGCATTGCCTCATAAAGGACTTAGCACTGCTAACTTTGTTGATGAAACTACTAAAGGATTAATTTCTTACAAAACTAATATCTTCATTGTTAATATATTTATTATATCTCATTATTATATTTTTGCATTTTGATTATTGAATCTTCAAGATAATGCAAGTCTTAAAATCCAAATTAAGATGAGGTGTAACCATGTAATAGTTCTTATTTGAATTGGATTCTTAGATAAGACTTATTTATGTTGCATTGCCTCATAAAGGACTTAGCACTGCTAACTTTGTTGATGAAAATACTAAAGGATTAATTTCTTACAAAACTAATATCTTAATTGTTAATATATTTATTATATCTCATTATTATATTTTTGCATTTTTTATTTTTGAATCTTCAAGATAATGCAAGTCTTAAAATCAGAATTAAGATGAGGTGTAACCATGTAGTAGTTCTTATTTGAATTGGATTCTAGGATAAGACTTGAAGCAAAAATAGAAGTCTATCTTAAATGAAGGTTGGTATGGATTACGTTGGTTGATCTATGGATATCGTGAGATTGCTAAAGTGAGGAAGGCTTACTTGTATGAATTGATATGTGTCTTGCTGTGGGTAGCAATGATTGTCAATTGATTTCCCTGTGGGCTATGTATACTTTGGTTGGTGAATTTGTTATCGGTGTAGCTGTGGCTTTGTGTTGGTGTTTATGTGAATAATCTTGGTATCTTTCGTTAATTCTCCAATGTAGATTGGAACTTGGGAGCTGATATGTTTTTTGGACTAACTACAATAATATCATTAGTGAACAGCTGTCAGATTTATCTTCGGAAGAGATGAAAACATTGGGCAGTTGTTCTTTTTTTTAATCTCAAAAGTTGATCTTTTTCTATCTCAAGTGTATTCGTTTTTGTTTCTAATTATTTTAATCACTTGAATTATTTGTTTATTATTCTTTCGTTAAGCATTGTTTAAGAAAATCTTCTGTTGAGGTTAGTATGAGGCGGTCGTACTATTAGGTGTGAAATTCTTTCACGAGTTGTGAGGACGAGGGATAATGTCACGAATTGAGTAGTGTCAGCTTAGGAAAGCCTTGTATAAAACTATTGTCATTAGTGAAAGAATTAAGCTAGGTGAGGGTCTCGCAGACGTAAGCGAGGTATTCTGAACTGCGTTACCAAATTTCAGTGTTGATCTATATTTGTGTGTTTAATTTTTTTAGCTTTTGGTTATGCTAGAAATGATTGTGGTAAATCTAAAGATTTTGCGAAACTATTACTAGGTCCTTTATGATTTTCAATTGGTATTAGAGTGGGTCACTGAATCAAAACTTGGTACGACAAGTTGGTACAGATTCGTGTTTCGCAAGTATGGCTATACGAGAAGGGGCATCAATCATCAGGCCACCATTGTTAGATGATTCAAATTATCCTACGTGGAAATCACAGATGAGAGTATTCATTTAGGCACAAGGAACAAAAGCATGGAATTCGGTTTTAAATAGCTGGACACATCTAATGACGACTAATGAAAAGGGAGAAGTAGTGGTTAAAGATGCATCTGAGTGGATAAGGGTTGAAGAAGTTTGGAAATTCTGCAATTGATGAAGTTCGCTTTGCTATGATATCGGCCTGTGAATCAGCAAAAGAAGCATGGGACACTTTACAAACTATATATGAGGGATATGAATCTGTGATAGCTTTGAAACTTCAAATGTTGGCTGTGAGATTTGAAGTGTTGAGGATGGAAGAAAATGAAACTTTTGGAGACTTCCATAAGAGACTGTGTGACATAGCAAACTAAGCACATTAACTTAGGAAGAAGTACTCTAACCTGAAACTGGTTAAAAAGACATTGAGATTGTTACCTTCGAGGTTTATACAGAAAATTGCAACAATTGAGGAAGGTTATGATATCAATGAATTGTCATTAGATAAGGTAATTGGAATTCTTACCAATTTTGAGATGAATTTGTTAAGGGGCAACTAAGAGAGGAACACAGGATTGGCATTGCAAGCCGAGATTGGTAAAGTCGTGAATGATTTTGAAGATGAATCCAATGAGAATAAGGATATGGAGTTATTGACAAGAAATTTCAGTAAATGGTTAAAGAAAGTGAAGAATGATAGATTCAATTTTATGCAAAATGGTGGGAGCTCATCAAATAGTAATTTCGAACAACAAGAGAAAACTCAAAAGGGTGAAAGAAAAGTGAAGAAAATTCAATTTCATAAGTATCAAGGCTTCAGACATGTGCAAGCAGAATGTGCTAAAACCTTAAAGAAGAGAAAAGAAAAATCCTACACGAGCACTTGGAGTGAGAATGAATTCGAAAGTGAATATGGCAGCGAAGAAGTTGTAAATAGTGCCACATTAGTTGCTTTATACAACGAAAGTCCAGTTTTGTGCTTAACAACAACCAAGAAGGAAGTAACCGATGACGAAAATGTGAGTAAATTAGAAAATTATGGGAAAAACAAAAATGAATCAGCTCAAAGCTCAATCTTAGATTATGACAGTGATGATAGTACTTCAGATGATAAAAAGGAAGATATTTATGAAGCCTATGAGTTAATGTATGCTAAATGGGTCCAAATATTGAAGCAAAATGAGAAGTTGAAGGAAGAAAACTCTACCATGAAGAACACCATTCAAGACCTTGAGAAGACGTTGTTATCTACTATAGATGTGCTTAACAAAACAAATTTGAAGCTGGTCAGTACGAAAAAGGGAATAAAAATGTTAAATGGAGCTACTAAAAAGCTAGAAAAGTTGTTGGAAATTAGTAAGACTAAAAGAGACCTTCAAGGCATGGCTATAAAGGTGAATGATTTAAGTCAAATGATGAGAAAATTTATGCGACCAGATCTGTCCAAGAAGAAATCTCAAAGAAAAATTAGAGGTTCATACCTACATGTCACTCTTATGGAGTAATCGGGAAAATAAGATTGAAAATTTATAAGTTGTTACAAATGATGTTTCAAAGGGGTCAAAACTGAAAATCTAGATACTCTCCATTAAATTTCCAATAGAAACCCATGTTACAAGCACAAAGACATAGTGTAGGGAAAACAAGAAATTGTACAGATTCACAATTAATTGTTACTTTTAAAGAAATTGTTCAGACTGAGGATAAACCAGTTGCTTCAGAAGAAGAAATCAACCTAACAATTGATGATTGATATTATGTGACGAGGAATTAGCCTAGGTTTGAATTTCTTCGAGGGGCATAAGGAATGTGTGCTTTACACTCTTTACGTTTAGTTTGATTTTGTTTCTTAAAAAAAGGTTCAAAGGAGTTAACATCTAGACTTTTTCAAGTTTTATTCTGGTTTCTCTTTATATTATGGGCTGTTTGAGTTTGGGCAATATGTGTTCATATGGTTTATATGAGGAGGAGATTGGTTAAGTTTGATAACGATTTGTTGAATGCATTTTTTGAGTTTCTGAATTTGATTAGTCGTATGCGGATGGCTTTGATGTGAGGAAGGATACATTCGCTAGTGTTTTAAATGGTGGTAAATTGTCATTTTGGCGTACTTATGATTCTGCCGCTACATCTATTGCTGATTTTTATGCTTCTTTATTCGCTAAGATTGATCGCATTAAAAACATTCTTGTTTTGACATTGTTTTGTCCCAGGGGGGGAGACATCAGATTATTTTTGGTGATTGCTTAATTTAGGGGGAGATTTTAAGGTAACTCCGTGACTAATGGTCTTGCTTTTGGGCATCTTTTAGAAATTTGGATAATTAGATAATTATTCATTGTTATTTCTTTAGATGTTTCTTGAACTTGAAGAATTTGATGGATGTTCTTTGGAACTTGATGTTGGACTAAGTGGGAGTATTATGACTTTAATACTTATATGTTTGATTATGTTATTCAAGGGAAGTTTCTTATTTGTGACCAAAATGCTAAAAATAGGGAGATTGTTAAGATATTTATAATATCTCATTATTTAATTTTGGAATTTTTTATTATTGGATCTTTAAGATAATGCAAGTCTTAAAGTCCAAATTAATATGAGGTATAACCATGTAATAGTTATTATTTGAATTGGATTCTTAGATAAGACTTGAAGCAAAAATAGAAGTCTATGTTTAATTAAGGTTGGTTACATTGGTGGATGTATGGATATTGTGAGATTGCTAAAGTGAGGGAGGCATGCATGTGTGATTGGTTTGTGTCTTGTTGTGGGTTGATTGAAGGTGTATGGCCAGATAACGTAGAAGTGTAGAAAATTATGAGATAACGGGAGATTGGACATGTGTGACTTCATATGTGCATAACTCCTCCTCTAGACTTGGTGTATGTGTAGCCTTGGTGTATGTTGATCGCAGGTGCTTGAGTAAATCACGTTACAGTGGAGTGCAGAACATTCAAGGGCAGTGGTAGATTACGTATATGTGAATCTTTGGTTGTGCGTGATTTCTTGGTTGCATAGTTCTTCATTAGTTGTGTGTGATTTCTTTGCTGAATTGTTTTTGGTTGGATGTGCGCAACTTCTTAGTTGAATCGTGTTTGGTTGGCTGCATACAGTATGCGTGTACTACTCCATCTTGGGCAGCAACGATTGTCAATTGATTTCCTTGTGGGTTGCGTATACTTTAGTTAGTGAATGTGTTATTAGTGCAGTTGTGGCTTCGTGTTAGTGTTTATTTGAATTAGCTTGGTGTCTTCTTTAATTCTCCAACGAAGATTGGAACTTAGGAGTTGATATATTTTCTGGACTGGCTACGATAGTATCATTGGTAAACAACTATCAGATTTATCATTGGAAGAGATGAAAACATTGGGAAGTTGTTCTTTTCTATCTCAAGTGTATTTGTTTTTGTTTCTAGTTATTTTAATCACTTGAGTTATTCGTTTATTGTTATTTCATTAAACATTGTTTGAGGAAATCTTTTGTTGAGGTCAGGACGAGGTGGTCATACTATTGAGTATGAAATTCTTTCATAGGTTATAAGGACGAGAGATAGTGTCAAGGGTTGAGTAACGTCAGCTCAGAAAGCCTTATATAAAACTATTGTCGTTAGTGAAAGAATTAAGTTGGATGAGGGCTTCACAGATGTAGGCAAGCTATGTCGAACTATGTTACCAAATTTTGGTGTTGATTTATATTTGTGAGTTAAATTTTTGGTTTTTGATTGTGCTAAAAAAGACTACGTAAATATGAAGATTTTATGAAAGTATAACTAGGTTCTTTGGGATTTTCATTCATTAATTGTTACAAATAAATGGAAGGAAGTTCAAGTACTCTTGATCAAACTGCTTTAGGAAGATATAATGATCCAGTTTGGGCTCATGCTACATTAGTCCCAGGTATGAAGAATCATACAATTTGCTTATTTTATAACAAACATTCGAAAGGTGGAGGAATCACCTAATTGAAGAAGCATTTAGTTAGGGTTTAAATGAGATGTAGAACTCTATAAAAAAATAATTCATGATGTGAAGTGCCAAATAAAAACATTACTTGAAGAATACCAATATGAGAAAGATAAAAGGGAAATGTTGATTTTTGAAATTGGTAGTGGAACTTTGTTTGCTGCTTTTCATGGTGATTGTGAAAATGATGAAGATGGTAGTGGTACTGGTACTGGTAGTGTTCCATCCCAAGCTCAGGAAGAAGTGAATGTCACTTCTTGACCTGATTTGAGAAAAAGAAGAAAGCATATTGTTAGTTTTTTTACACCACGAACAACTCCTGAAGCACAACCTTCAATTTGTAGTGTAATGCAATCAAGAGATGTGACTCACAATGTTGATATGGCAGTAGCTAGATGGTGATATGATACAATTTCATCATTCAATGCTTCTTAGTCTTATTATTATCAACCTATAGTGGATGCAATAGCCTCTTACGGTCCGAGATAGACAGCTCCTTCGATTAATGACTTAAGAAGTAAATTTTTGAGTTGTTCAATTTCTGAAATTAGAAGTTATTTATCATAAAGAAGAGTGAATTGGGCTACTTTTGGGTGTTCAATCATGTGTAATGGTTGGACAAATAGAAGATAAGAATCTATTATTAATTTTTTGATTTATTCTGCAAATGGCTTAATGTTTTTTAAGTTTATTGATGCATCTGGCCTGATTATAAATACTGATACTTTGTTTAAGATATTTGATGAAGTTATGAATGAAATAGGGCCAGAAAACATTGTTAAGCTCATTACTGAAAATGATGCCACTTATAAAGTGGCAGGAAGAAGGTTACAGAATAAGTATAATTCTTTTTTTTACTTCTTATGCTACACATTGCATTGACCTAATGTTGGAAAATATAGGAGATCCTAGGTATTTTCCTATTATTGATGAGACTATATAGAAAGCTAAAAGGTGACCAAGTTCATCTATAATCGTGCATGGGTGTTGAATTTAATGAGAAAAGAATTTACCAACAGTAGGAATTTATGTCGTTCTGCTGTGACGAGATTTGCAACAAATTTTTTATCACTTCAGTCTTTTGTTACGATGAAAAAAGAGTTAAGACAAATATTTACAAGTGATAAGTGGGTTGTATCTCAGCATACTAGGTCTAATGCTGGAGTGGAAGTTTCCAAAATTATAATGGAAGATAGAGAATTTTGGTCTCAATGCTAATTTGTCATCCATGTTTGTTAGTCTTTAGTGAGGATGCGCTTAGCTGATAGTGAAGCAAAGGCAGCAACAGGATATTTTTATGATGCCATGGAAAGGGTCAAGGAAGCAATCAAGGCCAATCTGAAACATAGTTCTTCTTTGGACATACCGTATCTTGCAATCATGAATGAGAGATGAGAAAGATAACTTTCTTCTCCATTATTTACAGTTGAGGCATTTCTAAATCCTAGTATATATTGCAGACTGAATTTTACAAAGAAAATTGAAGTTAATAGAGGAATATTATTCACTATTATAACAATTGTTAGCAATGAAATAATGAAGATGTTGTACCAAATGATAACTGGGATTAGTATAGTTATAGCAGATATCCTCCTGTAGACGATTGAATGAAGTTTCAAGTTTTTATTTTTCATCTTCTTTAAATTTTACTTATATTTGATATATATGTTAAATTCTATATATGTAATATAATTGTAAATGTTTTTGTTACAAGTTTCGTTTCTAGTTAGTTGGTTCCTTATCATGAATTTTTGTCGTAAATTGTAATAGTTTGAGAGTTAATGATATTTATTATTTTTTATTGGATATTTTGATATTATTATTATTATATATATAATGAATTTGTAATATTTTAAATACTTTGTGTTGTTCTTAATTTTATATTTATATGATGATAATTTTCTTTTTTGTATTAATTATGGTTATTATTTATATATAAAATATCTTAAAATTATTTGTTATTTCATATTAATTGTTGTTATTATTTATTATTATGATTTTTGGAAACATAATTAATGTAAACTTATATAGTATACAGTTAACAATACAATATAACAATAAACTATTTTACAATATAACTACTAACTACTCCCATCATATCAATAAAATTGATGTATAATGGGAGTAGTTAGTAGTTACAGTTATTATCACATATTTAACATTCAAGTAACAAAGTAAATATATAAATTTTTTATACTTTAAATATTTTAAAAATAAATAAAAATGCATTAAAAATCTTATTCTCTTACCTCTTATGGACTCACGTTCGTTGATGAATTTTAAATTCTTCCATTGAAATTGTTTCTCTAATAAACTTAGCTAAAGGATTCAATATTATTTCAAGTAACGTAACTCGTTTTTCAGATACAATATGAATTTCTTATGCATATTTTGTTTTCTCTGCACCATACATCCGTGTGATTATACTGATAAATAAGGTTGACTTTCTACTTCATTAATAAATTCTTTATACACGTAAAATATAAAACGAAGCAACACTCTTTTTGAAGAGAAGGGTTAAAAAAAGTAGTCACTATTTTTCATGATGATATAATAACTTACTAATTACATTATTAAATAAATAATTTAGATTAAATTATCTTAAATACTTTTTAGAAATTAGAAATAAACCCTGAATATATTATTTATGCCAACAAATTATTATATTATATACCATGTAACAACTATAATATCTAATATATTGGTGACGTCACTATTAACTGAATAACAAACCAGCCATTACCGTAAGCACGTGGCCACAGTCCACCACAGCCTGGACAATAATAATATAGGGATATCATCTTTAAAATGACTTCTCCTAGGTATTTTATTTTGAGTGGCAACATCACCGTCTTATGAAAGTTACGTATTTTAGCAGCACACCACCAGTGTAATTAAGAAGTCGGTCCACAAGCCACATTAAATTATAATATATTAAATTTCATTCGCAATTATATCATCTTGAATTGTTTCATTCATAGTAGAAGTCATGATTTAAACCTTTGAAACGTTTCCTTTGTTTGTTTCGTAAAAACTCACCAAAGAATATAAATCTAAAAGATCTGCCAAACTCAAACCTGCCTTTTCCATGTGACATGTCCCAATCATTTTTTTTTCCAACTGTAAGGTAGGTCTTAGGATAGCGAACTTGCATATATTCCGACTAATTCACGTATTTGAATTGATTTTTAATTATAAATAATAATAAGTCCATTTCTAAATAGAGGGGGACATAATATATCAAGAAAGTTATATTTTGGCCATAATATTATAAATAATATAATTTGTTTTGTATTAATAGCTAGTCCCATATGCATGCCCATGAGATAATAATAAATAGTTGAGCTGCCAAATTCAATTCGTTCTTGGGTTCTCACAAAACACACTTCCATACTTTAAGTTCTTCAGAATTAAAGTTATTATTTATTTTATTTTCCCTATGATTAAATTAGAAATTTGATATTCATGAATATGGATATTATTGAAGGCTCGTTGAAAGTAGAGGATGGTGAACGCACGAAACACACTTTACGGGTGCAAAGTACCATAAAAAGGAGAGAAACAAATGAGTTGTGTCATGTCCCTTCTAGTGCTTCCTACATCTTTCTTTCTTTCCTCTTTTGGCCACTGAAATTGTCTCATTTTCCTGATAGAAAAACACAAAGGCATGGAGGATTTTGTGGGAGGTCAGAAGAAGCATTTTGTTCTAATACATGGAGCGTGTCACGGGGCTTGGTGTTGGTACAAGGTGAAACCGCAGCTGGAGTCCTCCGGCCACCGTGTCACGGTGTTGGACCTAGCTGGTGCAGGCATCAATGCGAAGTCCATAGAAGAGGTTTACTCTCTTTCAGAGTACACTCAACCTTTGCTAGATTTCCTGAACTCATCAGTGCAACCAAATGAAAAGGTTATACTAGTTGGCCATAGCTTAGGAGGCATGAGTCTGTCTCTTGCTATGGAGAAATTCCCAGAGAAAATTGAAGTGGCTGTCTTCCTCACAGCGTTCATGCCAGACACCAAAAATCAGCCTTCATATGTCTTAGAAGAGGTACAGCTGTTCTTCTTTCCTGTGATTTGCATATTGTGCGCACTTGTACCAAATAAGTTTTGCTTATTGCTATTCGGGCTCAATCGCGTCATACTCATAATAGATTCAGCCAGATTTAATGGAAGGAGATCAAAGTATTGACTTCTTATTACTCACACAGATGCTTTATTGCTTTTGTCTATCACTCCCTTTGAAGTGGGTTCAAATCTAAAATTATCCTAGTAAGGGCATGTTTTGAAGCTTTCAGTTCTAGTCAGTCATATGAATCGTAGAGCAGCCTTCAACAATGATTATACTAACGAAACGCTTGTTATTATCATAAAGTACGGACGAAAGGTCCCAGAAGGCGGCTGGTTGGACACCAAGTTTGCACCCTACGGCAACTCTGAACTGCAACTCCAGTCAATGCTATTTGGGACTGAGTTCTTATCATTAAAGCTTTATCAACTAAGCCCTGTCGAGGTTGGTAATTTCTTGAACCCCTACTTAATTCGATCAACTTATATAAGAATGATAAATTCAATTCTCTAAATAAAATTTGGGATTAAGTGTGGCCGTACCATTCGTAAACGTGATGTTCCTAAACAACGATAGCGTGGTAAACATTAGTTCTTTGTAGGATCTTGAATTGGCAAAGTCACTCATGAGGCCGAGCTCGTTGTTTGTGCACGATTTGTCCAAGTCAAAGAAATTGACTGAGGAGGGTTACGGGTCGGTCAAACGGGTTTTCGTAGTATGCTCCGAAGATAAAGGGATAACTGAAGAGTTCCAGCGGTGGATGATAGAGAATAGTCCGGTTGATGAGATTATGGAGATGAAAGAGACTGATCATATGGCTATGCTGTCCCAACCACAAGAACTCACACTCTGCCTCTTGAAGATAGCACAAAAACATGCTAAGAAATTCATGGTAGCTTAAAGCTTCAATGCCTATAGCTATACCCATCTTTCGGCACTGAAGGGAGATTGCCGTGATAAATAAATAATGCTATAGGCTATGGGCAGCGAGTATGAGGGACATTAATTAATATTCACAGTATTAATTATAGTGTTTTTATGTTGTGACAACTGAACCATATCTCTCTTTCGTAAATTGTGTTTCTTCTTGCATTTCTGCGTTGCTGAGGACAAGGAAAGATCTTACCAACGTTGTTGCTAGCTTCAAATCCTGAAGCATAAGTCCTGATTACTCAAAACGCCACTGCAGGCTAGAATTTTTTAGATGAAAAGATTTGGAATTCACCTTATACTAGAATCGAGCTTAGTCTAGGCATACAAATGATATAGATTAAGAGAAAGCTGTAAGTTAAAAGACACGGAAGTGTTATGTGATCGTACCTCATGTGGGTAGTGTCGTTGTGCGTAGTGCGTAGTATCTGGATTTCAAGAAGTTGCTGCCCAAGTGCTACCGCTGTTGGAGCAGTACTTTCCACAACAACTGAAATACCAAGACCTGGGAGACTGTGATCCACGAGTATCACCCTCTCAACTGCCGCCAAAGGCTCCGTAAATGATAAATCCCATCAAACGGCTCTGAAAAAAATAACCTCCTTGGTCTGCTTTGGATGCACACTTGAAGCAGTCATGTCCAATGCTGTCACTTTGTTACCAACACCATGCTCCGTGACCTGCTTCACGGATGAAGACAAAATGCTTCATTTCTTGAGACATTAGACCTCTCTCGTAGCACTTGCTTGATTCTTTGAACAAAGCAAATGACTTTGAAAAGACCTGATTATATGTTATGTATGATCTAGTAAAGACCACAGGTAACTTGTTTTGTCTTCTTCGTAACACGCTTGATGAAAATGTCCAGATATAGAGGAGTGCAGGTCTTGGTTAAGAAATTTTGTTCAAGAACAAACAAGAAATTGAAAACCATTTCTTGGGTTAGTTTAGCTTCTCACAAAATGGGTAGCAAGAAATGGTAGCTTTATCAATATCTATTCCTTAGGTAAGGGCTACTACGAGTTTTTATATGGTCAATACACGATTGTATTAATCTAGCATTGATTGTTTTGCTCGGTTCAATACCAATATTTACAATTTCCCAAATCCTAGGGAAACAGTAGCGAGTTCCCCAAGGTAGGGAACTCAGAAGTACCTCTTAGCAATCCTCAAGAGGCAAAAGCAGAGTTCCTTTGGTTTGGAAAACATGACCATATGATCAGAACCAGAGATGACCTCTACCTCATCAACCGGATTATTTTGTATCATCCATTTCTGCAGATCCTCATTAATTATCTTATCTTGGCCGCACAAAATGTAAACTCGAGGAACTGAGCCATATTTCTCCTTGGTAAGCACTATTTCAGCTTTTGCTGCAGGATTGTTAAAAAAGCTTTGAGGTCTCGTCAATAGCAATGCCAGCTCCAGATCCTTCTCAAGAGAAACATAGGAACTATATAATCCAAAGTCTTTGTATAAAGCCTCATATAAATGGTATATGTGCTTGAACTAAAAGTTTTTACCTCAGGTGGGGATAGCTGATAAAACTTGGTTGCTAAGAAGTTAGGTCCAAACAACACAGACGACGGAGGACTGTTTGGACCATCATCATATCTATAATGCGAGTCCATGAAGGAATCTACTGTACTATGAAACTGCAACAATTTCGCGCTAAGTTATCATTCGTCACAATGAGCAGCTTTAAAGTCGTCTATTTCTACTGAAGTGTTGGCATTTTAGTTTCCGGTCTCCTTATTTTTAACATAAGAATGAGTAAAAATCAGGTGAATTGTTTTTTTCTATTAATTGCTTGATTTCTTTATTTAGTTTCAACTTATTAAAGAAGATGTCAGTAAAATATAAGATTTTGTTATTTTATCTTCAATAAATTTTTATGTTTGGTACTGCAGCACAACCACTTTTTTTACAATAGTAGTATCTAGCCCAATTAGTGTTATTTGAGAAAAAAAATCTTTACTTTCAAATTATTTTTTTCAAACCTTTTTAAACCACAACCAAAATGGCATTCAACAGCATCTCTTTAACCCTTCTAAAAGCTCTTAATGGTGAAAACTATCAAATCTGGTCAGCAAAAATGCAATCTATTACTTGGAAGTTTATGCAATCTATTACTTGAAAGTTTATGGTCTCTGGGAATTTATAATCGAAGACATTCCAATTCCTCCTCTACGTAAATATCTTTGTTAGGTTCGGACACAAAAAAAGGGGATAAATGTAATTGTATTCAATATATTAAGAGAAACACTGGCTACTTTCGATAGGAGCCCACTCTCCCAAATACCTGAAATCACAATACTCTCATTCTCCCCCTGTACCCTCTTTCCTCTATGCTTATATAGCCTATATTGCTATCCTAATCAATTCTGTTGACCCCACCCCTAACAACCTGGGCACAACAAAACAGTCATTGAGCTGATTACATTTTAGTCCATTTCTTTCTATTATAGGTATACTTAATTAGGGGCCTAACAGTCTTACAATGGCAGAAATCAAGTTCAATAATGAGGAGAAGTCCAAAAGGTCCAAAGCTAAGACACTCGTTCAAATTCTGTAAGACATTTTGTCTTTTATAGGATTATGACCTGCAACACTACAAACGAAGCTCAGGACAAGTTGAAGGAAGAATATCAAAGAATTGACAGAACACGATAAATGCAGGTGTCGAATATGAAGAGGGAGTTGGAGTCTCTAAGCATGCAGGTGGACCAGAATATTGCCAAGTACTCTTAACAGAATCTCCTTCATGGTTAACAAAATAAGGCTGATAGGTAAGGATTTTCTTTATGACACTTCCTAAGAGATTTGAGTCTAAAATTTCCTTTCCAGAAGAGTCCAAGAATCACAAGAAAATCACATAAGCTAAACTAATGAGTGCACTTCAAAGTACAAAAGCAAAGAAGGATCTTAAGGCAGGATAGGATCACAGAAAGTGCATTTCGTATGCAAAAACAAAAAGCAGAAAAAGGTAAACACCAATTTAACCAAAAAATAAAGGCAAGAGTATAGGTATCAACAACAATGAAGTGTTAAAGCGGAAGAAATTCCCACCTTGTATACATTGCAAAAGGACTCCTCATCTTAAAAAATATTATTGGTGGGAGGCCTGACGCAGTGTGGGGAAGCTACAAACATCTTGGACTCATCATCAAGGTTTGCAAACTGAAAACAAAGACAATCAATTGTAACAAGCACAAATGCAGATTGGCAAACACACAGGAGGAGAAACTCTTTTTTTTTGGTTACCCACAAAGTGTTCTAGGAGGGTCCCAACTATAGAAAGACACCTTTAAATCATCCACTCCCAGACTAATCATCGTTCGAGCCGGGTAGGTCCCTTACGAGAGGCAAAGCTCTGACCCTAAGTTTTAAACGGCTGCATACATGAGGATGGTTCGAACCCGCGATCTCACTTAAGCCAGGAGAGCTCCTTACCACAGGAGGAGAAACTTTTGTGTGACTTCTTGCTTCTCAACTAATGACTCCTTAAAAGCATGGCTCATTAATAATGGATGCACACACCATGTGCAATTATGCTACAATCCTTAAATGTCATGATGAAAGTTACTAGTCCAAGTCAAAAGAAGAGGTACATTTGTTGTCCATATAAAATCAAGTATCAAACTCATTGTTGATGTTTTATTTATTCCGAGCATATGTACTATCTTTGATTCTTCTAAAGAAAAATTGTTTTCTGTAAAGACGAAAAACAGGAGCTTTGCAATCAATTGGGAACAAGCAACTGAACTTGCTTATGCTAAGAACATTATGAGTGTTTTAAACTTGTGGCACAGAAGATATAGATACTTCAATAAAATGAGTCAGTTAGACACGAAGAAGAAATAATTAATTGAAAACAAGCATGTTATCACAACTGAAGTTCAAATCTATGAGAATTGTCAATGAGGAAAACAAGCAAAGCTACCCTTTAAAACGATCATAGAGAGTCACTCAAAAGTTTCAGCTCATACACACTGATGTTTGTGGCCACATGAAAACAATCTCTCTAAGTGACAACGATTACTTCATTCTCTTTATTGATGATTGTATTAGAATGTGTTGGGTATATTTCATTAAATTCAATAGTGATGTATTTTAAGTTCTTAAAAAAAATCAAAGTAGCCTCACAATCAAAACCCTGAGATCTGACAATGGTACTAAATATACCTCTTGTTAGTTTGTTAAATTCTGTAGCAATGCAAGTATAGAGCATCAAAAGACAACACTATACACACCGTAACAAAATAGGGTCTATGAGAGGAAGAATAGGACAATGATGGAGATAGTTAGGTGTCTTTTGATCAAGAAGAAGAAGCCCAAAGAGTTATGGGCAAAGGCTGTCAATACCTTTGTTTATTTGTTAAACAAACTCCCCATAAAGGCATCGCAGAATAAGACAACGTATGAAGCTTGGTATGGTACCCAACCCCTATTTCATCATTTCCAAGTATTTGGAAGCATTTGCTACTATTAAGTAATAGAGTCAAAAAGAAGCTAAGTTTGACAGCAAAGCACATAATTGAATCCTTGTGGGTTATGGGCATCAATTAAAAGCTACCGAGTTTTTTGCTTACAGAAAAAAAGTTTTATTTTGAGAAGCAATGAAATTTGATGAGGCAGTAACTTGGGATTGGAGAAATCAGACAAACAAGGATTTTTGTAATGATCTTACTGCTATTTAATCTTAACTGGAAGCTGATGAATTGGTGGATAACGTTCTAATAAAGGGTACCAGGGCTTTGGAGTACATATATTAGAGATGTACCTTGGCTATCAGTGTACCTATATATTAGCACAAGATTCACAAGCATGGAGGAGAGCAATGCAAGAAGAGCTATGATAATCAATAAGAATGAAATTTGAAAATTAGTTAAAAAGCCAAAAGATTGCAAAGTTATTAGAGTCAAATAGATTCTTAAAACAAAACTCAATCTTGAAGGTTCAATCTATAAACACAAAGCTAGATTGGTGGTGAAGGATTATACTCTACAATAAGGTGGGGACTATTAGGAAACTTTTGCGTCAGTAGCGATGGATGATACAATCAAGCTTCTCATTACTCTTACAACTTATAATTCCTGGTAAATCCATCAACTTGATATTAAATATGCCTTCTTAAGTGGTTGTTGAAGAAATTTTTTATAGAATTGCCTGATGGATATGTAGCTTTCAGAAAGGAAGACCAGTTATATCTTCTAAAAAAGACCTTGTACCGTTTGAAACAAGTACTACACATGATCTTCCTTGATATGATAGGTTGGACAACCATCTGATTCAACTTGAGTTTTGCAAAAGCCAAAGTAAAATCAATGGAGGTGAGTTCTCAATTGTCTCAATTTCTGTTGATGACATGCTTATAACTGGAGTCAATTTGAACTTACCCAAAAGTTCAAAGATGATTGATTTATGAGCCATGCATGGAAGTAATGCAATCCAATAATGGCATTTTTATATTTTAACAAAAGTATGCTACTGATGTCCTAAATAGGTTCAAGATGTAGGATTTAAAGCTTGTTAGTACACCTATGACACCCAATTTAAAACTCAATAAATATCAAGGCAATGTGAGGATTGACAAAAGCTTGTATAGAAGCTTAATTGCAAGCCTCTAATACCTCACAGAACCCAGACCTAATAAACTATTGGTTGTGAGTGTGATTTCAAGATCCATGCATTCACCCAAAGAAACCATTTCTCATATGTAAAAAGAATGTTAAAAATTTATAAAAGAAACCTTGAAGGTCATTGGCTATTCTTACAGTAAATAGGTAGGTTGTGTTGATAATCCAAGAAATACCTCAGGATGCATATTCTCCTTGAGTTATGACTTTTTTAGTTACAGTTCAAAGAAGCAAGAGACTACAACTTAATAGGAAAAGCATAGTATATTCTTGTTGCCTCAACTATAAACTAGGCAATCTAGTTACGAAAAATGACGAGAGATTTGAAACGTAAGCAAACTGAAGCAATCAAGATTATGTATGATAACATTTTTGTGGTTTCTATCTCAAAATATCTCATGTTTTATGGTTGAACAAAGCATATTAATATTAAGTTTCCCTTTTGGTGAAGTTTAACAATACAATGAAGTGCTACTTATCCGGTTTATCAGAAGATCATCAGTTAATTGATAATTTTACTAAGTCAATTGTAAGAGAAAGGTTTGAAGTTCTAAGACTGAAGATTGGTGTTCTCACCAAAATGTCAAGGAAGAATGTTGAAGTGTTGACATTTTAATTTCCATTTTATGAAAGTTTTCCTTATTTTTAGCATAAGATATAGTAAAAAAGATAATAATGGCATTATTAATTACTTGATTTTCTCAGTTAGTTTCAACTGAATTAAAAAAAATGGCAGTAAACTAGAAGAGTTTGTTATTTTCTCTTTTGTAAAACATTATTTTGTTTTATTTATTTACTACTTACTGTTCGTAAGCTTGGTGCTGCAGCACAATCACTTTTGTTACAAGAATTTCCAATGATAGTGGTGAGGGAGAGTACCTCTTCACTTATAGTCGTGTAACTGAAATCAGGACCAGGCATAACGGCTGTGGCAAAGACAACAACGGAAATTTTCTCAGGGAACCTCTCCATAGCAACAGATGAGCCCAACCCACCCATACTGTGGCCTACTACGATCACTCTCTCTTCCGAGGGCAAAGACATCAGAAAGTTCGTCAAAGGCTCAAGATAGTCTGAAATTGAGTGTAGCTCGTGTACCTGCTTAAAGTGAATCCCAGAAGCAGCCAGATCAAGAGCAGTAACTTTGTGACCAGCTGATTTGAGTAAAGCTGCCACCTTATACCAACACCAAGCTCCATGACAAGCCCCATGGACCAAGATAAAATGCCTCTGCCTCTCCGCCATCTTTCTCTTGTACTATTTGTCACTAACGCTAGTGATACAGTTTTTTCGTTATCTTATTGCAAAGGATGCCTTTGTTCGTATTGTCAGTTTTCTAGCCACACAACGAGGGCCCTTGCACTGTACCTACATCTGTCCTCCTCCGACTATCACATATTAACATCGTTTAACAAGTGGAATGACGCCTGGAGGATGGGGACTTCAAAGTCCATCAGGGCCATGAATCAAGCGAGTGTCAAAATCAGGTTGATGATATTTATGAGGATCTCACAGAAACGACCTCCGCCACATAATTTCAGTAATTATTGCATTAGAATTTTAAGTCACGTATATGGAAAAAGTAATCCGCACCTTCATTCAGTCATGTTCATTTTAAGACCCAAGTCCTGATGAATTCTGGATGTAAACATCGTTTTCTCACAACTTTCACGCGTGTTTAGTTAGAGGGGAATCAACCAATTCAGTGTAGGTAACTTGAGTCAACCAGAAACAAAAGGGTCTACTAGTTCTTATAAGAAGCAAATCCTATGGCAACGCCAAACCAAAGAAGTTGAAACATAATCCTTAAGTAGTCATGCAATAGGACAACGAATTGGAAAGAGAAGACATACAACTTCAAGAGCACTTCTGGATTTTATGCAAATAAATTCTTCTGATGAAGCCTTCCAACAGAAAGCCGACAAACTTTGACTCTTAAATGGTTTCAGTTTTAGTTTTGTAGAGCTTGTAGTCTTTGTAAAAAAAAAAAAAATCTTTGTAACATAAAATTAAAATTGACATTTATAGCTTTAAGATCTTAAATAAACAATGGTCATAAATCATAAGAGTGTAATATTGTGTACCTAGTGGAAGATGTTATTATTAAAAAGAGATAAAAAAATTTCACCGCCTTCTTAGTTAAAATTGATTTATCTCTTTTGACTCTCTTTTGATTACAGAAACTTCATAGAAAACTATATATAACCCTAATTAGTAGAGAGATCACCAAATTGTATATCTATAACTTTTAATCTGATATGTCCATCAAGTAATCAAAATAAACAGTTGAGATTTATTTCATTATTAAATAGAAAATATGAACCAATTAAGACTCTTTAATTATATTAATATCATTATTAATATATTTAGAATATAACCACTAATCGGGCCACATTCTTACATTCTTTTACTTAACCCGATACTTCAGACTTTATTTTAAAAGTGTAAACATTAAGTGCGCATAAAGAAATCTCATGATATGTTCATAATTTACTTAACACAATAACCACATAATGCGGTTATGATGGTTATATACTTTAACATCGCATGCTTCCTTCCATATATCACAACATTAATAATTTATCAAGCCAGGTATTATAAGTGATGTATAAATATCATAAAGTTCCACATTAATATCTAATAGATATTTTTATTTCTTACTTAATAACAACTATATGTATGCAATCATAATAAATAAGAAAATTTCAATCATAAACTTTATTAAGCTTAGAAGTGTCAAAACATCATAAAAAAACAATCATCAATAAAACCAAGGCCCATTCTTTAAACATTTTCCTTAAATAATTTTGGTGGAGGGCCTTTAGTTAAGAGATCTACAATCATAAGACTTATCTTAATATGTTCAATACACAATTTTAATTTATGAAATTCTTCTTTTATGATGAAAATTTTCAACTTTATATGTTTAACACTCTAAAGTACTTTTTATTCTTGAAGAAGAAAACTGTTGTAGAATTATTATAATAAATTTTCAACGACTTAGTGATGATGTTAACAAACCAGAGCCTTGAAATAAATTTCCGTGGTCATAAAGCATGAATTGTGACCTCAAGACAAGCTTCAAATTCTACTTCTATATTAGACGAAACAATGATAGATTGTTTAAAACTTTTCCATGAAATTGCTCAATTTGCTATTACAAACAAGAAGCCAAGCGTTTATTTTCTATTGCCAAGGCATCCAACAAAATCTAAATCTAAATATCAAATCACTTATAATGGATTAGATCTTCTATATATGAGCATATGGTCCTTTATTTCTTAAAGATACTTTAGGAGTTTCTTTGTGGCTTTCCAGTGGTCTATACTAAGATTATTTGATCTATATCGAGCATTCCAACCGTGAAGCTAATATCACGTCTCCTACATGTTTGCAAATACATTAGTTTGCCAACAATAGAAGCATATGGAATCTCTATTCCATTTGTCTATATTCCTTGGACATTACATGAGGCTAAATTTATCTCCTTTTTGTGTTGGGACAATTGATAGATTATTAATTTACATATCAATTTGGGGTATTTTTTGAGCATATTGGATTGATATTGTCTTGATTATGGTATTTTTAAATTGACTTTGGAGGTTAGGAGATGGGGAGTCGTTTTGGAGAAAATAAGCTAAAATTGGAGAAGAATTGCACAAAGAGTTTAAGAAGCAACAATGACTTGGTAGCCATAAGTGATTAGCTAAAATCTTGCAACGTATAATGCAAGAAGAAACCAGAGAAGAGTAAAGAGAAAATGGCAATACAAAAGGGACAAAACAGCAATACAAAGGAGGAAAGAGCAGGGACAAATTGGCAACAACTTGAGACAAGATAAAAACCATCAGTAAAGAGAACAAAAACAACGGCAACAGAAGATAAACGTCAGCAGCTAGCAAAGGAGCACAACAAAGAAAACAAGAACAAGTGAAACAACACAGCAAAAGGAAAAGAGAAGCAGATAAAACATAAAAACAAAAGAGCCAAAATGACAACAACATAGAGGAGCTCAATAGAAGAAAACAACATAACAAACCAGAGCATAAAGAATGAAACGACAGTAACAAAAGAAGAAACACTTAGCAGAAAACTGACAAACAGTAGCAAACCAAAAGGAGCGGCAAAAACGGCACCACAAGAGCAAAACGTAGAGCAAAAGAAGTATAAATAAAATAGATAAAACGACAACACCCAGGAGAAAAAGAACAATTCAAAAACGCAATGGATTGGGTGATATGAGTATTTTAACGTACGCGAAGGGTTTTCATTTTTAAAAAGAATAGGACTATGCTTTTGGAGAAGAGAGGAAGACTTTTCTAGAAGCAGTACGTAAGTGACTCACTCGAAAAAATAGGAGGCAACTGGATCAAGTTTTAGAGGACGTCTTCTGGAGGAGGGAATAGACATACATATGGTCTTGTTTCCACCTTTTGTTTTTAAGAGGAGAACAACATTGTTGTCCACTCATACACGTTCTCCTTTAGATTTTTTTTGTAAGAATAATTTTTCTTTTGAATAATATCCATGTGTTATTTTTTTCTTTATAGCTTGTAACTAATTTTTTAATTCTAGCTAGAGGATTATATTGAAACATTGATTCTAAATCAATTGTGAGATTGAATAGGTTTATTTGAATTCAATTGTGCATGGGTATTTAGTTATTTCCTGAATTTAGTGATTTTATGATAGTTTTTTTATTGAATAGATGCATATATTTAATAATCCTGAAATAATCTACTGCCAATTAAAACAATGAATCTGTAATTGTTTGTTGATTTTAATAAGTGGAAATTGACGTAATTTTATTTCCTTGGTAAGAAGTTTAATATATATAGTGGAATTAATTAATCTGATTGCAATAAACTATATGTTGAGTTTATTGGTTACAATTGGGTTTTCTAAATCTTAAGGCTGTCAAAACACTAAATCCTACAAGTTACCTCTGGGTTTGTTTTTAGATTAAGGACTAATTATTTGATCTGATCGTGATTATCATATAAGGTAAGGAAAGATTGATTATTATAGATCTATTCTTAATAACTAGAACCAATTTGTTCATGAATATATTGAATAGCTTTTGCATGAATGATCAGTTGCATGAATCAAGGTGAAAATAAATTCCTTTAACTAGAAGTTTGTTTAATTGAATTTCAAATCAATTCAATTTTGTTACTTAAAATATTGCATTTTAATATAATTTCCATCCGTTTTTATTTTTTATTTATTTGTTTAAAAGAGATAAACCAGTATTCCTTGAGGATACGACCTTACTTTACTGTGCTACGTTAATATTCTGAGTAGGTTAATTATTTTTGGCTAATTTGACGCTCATCAAATTTTGACATCGTTGTCGGGATTGGTATCAAGAATTTATTTCTTTTATGTTTTTGTTGTACTTTTGTTCTGGTTGATGCCCTGCTCTTCCCGTACAAGTAAACTCATTTGTGATCCAGAAGTCGAGAAGACAACTAAGACTAACAAAAATGAAAAAAAAAACAAAAAGATCATTTGCATGCTTCAGCGTCTTATTATGAAGAATTAGATCGTGAGTTTGAAGACCAAGAGACTGAAGAGACGATTGTTGAAGAGCCAATCACTAAAGAAATGTAACATCCCACTCCCGATGGAAAGGGTAGAATAGTAATTTGGAATGGGCTAAGAGTGTTTAGATTGTTGTGCAATATATATGCATATTCTTCCATGTGAATAGTAAAATTTGCACATGAAAATGACTGTACATACATTCATGACATTTCCCGGTATATGTGCCTAAATGTGATTTTATTGTGAAAAATGTGGTTTTTGTGCGTGAAAATTTATTTGGAATGGATTGTTATGTGTTTTCTATTTCTGAGGAAATTTGAGAATTTTTTTGAAATTTTTCGGAGAAAATTTCCGGACCGGAAAAATCGCCAGGCGACGGACCGATTGGTTTTCGGTACTGGAAATTTCTGCCCAATGACACCGGATATTGAAGTAAATAATTTTGGGTTTGAAATTAGAGCCATTGGATGGATTAATTAGAACCATTGGATGGATTAAGAGTTTCTTATTAAATAATATTAAATGATTTTTGTCTTTTCTTATTTAAATGCCAAGTGTCATATGACACATCTTACACTCATTTAATGCTTGTATTTTGTTCTACACATTCACGATTCTTCTAAAGGGAAAGAGTGAAAAATTGTCTTGGCTTCTTCTCATCTTCACCTTCGTAGCTCACTCTCCTTCCTTCTTAGTTGGTTTTGTTTTTTTTCCTTTGTTACCAATTCCCACCACATTAAGCTCTCATCTTCTACTTGCTTCCTCTTCCTTTCTTCACAAAAAAAAGGAAAAGCAAACCTAAGCTCAAGTTGATGGTGATGTCGTGTATGTGAAGAGAGAGAGAGAAATTGGAGTAGTTAGAAGATTGAGAAGATTTGAAGCTTATAGGTAAGAAGTATGTTCTATGTTCTTAAATTGGTAATTAAATGCATTCTTTGTGATGGTTGTGCACCTAAGTGTATGAGTATTGTGTTGGTATAGTTGGGTGAGAGCTTTGAGTGATTAATTGATGGTTGATGAAGTAGGATGATGCATGTAAGGATAATATGTGATGTATGTCATTTGAGAGGGTTTGGATTGCATTAAATGATGTTAATGGTGTAGAAAATAGATGAATGAGTGTGTATGAGTTGCTGTCATTTTTGTGATCATTGTTCAAGTGGAGGTTTTGATTATAGTATGGGTGAATTAATGACTAAATTGGATGCTTATGAGTATAGAATTGGTATTGGAAAGATAGGTTTTTGAGTTAGGTGTAAAAGCTGGAAAATTTCATTTGTACATGTTTCAATGTTTTTGCCATAACTCTTTATGTAGTTGAGCAAATGAGGTGAGGCTTGTCTTGAATTAAAATGGAGACATTTGGCCACATTTATTATGAAGGAAGTTCTATCAAATTGTGCCTTGAAGGGGTTTGAATTTGGCATGAAAAGTGAGTTGTAGGTGCTGTAGGAACAGTAATCTGAACCTTGAGACCTGAAACTTTGATGAGTGTTTTAGGTTGATTTGGATTGAATTTGCTAATTTGTCTTCATGAAAGTTTAAGATTTTTGTGTTAGCTTTCTAACGCCACTAAGTATGATTTTTTTTTATTTGTACGTTGAAAGTTATGGTCTGTTAATGTTCAAGTGGTAATTCAGCTTTTGGTGTGCAATGCTATAAGTGTATAGATCTTATGCTCTTTGTATTCTGATATTTATTTGGGACTGTTAAGGGTGAAATTGGTTCAAGTGACCTTCTGGAAAATTGTAGAGGATTGTTTTAGCTTTCTAATGAGGTATTTTATACGAATTTTGAGTGTAAGGATTGTTAGAAATAATTTTATAAAGTTTTGTTATGGTTTAGGTGAAATGCTGATTCCATAAACCCTAACAGAAAAGCCACCTTAGTGAGAGGATTTGACCTAGTTTGAATTTGAATTTGCTTTGGAGTCCTTCTTGAGAATTGTATTATATTTTCTGAGCTTTTTATTTCTATATGGTATGTAATTTTTCGACAATGGGTTGGAAAGTTAAGAATTTTGGAAGAATGTGTTGCTGTTGAGGGTGACAGATCTAGGCAGAAACTTGCAGTGAGAATTTAATTTGGTTAGAGATGGAATTGGCTTCCAAGTTGTTCATGAAAGTTGTATAATTTTTTTCCTCTTTTTATTGATATAAAATTTGGAATTTTTAGCTAAGGGGATGAAAAGTTATGATTTTTGGAAAAGTACTGAACTGTTGTGGCAATTTTGTGATTTGGCAGTGTCTTTGAGTGCAATTTTGACACCCGTAGAGGTGAAATTGGTTTGTGTACCCTTCATGAAATTTGTCGGGTTTTCTGAGAACTTTCCAACGAGACTGAATTTGGAATTTTTAGACACTTGTGTAAATAGATAAGGGTTTTGAAAGAGGAGAAGGTAGTTAGTGAAAATTGGAAATTTGGAAAAAGAAGGAAATTTGGGATTTATGTGACCTAATTATTTCTTTTGTCAATTACTTTCGCATCCGACGTCCGATTGACCTGATTCTTGAGGCATCGGATTTGTATAATATTTAATTTCGTTTATTTGTAAAATTGGGAATTTTTAGAGCCGAAATTGATGGGAATTGGTTAGGTCGAAGTAAGGGGTCCGGGTAAGGATTTTCCTAAGCCGTGTTTTATTTATAATTGGACCTATAGAGGTCCAAATTGAGTGATTTCAATGGCTATGGTTTCCTAAATTTTAGAAGGAATATTCGTGTTGGGAATTTGTGAAATGGTGCCGGGATTGTCACGAACATGCATTGTACCTATTTTAATTGCTACATGTGCATTATTAAATATTTCTGAGTGTACATTGGGTAACGTTTGAATATTTGGACTGTTTAGAGGCGCGTTTGGAACGTCACCCCACGGACGTTGCTGAGACTTCCAGGCATTTGCTTCGGGAGCTAATTGTGAGTAACCTAGATGGTTCCTCAATTATTATTTGGTTATATTTTGCACTTATACAACTGTGGAGAATAATGGAGGGACTCTTGCGTTTGTTTGTGCCAATATTCCAGACCGAAGGTGTTCGATGTATGTGGGAGATTATGACATAGGAGTGTTTTACTGGTGATTGTGATTGGAATGTGATTGTTTGTGAACCAATTGTATGAATGTGTTAATTGGGATTATAAATCGTGATTGTGACTATACTGTGAATTGTTGTGAAACAATTGTTTGAATGTGATAATTTGGATCCGATTGTGATGTAATATGGTTTAATTGTGACGTATGCATTCCATGCATGAATGCATGATCAGTTAATGAGAGTTGTGACCGGAGCAGCCACCGAGAGCTACAAGCTCAACGTTTATATTGGGCCTCGAGCCCCACAGTGATCCAGAGCCTCTGGCTCAACGATTAATGCGCCCATATTGGGACAGTTCAGAGCCTTAGGCTCACCGATTAATGCGCCCATATTGGGACAATTTAGGCGCGCGGCCACAACATCGTAATAAATTGGAAAGGGTCACATGTGCATTACATATGCATTGGATTGCATTGCTTTGGATGAATGAAAGGCTAACTGCTTTGTGATTCTGTGTATTTCTGAATGTGAATTGGGCAACAACTGTCTTGTGTTTGAATGTTTTACGAATTCAATTGAGTATAGATGTTTAAGCGAATGGAATGTGGCACATTGTCTATGTTCAAGTGCAATTGTGCAATGTGCTTAATTATGCAACAATGTGAAAATATGGAATATGTGAATTATTGTGATGCATGAATTGAGTGAACCATCGATGATGGTTTCTCACTGAGTTCGCAATACTCACCCAAAATTTGCAAATATTTTTCAGGACTCAGAAGAATACCTCGTTAGGCAACGGGCGTATGGCATCTGCTGGTTAATGAAATGGAGAAGTGGTCGGGATCAGTTCGCGTCTGCATTAGTGTATTTTATTTTCTGACTTTTTGTATTAATGATTAAGTCAGTTTGTAAAGTCAACAGACTGAAATAAATTGTAATTATGAAAAGGGCCCCGAGGCCATTGAATTGTTTATGTAAATTATTTTCCGCTTAAATTCTTATGTGAATGTGAGTATGTGTTAAAAAAATTATACTGACTTTTGACTGAGTGATGTAGCACGCCACCCTCGTGGGGTACAGACTCGGATATCACCATCGATGTCGGGTTCGGGTCATGCGGGAGTGGGGTGTTACATTTAGATGGTATCAGAGCCCAGAAGTACTATCTTATATGGGCCGTTTTTGAAATATGTATCAAGTTACATGCTTTTAAATCATGTCACGACAGACAGTGGCAACTGATCCCCAGGCCAGCATATGAGTCACATGCATAAGCATGTATCAATTGTTTAAGCGGTTAGAAATAGTGAGGAAAATGATGTATGTTAGAATGTGATAAATGGAAATTTTGGATATCATGGAATAAGAAAAAGTGTATGGTTCGATATGTCAAATGAAGATTAATTAGTATTGGTGGATGTATTATGAAATTCAACATCAGTGTTATACTGGGGTATATCCTTGAATGTGGGATAGATATGAATATATAGTTGTAGATTGATAGAGGAAAATAGCGATATGTTAGAAATGGCAAGATTTCAAGTGTATAAAGTGGATGAAAATAAAATGTTCTATGAGCTAGAGAGGCTACAATTGGATTTGATTACCGTGATGAGAGTTTATGAATAAGGGTTTATGACTTAGAATTAGAATATGTTAGTGGGAAATCAAGAATGAGTATACATCTATGATTTTGATTTGATTGTGAACATACATGGGTATGATGAAATAATGAAAAATTGGAATGTAAGATAATGACAATGGTAGATGAAAAAGTTGTCAAAGTTTAGTTGATTTCCATATGTGACGTACATCTGATAATGGGAACACTATGGCAAGTGAAAATATGAAGCATATATGTATCATATGTGTGGAGATGATATCGGAAGCAATCGGTGAGTTAGTGGATAATTGCTAGTCATAGTTCTTATAGTTTAAAGTTCAATATGAGTTAGAATAAGAAGTGAAAGTGCTTATAGTGATCAATTGGGAATGAATTGAGATTGTTATATGTTTAAAAAAAAGGGGGGACCTGATCATGGCATAATCCTCACGATCGAGGACAGGTGCAAAAAGGGAAGTGTTGTCAAAAATCAAATGAGATCAAGGTATCCTTAGCGTAAGTGACTAATTGGTGAGTTGTCCTACATCTATCTCTTGATAAGATGTAATGATTTTGATAGTATATACTTTAATGAGCCATATTAAAAAGGATGTTCTGATTATATGAGTTATGGCATAAATTGATCTTCATGGGATATGATGAATAACTAAAATTGATTTCCTAAGGCATTGAGAATGGCTGACAAGAAATGGTGACGACTGTTGATGAGTAGAAATGCCATGAGTAGTATCAATGAAAGTAGCAAGAAATCTTCTTTTAAAGAAGAATTACCCTGAATTGGGTTAAGTCGATCGGAAAAAAAAATTAATGAAAGGACAAATTGGAGATAAATCTGAAATGAATTAAATGTCATTATGGGAGTCCTAATCCTAGCGGAGACTCAAGCGTAAGTGGTAGCATATACTATTGAGAAGGTATGCATTATGTTGATGTAAAGAATCAGATTATGTCAATAAGGAGACATTAATTGCGAATATGAGGAGAATATAAGTTCATGTATATTTTGTGTAAATATGTTCGGGAAGTACAAAGTTGATATGATGAATGCATATCAACCCAGGGAGTAACGATTGCAAATAAATTGAAGTATGTGGAGAAACTAGTGTAAAGAAATAGACGTCAGAACAAGTCAATATGAAACTGAGAAAAATATAAGATAATTTTTTCTCATTAGGGAAATTAGATACTTAAAGAGTTATGAGAATCAATCATGGGTATAAGGAGTTTATTATACCGTTGAAGAGCAGAGTGTCTCAATTGTGTTTAGATTGGGTAGTGACCATGATCATGAATGATATATCAAATGTATTTAAAAAGTGAAGAAGAATATTTTGCATAGTTGAAGAAATCTGATATCATGAAAATTTTCATAAAAGTGAATCTTAGCTTGATCAAATTTGGCACATTGGAAGACTGAATGAAGATACAGGTGATGATAAAATGTGAAATTTGTAAGGGATATATATATATATGGGAATTGGAGTATTTAAAACTAGTTGTATGTTGGATACACCCAGAAGTTGTTAAAGGTTTTCTGGTCTTAGCTCTTTGACAAAAATGTTTGAGGAAAAACGTGTGAATCGTATGACTGA
>JAOTIZ010000203.1:6382270-6396195 GCA_027123425.1 Erythroxylum panamense | reverse complement strand
AGAAACGCAAGCATCATGGTGGATATAAGTGGAAGAAGAATAAGAAATTCAACCACTCTCCTCAGGAATCCAAGAAGAAAAATGTAACCAATTGGGAAAGGGAAAGCATCCCTTCAAAAAGAAGAACATTAAACATGTAAAATGTTATTAATTATGGTAATAAGGGCCACTTTTCTCGTGATTGTACCGAGCCCAAGAAGGTACAACTTTATAAAATAAACATTTGTTCTGTGAATGTTTCTTGTTCTATTTTTCTAATCGAATCACATCCTTTGTGGATTGCAGACTCAGGAGCAACCAACTAAGTAGCGAAAGATAGAGATGCCTTCGTTGAGGCTCGTAAACTCCCACATGGTAGTTGGTAGCTTTATGTAGGTGACAAATTCCAGAGTTGCTGTACAAGGAATTGGCACATGTAAATTGCACATGCGTGGAGGACGACCCCTCATCCTTTATGAAGTATTATTTTCTCCACAGATTTGTAGGAATCTCTTATCTATGTTAATATTGGTTAGACTTGGTTTTAATATAAATTTCCACAATGGTGGAATGGAATTGTATCTTGGATCTATTAATTATGTTCATGGTTTTTTATTGGATGATTCTATTGTACTAGATGTGTTAAAGGAAAATAATAATATTAGTTATTCATTATTTACATATAATAATTCTAACAATGATGCAACTTTGTGGCATGCCAGACTATGTCATATTGGTCAAAATCGAATCAGTCAATTAGCTAAAGAAGGGCTTTTAGTAATCTAAGTCAAGTAGATCTACCTACATGCGAGCATTGTTTAGCAGGTAAAATAGCAAGAAAGTCATTTGGAAAGATAACATGAGCTTTCTATCCATTGCAATTAATTCATTCTGACATCTGTGCTCCAATGAATGTAAAGGCTAGATGTGGGGCAGTTTATTTCATCACCTTCATAGATGACTATACTTGGTATGGTCATGTTTATTTGATTTATCATAAATCGAAAGCATTCGATTGTTTCATAAAATTCATGAAATTGGTTGAGAATCAATTAGATAAGAAAATAAAAGCATTACGAACTAATCATGAACAAGAAAACTTGTCAGAAAAGTTCAAGGCTTTATATTATGAGAAAGGAATAGAAAGGCAATTAACAATTCCTAGAACCACACAACAAAATGACATCACTGAAAAATAAAATAGGACGCTATTAGAAATGATTAGGTTCATGATGGCTCAAGCAAATTTACCAATCACTTTTTTGGGTGATGCGTTACTAGCAGCCACCTATGTACTTAATCGTGTACTCACGAAATCAGTTACTAGCACACCATATGAGTTATGCTCTTGTAGGAGACCTGATGTGTCAAGTTTTAGACCTTTTGGGTGTGCAGCCTATGTTCATGATCTCTCTCATAAACATAGGAAATTAGGCCTAAAAGGGATACTCAAAACAAACAAAAGGATACGTATTCATTAGTGAACAAGATAATAGAAGTGTAACTAAATTTGAATCACGAGATGTAACATTCTTAAAGAATGATTTTCCCAAGCAAGGCAAAATAGGTAAAGACCTATTGTTATATGAGTCGCTTGATCAGAGTGATTCTGTTATGAACAGTCAACATAAGGAACTTCAACCAAGTGGGAGCAATTCCATAGAAAGGTTCTCTATGATGACTGATTTGAGTGGGAGCAATCAGATCAATCATAAATTTGTTTATGATGAACCTTGTTTAAGACGAAGTAATCGAGGAATAATTCCCCAACGACATTTTGAGATTGAAGGAGAAATTTATATGATAGTTCCCCAAGAGAAAGAAAAGTCAAGGAATGTAAATGAGGCTCTTACTGGCCCTGCTAAAGAAGAACGGATGAAATCAATGAAAGAATAAATGGCTTCTTTAAGCTCAAATCAAGTATGGGACTTGGTTGACCTTCCTGAAGGGGGTAAAGCAATTGGGAACAAGTGGGTTCCCAAAATAAAGCAAGTAGCTTATGGTAGTATTGAAAGATACAAGGCACGCCTTATAACAAAAGGATATACACAACAGGAGGGAATTGTTTACGATGTTGTGAAGTTTGCTTCAATCAATCTTATTCTGGCTATAATAGTTGGTATAGATCTTGAATTACATCAAATGGATGTAAAAACTGCTTTTCTCGATGGAGAATTAGATGTAGAAATCTATACGGAACAACCTGAAGGTTTAATCAAGGCATGTCAAGAAAATAAAGTATGTCAGTTACTAAAATCAATTTATAGCCTAAAGCAATCTTCAAGACAATGGTATATTCATTTTCATAACGTAATCATTTCTTATGATTTTCAAATGATCGATGAAGACCATTGTATGTATGTGAAGAGGTCCAAAGATAAATTCGCAATTTTATCTTTATAAGTGGATGATACATTGATTTCTTGTAATGACTATGTGTTTCTTACGCAAATCAAAGATTGGTTATCATTTGAATTTGAAATGAAAGACATGGGTGAAGTAGCATACATTCTTGGAGTTAAGATTTCAAGAGGTCATTCGAAGAGATTGTTATCGCTTTCACAAGTGGTGTACATTTAAAGAATTCTTGAACGATTTCGTATGCAAGATTCCAAACTAGTTGATAATCTTATTGCTAAAAATGAAGGCCTCAGTAAGAGAAATTGCCCGTCAACGCCACAAGAATGGGAATAAATGAAGAATGTTTCCTACTCTAGTGCAGTTGGAAGTCTTATGTATGCAATGATGTGTTGCATACATCATTGTTGGGAAGGTGAGTAGATATCAATCAAATTCAGGCCAAACATGTTGGAAAGCAATAAAGAGAATATTGAGGTATCTAAAGGGAACTATGGACTGTGCATTATGTTATTAAGGAAATGAACTATCTACCTCAAGATATGTATTCTTACTAAACCATGGAGCAATATCATGGAAAAGTAAGAAACAATCTTGCGTTGCATTATCCACAATGGAAGCTAAATTTTTAGCATTCTCAACTATAGTATTAGAGGTTGTGTGGCTTGACATTTGGGAGTCATTAAAAGCGAAATTAATCTATTGACCATCAACTATGATAGTCAAGTTGCAATCGCTTATACTAAAGAGCCCAAATTTCATTATAAGACAAAGCATATAGATACCAAGTATAATTATGCGAAAGATATAGTTTCACGAAGAGAAGTAAACATGAAATATATATCTACATTAGATATGATATAGACCCAATGACAAACCAATTTCTAGCAATGTATACATTGGGCATATAAAGTCACTAGGACTACATAGATGTTAAAATGTACTGATAAACATTTCTCTATGTATGTTCAATTATTATAATGTCATATTTTAGATATAATGTATGATGAAGATTGTACATTGTGTATCATTTGATTCATGAATATAGGTATTTTTCCATAAATATATTTTAGCATGAATCACAAGTATATAAGATAGATTGTAAATTGGCCTTTTCACACAGGAAATCACCTCTGGTGTTTATGCTCACTAGAGATGAGGCATATTTAAATTTTATTATCTAGGTGATAATGGAGAGCAAGAAACTTAAACCATAAATGTCATAAGGAAATTGGTTCGACGTGATTTGATAATCACTATATCTGTCTTACGTTACCAGATGCGAGATCTGAACAGGTTTTAAGTAGATAAGTGAACTCAAGTTAAACAATGAGTATGTTTGAACTATCATCTGTACGGTATTTCTTGAATGAAAGACGTTCAAGTTAAACATAATGGGTAAATACCATAGGACATGACTTGTACCATTTGTGAACAACTGACCAATAAAAGGGATTAATGTAAGTTGCTAGATCTCATCTTACATTGTGTGAGACCCTTAAGGTTGTGAAGAAACTCATCATATACCCTTTTGACTCTTGTTTCATTCTTGAGAATTGAATTTAAGGTTTGTTACTTTAGGTTATTGGCGAAAGATCATGCAAGATGTGATCCTATGGAATAATTCTAGGAAAGCAAATTAAATTTAATTCAAAAGAGAATTGAGACACAGGAAGGTCATTTATTTTAGATCATTGATTTACATAAAAAGTATTCATAGATGGCCATCGTCTCTTGAGTCATGACTCAGGAAACTAAATGAGATCAAAGAAAAGTGAAAATGTGAGATATGACCTAGGGTATTGCATCCAATGTCTACTATTGGACACTTAAGTCCTAGGATCAATTTGTTAATCGAGATATCATATACTCCTAATAGATATATGGCAATATGCTCTCATCGTATGCTGGTTACACCGATTATTGAACTAATATAAGCACTGCATAGTCTATTTTTTAATGAGATTAAACCCATCATGTGTGAGTGGGAGATAATGACTCATATACACCCATAAAGGGTATTAAGGTCAATGTTCTTCTTGAAATAACTACCAAAGGTAGTTATATGAAGACAATATATGAATGAAACATTAAGAAGAAGGTACCTCTACATGTATTACTTGCTTCTTATTCTTCCATCAAGTTTAAACACACACATAAATCTTTGCAGTAAAACTGGTAAAAAAAGCTCTTTAATTGGTGGAACTATTACAAGAATCTAAGTACGTGATTCTTTGTTTTATATGCATATGAAATGATCCTGCTTAACATGATCTCTGTGATTGTGTTTTATCTTAATTATTTCTAACAGAGTCTGTGATGTTTATGGTTAAAGTGAAAAATCTCAAAAAAAAAATTAGCCTATGATGGGATTTGATTCTGAGGTTAAGCTGAAAGGACACACTTGACTTGTAAATTGAAATTACATTTTTTACAATGATAACCAAAGCCCTTCAAAAGTCTCTGCATTCATAGCAAATAACGAACGTGTGTACCCAGAATCTAAAATCCAGAATGTTATGATACAAGAGGATTAGGATGATCAGGAAAAAGAGCAAGAGTATAACATGAGTGATAAGGACGGTTTGATAACTCACGAAGCAGCAAAGCGTAGCATTTATAAAGCCAGAAACTTTCACAAATCTCATTCTTATCAAAATAGGCTAAAATTGACAACTTCATAGTAATCGTTCCATTTCAAAATTTTAGTGCTCTTGTCATCCTCATATCGGCAATGCTGACTACATCATAAAATCTTCCTCCTTTGATAAGCAATCGAAAAAATGTACACATCAATAAATTTATTAAAAATAAAAACTCTAAATCTCAAAAATCTTCACAAAAAATTCAAACATTTGTAAAGGTGTATAATACAGTCTTTATAAATGAAGTGCATCTGTTTAAGTTTAAATCAAAGTTAAATTCACTAAATATTAATACAACGTGAAACAAATAGGAGAGGGGTCATAGATGGTCAAAAATATGGGAAGCTGTAATTTGGGCAAGTCTTCAAAACGGTGAAATGTAATATGTAGTATAAACCTTATTATGTATTCCGGATCTACATGAAAGGATTAAAGAAGGTAATGCAGAATACCTAGATTTTAGTTCCATCTCTGATTCCAATGTCGATTCCGAGTTTCAAACATCTCCAAATCTCCCAGGAACTTTAAGGAATATGTTTCCGAACACATGGTTTAGGCCTTTCCACAGTTTTCTCAATATATAAACTCCCCTAATAGGCTAGGGATTCCTTATGCTTACGATTGATATGAGCAACTGTAGGAGACCTTAACCTATATATAGCTTCCAAATCGGGCTTCCCCACCATAAGGTCGATATGGACTAGGTCCATACTAAAAGGGATCCATTTTCTACTCAGACTTCAACCCATTAATCCAGATCATTTATTGGGCCACTTTATTATCTTTATCTAGATCAAATTATGTAACTTAATCGATAATTCGTTTAGAAACCAAAAAATGCAATTAATGTTGTCCATCTTTATAGGAAAGGACAAAATTGTCCAACAATCTACCCTTTGGACAAGCATTAATTGCAGTTTTGACTCTAGTTTAAAACGGTTTGAAAAACTTGGTTAAGCCATGCTACTGAACAGTCGACTAAGTTTTAAAAACAAAACATTTAATCCAAAGATAATGAAAGTCCATAATTCTATCCTGCAAGGCTTTCAATACCGAAAACTATCAAATGTTTGTGTCATGTGTGACACAGACCCAATACAATCACATATACCTAATACCTCATTAACATGAATGGAAAAATGGAATGTGGCAAACTACGATGATACCTTTATAATCTAAATTATATCATCTTTATTTATAGGTTTCTATTTCTCCAACTTTATGTTAAACCGAATATGCCAAACTGCATTAGAGAAATCTTGTTTTATCTCACCGAATGTTAAATAATATTAGAAAAAACTTGTTTCCTTTCACCAAATGCTAAACTGCATTAAAGAAAATCTTTATGTTCTCCAACTGAATGCTAAACTGTATTAGAGAACCTTTATAGGATGAAAAACTTCTATCCCCCTATGTCATGTCAAACTTTATAGATATCTATACTAAAACTGTATTGTCTAAATGAAATAAGCATAAGGTAAATTTGTATATATTCCCAATGACTTTTAAATGCTTAAGATTGACACAAATCTTATGATTTTTATACGTATTATGACAATGTATGACTACACGTATTATTGAGGATAAATGATGATCATCTTTTTTGATGAACTATCATACTATCATAATGCATCGAAATGTACAAATGTACATGGAGCAAACATAATGATCTCCTAACTAATAATGTCTAAGGATATCAAAACACCCATACTATATACTTGTGTCCTAAACACAAGTGGGTGAAGTCATTTAACTAAAGGATTGACTTACAATTCCTTAGTCTTTAAATGCTCCAAACCTTAATGTCACCTTTTCGTATCAACACTTTTATGACCAAATTATTTATCTTTAAATGCTAAGACCTTGTGATATTCTTTGTTGTTATTAACAACACAGCAAGAAGATTACCACAGTAAAACCAAATGGGTCTAACCATCGAATGAACCACAGACAACTCAAAAATCAAGTTTATGATCTAAACTGTCTATAAAGCAGCCCCATAGCATACACTCTGCATACATAGTCGAGGAAGTTACCTATGTCTTCTTGACACACTTCTACGACTAGGTACCATTTACAAACTTGAACTATAACCTTAAGTGGACTTTCGATCATCTGAACACATAGCTTAAATTTGAATCTGAATTTTCTACGATGTTTACTTTGTTGGCTTTTCTTTATGTCAACATATAATCCTTAATTCCCTTCAGTATCTCAATGCTCGCTAGTACATAGTCGAGCATACATCATCCTATCAACCATATTAGAACAAGAAACATTCCTCATAACCTCTCTCTTTACTTTATTCTTTGGATACTTTACAAATGAATATCTCTCACTATGAGAAATAGGTGCCACAACAGGTTACTGTTAACCGTCTTAAACCTTTGTAATACATACTCAATGCATGCATTCTATGAGATGTTTGATAAGTGTTGAGATCTGTTCCGATGAATTTGAATACTTGGGACAGAAGATGCTACACCAAGGTCATTCATGTCAAAGTTCTTGACAAAAGTTACTTAACCTCATACAACATGGTCAAGTAATTTGACGGAAGCAATATATCATCCACATGCAACAATAGGAAGATAATTTTGCTCCCCTTGACCTTATAGTACAAACATCATTTTAACTTTATTTTCCATGTAGCTAAAAGAGGCCACAACCTCTTCAAATGTAAGGTATTACTTTTGGAAGGTTTGATGTAAATTACATATTGATCTACATAATATGCAAACCATGTCAATTCCTACTGGATCCTAAAATCTTTCAGATTATACCATATAGACCACTTCATAAAGGTCTTTAGTTAGGAAGGCGGTTTTGACAACTATCTGATGTAACTCTATATCATCATGAACTACAATTGCCTTAATCACTCAAAATATATCCTACGAGGATATGAGACAAAATGTATTCTTTAAGGATATGAGAGAAATGGTAACACAAAGTCAACCTTTCTCTCTGAGTGAACCATTAAACAACTGAACAAGCCTATAAACTGTTGAACTTTATCCTGAAATCCTTTTGGTCCAAAACTTCATTTATAACTGAGGGTTTACAATTTCACTCCAAATTAACTAGCTGTTAAACCTTACTATGCTTTATGGCTTACTTCTCGTCATTCATTGCATCCCACCACACATCCACATTGGGTCTAGAAATAGCTTCTATAAAAGTAACTAGATACGAAACAAGTCTAATAACATAGTCTAGTACACCTGATAGACTATGTAATCAGATGGGATAGCAAATCATCTCACTCTGGTCAATTCACTTAACTGTATTATATCTTGTATCCCCAGGAACCTCTGTGTCTACAGGTATGGGTTCCTATTCCCGCATAGGCATGGTACAAAGACCTAGATCCACCAGATCTAACTATATAAGTAGCAAGTATGTGATAATTGTAGTATCTGCCTTACTATCATCCGAAGGTTCAAAGGGCCCACCACCATCATCATAGATATCGTATTTCAATAACTTAGCTATTTGCGATTCCACTATTCTAGTCCCTCCTTCTCTATAGTAAAAGTTGTAGTCTTAAAGTGGCCGAGATATCCTACTAAATGGCAATGAGAGGAATGAGCATGCAATTTATCTATATAACGATTATACTACCTCAGTAACGCAGCCCATACACGAATGTGTGCAAGATTGAGTTTTCCAACTTAAAATAATTAGGTAGATTAGTCCTGTTCTGCATCAACATTTTCGAGTCCTTTAGGGTGCAGTTATGCCTTTTGGCAACACACCATTTTGTTCAGAACCACTCAACATAGTAAATTAAGTCACTATTCCAAATGACTCCAAATATCTGACAAATGGAACTTTTAAAGTCCTGAAATCCATGTTTGCCATGATATTCTCCTCCACAATCAAATCTGACTATCTTGATAAATTTTCCCAATTGGTTATTAACATTCAATATTTAAGCAAATACACATAATTGTAATGGGAATAATCATCAACAATTGTCAGAATACTTTCAGAATTGCACAATGCAATTGTATAAGGTCTACTAATATCTTTAGGTATCAAACTCAACAAGTCAGAAGCATGAGTTGACCTAAATATCCTTATTAGTCAACTTACCCCTCAATAGTCAGCACATGTTCCCAGATTATCAAAATCTAGAATGGAGAAATGTTTTCCTTGATCAATATCTCAAACCTAACTTTGGAAATGTGGCTTAAACTTTTATACTACACCATGTATGACTTCTAATTCATCAGGGTCCTTTATTTCATAACTTGCTCGGCAAGATACGAAAAAGTATTTATCTAATTCGGGGTAAGACACATTCCATACAAACCATATAATAAGAAAGTTGTACCATTATGTTTTGCATTAAACAACAACTATAAAACAGAAGTATTAAATGCAAAACATCAACCTTCTTTGTCCAAAATTGATCAAAAGATCATATATATATATATATATATATAATGTGTTGTGTGAAATCCAATTGAACCTTACAGTAAAGTTCAATGCATACATCCCGTATAGATATTACTTCCACTTCTTTATTGTTGTGAACCATCAGTTCCTCTTTCCTTTTATTTGGATTTATCCTTGATATGAGTCCTTGCATCGTGGAAGCACCTTGATCAGATGTTCTACTAAATAGCCACCAAATACTTAATGCAACTATCGCAAGTTAGTTGACAAGTCAAAGAGCAACTTGATGATCACAGTCTTTCCTTTTAAACCTCATACTACTAGTTTCTTTATATCCCCAGGGCCTTCATCAACACTGGTTTGACCAACATCAATATGTGGAGAAGATTTGAATTTTCTACCTTCGAACTCAGCGGGCTTCATCTTTGTCTTCCCTTAAGTTGCTTTAAGGCCTATAGGAGTAGCAAGCTTGATTTTCTCATCCTCAGCAACACAATAGTGTATCAAAGCATTTAAGTCTTAATATCTTCAATCTACTGTGAAGACGAATATATACTCCATTACTCCCTTTTTATTCTGTATACCTTATGGAGAATAATTCTTTGATCAAGGCACTTATCTCAACACTAGATGAGACTGTGTACACTGGGAGACATTATCAAGAAACTCCTTTGCTATGTCTATGTCCAAAAGTCCACTTAACAGATGGTTAGGAATTGATCTCTTACTGATCATCAGATATAATCTGTTAGACCGATTTCAGGCTTCATAGGCTACTTTATGAACTCTCGAGTTTATAGATGTAGGAGGAGATTACTTGTCCATCCGTATGGCCATATCAACCACAGCTAGATAATCTCCATAACATTCAATACATCCTTTATCCCTTTCTTTGAATTGATACCAGTCAAGGTTTCAATGGTGACACTGAGTTTGTTGATTGAAAAGGTCACTTCAAGATAATAATCTTTAAATCAGCACAAATGTAGGATAACAACAATAGTCAAACCATTAAATAATATCTTTACTGAAAATTCAATCACACATATTATGAAACACCTGTGGGCTGAATACATAATATATGCAACTAGATCTCCAGACATAAAAGCGATTAGAGTACAAGTTATCAACTCTCATGACACTACCACCTGTGGGTGAATAGATCATTCAAGCAACGACTTTCCTCTGTCAAATGCCTTTATGCACATCTCAAAATCTCATGTAAGGTCAACACAACTGTGGGCAGAATAACCATACATGAGACCAGAGACATCCTCTAACGTGTAAGCAAAACAATTCAAAATACTTACTCGAAAGGCTACTATGGTGACTACATCCTCATCAGCACTCAAAAAGTCCACATACACAAGGGATACATCTTTATGTTATCCTCACATAATTTATGGGCATATAGTATATGACAATGGAACATCAATAAATGCAAAATCCAAATGAACAGTCTCATTGTCACTCACTAGTGCTGAAGACATTCTCTAAAAACTTCATTTGAGACTTTCATAAAAGAAAAATCTCAGTAGAGTGACTATCATACGTCATCAGATATTGAACCAACCACCCGAGACACAAAAACATCATGTATCTCCCTTATGGCAAGTTTGTTATATGAAAATTCACTCAAAAATGGCTTCAGAATCTCTCAATTCCTTTTCCAATTGACTATTATGCAATCCTAAACACCGAACAGGAGACCCGAGACATGAGAACCTCATGTATCTCCCTCAAACGATGTCCGAAGCATAAACATTCATTCGAAATCGGTTTCAGAATACCTTAATTCCTTTTTCTGGAGTTAAACTTTAATTTATTACTAATATAATAAATCTAGAAAAATGGAAAAACTTATTTTATAAATTTCCTAGACCCAAAAACTGACCCAAAACACTCTGAGGTACCCTTATGGGAAATTTGGAATTTTTGTGTTTTTTTCAATTAATGTAGTTCTGTAAGGCTGACGTCAACCGCTAACGTGTCCCGCACATCAGTGCACCTGGCGCGGCTTGGTGCATGCGCGACACATGCTGGAGCAGACACATGTCAGATGCATCTGGCGTGTGCGCACCATGGGTCATCACACGTAGGACGAACGTGCCGCCACGTGTCCCCATTGCCCGATGCCACATGGATGGCTCGGATGGATACGTGTGCGGCACACGCCCACCGTCCCACGCCTATGGGAGCACAGGTTAAAAGTCACGCGTGACACGCGTCCATCGCTCGTTGGAACGATGAGTCGCAACGCAATTGACCCGTGCAATGCACATGCCATTCATATGCACTAAACACACCTGACATTCTCTGTCTCCCACTAATGTCGAAGGCGATTTCCGACATCCCGGGACTCCGTTTTTTATCTGTTTGACCCGTTTTCGACCCATTTTTTGTAGCTAGCCTTATATATACTACTTTTACATAATTGTATACGTTTAAAAAAACTAAAAAACGAATCAAAAATCAAGGAAAACCATATAAGATGAAAAACTAAAAAACCTTCATTTCCGGCGATCTAATCACGTAACTGCTCTAATACCATATGTACTACGTAGTATAGACCTTATTACGTATCCCGGATCTACATTAAATGATTAAAAATGAAGGTAATGCGTAATACCTGGATTTCTGTTCCATCTCTAATTCTAATGCCGATTCCGAGCTCCAAACATCTCCAAATCTCCCAAGACCTTTAGGGAAAGTGTTTCCCGATACTTGGTTTAGGTCTTTCTATAGTTTTCTTATACATAAGCTCCCCTAACGGGTTGAGGATTCCTTATGCTTACGATTGATATGAGCAACTACAGGAGACCTTAACCTATATATAACTTCCATATCAGGCTTCCTCATCACAAGACCGATATGGACTAAGTCCAAACTAAAAAGGATCCATTTTTCACTTGAACTTCGACTCATTACTTTAGATCATTTATTGGGTCACTTTATTATCTTTATCTGGATCAAATTACGTAACTTAACTGGTAATTTATTTAAAAACAAAAAAATGCAGCTAATATTGTCCAACTTTATAGGAAAAGACAAAATTGTCCAACAATGAAGTGCATATCACATACTCAAATATTTAATCGTCCTTATAGATCCAAAACATGAAGCTTTTCTGAAGGTGGTATGCATAGCAACTTATTTTTTATCAGAGGATTTCTATTTTCCACTTAAGCACAAATAAGTCATGAAATCTAAATCTTATGCACCATATTACTGAATTGTTACTGAAATGATATTCACTAGTAAGTGATCGAAGGACTAAATTCAATCGGACGTTTCCATTGCAGAGAAATTGTGGTGAATACAATCATCTGCTATTTATTTGTTATTGACAAATATTCTATATCAGTGGTCTCAAGCATTTCAGGTTTGTCATCCTTTTGTTTTTTATTTATATCTCTATGTGTTCTGGCAGTCAACTTTCAATATTTTTCTTGACAAAATATTTGAGATGCTAAAGTAGCAACCTTTCTATCATTCGAAAGAAGGAACCTACGTGAACCATCTTGTTCTGTTGAAAGCTGCAGCTAGGGCCATAATAGTTGCAATCAAACTGTTTGATGAAATGTTTGAATCAGGATTTGCTTAGGACCCACGGCTCAACTTTACGTTAATGCATTACTTGCTGCATATTGTTATAACAATTTGATTGACAAGCTCTCATTTTAGGTTATCATATTTTTGTTCCTTTAATTTAAGGGTTTTATTTTAATTTTTTATTTTTAGTAAACTTACTTATGTATAATTTTTCATGTAAATATTATTTATTAATAAGTCCATTAATTAAAGGGTAACAACAAACTAATTTTGTAAGAAAGTTTTAATATTTTATTATTACTTTTAATAGTTTTTATTAATATTATAAAATAAAATAAATTTATTATTAAATATAATTTACTCTTTGATTTATTTGTTATTTGAGATGTGACTTTTAAGCTTTTATAATCCATTTTTATTCACATATTTATTTTATTTTTTAGGGTAAAAACACTTCTAATTTTGTATTAAAACCCCAAACTAGAATAGTCTGCATAACTTAAAAAGTGCACATATAAGGTGCAAGGGGATTGAATTCTTCGTGTATACGTCAAGTCATTTGATTTATTAATTATCTTGTTTCTTGCAAGTAAATATCACGGAAAAATATTAATTCTTTTGTTGAATCATTTTAGATAATAAAATCCTAGTTATTATTTTACTTATTTTCATATTTTTAATCCGCACATGGAAGACATGGGAAATTTAGTAATATAGGAACCTCAATAACGTAAGCAATATGAGTTAAAGCTTTTATAAATCTTAACACCTACATTTCCAAAGGATATCGTTAAGATATATGTTATAATATCTTATTGTTTAATTTTGGGTATTATTTGAAATTGGACATAGTTGGATCTATTTGAAAATTTACCTTGGAACTCTTGAAGATAAAATTACATAAAAGATATGTTGGACCCCGCTGCTGGAGTCCAACATCGGACATGAGAGCGTGCCGTGAAACATGATAATTATACAATTAAGAAA
>JAOTIZ010000203.1:6361993-6373463 GCA_027123425.1 Erythroxylum panamense | reverse complement strand
TGTCGACGTGCACGTGACGAACGAAATGGTTCCACTCTCGCCCAAACAATAGCATATATTCATGTTCATAATCATTTAATCAAATAGTATGCTTTCATACTTTTCATTTATTCAAAATGCCGTGACCGAAGTCGAGGCATAACATGCTTAGAATCATAATTTCATGCTTATATCATGGCATATGAAATCGAAATCATTCATTATACATGCATACCAGATAACATATATTCATGCATAGTCAAGAAATTGTCTAATCACACAATAACTATAAGTATATCACCCACCTAGTATCGCACGAAAATCCGACTACTGATGTCTGTCCTCTTGCGATGGAAACTGATCTGCTTGGTTTCCTATATTAAACCAAGTCTCAATTCAAACCATATTCAAAGAAAATTAATCAGAAAGCTTCGGATAAACAAAGAATAAATTTCTGGAAAAAGGGGAGCTTGCCGCGGCGAAGGCACTGCTCGCCGCAACGAAGGCCAAGCCTTCCCGGCGAGCGCCCGAGCATTTCGCAGCACGCACGCATGCGTGCGCCGCGACGCACACCCCCTTGACACGCCGCGACGTGCAACGACGTGCACGCGGCGTTCACAAAATTCGCACGGCGCGGCGTGCTCTTGAGCACGTCGCGACGTGCGGATTGGGACTTCGTTCCCGAACCCCAAAAATCCCAGATTTCCAACTCCGATTCGTTCCAAACTCAAATGTAACACTCCCAAGCCATAGATCCAGTCTTCTACTACTGTTCTAACCCATTCTAAGCTTCAAATCCATCCTAAAATCATCAACCTAAGGATTTCCCCAAACTTCTCATCCTAAAACCCTAATCATCGTTTTCTCCCAATCCAAATTATCTCATTGTTTAATCCCAACGAAAACAAGTTAGAAGGGACGTAATCTTACCGATTGAAGCTCTAAATCTGTCAAAATCAGCCGAAGTCGCAAACTCCTTCTCTTCTTCTCCTTCCCCCACCGACGGCGACCTCTCTTCTTATTTTTCTTTCTATTTCTATTTTCCTTCTCTTTTCTTTTCTATTTATATCTAGGTCTTTTAAAAACCTAGGGGATGGTCAAAGACCAACTTACCCCTCCTCATAAACCTAAATCCAATCCAACTTAAGTGAACTTCCCAAAATACCCTTACACTTTTTAATCCCCTAATTTCTTAATTAAACCTTAATTAACCTCAATTATACTCCAATTAACCAATACCAAGCCCAAATAATCAAACTAAACCATATAATAATCACAATTCACGCTTAATGACATCATAAAAGAAAATTCGGGGTCTAACATGGACTTTATTTTAAGCCATCCGTTTATAGGTCAAGTCACACAATTTAGAACATACACATCTACTTAAACACAAGGATAAAATAGTTCCAAAAGCATTGATGGATACTACATAAAATAGTTCCAAAAGCATTGATGGATACTGCTACTTGTAATTTTGTCTCACTTACGTACATAAGCGCAGAATAAAGAGAAGATATTCTTGACTGTTACAGTAGTTGCATGCATTATTCAATGGAGGTTGAATATAATATGTGTATAAATCTGAGTATTGTCGTGCCGGGACATTTAGGATGCACTAATTAAATGACTAATCATAAAGTGCTTGATTGATGAGATCAAGTTGGCATTTTGGGTTCTCCGGAGGCATGATTGAATATTCATCTATTTAAGAATTGTTCTTTTATAGTTGAACATTGGTCTTTAACATTATACGCTTGGACGATCTTCTTTTTTCATTTCCCTAGTTTTTGTAGATGTTCTGGACATGTACCGTAAAATCTGTTCCCAACAATGTAGCATTAGGAGTAACACCAAGGGCTTGTTTTTTGTTGTTTGACTTTGTTTCTTTCATATCTTGGTTTATGAATCTAGGTGGAAAAGAATAAGCGGTCTTGGTGTCAAAAATAGTCTAGCAAAACGTCTAAGTTCTTTGATCTATGTTTCTGGCTTTTTTCAGAAGGCATCTATATTATAGTTCATTATTCTTTATTTCATATTGATTTGGGTTCTATTGTTAGGTTGGGTTTCTTGATCGATTTCCTATCACATGCTGCTATCGTGGGTTTTATGGGTGGAGCTGCTATAACAATTGCTCTACAACAGCTAAAGGGTTTCCTTGGAATCAAGAAGTTTACCAAAAAGAGTGACATAGTTTCTGTAATGCACTCGGTATTTCACTCAGCTCATCATGGGGTATGTTTACTTTCCCTTGCTCCTTCACTTAACTTCCATTTTCCATTTTACTTTCTCTTACCCTGAAACTCTCAGTCATGACGTACTCTCTGAGGAAGGTTCATGGATGAATATTTTGCAGTGGAACTGGCAAACTATAGCCATTGGTGCAAGCTTCTTAGCTTTCCTACTTTTTGCTAAGTACATTGTAAGAACATCTATCTTTCCTTCTTATTCATAAATTGTCGGCGCATTCCTAACTTTTGCATTCTGTGATTATCAGGGGAAAAAAAGCAGGAGATTATTCTGGGTACCAGCTATTGCCCCTTTGATATCTGTTGTTCTATCAACATTTTTTGTGTTCATAACCCGGGCAGATAAGAAAGGCGTTCAGATAGTAAGGACGCGCTATTACTTTACTTAGTATGTTTGGTTTTTTTGGCAGAAAATTATTGTTTTCATTCGATTAAGACATCATAAAAGCAACCAAAAGCACTAATTAGTATGTTTGGTTGCTTTTGGCCGAGAAAATTATTGTTTTCATTTGATTAAGACATAATAAAAGCAACCAAAAACACGAGCGGTTACTGATTTTGATGTATTGATGCTGGAAGGTGAAACATATAGAGAAAGGTATAAACCCCTCCTCTGCGGGTGAAATATACTTCAGCGGGCAGTATCTTGTAAAAGGGTTTAGGATTGGTGTCGTGGCGGGAATGATAGCATTGACGGTAAGGCATTGTCCGAACCATCCACCTAAGAAAGTTAATTGTTAATCTGCAGCTAAATTATTTATATCTATCTTTCTACTTCCAATGTTTTTATCAGGAAGCCATGGCAATTGGAAGAACATTTGCTGCTATGAAGGACTACCAAGTGGATGGAAACAAAGAAATGGTGGCACAAGGAGCCATGAATGTGGTTGGTTCACTGACTTCATGCTACGTTGCTACAGGTAAAGAAGACACTCAAATACACGCTGTAAATTTTCACTGTTCTTTATTAGAAGTGTTTAAAAAGTGTGATCAATACATCACGTGTATGAAAATCTACCAGGTGTCCCTGAAGAATCTCAAGAATAAAATGCAATAATCCTAGGAACTAAGTCACTCAAGATCCTATTGGAATAAGTAAATATCAAGTGACAAACAATCTTTGTCCTGATGAATGCTTATGACTTCTACGCACAGATGCACTAGTGATTGGTGCAGAAAGACACATTATTTTATTAATCATTTTTGCTGTCTTGTACCTGCAGGTTCCTTTTCTCGATCGGCTGTAAATTTCATGTCTGGTTGCCACACCTCTGTCTCCAATATTGTTATGTCGCTTGTTGTACTTCTGACCTTGGAATTTATTAGCCCACTTTTTAAGTACACACCAAATGCCATCCTTGCTTCCATCATTATATCGGCTGTGATTGGCCTAATTGACTATGAAGCAGCTGTACTGATATGGAAGATTGACAAATTTGATTTTACTGCTTGCATGCTTTTCTTGGTGTGGTTTTTGTCTCTGTTGAGATAGGCCTCTTGATAGCTGTAAGCATTAGTTAGCTACTGTCTGAATTGCCCATATCAACAAACCTCGATTGCTAGATTATGCTTTTATTATGTCATGGCAGGTTGCAATATCCTTCGCTAAAATTTTGTTGCAAGTCACCAGGCCTCGGACTGCAATTCTTGGGAAGTTACCAAGGACAAATGTGTACAGAAACATACAGCAATATCCAGAGGCTACAAAGGTTCCAGGTGTTCTAATTGTGAGAGTTGACTCGGCAATTTACTTTTCCAACTCTAATTACATTAAGGAGAGGTGAGAACGAGTTCCGAGCTTTTCATCTTTTTTAAAATCTACAGTTCATATGGTTTCTTAGTTGTTGTGGGACAAAGGGCATCCTTTGAGTAGTGATATATCTACACTATTTGCGAAACATAGAAATTTTAATTGGATAGTTAGTCCTCCATGAAGAAACTATCATGCCTAAAGCAATTGCTTTGATTGCGTGACCATGAGTTGACGTATAGGTGATCATGTGATTGGGGAAGTCAAATTTAATGATTAGCCGAGTAATAGCATGATAGATAATTCTGTAATTGTGCTTGTTATTACCCAGCAGTTTATGCACATAGACTGGTTAAATATTCACCAGGGTGTAAATTCGTGGTTTATATCCAACAACTCTAGCGATGCTAAAATTTATTTTATTTTCAGGATATTGAGATGGCTGATAGATGAGGAAGAAAAGGGAGTTCTATCCTATCAACCAAGAATCCAGTTCTTGATAGTAGAGATGTCACGTAAACTTTCCTCTACTATGCTTGTTTTTTTATTTGTTTGGTTGATTCTCTCTTATGCATTTTTGCTTACTCTTTTGTAGCTGTTACTGACATTGACACCAGTGGCATTCACGCTTTTGAAGACTTATACAAGAGTATCCAGAAAAGGGATGTTCAGGTAATCACTGTTACTAGAGTTTCTTAAAAAGTACTAAAAGAAGTCTAATATAGTAAAATAGACGACCAACGAAAGCTGAAAATTTGTACCTGAAAAGTTGCCAATTTACCTTACCCGAAGTTGCTCTTGTTGCGGGACAGCTTATTCTGGCAAATCCTGGACCTGTAGTAATGAACAAGCTTCATTCATCCGATTTCGCAAACCTGGTTGGTGAGGACAAAATCTTCCTCACGGTTGCAGATGCTGTCTCTTCATGTTCTCCAAAATCAGTGGAAGAAGTTTAAGGAAGTTTGGAATAGCATATAGAAGATGAGTACCATGAAAAAAAGGTGCGGATACAATTTGTCTAAAAGAGAGGATGGAGCTTAAATGAAGAGCAGCATATGATAGGGTTGGACTTCTCTAGGATAGGGTGTCACTGTAATTGCTTAGGATCATTTTCTTGACTAAAACAAAGAGCAAACATACAATATGCTCTCCAACAGAAAAGAAGAGACGATAAAGGATGGTTTTAAATGATAGAAATTTCCACTAAACCTAAACGTATCGGATGTACATATCCCTGAATTTCTGGGGATCAATGGAGTTTCCTTGTTTCAATAATCCTTTCATTTTGCAATTTCCCTCGGTTAAAACCAACTCTCCAACTGCATTTTTCTCTCTTTCTCCCCTGAAATTTCTCTCCGAATGTATGTTAAAATAGTAGAAGTAAAGCAAGTTGTTATCCTTTACCCTTTTCGTTTAAGCCAGAAAACCTTTCTCCAAAGGTATGACAATAATTGTTTACTGGGATTTGCATGAACATGGAGGCTAACTGGAATAGGTTGAGGGTTTCTTGAATAGAGAAAACTGCGTTCAGAATTTTTAATAGAAAAAACTCACGTAACCTTTTTTCTTATGCTTGTGTGGATAAGACCGTTGCAAGGGGAAGTGGGTGGTGGGTATGGAGTAAAAATCCACTTAAGTACAACAAGACTCTTAATTCTTCACGTCCGCACGCTTGGGTGTTCCTTGCATGTCCTTTCCTTGAAACATTTTAAAAAGAGTTAATTATTAAAAAAAACTCAAAATTTTGTTAATTTTTTAATTATAGCCTAAACTTTAAAAAGTAATAATAAAATTTTCAAACTTTTAATTTTTTCAATTCTAGCCCGAACTTTAAAAAGTAACAATAAAATGCTCAAACTTTCAATTTTTTTCAATTATAGCTTGACTTTAATGTTTTTGTTAAGCTTACTGACGTGAGATGCTATGTATTTTAGAAACCTTAACCATTAATACATGTTAGCTAAAATTAATACAACAAATGAAGATTAATAAAAAGATGTCGTTTAATCACATAATTAAAATGACATTATTGTTTAGAAATGACTTAAATCAGATTACGCAATCCCAACGACCTTACGTTTTGATTTCAGTTCTCTCAATGCCCTCATCTTTCGATTTTCATATTATGCAGCCCTGACGCCCTCACAATAAAGGTAGGAGAACGAACTAAAAATGAAGAGCTTACCGGTATAGTATGCTATAATGCAAGAGAAATTTGTGGCGTCAGAAAAACAAACAGAAAACAAATGGCTAAAGGCTGAGGGAGAACATCAGATAATGTCGGACTACAATTGAAAAATTGAAAGTTTGAGTATTTTATTGCCACTTTTTGAAGTTTGGGCTAGAATTGAAAAAAAATGAAAATTTGAGCATTTTATTACTATTTTTTAAATTTTGGGTTATAATTGAAAATTTGAAAAAAATTAATTTGAGCTTTTTTTGGTAATTAACCCTTTAAAAAATATATGCTTTCCCTCATTTGCACCCAGTAAGATGTGAACTTCCATTTGCATGTTTTTGGAATCAATATTTTGGCTGACATCCGCATAAAACACTATTTCCCATTGGTTGGAATTTAAAAGTAGGTGAGGGTAAATTTTATGGAAATTGTGTTGGCATGTCAAGTGTGAGTATAATCTCATATTAGAAAGAGTTAGAATTAGTGAATAACATATAAGTAGAAAGGACCCATAAACCTAATACATTAAGATTTTGAATTGAAGTGTGGTATCAAAGTCTATGAATTTGTTCCCTCACCAGACTCACGATGAAGATCTCTCATGTAAGTGGACTCCCTAAAACCAACAAGTAGTATCAAAGTCATACTCAGTTCTGTGTCAAAAGGACTTCTCATCAAACGTGGAGGAAAAAAAAAGCCAGATGATTAACCTAAATAGCTCCAACTATCACATATGGAAGAATAGGATGAAAGATCTCCAGTTTATCACAAAAATACATTTACCAGTGTTTACCACAGCGAAACCCAAACAAAAATTAGACGAGAAGTGGGCATTTGAGCATGAGCATGCATATAGTTTTATTCGAAAATTTGTAGAAGATAATGTGTATAACCATATCTGCAACTAGACTCACACACAAACGCTGTGGAAGAAGTTCAAGAAGTTGAATATCTCAAAAATCAGTAACAATAAATTATTTTATTTGACAAAATTAGTGTAAATAAAATACCGAGAAGGTACCTCTGTGGTAGATCACTTGAATGAATTTCAAGAGATCATGGATCAATTAATAGGAATGGGCATAAAGTTCGATGATGAAGTGCTTGCCCTTTACTTACTTACCTCCCTGCCAGAGTCTTGGGAGACTTTGAAGATTTGAATTACCAATTCTATAGTTGACGATGTTTTAACATGGAATATGTAAAAATGTGGAATTTTGAATGAAGACATGAGATGGAGATCACAGGGTACGACGTCTTCAACACAGACAGAAGTTCTAGTCACAGGTTCCAAGAGAGGAGCAAATCTACAGGTCTAAATTTCAGAGATAAGAGCAGAGGAAGATCAAATAAATATGCAAACATTGAGTGCCATCACTGCAAGAAGAAGGGTCATTTCAAAAGGTTTTGCCAAAAGTTCAAAGAAGAAAAGGATAAAGGCAAAGAAGTCAAGAAAGATGATAGTAGTGATGATGAACACGCATTGATGGCTACCACTATTGATGACTTTCACATTGTCTGATATGATAATGATGTGAATAGTGCATCTTGTGAGTTTAATAAGATAGGTGATAGTGGAGCCACTATTTACTCCACATCATATAAAGAGTTCTCATCATATATACAAGGAGATTTTGATGTCATTAAAATGGGAAAAGGCAATATCACCGGAAAAGGCAATATGTTCTTAGAAATAGAAAATGGCATGAGGTTGCCTCTGAAAGATGTCATACATGTTCTTGAACTTCGCTTAAATCTAATCTCAATTGGCATAATTATTGATGAAGATTTTTGCAACACTTTCAAAGATGGAAAATGGAAAATTATTAAAGGATCCTTGGTAATCATTAAAGGTAAGAAGTGGTCAAAGTTGTACATAAGGCAAGTGAAGCTCTCTAATGATGTTGTGAATCCAGTTGAGAATGATGGTGCAATTGAATTTTGGCAAAGAAGACTCAATCATATGAGCGAGAAAAAGATGACTCTGTTGGTAAAAAAGAATGTATTATTTGGAATTGACCAGGTGCATTTAAAGAAGTGTGTTGATTGTATAGTATGAAAGCAAAATATAGTCACTTTCAAAAGTTCCCCTCCTTCCAGAATGAAGAATGTATTGGAATTGGTACACTAAGATCTATGTGAGCCAATGTCAAAGTCACTTAGTGGTGCTCAATTCTTTATGACTTTTAGTAATAACCATTTTAGGAAGATATGGGCATGCACCTTGAAGACTAAAGATTAAGTGCTAGATGTTTTCAAGTAATTCCATGCCTCAATTGAAAAACAAATTGGAAATAAGTTGAAATGCATTCGGACAGACAACGGTGGACAATACATAGACCATTTGACGTTTATTGTAAAAAGCAAAGTATTTGACATTAGATTACTCCTCCTAAGACACCACAGTTGAATGGTTTAGCTAAGAGGATGAACAAGACTTTGATGGAGAGAGTTAGATGCATACTTTCACATGCAAAGTTTCCTAAGACATTTTAGGGTGAGGCTTTATTCACAGTAGTACATATATGAAATCGCCAACCCTGCATCCCTTTATAGTATGATGTTTCGCAGAAAATATGGTCAAGAAAGGATGTTTCCTATGATCATTTAAAGGTATTCGGCTGCAAAGCTTATTTCCATATCCCTAAAGATAAGAGGTCCAAACTTAATGTCAAGACTCGCCAGTGCATATTTTTTGGTTATGGAGAAGATCAATTCGGCTATCAGTTTTATGATCTAGTCTAGAAGAAGTTGATTCGAAGTCGTGACAATATATTTGTTAAAGATCAAACCATTGAAGATCTTGGCAAAGTGCAAAAGGATGTTCCAAGAACTAGTGGTGACCCGATTGACTTAAAGTTAATTCATCCAAAAATAATGTTAAGACAATTTGGAGATGAAGTTGAAAATTGTTAGCCAAACGTAGTTGATGATAATGCTCCCATTCAAAATCAATAAGATGAAGATTCTGATGAAGATGATGTTCAGAATCAACCACCAACACCAGATACTACTAAGGTTCCAATAAGGAGATCAACGCGAGAAAGATAAGCCTCTACTAGAGACTCTAGTGATTAGTATTGTTACTTACTGATAAGAGAGAACTTTGTGAGAATAAAATTTTTAAGCTGGTAAAGTTGCCAAAAGGCAAGAAAGCTTGAAAGTAAATGAGTGTTTAAGATTAAGCATGAAGAACACAATCCTCATCCAAGATTCAAAGCTAGATTGGTTGTTAAAGGATTCAACCAAAGAAAAGGTATTGATTTTGATGAGATATTTTCACCAGTTATGAAGATAACATCCATCCTAGACTTAAAAATTGAGCAATTAGATGTTAAGATAGCATTTCTTCATAGAGATTTAGAAGAAAAGATATATATAGAACAGTTCGAGGGTTTTCAAAGAAAAGAGGAAAGAGGATTATGTGCGTAGATTGATGAAAAGCTTCTATGGTTTAAAACGGGCACCAAGACAGTGGTATAAGAAGTTTAAGACAATTATGAGAGAGCAAGGCCATAAGAATACTACTTCAGATCACTGTGTTTTTGTACAGAAATTCTTTAATGATGACTTCGTTATCATTTTGCTTGATGTTGACAATATGATTGTTAGCCAAAATATCAACAAAATTCATAGTTTAAAGAAGTAATTAAACAAGTCTTTTGCCATAAAAGACTTGAGGCCAGTAAAACAAATTATTGGCATGACGATTATTTAGGACAAGGGCGCCAAGAAATTATGGTTATCATAAGAGAAGTACATTACTTAAAAGGTTTAACATGGATAAAGTTAAAGCGGTTGGTTTTCCTATTGCTAATCAATTTAGGTTAAGTACTAAGCAATGTCATTCGATGTACGAAGAGAAGGCAGAGATGATAAAAGTCCCCTATGCTTCTGCCGTTGGAAGTTTGATGTACATCATGGTATGTATATGACCAGATATTACTCACGCGGTTAGAGTTGAGAGCAAATTCCTTTCAAATCCTGGTAAGGAACATTGGGGTGTCGAAAAGCAGATTCTTAGATATCTATGTGGTACTTCCAAAATATAATAGATTCTTAGATATCTACATGGTACTTCCAAAATATGCTTATATTTTGGAACTACCGGGCTTGTGTTAGTTGGTTACACAGATGTAAATATGGTCAGTGATGTTGACTCGAGAAAGTTTATTTCAGGTTACCTAATTATCTTTACAGGGGGAGTTGTGTCATGGCAATTGAAATTGCAAAAATGTGTTGCTCTATCCACCACTGAAGCTAAATTTATTACTGCAACTGAAGTATGCAAGGAGCTTCTATGGATGAAGAAGTTCTTATATGAACTTGGTTTTCAACAAGATAGATATCGACTGTTTTGTGACAGTCAGACTGTTATTCACCTTGGGAAGAATTCCTCCTATTCAAGATCAAGGCATATTGATGTGAGATATCACTGAATCTGATAGGTGTTGGAGAAGAAGCTATTTCAATGTGAGAAGATTTATACAGGTGAGAATGGATCAGGCATGATGACAAAAATTCTACTTAGGGGAAAGTTTGAATTCAATCGATCATCTAAAGGAATGATAGTAAACCTCATATAGTCGATAGGGAAGGATTGTAAGGCGGTACTGACATATATGGTATTTCCATTCTAGAATTTTTATTATTATAAAAAAACTTGCATGTAAGATGTGGTAGTGGACAGCTACAATTTGCAATATACAAGTTGTGGCTAAGGTGGTGGAGGGTTTATATAAAGACTCTACCTCCTTCTTTCATTAATTAAGATGCAACATATTTACATATGTGTAACATCCTGTGTGCTATATATATATCAGAGACTTCTTCTTCATTTCCCCATTTTCTTATAATTTCATCTTAACCCTCCCAAAAGTTACTATTCATGAATTTCCTCTCTCTAACCATTCTTCACCGCCGGTGACTCAAACTAATTAGTGTTATATACCAATATCTTCCTCTCAAAAAGACCATCACAACCATACTTGTTTCAGCCACCATTGCCGCTGGAATCGTCGCAAAAATTGAGAAGAAAATTTGACAATAAATGTCAATCATCGATTCGTCTCTTCTAGTGGTTGTTGCTTTTCACCACCACCACCATTTGACTCATCTCGATGTCAAGAACAAAAGCCCTATGGTCTCGTCGCCAGCCGCCACCTGTGTAACATCCCGTCACCGATGGGATGGGTACAGTGAGTGTGCATTCATGATTTGGCATGTGCATGCATTATTTAGCTTATGTATTTGGATAATTGGCAATTATTGCACTAGCATATGAACGTACATACATGTATGACATATTCCCGA
>JAOTIZ010000203.1:6350319-6361893 GCA_027123425.1 Erythroxylum panamense | reverse complement strand
TATATTGAATTGAGAAATGGGAATGATTTGTGTATGTATGAATGTGAATGAATGTATTTCTGGATATTGGATAATGTAATTTGGTTTCCGGACGGGGAGTCCGATGATTTCTGGTTGTTGCTTGAGAAATACAGAAGTGTTAATTGAATACTTTGCAGGTTTGGGTTAGTCGTATAATGCTGCCAGAATTTGTATGATAAAAGATAGATAAGATAAGAATGAGATTTATGTTTTTGTTAACAAGAATGCGATATGGCCCGATTATGAGGAATTTTATGATTTGAGTTTTGATTAAGGATGTGATTTGTATAAGATTGAATAAAGCGAATAAGTAAGAAAAGAAAAGAAAAATTTTGTACCGGTTTCGGATTTGGTTTAGTCTTAAGGTATTCAACGTGCGTCTTTCTAATATATGAGTTACGAATGTCGGGAAAATTGATTTGGTCCGTTCGAATTGTTTATGTTTCCGTTCATTCGATTTGATTTGCTTTCGACTTTTTTCGCTTTCGCTGAGTACGGGTTGCTCATGCCTTGCACATGTGTTCGATTACGATTCCATGGTTGGGTTCCAGAAACGGGATCCAACATTTGATTGCTCCGTTTGTTTCTTTGTTTCTGGAAAATTTGCAAATCCGAGTCTTTCGATTTATTTTTCGATGGCTCATTAAGTATTCGATCCGTTTTTGACTTGTGTTTCCGTTTGTTCCGGTTGGGGTCCGGCTTCTAAGAGCGGGTCCCAACATGTGTTCTTCCATGAAACCACCCACGATAAATCTTGAAGACGTATTGAGGAGAGCATTCCACTTCACTTTAGAAGGAAAAGCTAAGGAGTGGCTTTACATACATCCTCAACCTTTCACCACATTAACTTGGGATCAATTGAAAGGAGCATTCCTAGATGAGTATTTTCCCGCTTCGAAGACTTCAAGACTTAAGAAGGAGATAACTAGTGTTGTGCAATGAGACAATGAATCCATGCATGAATATTGGACAAGGTTCATCACACTTCTAGCTTATTATCCCCACCACAACATTTTGAAGAATAATTTGGTCAACTTTTTCTATGAAGGGGTTCTTCCACATCGTAATCCCTCAATTCATGTTGCTAAAAATGGTTCGCTTAGAGAATTAAGTCCCAATGTTGCATAGGACCTACTTCAGAAGATGACTACAAATGACTCTCAATCTGGAGACTCAAGAAGGGTGTCCAATGCCTCTTCAATTTCTTCCCAAGATATTCTTACTGAAATAGCTGCCTAGGGAAACCGAGTGGAGAAAAGACTCAATACTGTGGAGAATAATGTGAAGGCTAAGCAAGTTAATTTAGTGAGTCATTCTCATGCTATAGTAGACGGTTGTGAGTACTGTAGGTCCATGATGCATGTTTCCAATAATTGTGCTAGATATGAAGAGGTTTATGCCCTCTACCAAAATAGAAATGGCCAATATCAGAAAAGGGATCCCTACTCCAACACCTTTAATCCAGGATGGAAAGATCATCCTAATTTTAGATGGGGTGGGGATCAAGGAAACATTATAGGAAATTCTTCCAACCAAATGGTGTCTAATCAACGGGCGTCATCTACTGTTTCTAAAGGTGAAAAATTTGCTATGATTATGAAGGGCATTGCCGGGATAAATTCAAGACTAGATCAAGAAAAGGCACAAACTGATGTTAAGTTGAATGCTATGAGAAACAAGATGGACTCTTGTCTACAAAATGTGTTCTCTAAGTTGGAGCAAATGAAGACTAAGCATGACAACCTGAACATTTTTCTTACTCAAATCTCCAATAACTTGAGTGAATAGCAAGCAAAGAGTAGTGGTTCTATACCCTCCAACACAGTGATAAATCCAAAATCTTTGAATGCAATCACACTGTGAAGTGGTAAGAAAATTAGTGCTAAGAAAGTGAGTTTCAAAGAGAATGAAGAGGATGAAGAACTGGTTGATGAGGAAATGAAAGTTGAATCTCCTCCTGCCAACAATACTTAAGAAACCTCCCAAGCTGAGAAAAAAGTTTCTATTCAATCTAAAAGCATTCAAGAAAAGAAGTTCATGGAGAAGTCTCGAAAACAACCAGTGGTACAAAATGAGGAAGAGGCGAAAACTATCCTGAAGAGACCAATGACGGAAGGATCACCTTCCAACTCTAAAGGTGATGAGGTAAAAAATCGTGACTTGCCTTTTCCAAATTCTTTCTTGGTTAGTAAAAAGATTGTTGATAAGAAAGACATTGATGAATTGTTTGAAATGTTTAACAAACTTGAGGTGAATGTGCCATTGCTTGAATTGATTAAAAAGATGCCTAAGTGTGCTAAATTCTTGAAAGACCTATACACAAATAAGAGAAAGTATAGGCATAGTGAGAGAATCCAGCTGGGGCTGAGTGTTAATGCCTTATTTAAGCCACAATTGCCTATTAAATGCAAAGATCCAGGTTCTTACACTATTCCATGTACCATAGGTAGAATGACTATTTCTCATGCCTTACTTGACTTAGGTGTAGCAATTAATGTCATGCCAACGTCTGTTTATAAGACCTTGGGTATTGAAGCTTTGAAAGACAAGTGTAGTGCTTGGTCTAGCTGATAGGACAGTGAGATACCCTAAACGCATTCTAGATGATATCCTTGTGCAAGTCAAAGGTTTTGTTTTTCCTACCGACTTTTATATTCTTGACATGACTAATGAGCTTCCTTCTGAGAGTACCTTGATTTTAGGTAGGCCTTTCCTTTTGACAGTTGAGACCATAATTAACATGAAGAAAGGCCTTATCACTATGGGAATTGGGGATCAAGAAGTACAATTTAATCTTTCAGAAGCTATAAGCCATGGTTATGAAGATTGTTCTTACTTGGGTATTAGTTTGATTAAATGTCACGATAATGATGCGAAAAATTTGCATGCGACTGAGGTGCATGAACCTAAATATTGGAATATGGGTGTTAATCATCATGATGCACTTGCTTGTTTATCCTCCTCCTGTTCTTAGAATTTTTGTGCATGTGAGGGTGATGTATCATGTCACTATTATTTAGAGATAGATAATTGGCTTTCTACTCCACAAAATTTTAATGCATCTTTTTGTTTTGATATTACTGCTGATTCAACACTTGATAGCCTTGAGGAAGGTATGTTTCTTGATTTTGCAGGAAATGACGAAAAAGAAGTTGTTATACAAGCTACGAACGTAGTTTCTCTTTCAAGTGGTGCTGGAATATTAGAAGAGGATAACAGTGAGCTTGCTACTATTCTAAACCCTTCTAATACTACTCTCACTTCTTATTTGCTTTCTTCTTCTACTGATCAGACTGAAACCTAATTCTGTTGTTTCCAGGTCATCTGATTGTGGAATTGAGTTGGGAGTGGAGGATATACACACCGTACAGAGCTTAAATCCTCAATTTTAAGCCACATGGATGCCCCACTCTTATTGAATGCATTCGATATACCAAAGCTGGTTCCTTCTATTGTTCAACCCCTTAATTTAGAATTGAAACCCCTTCCTCCTAACTTGAAATAAGTCTTTCTTACTGATGATTACAAATTGCCTGTTATTATTTCCAGTTCTCTGAGTAGTTCTGAAGAAGAGAGTTTAGTTTCTATGTTGAAAAATTATAGGAGGGCTATAGGTTGATCTTCAGGGGACATACCCGGAATTGATCCCTTGGTTTGCACACACAAAATCCTTTTGGCTGATGGGTCCAAACCAGTTAGGCAGCCACCCCAGAGATCGAATCCTCTTATTCATGATGTGGTTAAGAAGGAGGTGTCTAAGTTATTGAGTGCAGGGATCATATATGCCATATCTAACAATGAGTGGGTGAGCCCGGTGTAGGTAGTACTAAAAAAGAGTGGTATCATAGTAGTGAGAAACGAGAGTTTATTCCATCAAGAGTTCAAAATGCTTGGAGAATGTGCATAGATTGTAGGAAGTTGAATGAAGCAACTAGGAAGGATCATTTTCCATTATCTTTCTTTGATCAAATGTTGGAAAGAGCATCTGGGAAATCTCACTATTATTTCTTGGATGGCTTTTCAGGTTACTTCCAGGTATCGATTGCACCGACGGATCAAGAGAAGACTACTTTTACCTACCCTTTTAGTACCTACGCTTAACAAAAGATGCCATTTAGGTTGTGTAACACTCCAGGCACCTTTCAAAGGTGTATGATGGCGATCTTCTTCGATTTATTGGAGCAAAATATAGAGGTTTTTATGGATGACTTCACCGTTTATGGTGATAGTTTTGATGATGTCTTGTTTAGTCTTAAACATGTTCTTGGTAGATGCATTCAGAAAATTTTGGTTTTGAATTATGAAAAATATCATTTTATGGTAGATAGTGGCATAGTATTGGGTCATCGCATCTCCCAAAAGGGGATTGAGCTTGATAGAGCCAAGATTGAAATCATTTCTTCACTTCCTTATCCCACTATTCTGACTGCACCTAACTGGGGTTTGCCTTTTGAGCTATCTTGTGAAGCTTCTAATTTTGCAGGAGTTGACTCTTCTGATCTTACTGTTGATTCTTTTCCTGATTCTACACTTTTTGCCTTGGTGGTTCAGGAACCTTGGTACTCTAATATTGTTAATTACATTGTTGCTGATTTTATGCCTCCTTTTATGTCTAACTTTTAGGTGGATAAGCTGAAGAGGGAGGCAAGATACTATACTTGGCATGCTCCAATTCTTTGGAAGCAGTGCAGTGATCAGATAATCAGACGATGTGTTCCTAACAATGAGATCAACTCTATCCTTGCCGTTGCACATTCTTTATCTTACAGGGGGCATTTTAGTGCTAATAGGATTGTTAGGAAGGTTTTAGAGTGTGGATTTTACTGGCCTACCTCATTCAAAGATGCTTATACTTTTGCAAGTCTTGTGATAAGTGCTAGAGGTTTGGGTGTTTGGGCAAAAAGCATGAAATGCCTTTAAGACCTATGCATTTTTGTGAAATTTTTGATGTCTTGGGCATGGACTTTATGGGTCCCTTTCCTCCATCATTTGGGTTTTCATATATATTACTTGTAGTAGATTATGTATCTAGGTGGGTAAAGGCAGGGCCACTAGGAAAGATGATGCTTCTACTGTTGCTAAGTTTTCACATGCTCATATTTTTTGTAGGTACAACATTCCAAGAGTAATCGCCAGTGAACAAGGAACACATTCTAAAATAGGACTATCAAGTCTTTACTTGCTAAATATGGAGTTAATCACAAGCTACGTACTCCTTACCACCCTCAGACAAATGGGTTAGCAGAAGTCTCCAATCGGGAAGTGAAGCGTATACTAGAAAAGATTATGAAACCATCCCGAAAAGACTGGAGTGAAAGGCTTGAGGAGGCACTGTGGGCTTACAGGACTGCCTACAAGACCCCTATAAGCATGTCTCCTTTCCGGTTGCTCTATGGCAAGTCTTGCAATCTACCTATGGAGATCGAGCACAAATCTTATCGAGCAATCAAGGCATGTACTGCAGACCTTGAATCTTCACTTGAAAACCGAACAATGCAACTCCAAGAGCTTGAAGAGATGAGATTTGAGTCTTATGATAATGTCAGAATCTATAAAGACAAGCTAAAAATGATCCATGATAAACATATTTTGAGGAAAGAATTCCATAAAGGTGATAAGGTTCTAAAATTCAAGGCTCGGTTAAAGCTGATACCTGGGAAGTTCATCACCAATTGGGATGGCCCTTTCAAAGTTACCAAGGTGCATTCATTTAGAATGATACAGCTAGTGGATGAAGCTACTGGTCATATGCTTAAGCACTATTATGAGGATCAAAGACCCCTTTAATCCCACGCTTGTTCCCTTCCACCTTCTCCTTTATTCTCTATTATATTAATGATGATATCTGTCTACTGAGATAGTTTGGAATAAGTGTGGGGGAATGGAACCTTTTTAGTAGGAAGTAGTTTTAGATGTTTATTTCATTTAGTTATTGTTAGTTAGTTTCCCCTTGCTTTTGACATTTCACCTATAATTATTTTTCTTACATTGAGGCCAATGTATTGACTAAGTGTGGGGGAGGGATTGCTTTTGATGAATTGTTTGCCATTTTTTGGATTGCCATTTTATTGATTTCATGAGGCAATGTTTTTTAATTAAGCTAGATTGAATTGATTGAATTTATTTCTTGAAAACGATTTGCTGCGTTGATTCTCATTTCTCACTTGATTTTTGCAATCCTTGGGTTTTGTTTTCAAATCCTTGTTGCTTATGCATATGAACATTGAAATGTAAAAGTTTGAATGCATTTGATTTGAGTAATTTTTATTCTTAGTTGATTAGCATAGTGGAGTGCCTTTGGTGCAGTGTTACTAACCTTGTTTTATAACTTGATTTGAGGAAGGAAATATCTTAGATAAAGCCCTATTGGAAGGAATTTTGGGCTTTACTTTTCGTTCTCATCTTGTGTGATTTCTACCTAGTTAGTTAGTCTCCAAAACTTGTATAGATTATTTTTCAAAGCTACATTAATACCTTGATTTGTGAGCATGATAGGGGCATTCTTTTCTAAACCCCTTTACCCAAACACAAGCCATTTCGGTTGACTTTTGCTTATCCCCTTGAGCCCTTCACTTTCATTCATTCCATTGTTTTTAAACAAGTGTTTTGCATTAGTTACAATATGTTCTTCATGATTAAATGTGCATAATTGATGTTGTTATTTTTATCTTCTTGGGTTAGGGTATGCTAAATTTTCCCCAAAAAAAGAAAAAAAGAAAAAAGAAAAAAAAGAGAATAGTTTGGTAAAAAATAATAAAGTTTGAAATAAGGCATCCCTTGGTGGATTGAAGATTAAAGATTGGGTCTTTAAGTTGATAATTGCACATTGGTGCTCAATTCATGGTTGCACTTTAACTCATTTTGAGTTGTTTCTTAATACTCATGCAATATATTTGTCATTTTTTTCTTTTTCTTTCCATTTCATCCATTCATTAGCCTTTCATCAACATTACAACCCTACAAAGTCCCCTTGATCATGAATCTATAGTATATTAATGTTAGAGATAGTAGAATCTTTACAAGCTTATGGTAGGTGCTAATCTAGGTAGATTGAATGAAAAATTCCCTATTTGAGAGATGAGTGAAACACTTGTACCTTATGAGAGATTTATTATGTTTCTTTTTCTTCTATCTTGCTATGTCTCTTGTGTTAGTTTCTTTGCACCGAAGCATTCCATGACTGTTGGTTCATTAGGGATAAAGGTTATTTGAGTTAATTGCATATTCTTACCTTGTCGGTTTATGTTTTCTTGTATTGAGTTTAACTGTTGATTCTTTTCACTGATAATTTGCACGGGAGTGCAAAAGGCTAAGTGTGGGGGAGTTGACAAACTCATTTATTCAAATATATTATTATATCTTTTGGATGAGTTTTTGTCACGAAAAGTGATCTTTATGGCTTTATTTCATTATTATTTGAATTATTGTGCCTTACATTTAATTTGTATTTATGTGGGCAAAAATTGTCATATTTTGGTTTAACTGTAATAAATTAAAATTTGGACAATTGATGCTACATTATTTGTAATTTTTGTTGAAAGGTATTTGAAGAAATTAAAGTTCAAAAGCATTGAAAGAGCTAGAGAAAAGAAGCATAAGGCAAGCATCACACAAAAAGGAAATGACAATGTTGAGCAGCTTGGGAAAAGTAAGGAAGAAACGGTAGCGTCTGGAAGAGGAGCCGTGTGAGGTGTGCGGACAACAAAAGAAACGACAATGTGGGCTGCATAAAAACATGAAGGCTGGCAAGGGTATTGGATGAACAATCTTATTTAATTGTAACATCAAAAACAAAGGAGCAGGCAACGCAAGTGGGAGGTTAGGCAGCTAAGCTGTTGCATGGTTTGCGTAGAAGTGCACGTGTGTGCTGGTGCTGGGAGTGTGAGTAGTTTTTAGAGATGAATTAAAAATAGACAAATCAAGCAATAGTAGAGATGCAGGCGTGGTTGTGAGTGTGCATAGGGAAGGGGCGTTGTTGGTATCTTCGTGGCAGCTGGGCGTTGGAGGTGCTGTGATATGTGTTTATGGTGTATGGAGAGCAACTTATTTAATTATCACATAAAAAGAAGGAGGTAGCTGACGTTGAAGGTAACTAGGTGTGGACATTTGGTCTGAAGGCGTGGGCTTGTGGGGGCTATGTGCGTGGCTGGTAAAGAAGAAAAACAACAGCTACAGTGAGGTTATTCAAATGGGTTCTGCGTGAGAGCAAGAAGCTTGCGTAGGAAGGGGATCTCATCGTCATCTTCACCGAATCTAAAAACCATTATTCTCGCTTCGTATGGCTGACCGTCTGACATATTCCACCGCATCTCTAATAAATTTTCTTGGCTAATTTATCATAATCCTTTAGTTCAATGACAAAGGCAGTAGCTCGAAATTTTATAGGGAAGTTTAAACTGCAATTCTCTTCCACCTATTTAATTATTTAGTAATTCCTAGATCTTAGGATAACTATTTAATTATTTGGAGTTGCGTTTTGATTAATTATTGAATTGGAAGACTTGATTGACTGAATTAATGTTTAGCAATTGATATTCTGTTGATTTTGGGTTTAATTTCATTACTTTGTTTTGGGTCAAGACTTTGTATTGAGATTTTAGCGAAATTGGTGATTATTCAAGGTGGCTTGAATTATTGGATCATTATATCTGTTGCTGGAATTAATTCCGTTTTCTTAATTTTTGCATAAAATTCAAGCATTGGTGTTAATATCTTTAGTTCTATTTTACTATTTTGGTGGCAGTTAGTAAATTAGGATTTTTGGAAATTAGTTTTGTAACAATTCAAGGTTGCTCGGTTGTTAGATTAAAAGCTTGATTTTAATTCTTGGTTTAATTGTTTTAACTTCCATATCTGTTTGAGTGATGGGGATGATTGCCTATGCTATTTAATTAGAGGATTGCATTTATCATTATTAATTACTTGTGTTTGTCTTCTTATTTAATTAACTCATTGTCATTTCATATTACTCATTTCAATTTTAAAATACCAAAAATAAATCCTTAGTGTTTATTTTCATTCGTTGCAAACTTTAGCGTTAATTGGTCAAATCAAACCCCATTTTATAGTCTAGGTTGCATTGTATCTAGTTACTTAGGAAATTAATTTCAGTTTTTGGTTCCTCAAATAGAACGACCTGAGGTTGCGCTACATGCAATCCTTAGTTTTTGAAGTAAACCTAAGGCGACAACAGACAAAAAGGTCGGATAAGTGACGGACCTATCTGCCAGCTAAAGCGAAATAGTAGTAGGTTTGGGCTCCACTGATCCTAACTTCCTGAAAATAGAAAGAGGCATTAAGTTAATGCTCGCACCCAAATCCATTAAAGTCCTATCTATATGTAAATCACCTATAACACAGGAAATAGTAAAACTCCCCGGATCTTTAAGCTTTGGTGGTACTTTTCTCGACAATATGGCCGAACACTCTTCATTTAACTTCCCTATGGCATACTCCTCAAGCCTCTTCTTATTAAACAAATTTTTTTCAAAACTTAGCATAAGAAGGCATTTGTGCTATGGCCTCAACAAAATGATTGTTTATATGCAACTTTTTAAATATCTCGAGAAAACAACCAAATTACTTATCTAATTGTGTACCTTTAAAACTTTGAGGATAAGGAATCTGAGGTCTTATCGGATGTGTGATGGGGTCAGTAAATAACTTTGGATGATCCTCATTTTCAGCTGGTGCCTCTTTGGCCTCCTTGCCACTCTCCCGACTTTCTTCTTCTTCACTCTTTTCCACTTCTTTATCTTTGTGCTTCTCCTTAACTTCTTCAAGTTATTTGCCACTCCTCAATAAGATTTCCTTTGCACGTTCTCACGGGTTGGCCTCAGTAGTGCTAGGCAATGAACCTGAAGGTCTTTCCTTCAACAAACTTGCAATTTGACTCATCTAATTCTCCAAATGTCTTATAAAAGATTCTTGATTCTGCATCCTAACCTCAATAGTGGAGATGTACTTCGAGAGTAGCACTTCGAGATTAGATTTCTCTGGCGGCACAGAATTAGGAGTCTTGAAACCATGAGGTGGTTGTCTCTGAACATTGGTGACTGTGGTTGTGCCTCTTAATCATTTTGCTAAGAGAAATTTGGATGATTCCTCCACCCTGGGTTATAGATATTAGAATATGGATCTTCTTTTTGTCTATTATAATTGCCCAAATAATGAGCCTCTTCTGTCTTTTGAGCAAAAGGATTCCTAACTTGACACTTAGAAGATGTATGGGAATCTCCACTACAATGCTCGCATATAGCACAACTCCTTAACGAAGAACTAGCTCCTCCTCTCACATTATGCATCAAATTATCCAACTTCTTTATCAAAACATCCATCTAAGTAGATAAAGCCACTGTATTGTCTACTATACGAGCTCTTGTAGATCGTCTAGGATGCCTTTCTGTATGATACTGAAAGCTGCTAGTGACCATCTCATCAATCAACCTATAGGCCTGATCTGGTGTCTTTCTTATTAAACTACCTCCTGCTTCAGCATCTATGGTACTCCTAGTCGATGGGGTCATTTGTGTATAAAAAGTACTAACATGCTGTCATGTGAAGAACCCATAATTAGGACACTGTGTAAATGTAGCGCCCCCTTACCGTAGGGTACACACTGGTACTCCTGTAGGTCGTTCCGATACATATCCTACAATAAGGGTGCACTACTAGCAAACGCTATTATACTCCAGATGGCATCATAATTAAAAAGCATCAGTAACACAATCAGAAATTTTTGAAAATAAAATTTGCTTTCTCATTTCATTTCATCGCAACCATAGATGTACATATCCGTCATGTTCACTGTCTGTACAATACTCCAAAAGGAGTCTAAAACAAAAGCCTAACTAGGTCATCCCAAAAAATCCCAATTGACCGACCTGTTAGCCATGACTTCTCTTGCCAACACGATCAAGAAGGCAGGAAAAGTCCCTCTGGAGCTAGGAGTCTACTCTCACTGTCCTGAAAAATAATTTGCAATGTTGGGTGAGTTTGCAAACTCAGTGAGACACCATCATCGATGGTTCACTCAACTCAAGCATATACAAGCAATTCACAGATAATCACACAATATCGTATCCAGAAATACCACATGAATTAACACTTCACAAATATAAGGCATTTTGCCTTTCGCTCTGTCCCATATTCAATCAAATGTATATGCAATGCATATATGACACTTCCCCATTTTATTACGGTGTTGTGACCGAGCGCCTGAACTGTTCCAAAATGGGCGCATTAAACTATCCCAAAATGGGCACATTAAATTGTCCCAAAATGGGCGCATTAAACTGTGAGCCTGAGGCTCTGAAATACGGTGGGCTCGAGGCCCTGATATGTTGAGCTTTAAGCTCTTGGTGGCAGCTCCGGTCATAACTGTCATTATCTGAACATGCCTTTATGCATGAATGTATATGTTTCAATTCAGCAGTAATTACATCACAAATTATACCATATGTCCCAATTAGGCAACACCTTAAGTCACATATCACATCCAGAAACAAGTAATCACAATTTACAAACATATAGCACTTCGATATCAAAGTTCCC
>JAOTIZ010000203.1:6311397-6340846 GCA_027123425.1 Erythroxylum panamense | reverse complement strand
AAATTAATGATATACTAAAAAAATTGAAGAATTATTAAATAAATAAAATTTATAAATAATATTGAATAGTTATTAAATAAATAAGATTAAAAATTTGTATTTTTAAAAATAATTATTAAAATTAAAAATTATTAAATTAATATGATTTTTGAATAATAAAAAATAATACAAATAATAATAAAAACGTCACGGAAGACATTTCGTGATGTTTCTAAAAACGTTGCGGAAGACATTCCGCGACGTTTTCAAAAAAACGTCGCGGATTCTTTCACATTCTGTGACGTTTTAAAAACGTCGCGGAATGTGCAAACTTTTAGTGACGTTTTTATAAACGTCGCGTAATGTCTGTATTTTTCGTGACTTTTTACATAAAACATCGTAAAAAGCTTTTACCTACACCACATTTTGCGACGTTTTTTGTAACGTTTTTTAAAACGTCGCAAATGATATTTTGTGACGTTTTTAAAATGTCGCAAAAGGGTTATTTTCTTGTAGTGTATGTACTAATATGTGTGGGAAAGGGTGGATGGCTAGGTTGCTGGTGCGTGAGATGAAGATAAAGGTTGTGTAAATGCATGCTCCACACCTTTAAATTTGATCTTCTTATAGGCAAGCCTCCTCCACTACTTATGATGGTGTGCCAACAAGTGGAAAATGCAGCCTATGTGCATTTGCTCAAAGCTCTACCATCTGAATGGCTCATATAATCACTATATTGAGAGGTGTGGGAATACTAACCATCGTTAACTCATACTAGTCTCTAAGCTCACCTAATCCTCTCACCAGTCAGGTAACTACTGAGCCTCCTGTGATAGCTCTAGTATTAGCTTGGTGTAAATATCCATGAATGAGCTAAATGAAGGCAATGCCCCATATGCATCCTCTGTCATCACATGCAATGTACAAGAGGTCCTGGAGGTTAACCACGCTTGTGATCTCCTACTTGGCACAAAGGGAATGAACAAGGAGCTTATAGACATACCTTATAATTGAGAATTAAAAGCATGAGACCTTGTACTTACTCGGTTGGTACGGTCACACCATGGCCATGGTATTTTAATAGTTCCAAGAGTCTTCCTTCGGGCAATCCTAATTTAAGAATGTCATGTTGGGCTATAAGGTGTATATAAGCTTGATAGTGAAGTATAGTAGCGGGTGGCCTGTTATTCATACTGCTTATATGGCATCATAAGAGGTGTCGATGGTTGAACCTCCAGTGTAAGCTGTCTCCTCAGTGCATAAGACCTAGGAACTGTTACGTGGAAAGTAGAGGGAGAAACATCAGCGCTAGGCTTCTTACTTGGAGGATGCTCCCTTGACATTCTTTGTGGTGGTGCTGTTCAATGTCTGGTCATTTTCGAATATCATGGAAATAAATTAAGCATAAATAACCAATGATTGGATAATACCAAACACTATGTATATATAAATAATGAGGATAGTGCGGTTCCCATATGAAATCATAAATGCATCGTGCGTACCTCTAAATGCATTAACCTAAAAGTATCGCTTTCCCATTTTCAGGTTCCCTACATTCATGTAAATTTAATTACTATTCTCTTTCTGTACCATAGAAATGTAAAATCAATTCAACTAAAATTTACCAATTAAAGTATCTAAATTCCCAAAAATCAGACATTCATCAAATCGCATACTAAATGCATTTATAAATACATGGAGGCAAGCAGCAAACGAATTCAGGTAAAGAATGGGTAATTTAAAGGATTCTATTTTCTCTTTAGCTTAAACTACAAATTCAACAAACCATCACAGTAAATAAATAACACTATATCAACCAACATCATTCACGCTGATCATCTTCAACCATAACTTGCGCACATGGTTCATAATTCATTGAACTAACAGCCCAAAAGTCATGCATAATGACTATTTAGTCAATTAAAAGTATAAAACTTTTTTTTAAAAAAATTATAAAACATAATTTACAGCTCTAAACAATCTATATTGCATTTAAATTTTGAAGTTAAAAATTAGAGTAGGATGAATACCTATATGATGCTCAAAAATTGTTGAAGAAAGTGTGAAAAGAATTACTAGACTGTGTAAAATGTAAAAATGAATAGTTTATTTTACTCTCCTTAAAAATCTTCTGTACACTGTCGAGGGAGAATATATATACACATGTGTATTGACTACAGCTGTACAAAATCCATACGGTTACAACAGAAAAATGTCAAAGGTACAGAGATGATATTGCTTCTAGAATATGCATGTTATTTCTTTACTGTTAGGCCTGATGTGTTATGGGCTGATGGACTGGTGGAGGAGTCAATATCATTGTCTCTTACAGCCCCCCGCAAACACAAGCTTCGTGGGCTCCGAAGGTTGAGTTTGGCACATAAACTGAAATGACGAGCGAGCGACATAGGTTTAGTAAAGAGATCAACAAGTTGATCGGATGAACAGATGTAGTTGATCTCGAAGCTTCCAGCTGCAACTCGATCCCGAAGGAAATGCACATCAATTTCAATGTGCTTCGTTCGAGTGTGGAAGACATCATTTTGGGACAAGGCACGAGCGCCATTATTGTCACACCAGATGACGGGGCGATGAGAGGGTGAAAACCCTAACTCAGAGAGAAAAGACAATAGCCAAAGAATCTCGGTCGAGATGGTGGAGAGAGCGCGATATTCAGCTTCGGTACTGGAGCGAGCGACAACAGACTGCTTTTTGGAGCTCCAATGAACGAGATTACCACTCAGAAAAACACAACCGCCGGAGGTGGATTTACGATCGTCAACCGACCCAGCCCAGTCAGAGTCAGAAAAGGCATGGATCTGTAAGGGGAAGGAAGAAGAACTGAAAAACAACCTATTGTCAGCAGTGCCACGTAAGTATCGAAGAACCCTCTTTAAGGCAACCCAGTGTGGATGAAGGGGATTAGTCAAAAATTGACTTAATTTGTTGACAATGAAGCAGATATCCGGTCGACTATGGCACAGGTATTGCAGCCCACCAACAAGGCTGCGATAATCGGACAGATTCACGATTAGGTCACCAGCAAAGGCAGAGAGCTTCTGACCAGAAGAGACAGGGGTGGAGCACGGCTTACAGGTAAGCATGTTGGCTTTCTGTAAAAGATCATATATGTATTTCTGTTGAGATAGATACAAACCCGTAGGAGTGCAATGAACCTCAAAACCAAGAAAGTAGTGCAAAGGACCAAGAGTCTTTAGGGCAAATTTGTTCTGTAAACGTAGGATGAGCTGGTGAATAGCTGTGTTGTTGTTCCCAGTAATCAGTATGTCATCAACATAGATCAGGACGTATAGCTTAGTATGATGTTGATGAAGATAGAAGAGGGATGTGTCACATTTTGAGGGCATAAAGCCCCATTGTTGAAGGGTCTGTTTGAGGGTGAAGAACCAGGCACGAGGAGCTTGTTTGAGCCCATAAAGGGCTCTAGATAGACGACACACATGTTTAGGATAGGATGAGTTAACATACCCTTGGGGCTGCTGAATGTAGACCTCATCATGTAGAACTCCATTAAGGAATGCATTATTAATGTCAATCTGCTGAATGTCCCACTGAAAAGAGACAGCAAGGGAGAGTATGACTTTAATGGTGGAGGATTTGACTACACCAGTAAAATCCACACCAGGGTTCTGAGTAAACCCCTTTGCTACCAACTGGGCTTTTGCTTTGTCAAAGGAGCCATCTGAGTGATATTTGATACGAAACACCCACTTAGTGCCCAAAACATTCATGTTGGGGTGATAAGGAACAAGAGTCCAGGTCTGGTTTGCATGTAAAGCATGTATTTCAGCATCCATAGCAGCCTTCCAAATAGGATCCTGTAGGGCAATGGAAACAGATGGGGGTTCTGTGATTGGTGAGGGAGAAAGAGGGACATGGTACAATTTAGGTTTGAAAATGCCACTCTTGGAGCGAGTTTGCATTGGATGAGTGTTTGTGAGGGGAAGGGAAGGACCAGTGGGGACAGTGTGGGATGGAGGAGGGGTAGGGGAGGAGGAAGCTGAGTTGGGAGAACAAAGTAAAGGTGAGTATAAATCAGAAGATAAAGGAGGAGAATTTACCTGTAATGGTGGTAAGTTTGTAGCAACTCCAGAAGACCAATTCCTCGGCAGAGAACTGCTAACAGCAGGCTGTGTAGAAGAGGAAGGGACTTGAAGAAGTGAGAGAGGTAGAGTAGAGTGAGCTTTGTGAGATGGCAAAGATAAGGGTGAAGGATTGGGAAAAAGAAGAGGGTAGGCATACTCGGATTCATTAAAAACAACATGACGGGAGATATAGATTTGACCATGAGCATTAAGACATTTATATCCACGATGAAATAAACTGTAGCCAAGAAAAACACATTTTGTAGTGTGAAAATTGAATTTGTGAGAAGAGTAGGGTCTTAGGTAAGGAAAACAACTACAGCCAAAAGGTTTTAAATGAGCATAGGCTGGCGGTTTGTGATAAAGAAGTTCATAGGGTGATTTAGAATTAGTAATGGGACTAGGCAATTGATTTATGAGGTAAGTAGCTGTGAGAAAAGCCTCTAACCAAAAAGAGAGAGGCATTGATGCATGAGAAAGTAAGGTGAGACCCATTTCTGTGATGTGACGATGTTTCCTTTCAGAAACACCGTTTTGTTGATGGGTATAGGGACAGGACAGTCGAAGAGAGATGCCTTGAGCTGCAAGGTAAGGTATAAAAGACTGATATTCCCCTCCATTATCAGTATGAAAAGCTTTTATCTTGTGATTAAATTGCAGTTCTACATGTGATTTGAATTTTAGAAAGATAGAAAAGGCTTCTGATTTAAGTTTTAGAGGATAGAACCAAGTAAATCTAGTGTATGCATCAATAAAGATAATGTAATATCTATGTCCCTCTGTTGATAGAGTTGGGGAAGGACCCCATATGTCTGAATACACAATTTCAAAAGGTGCAGTAACATTAATTGGATGATTTTGAAAAGGAAGTTGGTGTAACTTTCCAACTTTACAAGCATCACAAAATTTAAGAGTGTGCACATCAATTTGAACATTCATAGACTTGGCAATCTTTGATAGAATAGATGGAGAAGGATGACCCATTGTGGCATGTAGCACATTTGCATCTGCTTTTGTAATATAGGCAGCAGGGAAAACAGAAACAAAAGAAGAAGGTGCAACAGATGATGTATGAGAGACTTTAGGTGTTGTCTTGAGGTGGTATAGCCCATCCTGCAGAGTTCCCTTTAGAAGAATGGTCCCTGAAAGCTTGTCCTTAAACAAACAACCATTATCAGAAAATTCAACAACAATATTATTGTCTTTAGTAAGTTTAGAAATGCTTAAAAGATTACAGGTTATAGAAGGCACATGTAAAATGTTTTTAAGATGTAAAGGTGTAGAAGAAGCATTGAATTGAAAAGAAGATGAACCAGTGTTTGTGATGGGTAAAATATTACCATTGCCTACAATTAAATGTTCATTGCCAGTATGGTGAGTTGATGCTTAGATTCTGAATATCAGGAGTGACATGATTGGTTGCTCCACTGTCAACAAACCAGGTATGCTCGGTTGGTGGCTCAGATGATGGAGCTAATTGTGGAGGAACTATGTAGGAATTGGAGGAACCAGACTGGACATAGTGAGCTTGAGGTGAGTTGTTATACCCAATGTAGGTCTACACAGGTTAAGGAGAGGATCGCCAGGGCTGCTGAAGTAGCGGAGGGCCTTGCCAGTTCTGATTAAACCTTTTGTTGCACTACAGAGCAGAGTGATTTGGTTTTTGGAAAAGTTGACAGAACACTCTAGAGTTAGATCTGCCTCCTCTTCCTCTTGTGCCTCTGCCCCGTCCCCAATGTCTGCCACCAGAAAAGGTTTGTGAATGAGTGTGACTGGCAAGATTGGCAGATGGTGGTGAGATTTGAGACACAACATTCTGTTGCTCCAGACAGGTTTCATGCATGAGAAGAGAGCTTTGAACATCCTGAAAAGAAGAAAATGCCATAGTATTTGATAAAAAACAGACAATAGGATCATAATCTTGTCCTAAACCAGCAAGAGCACTAAGGATAAGCTCAGATTCAGGAACAGGATGACCAGCCAAAAGAAGTGAGTCACTAATGATTTTTATTTTCTGCATAAATGCACTGATAGTATCTGATCCCTTTTTAATTGAGGATAGCTGCTGTTTTAACTGTAGGACTTTGACCATGCTTGTTTGGGCAAACAACTTTTCAAGGGTAATCCACACTTCAACAGAGGATTGACAGTGAGTGATAAGGCTAACAATATCATCATCAACAGTGGACAATAGCCAGCAAAGGAGAAGTTGGTCAGATCTACGCCATAGGCGATACTCAAGATTAGGTTGAGATATACTGTCATTAGAGGGAAGAGAGGCAGCAGGAATTTCAGAAAAGGAAGAGATAAATTTTTCAAGTTCCAAGGCACAAATGGCAGCAAGAACCTGAGCTCTCCAAGTAATGTAATTGGATCGGGTAAGTTTGGTAATGGTAAAGTTTAATGATTTTGCAAGAGAGGGAAAATTGAGAAGCTGATCAGATGAAGAATCAGCAGTAGCAGTAGAAGAAGAAGGAGAAGCAGCCATAGACGTTTGTCTGTAGGGCTTTGATACCATGTAAATTTATAAAAAGGTAATGAATTGTTTATTTCTCTTCCTTCTACATGTGCACTGTCGAGGGAGAATATATATACAAGTGAAAATGACTACAGCTGTACAAGATCCATACGGTTACAACAGAAAATAACAAAAGGTACAGAGATGATATTTCTTCTAGAATATATTTGTTATTCCTTTGCTGTTGGGCCTGTAGTGTTGTGGGCTGATGGATTGGTGGAGGAGTTATCGGAGTTGTCTCTTACAGTCTTCATTCTGATATCAAATCCATAACAAAGTGCTTTCCCCAAGTCTTCATTCTGATATTTTTGTTTAAACAGTCCTTTCCGGGTGCTTTTGTCGATGGACGATACTTTTTCTACGAGTATTTGTGATTGTAAAGGGAAAATAATGTCAAAAACATTGATTTCTTACTATACGTGAGATTGGCATGTAAACATTGATATATAAAATATACTATATAATGGTCAAAATCAACTAGGATATGTTTAGACTCTGTATGAATCTGTTTCTAATCAAACTTCTGGGCTTTTTGTTCGAAGGCAAATGAATGTGGACATTAATATTAATAATAATAACATATTTTATGTTGTCAATTCAAAAAACAACTGATCTTTATAAGGATACAAGGGCATTGCCGTAATACTTGAATTACGAGTTGTTGTAACTAGGTCGATTAATAACTCAAATAAGTTTACCTAAACTTATATAAACAAAAGAGGACAATTATTTATTAAATTCAGAATTTTGAATACTAAATTACTGTGAAACAGATTTTGGATATTTCTTTTAACCATACAGTCGTATCTTACTTATTATCAAGAAGATATAAAAGCATGACTGAGAAAACCATATGAAGGAAAGACTAATTTCACCCCATCATCTATTGGCTGGCAATATCCAGCAAGCATTGGCAAAGTTCTTTAGGCTTAGTGAGCATGGCCATATGAGCAGCTCCATCAATTTTTTCACGTCTTGGTTGGGCAGTTCTCTATCATCCACTTCTGATAATCCTCTTTCAGTACACCATCTTCCTCACAGACCACGAACACGCGCTTCACAGATCCGTATTTAGTTTCTGTAAGCCAAGATTCCTTGTCCAAGTCATCCGAGAAGATCTTGGAAGGTCTTACTAATACCTTTGCCAATTCCAAATCCTGAAAGTTGAAGAAAACAATCCCTCAAAAAATGAGCAATAACAATAGGTTTGATCAGTTCCTATTTTATCAGTTTGACTCACGGTGATCTTCTTAACAGCAGGTGAACACGAGGAGAAGACCTGATTGAAGAGAATTAGGACACTTGCCTCAGGTTGGCACTTGGTGTAAAGCACGTTTGCTAAGTATTCTGGCCCAACAAGCCATGATATTGGAGGGCTTTCAGGGTTTTGGCCTGAAACTACCTCGCAATCGAGTGGTGAGTTTCCATTTCTTCTCATGATCTGACGTACATGTATGAATTCAACATGTTGAAAAGTTTGTTAGAACTGAAACTAGCATCTTATTCATAAACTTACTTCGTGTAAAAGAGTTGCCGGTGGGTTCACACAGCTGGGCATAAAGGCTGTGACAAAGACAGCTACCAAGATTTTCTCAGTAAATTTCTGCATGGCCAGAGAAATACTGAAGCCACCAAAGCTATGTCCAACCAAGATCACCTTCTCATATTCTGTAAGAGAGGCCATGAACTCCATTAATGGCTGAAGATACTCACTAATGGAGGTAATCTCATGTAGTTGTTTAGGATTGATGCCACTGCCACCAAGATCCAAAGCTGTGACTTGGTGGCCAGCTTGCTTGAGCAATGGCATAAGCTTATACCAGCACCAAGCACCGTGGCAAGATCCATGAACCAAAACAAAATGTTTCTTAGTCTCCATTTGTAGGAAGTATATTACTATATTAGCTGTAGGTATGCAAGGTTTTGCTTGTTTCTAAACGCGGTTTATAAAGAACTTGAATTACCATACAACATAAAATAAAAAGAAAAGATGCAACTCGAAATATCCGCCATTGCTTCTTTACAAAATTAAAGCTTTTCATTTCATGAAATGGTCATTGTCCTTTGTTTTTGTCGCAAATAAATAGCGAGTTTTAACTTGTTCGGATGTTAAAATGCACATAAATGGATTTGTAAGAGCTTAGCCAATGGTAAGAGGTCGGTCGAGAGCATTACTGTATCCGGATTCCACGAAGTATGACAAGATTCCATTAGGAATAAGGCAAAACTGAGACTTGCAGTTTGGAAATGAAACGAAGCGCCAATAAGCGGATAAGAACAATCATTATCTACAATCTTTCCTTCTCATATTACAAACATATTTTCCCAATAATAGCAATCTAAGACTACAGATTTGTGCTCCAACCAAAGAAGATGTTAATGAAAATGTCCCGCAAATATAAATTTGTCATCAACAGCATTTAGTATATGTGGCTTCAGCTGAGGCTGTTGTGTTTATATGTAACGAGCGAGTTAAGCATTACCAAAAAGAAAATGTCAACAAGATAGGTCAGAAATGGATAATAATGAACCCAAGTATAATTACAATTGGAGCCATTTAAGTAGTCAACAGCATAACCAATTCATTCGCCTCAAACCTATCGCTGTTCACGTTCAGAGCCACCAAACCACAACGGTGGTGCTTTAGACGGCAGTATTAAACCCTTTCTACAATGTCCACCGACTATTATAATCAGCCAAGTATTGTTGGATTTCCTGAATGTAGCATCCGCTTCAGCATGTCCATCCCAAAGGCAGAATCCGAGGAGCTGAGCAATGGCAGGACAGTCAAATCATGAGACTTCACAAAACTTCCTCAGTTAACTTTATTCCATAAAACCCTATTAAGCACTAATTGAATAAAATAAGTAACATGTTTCCTACAATAATATTTTCAAAAAAATGCCACCTTGCTGACTCCAAGCTCGAAGAATAGAAGATGGTTTTGGCTAGTGCTCAAGGTTGTTATGTTATAACAGGCTGCCCTCATTACAATAATTTGCATGACCTATACATATGAAGGTTAATCCTGACTTTAGTTAACAGATGAAGTCAAGTCTAGCCTACTTCACAGACTGGGGCCTTTAATCATTATCACAGCAATTAATTGCATGAAAAAAAAGTTTAGTTAAACGCAGAAAACATAGTAATCGGTGTTAAACTAAGAAATTGGTTTCACAGACTCTCCCACAGCAAAATCAGAAAGCTTATGACATGATACAATTGGATGCACCATAAAACATAAACTTTCTATGCTACAACTATAGCATGAAATGAAAATCTATTAAAAGAAAGAAAAAAAACATGGAAATTAGAGCCAATGTAGGTACCGAGTCACCCATAATCAGAGTATAAAGCAACTATGATGTCAGAATGTCAAGAAATCTATTCTGTGTTGATCACTTAAACGAGTTCAGATAGGCAAAAAGATGCATCAAATTATACAGAGTTCTAAATTGCCAAGATCAGAAATTAAGGCAGAATGGTAAATGGTTCAAGAGAAGCAATTCTCAAGTATTCACCCATAATATTGAATGACCAACAATGAAATGAATCTACTTGAAAACATTGATAACAGAGATAATGATAAACACTTATGCTCAAGCATGATGACATACCAAGAAATCTTAAGACACAGAAGGTTGAAAACAGGTAAGATGAAAGAAAGAAAAGTTGACACCAGGACTATATTATTAACTTAAGCCCAACTAGTAAGTAGAAACTATAGAATAAGAACAGAAGTAAGCAGCTTGTGAGGATAAAAGGAAAATAAAACGCAGCTGACCTAGGGATTGTAATTTCATAGGGGAAGTAGATGGCCCGTTCTGATATGGGTGGAAGATGATCCTTTTTCTCGTTAACAAATTTAATGATTTGGAATAAGACCTCACGAAGAGATGCTTCAAGTGCTGCCCTGCGAACACTCCTCTCCTCAGATGCACTTTCTACATTCACGAGTAGAAGGATGAAATAAAGAAAAGGCTTAAGAATTGAACTTCAACAAATCATCAAATCAACCAAATAACATGAAGGTACCTCCAGGGTCAACTACTACTTTCGAATGATGAGACTTTCCAGGGTGAGCCTTCGGATGTTGAGTTACACTCAAATTGATGTACCAGTTTTCCCAAAATAATCTTTCAGTTTTGTTGGTGAACCATGACTCTTTTTTACTTTTCAGTTCATAAAAAGAAAGACATATCTGCACCATTAGCTTGAAAATCAATAAGCAAATTTAATATTGTACAAAGACAACAAATTGCTATCAGTAGTAAAAGCAGAGCAGATGTTCTACAAAAATGATGCTCATGACAAAGCATGAGACATACATTATGCAGAGAAATAAAGTTTCCGTGATTAACTCTTCAAATGATGCATATGATGACTTAAGGCCTCAAAAGCAAACAAGGTTCCAATTTATCATATTCCATGTACTTCAGATAAATATTTCTCATGATTCTAGCACCAAATAACATTATACATGATAAACCAGAAGCTATGAGAGATTGATGGGAAAATAAACCAAAACATTGGGACGTTCTTAAAGAATGCTACAAACAATCGACCTGACTCTTCTTATTTGGGTGTTTGTCTACCCAACTTATGAATTGCTCAATCTTCTCATCTATTTTCTTTTCAAGATCGTCATCCCCGCATTGCACCTAAAAAAAACAGAACAGTGCGAAAATACAAACATCAAAAGCTTCCATCATCTTAAAATGCCAGTCCTTAAATGTAGAGAAAGAAATGATTACAAAGACCAAATAACAAAAAAACTACTTTTTTTTTTTTCTGGAGACAAGTCCATCATTTTTTCCGCACTAGTCCTTCTCCCAAGCTTTTTACTTTCAACAAATTCATTACCAAAAACTATAAAGCGTCAAGTCCTGGAACTATATCTGCGCAAGATGAGATGGGAAATTAGAGTCACTTACGTATGTAATGTCAAAGAGTTCCAAGTCAACGTCTCTAGGGCGGACAAGACCTAAAGCTCGATGAAACACAATCGTGTGTAATATGCCTGCACATAATTCAGACAATAAAACTAAAACCCCAAACACGAAAAAGTAACTCAAGAAATCACTAATTCACTGAGTCTGAGGCCAGAAATCGATTCACTTAACATTGCTTTGCAGAAGTAAAAGGTAGTACATATTAAAACGCGACAATTGGTACAATTAAAAGGCGACAAGAACAGCACTTACAACGTAGAACTTCCCGTATCTCAAAGTGCTCCACTTCCTACATACATTTTGAACAGTCCAACCAAGTCATACAAACAAAAAGGAGAAAGAGTAGAAGGCGCAAAAATTCTTGATCGGACCTCCGATCAGGGAAATTACTCTGTACTTAAGATAAAATTACCAGTTCTTTGAGTTGACAGACTTCGCAGTTCATGGCGGCAGGCAAAGTAGAAAACCCGTCAAACTCAGAGGTCTTGGAAGATGAAATCGTAAAGTTGGTGGTGAACCGCGGTTAGATACTGGAATGAGTTTCTCGCCGACGGAGGATGTTAGTAATCGATGATGTGGTGTGGTGTGGCGTGTTGTACTGAATCTCTGCTCCTCATTGCAACTTCTCTCCGAAATACCACTTTTGCCCAGGCCTCACTCAGGTTGGACTGTTTGTATCTTGGGCTTGACCCAACAAGGACTAGAGGATTGGGCCCATGTATTTCAGAATTTTATCGTCTGCAATGCCACTGACCATCTAGCTACGCTACATCTATTCTTTTTATATTAATTTAATAAATCGTCGAAATAAATAGGAAAGGTAAAAAAATATAGATTTATTTACCCATGTCAGGAGCAGATTGCATAAAACGACAGATATCCATTTGCCAAGTATGGTGTCAGAATAAAGTGGCGTACCGCGTGATGAAAGGACGAGAGTGCATAATATACACATCAATTTCCTCGATCATACTAAAGCCGGTACACTTACTTTTATTGAAATGATTGATTATCTTCAAACCAGTTCACCCAAAATTGACCCATTGCAGGCTCTTGTCACTCTTGATTAGGTACAGTTACATGCACACATGAAGCTAATTGTGGTTTATACCAAAACTGTGATAACAAACATGCATTTAACACGCGATTAATGATTCCTTAAAATGTCTACATTTTTAATTATTAATATGAAATTCAACTTATTGCTTTAAAAAATTAACACGCGACGTTACAATTATTAGAAAATTTTAGATATCTAAATACTATCCATATCATAAGAATTAAGATATTATTCACAAAATATTTAAATAAAGATAAATAATTTATAACGTAAAGGTTAAAATTCAAATATGTAGTAATTATAATAAATTAAAATTTATGATTATAATTAGTTTGATTCACTTATAAATTCTCATTAATCTTCTTGTTTTGTATATCAAAAAATAAATTTAATCATTAAAGAATAGAGCTTCTCATGATTTTGATTTTATGAGTATTAAGTTACAAATTAATATTTATAACTTATAGTTGGTGAGTGTTAGTATTATAACATTTTTGTACTCATTATAATATTTGTGTATCTTATTTCTTCTAATCTTAATTAGGTTGCGGTCTTACTTCACCCATATAATTATTCCAATTTGTGGTATCAGAGTCTAATCAGAATGTATATATCTACTTATTATATGCTTTTCGGTTGTCATTATAAGTGGCCCTTCTACATCAAAAAATAAGTTAGATATTATTCACCCTTAGAAAGTACTAAGAAGTACTCACATATACAATTGTTATTTATGTAAACTAGTGGGAGCAATTTCTATTAACTCAATATAGTTTGAGATAAAAGTAATGATAATCAAATTGAAAAGTGCAAAGTGCAAAGGGAATAATTTCTTGCTATGAAAGTTGAAAATGAGTCATTTTCACAAAGAATAATTGGCTTATAGCAATTAGTGGAAGCCCAAAGAACTTCAATAACGATACCAAATGAAATGAATATACATAAATTTTATTACAAATCTTTACCTAATTTTAGTTGATGAAGTCTTATCAAGCGTAAAGGAGAAGAAAATAACAAAAAAGTCATAGAATAATCTTACAAAGTTGAACGAAGTCAAGTTGCTCTATGATAAAATTTTCCTTAAGAGAAACTTTAATACTCTTTGGATGATGGAATCCACTCTAATTATCGAGCATATTAATATTTTGAATACTTTATTCTCTTAAGCTCATTTTGTTGGGTTATACAATAGAGTCACATGAATATACTGAAGTTCTACTTCAAAGTCTATATAATTCTTATGATCAACTTATCATCAACTTAACTAATAATCTTCTTACAAATGACCTAGTCTTCAATAATGTTACAATAACAATTTTGGAGGAAGAAATTTAGTGCAAGAATAAGGAGATAAGTAGTCTAGTTTCTAAAAAGTTGAAGCCTGAATGGTGATAAGAGAAAGAATAACAGTAGTAGCAACTGTAATAAGAGCTGAGTATGTGACAACAATCTAAGGGCTAACATATTTTTCACAATAGCAAGACCATTATAATTGACTCTATTTAGTTCACCACCATTAAGATGGTACCTAAAAAGATATTTATGTATATTTTTTCAATCCATTTTTTTTAAAAAAAATGGGATTTATATCATAATCAAGTATTTCTTCTTTTTAATATATTCAAAATATTTTTGATGATTATTTTATATTTATATAAATATAAATTATATATTAAAAAGAAATAAATAAATTTTAAAATGAAACAAAAATATATATTTTATATAGATATATGGAAAGATCAAACTAATGACATATATAATACTTAAATTGACTTATTGTCTTTACAATCTAACGATATATATATAGATTAAAAAAGAATGAAATAGTGTTTTGTTTTTGTTAGTCAATAATAAATAAATAAGAATTTCCAGTTATATCTTGTGAAAACAAACTTCTTTTGTGGAAGAAATTATTTACTTTCTTTTACCAACAAAGTATGACCCAAATAGGAGCCAAAAATGCTCAAAATTAAAAGGTAAGAAAAATTTTAAATACTATACTTATGACAAGAAAGGTTACCTAAAAATGATTATTAGAATTTATATAAGAAAAATTCTAGTCCTTAAGAAAATTTTACAATTACTACAATGATGACAATGCTTTATATTGTAAAGTAGCAACAACAATTTAAAGAAGGAAGTCACTAATTGATACATGGCTCTTCAACTTAAGAATTTATTTTCATAGGATCTTTAGAAGGGAATGGTTTCATCATTGTAAACCTATTTCAAAAGGATCTATGTACAATTGTGGAGATTATCCTCTAAAGATTGTTAGTATTGGAACCATCAAATTAATGATGTGTAATGGTTTTGTATTGTTTAGGAAGCACAAAGGGTTTGAAGAAGAATTTGTTGTCCTTAGGATGACTAAATCATCCTGGGTGTAAAATAGAAATTGTTAACAAGATTTTAAAGATAATTTGAGATACAATTGTACTTACAAAGGGAGAAACAATAGGTGAAAACTTGTACAAGTTAAAACGAGACATTAATAGAAGCAAAAGCACATGAGATCTTCAATATTATAGCATTAAAAACTTAGGCATATATCTAAATAAGGAATGAAGATACTTGTTAAGTGAAAGTTATTCCTATAATCATAGAGGTATCACTACATTTTTTATAAACATTGAGTTACAAGTAAGCAATATTGTGTAAAATTTAAAATAACAAATTCAAGAAGCAAGGTTGTTCTTGTTCTTGAATTGGTTTACTTTAATGTAAGGTAAACACCAATTCCTTCCTTAAGAGAAGCAATGTACTTCGTCTTTTTCAGTAATAATTATTTAAGGAGGGTGTTAGGTATACTTAATGAAAAAGAAAACATATGTGTTTCCCATTTTCAAAGTTTTTAAAGAATGTATTGAACTTGATTATGGTAAAAATATCAAGTATTAAGGATGAAAATAGAGGACAATATACTATAAATTAATTTGATGCATTTCATAAGAAAAAATACATCAAAGGACGAACATTGTTATGTAAATTCCTCAATAAAAAGAGAGGCAAAGTGAATAAATAAAACTCTATTAGAAAGAATAAGAACAATGTTGAGAGTTACAGGCCTAGATAAGTTTTAGATAGAAACAATCAATAATGTCTAATATAAGTGGATAGATTTCTATTAACTACCATTAAGTTAAAGATCCCAATGAAAATTTGGATTAAGAAGCCAATGGATTAGTCTAACATTTATGTATTTAGAAGTCTTGTGTACGTGATATATAACACTAAAGAAATCACAAAGTCAAGACATCACTTATGGGATCTATTGATAGAGTGAATAGCTATCACATATGGGATCTCACTACCCATAAGCTTGATGTTAATAGGGACGTCACCTTTACAAAAACAAATTTACAAAGGAAAGAAGAAAACAACATCACTTCACAAAAAGTTTAAAGACTATAATACAAATGAAAAGGATTTTGAACAAGAGGATTTCTTTTGAAGCATCAAAGCAAGATTTTCAAGAACAAGTTGATTTTGAAACTTTAAAAGTTTGTCGATTAGATAGCATAAAAGACTAAAAAATTGGAACTTGAATTATATAATATAGGGCAATATGGCAATTTCCTTTTAATAGAGGATAAAAACCAATTAACCTTTCAAGAATTAGTTAATAATTTAGATGTCTCTAAATGGATGACAACAATACTTAAAGCAATTGAAGCTTCTCATAAAACAAAAGTTAGAAACTTGTACCATTATAAGAAAGAAGAAAGCCATTTGGAAATAAATACGTCTTTAAGATCAAGCAAAACGGTGACGATCAAGTAGAGCAAATATTGTGTAAGACTGATAATGAAAGGATATAGGAAAAGCCAAGTCTTATTCATCATTTTAATGTCGCAACTCTCTTAAAAAGATAGGTTAGTTGTTTAGGATAATTTAAGAATGTGTTAAAGAGTAATGTTTAAACTTTAAAGAAGTAGGTTAATTTTCAATGTCCTTCTTCAAACATACTTAAATTTTTTAGAGACATTTTAGATTTATTCAATTTTGGAAAATATTCAATTTCTATTTCATATTTGAATTAATTTTCTTTGATGTTTTCAATTCTTTTCAACCTTTTTCTGTTTCCTCTATATATACTTTGATTCCTTATGTCAAGATCACAAGTTAACTCTCCTTTTTTAGGTTAAAATTATAATGGAAAATATGGAATTATCATAAAAAGATTCAATAAACTTAGCATCATCTACTCATGGTAAGTCTAATCTAATATGGAATTATTTTTCTTCTTCTTAACCATTTAATGGGAATATCTAATATAATTGAATGTTTTGTGGTTAAATAATTAAAGGGGGAGGAATTTATAGAATGAAAGAAAATCTTGTTGCTATTAAGGGTAATATTGCTTCTTGTAAAAAAGTACCATTTGATGTACATAGGATGATTAGAAATTATTCGCATCAAAACAATAAAAAATAAAAATAAAAATAAAGTGGCTCATGATATATCTTTTGGAAATGATAAAGCATTACAACTATTAGATAAAGGAGAAAGGAAAGCTACTATTAACATAGATTCTTATTTTCCTCTAAGAACTATTTGGTTCTCAACCTAGTTTAAATAGTAATTTGGTTGATAAGGATATTATTTTGTGATATAAACAAGCATGAGCTAGATTGTTTTATCATTCATATATTCCATTAAATGCTTAAATTCACCATACTTTTAAGAAGTAATAAATGCTACAACAATGATAGGTTCAAGATTTAAGGTACCTTCTTATTATGAGATTTGTGTGCCTTTGCTTCAAGATTTAAAAAAAGAATTTGAGTTGGTTTCAGATACATATAATCCTAGCTGGGAACCAACATGATGCACTACTATGAAAGACGAGGAAACTGATCAAAGACAAAGAACCTTGATTAATTTCTTGGTTATATTGGAACAACTTTGATCAAGTCAGTTGGTGCTTTTGAGATAGTAAAAAAGTACGAATGCTTTATCTAAATTATTTTATGAAATTGTTGAGTACGTTGGATCAAAGAATATTGTGCATTTTGTTACAAATAATGCTACTAATTATATATCAGTTAGGTACTTCTTATAATCAAATTGTGGGCATATTTGTATGCATTACTCATTACATAAATATTATTTTAAAAGATATTGGTGATATGAACTATATTTCTAGATACGCTCACGTGCATCTAAGATCACAATTTTTGTACATAATCATATTACATTTTTGTCTTGGTTAAGAAAGTAAGAAGATTGGTCGAGATCGTGCATCCTGATACTAAGTTTTCAACTAAATTTATTACTTTGAAAATGTATATGAACATAAACAACTACTTCAAAATTTAGTGGCAAGTAAACATTTATCCAATCATAAGTTACTAAAGAGTGTAAAAGAAAAAGAAGTTTATGCTATTATTCTTGATAATAAAATTGGGGACGCTTGCTTGATCATTGTGAAGATTATGACTCTCTTTATAAAGTTTGTCAAGAATCGTTGACTTAGATAAGAAGTCATCTTTGGGGTATATATATGGTTGTATATATAGAGCTTGCAAAACAAATATAAGTCTTTTTAAAGAAAAAGAGAAGTTGTATAAGTCTTATATAGATATTATTAACTGATGATGGGATAAGCATCTTAGTCAAAGGATCCACTTAGTAGCTTAGTTTCTTAATCCTTATTGCTTATATAGTGACGACATATGCACAAATGATATTATGGGTAGTCTCTTTGAAGTGATTGAATGTAAACATATTTTCTCTATTAAAGAGCAATCACGGGCAACAAATAAAATTAAATTGTATCATAAAGGTTTAGAGAGTTTTGCTAGTTCATCTATAAAGAGAGAACTTATGATTAAAAAAATTCAGCTCAGTAATTTTTTATACTTTTAATTCATCTTTTAATCATTAATAATATATAATTTTAATTCTCATAATTATTAATTTAAAAAATAGATGAGTGATGGGTAATTATTCGATAAAAGTGCACAAACATTGAGAAAACTCACTATTAGATTACTTAATTAATCAACTTTTACATCAGGTTGTGAACGTAATTGGAGCATTTTTTAACATATTTATACAAAGAAATGAAATCATTTGAAACATCAATGACTCAATGACCTTGTTTATATTATAATATGAGAATGAATAATATGTATTTTATTAATTTGTTTTTATTTTTCACTATTTTAATTTTAATTTTTCACTTTATAATTTCTCTATTAGGTATTCAGGGCACTTAATAAGAAAAGAATGTATGATCTAGTTGATATCGATTGTATTAATCATACTGATTTTTGGATTGAAGAAGAAGAACCATCGACTGATCTTAATTACAACAAACTTAAAAGGCTATCTATGAAGAAAATGAATATGTCACAACAATTGAATTAAGAACATCTACTAATGATCAATTCATACCTTATTTTGATCATATTTAACCTAAAAGTACAATCTATTACAAATGTACAATTGAGAATAATTTCAGACATTGTTAATTTGTAATTTATTTGAATGCAGTAAAAAAAGTTTATGTAAATATTTTGAATGAAAGTGTAGCTTACAAGTCTTTACATAACGTTAAATAATTTAGAACTTTTGACAATGGTGAGACACAACCTCCTTCAAAAATACAACTTTAATTTTTATTGCTATTTTAAGTTTTATATTAGATTTATATTTAGTTTGAAGTATTAGATTTGATTTATTATTAATTTATTATACAATAATAAACATTGGAGTATTATTTTTATTTCAATAAAATATTTTATTTTTGTAATTTTTACTTCTTGCTTATTATATACTAATTTCATAGTGATTTAATATTAATTGAACCTTTAAATTTAAACATTTCTTTTGACCGGTTTAATATCCTTTTTAAAACATTGCTTAATACCCTTCAATTCCAATTTATCAATATTCATTTTTACAAATTTGTTGAGTTTAGGTCAATTCATTAAGCCTACCACAAATTGAGTCCATATCAATAGTGCACTCTACACATGTGAAAGTCTCGAATCTAAAAACTTTAATCTGATCAAAAACTGTTGGACGTACCTTAACACATCTTATCGATTTTCGATATAAGTCCGCGCCATCCTTTGTTTCGTCTCGTGATAATGGTTGCAGTGCTACAGATCGAGGAATCTTTGGGACTGAAAGTTGGAATATTCTTGAACTTAGAAGCCGGTCAAGTCTATGCGAGCATTGGGTGGGACTTGGTGTAAGAAAAAGCTAAATCATCATGCAAACCTAACTTTATGTTTAATTTATTTTATTGTAAGTGCCATGCCATTCAATTAGTGTGTGATGGGATGCGATCTTCTTTTCCAATAATTTTAAGGTGGGATCCATAGGAAAGGAGTTTTGTAAGAGCATAACACCAATAGACGTGATTTCTTATTAACATTATCTCAATATTATTATTGCAGTGTCAATGTTAAGAACCACGTAAATCTTTTCAACATGATTATGGAATAGCACGAAAAGATTTTGTATTGCAATTTCCTATGATTGTTGGGATCTTCAATGAAGATCACTGTATCACTCGTATGCTTTGATCACATTGAAATGAACTCACGCCTTTAATTTATTGAAGAAACACTAGCACATGAATTGGATTATTTTATTGCTAAGGCCTGCATAAAATTTGCAAACTCCTATACAGAACAAAATCTAGTCTTGATATAAGAGACTGTCTTTGGATTCAGTCACCATAGGCCTTCGAGCATGGCCGAGCGCTGTCATTGACAAGTCAGGAAAATTCTCTGTGCATGCCAATAGAAGTTAATCAATCACTCAACTCTTTGGCTTAGGATTAACATTCCAAGCTCTCCAATAATAAACAACCCACGTGCTTAGCTTCGTACAGAGACATGATCTGCGCTGGTCCTGCAGGATGGATCTTGTCCATGGTAGCTTTTGTCAGGTTGAATCTCTTCATTGGAATTCCAACCTCTGGTGGGGGTGACCTATTCGGTTGCATTTGCTTAGGGATGGCCCTTAGCTCTATAGTAGCTAACTAGGTTGTGGGCATTGGGAAACATGTCCATTTTTCACTTTTCAATGTATTGTCTTTTTATTGAATTTGTACTTCTTGAAAATTTGCATATCGATTCACCGTCTTACCTATAATTATATAAAATCCAAGGCAAATCAAGAGTTAAGTGCATAAACTATTTCATTCGGAACTACACATATTTTCATTACGCCATTTTTAACAAAAGTTTTAAATGTTCAAGAAAATTAACTTCGTTTTCCCCACTAGTAAGATTCAAATAAAAATAATGACGTAAATAACAAATTTATCTAATTATTAAATCAAACTCTATAAAATTTTACCAAATAAAATATTAGCTAATCACTGCTAAGAAAACATATTAGTCTAGGTGTGACAGAATAATTCAACAATAACAACACCGGTAGAAATCCTGTTAAAGCATTGAGTTTTGAGAGATTTAGTAATATACAACTTTATCTCTAATTAATAAAAAGACTATCTCTCAATACGAATCTGCAAACCGACTTGGAATTAATTAGAAGCTGATTTATCTTATTTCAAGTTTTTAACCTTTACTAGATCAGTGTGAGAGCCAAGCTGTAGAATTTATCTAAATCATTTGAAGTGCAGTGCAAAAACTATCTTGCATGTGTAGGTTTGTTTAAGTTTCTAGTTACTACTTAAGACAAGAACGAGACCAATACCTACAGGCCATTAAATCTTAGTTCCTCGTACTAGCATGACGACAGGCTAAATTAGTTGAGCTAGTCTTTGGATGGAACCAAAATCAAAATCCATGTTTTGGTTCTTTCATTTGGTGCATAGGATTGAGATACAGCCAAAGGCAGTGGCAGTGGTCAAAGTAAGATAGCCGTACCAAATGCATTATTGGATAAAGGAATGTACCCATTCCACTCTCCACTAGCCACAGAAAAAGAAGATTAAAGAAAAAAGTATGAGAGTTGAGAAGTCCTAGGAAAGCAGTATTTGCCGCCTAATGGGAAACACGGAGAGGGGTCCATGTAGAATGTGGGTGTCATGCAATGTACTATATATGGTTGCCATGTCATATCATTCTCCTGGGTGGCACATAATGGCTACCAATTTATGGCGATTTAAACGGTGAATTTAAGCTCTTTTAGAGTTTTTAATTAAAAATATTAGAATTATAACGAGAAAGATTGTAATTTATTTTAATTTAAAATAATTAATATATTAAAATTATATATATTATTTAAATTAAATTTATTATACAATTTTAAATTGTTAATTTGGCAAATAATTTATTAACATATTTAATTTATAACTTGTTACAAAATTTTAATTTAATATGCACCAAAATAAACACTCCAAGATTTCATATTAATTCATCAGTAGTTAACAAGATAATCCATTGAAATTGATGATCACGTGTCTTAGATATAGTTTTATTAGTATAGTTAAACGAACATTTCTTCTATAGGATTCATGATATCGCATTGATTAATACTTATAAAAAAATGAAAAGATATATTTATTACGATAGTTTGTATAATTTCAAGTATGATAATAAATACATAATTTTGACCTATCTTTTTTTAATAATTAATGTTTCAGAGGAATCTCTTAATTTTTATAAATTTTAATTTTAAGGCCATGATCATCTAACATGTCGATAATATATTTTAATTTTCTTAATTTCGCCAATATATCATGAACCGAAAAGGAGCAATGTAACCTTGCCTTGATTTGTATTGAGCTTTTAATTCTTCGCATAGTATGTGTGAAGCCTGTTGACTAGTCAAATTTATTAGTCTCCAACTTTATAAATACGAAAACAAAAATTTTCGAATACACCTAAAAAGTAATAATAAAACAGTTAGGCTCTGGTGATAATTAGGCGGGAAATCAATCAATCGTGTTAGGAAAAAGGAAAGCTGTTGATAGTGACTGCCCAACGTTGGACAGGTCTTACTGAGAATTGACGGCGACTAGATTGGGCTGCCCAAACTGCCAGAAGGGTGGAGGATAATCAGCTCCTGTCTTGTCGTTTTCTGCTGCCCGGTCTGAGTCAGAGAAAGTCGGGCAACACGTTCTGTGCCTGTCTCCGGACGGCACGCGCGGTCAGGTATGTATCTATCTTTGTACTTATAACATACCACCCCCCAAAAAAGTAGCATATTACTTTTAGACCCATAAATTAGAATAATTCTCAATGTTATTTCTTTTGAAGACAAAGTTTACAATGTTACTCTAAAGCTAGATTGCCATTTGTGGTTATCAGGTAAAATGTTTAATTGATTAATTCTAACTAATCTAATAACACAATAGACCATACTAGTCTAAGCTCAAGTTTGAAGAAACTTTCTAAATAAATTCACTTATGTGAACAAAAATAGGTTCAAAAAGAATTCTGAAGCTACTGTGCTAATTCCATTAATGAAGGATTTTCAAATATTACAAAAATAAAATTTTAAGTATACACAATAATTTATAAAGTATATTTATGAATAAACTACTTAATGTATGAATAATTAAAAAAAAGGTGATAGAATTGAATTAAGTAATAGTTTTAGGAATTCCAACTTAAAGGGGATCCAAATGTTCTACCTCTTGAGAATTGTGAACTTTCCATATTGATCTTGCTGGAACCAAAATTAAGATTACGTTATTGAATAAGATAAGCCAAAGGGGAAAGGTGCAGAATTGTGGACAGAAGTAAGAAGACAGGTATATTTACTTTTGCAAAGACATAAAATTTCTTTCACACGTTGCTTTTAGCTTTCTTTCTGCACTCACATTTCGTTTTCGCCTCTGCCGTGTGGTGGGGGGCTCCCTGTTATGTTCAATCTACAATGTGTATGACGAGCAGTCAACGTTTTGTTAGTACTACCAAGGCACTGTGGTTGTAATATGCATCTCCTTTTTTCCAGCAAACTTGAACAGGCTGCAGAATTATTCAACATTTGTGGCTATTTTGGTCTACTTCTAGCGTTGTTTCCAATAGAAACCTTGTTTTGGGGTTCAACTTATGTTTTCTTGATTTACTTTTTAAAGCAAGTACTTGCTTCGCTTAACTTTAATTTGTTATCACTTCAACAATTTCACATTTACTTCGGTCTATAGATGAATTATTTAAATTAATCTCAAATTAACTTTGTACTTGATTTCGTGTTTCTAGGGTTATTGAAAATTTTAATTTTAATTTGTTGGCAAAGAGAAGGATTTGTAATTAGTTAACAGATTCCCAGGGTCTTTGTCAAAACAATTAGACCAATATCTTCCGTTCTCGTGGTGCACTATAGTGTATACGGTACTGTTATGTCTTGTCTTTGATTGTAAGATATTCATTCAATAATTAGCATATGTCTCTGTTCATGACAAGGAAAACTGGAAGAATCCCACTAATATCCTTATCTTTACGTTCATGGACATTTCATAGAACTTGATTGTTCGAAATGGACAGTTGCCTTTTTTTTTTTTTTTACTAGTTGTCAACAACAAAGAATATTGATTAATTAGTGTGAACATGAAAGTATTGAGATTGATTAATCCCAACAGATGAAACATAGTATTCCATTTGTATTAATTTAACGTAGGTAGGTCCAAAAGTTAATTAGTTGGTCCAAAAGTTAATCTGTTTACTATACGTTCTTAGTTTTTTTATGTCAAGACGAGGTGGATTATGAGATGAAACTGGGCAATAAGGGATTGGTCAAATAACATATTATCTTGCAATCCAAGTGATAAGATTTAGTCCACACGACTAATGATCTCCATGTTGATCGATGGTGATTGAAAAATGGTTCCACATATTCGAGACATGTAGGCCCTTTTATTTACCCCATGGCTCAATCCATCTAGTTTCTCTTTTCACACATCTACTTTAGTTACCATTCACACGATTGACGCTTATTAACACCCTCACTCCACGTAAATGGAAGGTGGTAATTAAGTTCACACTAGTTTTAACGTTGACTGTTGAATTGAACACTTCTAACAGAAACTTTACCATCAAAGAAGAAGATAAGGGTTACATCACAGGTGATTTCTCAATTTGTCTTATGTGCCCAGTGTTTGGTAAAACAGTGTAGATATAAACCCAATTACATCTAGTCTTCAAGTCCAAGTCTAGCTTCTTTTGAATCTTTTTTGTGTGGTTCTCTTTAGTCCGTCGTTTTATGAAATTCCTCTCTAGCTTACTGCAGAACATCTTTCATATAACTAATATGCTTTGACTTAGTACAGTAAAGAGTTGAGTCAAGAACTAAGAATCAGATACTCAATAAAAGTACAAATTATGGTATGTTACGGTACATATATAGTAATTGACCCAATTAAAGTAATTCTAAATTGTAATAATTCTTAATAACCATATAAACAACACTGGGTCTGCAATCATTTTGTACACACAACTTTGTTTTTTCGATTTAGTTTGAGGATAGTGGTAGGTACGATGGGGAACTGAACATAATAGCTTAAGACACCAACTACCATAGAAGAGCTTTTTTCCCATAAAGAAATTAGAACATGTGTTCAAACTCAATTTTCTCCTCATTGAGTTAGCTGAAATTTACAATTTGCACAAATTAATATTAACTACAACATGACTCAATCCTATCCCAACAACTTATGGTTGTTGAAAAGATCCCACGTTGTCACCTTCACTTCAATTCACATATGATCCGCTTTTTGGGTTGATCTTGTAGTCATTTAAGAGGAAAAAATTGTCCATGGATAGTTCTACCACAAGCTTTCCTGGAAATTGCAAGATACTTTACTTTTTTTTTTCCAGGAAAGCTGATGAAAGCATAAAATGGTTTTGAAGCAATGAACTAGATAAATGTATTGAAATTTCTCAGAAATGATCATTTCTCTACTGCCACAAGCATGATGTCCAGCATCCAAGCAAGATGATTCATGCCAATCAACTTTAATGCACATATTTAAAATCAATAATTAAACACGTGTAAATCATTATCTGTGGATTTAGGGTCACTCATAAATGTGTATAATTAAGTAGTAGCACACTCACGCACACTCCCTTACAATGGTTGTCATATCCTGATCCTGCTGTTGTCTGTAGGGAAAGCTAAATTCAAGCCATAACTCTCGGGGCAGTGGCTTTATAGTTGAGGGTAGGGACAATTGGCTTTACACGTTTTTCCATGCGATTTGCCCTCTCCTTGAACTTGTAATGATGGATTTTGAACAGCATCTTGAGGAAGGAAACACAAAGCCCCAACAAAGATTATTCTTTTAGAAAACTTGATTACTATAATCATTATAAATTCTCCCTACTCCACTCACTCGAGTCTCAGTTTATTTATGTCAAGAAAATCGTATGCAGGTATGATGCAACATATCATATGGACGATCCTAATTACGAAAAAACCCATCATCTTATTGGTAAAGACCAATCCTGCACTGTTTTTCCCTTATTTCCTTATCAATTACAATGAAAAATTATCTCAAAATAAAGAGTTTGAAAGATGATGATGTCTAACTTAGTATACCGTTCTCTAATTGATTTGAGTTTCAGCTACCCAAAAGAGAAAAAAATTAAATAGAGATCAAATAGATAGATTTTACATGAAAATGATAAAAAAGAAAAAAATATTTGTCATGCGAATATGAAATTATTGCTTAATTGCTTATATTTAAATTCAAAAGAAAACCTTATAATCGATCATCTACAGCTATTGATCGTTTTTCTGACTATTATGGAATCATTAGCATAATAATGGTTTCTCTTGTTGAATACTTGAATATGAATTTCGGATGAACACAAAGGGTACACTAGGCAACGAAGATAACTCCATTCGCTAGCCTCTAAAAACCACCTACCACAAACTTCCAAATCCAAAAGCACTTGTTTTTATGTGATTAGATTAAAGGTGGCTGCTTTAAGATTGTAATGTCTATAATAGAGTTCCCATCCCTCTATCATCTATTCCTTTACACCCACAAACACACTGGCTGCCAACAAAGCCACATTCAACTGAACTTACAAAGGCAAGTCATGTTTCCACCTACATCTTCTCTTTCTCTAATACATGGAACAAAATCTACTTTCTTTCTTTAGCTTTACCCACTAACAAAAGAGAAAAGACTCAACTTCTTTGCTTTTCTTGTTTTTGGATTGTTGTAGATCCACAAAGTAGTAAAGATGATTCAAGAGCTCTTGGGAGGCGCTGGTTTAATTGGAGGAGAGAGGAAAATTCCAACCATTTTAGAGGGCACACCTTCTGCTTCTGTTTCTCAATCTCCTTCACCTTCTCCATCTTCTTCTTGCTCTTCAACAAGCACCACTACACCTACCACTGCTGCTACTTCTTCAGCTTCAGAGAACTTGAGATGTCCGCGATGTGATTCTACAAACACCAAGTTCTGTTACTACAACAACTACAATCTGACTCAGCCTCGTCATTTCTGCAAAACTTGTCGCCGGTATTGGACTAAAGGCGGTGCTCTGAGGAATGTTCCAATTGGGGGTGGTTGCAGAAAAAACAAGAACACGAGCGTATCTGCTGCATCGGTTGGGAAACCTAGCACTAGCAAGATGAAAACTTTCGCGTCTGAGATTGGAAGATCAGGTTTTGGAAATGGGTTTGCTCATGAGCTTTCGTCTAGCCCAATTATGTGGTCTTCACCTCAAAGTTCTCATCTTTTTTCCCTACTTAGAGGCAACCAAAACCCTAACCCTAACGCTAGTGCACTATCTAGTTCTATTTCTGTGAAAGAGGAAGGTGGTATAATCGGAACTCACATGTTAACTGAACCAACAGTTACAACAGTTGGGCTAAATGCTCGAACCCTATGCTTGGATCCTCTCGGCCAAGTTCCTTCTCTTGGTCTTTGTAGCCCTTTTTGGAAAAATTGTCAAAACCAAGTACAACAGCATCATCAAAATGGTTTCATAGTTGATGAAGCTCAAAACTCAGGGCTACAAGAACTGTATCAAAGGCTCAAGTCATCGACTAATTGTTATACTGAGAACCCTCAGGTTGTTCTAGGAAATGCAGCTTCTTCATCAACGTCAGCATCTTCAACGATATTGGAGTCTGCTCAGGTGGCTGGAAGTGAACTGGGTTACTGGAATCCGGCATTTTCATGGTCTGATCTTCCCAACTAATGGTGCATATCTACCCTTTAATTTTATTTTGCTTTATATTATGTTTTTAAATCTTTCCTTCATTTCTCTAGGATGTTACATTGGGGTGTGGTATATGGATATGGTCGTAGGATCACAAGTTTCTTTCTGATGTCTTAATTATGTATGGGGTGTTTCTTAAGGTGTGTTTTTAACTTTTGAGGCTGTACCAACTACCAAACCAAGGACCAAGAAGTGGTAAAGGTAGTATATATTAGTGCTTCTTTAGTACTGACTACTCTTAATCCTGAAGAGTGAATCCATTTTTGCATATATATCAGCAATTGTTCCCCTTCTTATCGTCGGAAACTGTCCCAAAACCACCGGAACTGAACTTTTTGTGGGTTCATATTCTTTGAAGAAAGAAAGACGAAAGATTTATGAGGATATAACTTAGAGTTCTGCTAGGTTTTTAGCATAAAGACATCAAAACCATTTCGTTCCTAGTAAGAATAAAGATCGTAAGTGTATAGTAACGCCGTGACATGAGACTAAAATATCAAAAAAGAGTAAAAACCTTCACATGATTTTACTGAATGTATTCCTCTAGGTTGACCCCAACTTTAGTGCTGGTTCAATTAATTTTTCATATATTATATGAGGAGATGGGTAGTGGTATGCTGCTGGGTGACATAAACATGAAGAATCTTTCATGAATTTGTATTGAAGATAAATGGGTGTGTCTTAAAAAGCAGCATTTGGGAACAGTTTACCAGAAACAGCAATTTGATTCTGACAAGGTTTGGAAAGAATGATTCCGCTATGCAGCCTTATCTAATTAAAGCCATTGCCTCTCTCTTTCTTTCTGTTTCTGGCTCTGCTGTTTCCATTCTCTTGGAAACAGACGCTCCAAGATTTTTCCCGTTTCACAACAACTGCAGTTTAGTCATCAGCAGCAGCTAAGTCCCTATCCGTATTGCTCACCCGATTGTATCATTTCGCGTCAGTCATATCATATAGCTCCAGCTTAGTTATCTCTTTAATACGTATCTGTAATACATTATTATATGATCGGATTCAAACGAAAACTTTCTTCCTGCATTAGTATTGACAAAGAAATAAACTTTTGCACTTCTCGATATTCCAAAAAAGGGTAATTTAAATCGGAGCCAATATTGCAAGGTAAGGAGAAATTGCATTCTTACTTGATGGCCATTTTTGGGATCCCTTCCTTTCGTTTGAAAGTCAAACTTTTTATCTTAATAATGTAGCTTAACTTTGAAGTAGGCATCAATTACAATGTTGATTGAATAATTAGGGTGAAGAATATAGTAAATTAATAACTTCTATCATATAATAAATTTTTATAATTTTATCAGAGCGCATAAATTAATAATATTTCTTTTAATTAATAAATCTTATATTATTATAATATTATTAATTTATATAATTTTTTAAAGTAGTATTATTTGACATCTCAGTTCACGTTGATATTTTATTTCTTGCTAACAAACATAATGGCCAGAAAGTAAACAAAAGCTGCTAACGGATTTTCACGATATGGATGAAAGACCAAGTCACTTCGTTAGTTAGAATTAGTATACTTAGGGGGTGTTTGTTTCTGTTTTTATTTTTGGTTTTCTGTTTTTGTTTTCAAATTCGGTAAAAAATCTTGTTTGTTTGAGTTTTTAGTTTTTGTTTTTGGTTTTGGTTTCTTCCGGTTTTCAAAAATTATGAAAACCATAAAAAGTGGTTTTTGTTTCCTGTTTTTTTTTTCATAA
>JAOTIZ010000203.1:6300523-6311297 GCA_027123425.1 Erythroxylum panamense | reverse complement strand
TTATTATTATTAATTATTATAATTTTTTTTAATTATTATTATTATTATTATTATTTCGTGATAGAAACCATGGTTATGTTGGTTTGTTGTAAAAAAAACATTTTGTCAAAATTCAGAGAAACGATGTTTTTTGGTTTCTGTAAAACTGTTGTGGCTTTTTTATTTTCAGAAACAAAAAATCGCAACAGAGTAAACCAAACACGTTTTACTCATCTGTTTTTCTTTTTATAAAAACGACAACAAAAAACAGAGAAACAAACAGCCCCTTAGTATACGTAGGTTAAACTTTCCTTAGCATCAATAATTCGCTATAAATTGTTGGGATTTTACCAGCTTCCATTTAAATTTAACAAGAGATATATACTATTTATTCAGTTGTTTGATTTGATTAACTTCTGTATAGCTTAACTTGTAAAAGAATTATTTCAGAATAATTAGTAATTAATTGATCTCAGTATTGAAATATTGTTGTTGTAGTTAGTAATTAATTGGTCTTGATGAATTTAGATGACATTTATGTCTAATCTTTTACATCAAGTAGTGCATTGATTTAATTTATAGTATAAGAGTTAGTAGGTCCCATGCAGTCCTTATATATCTTGCTCAAGTCCAAAGTAAATGTATCGATTGAATTTAGTGATGTAATAAGAAAAGAACCCACAAGATAAAGTTGATGGATTTATTGCAAAAATATGAAGAGGAAGGAATCTTGCACAATAAACTATGGAAACTTCGTTCATATCTAGCCCTCTCAATTGTCTTGAAACAGTAACACCCTCGTAACTGATTCAAGAACACAGTCTTACAAAATAAAAATAAAATAAATAAAATTAAGGAATGGAAAGTTCTAAGGATGTTTAGCCAGGCCACAGAACAATGCATTAGCCGGGATGTCATTCTCAATGAGCAAGCTCTTGTCGTTATTCCAAACTCGCACGTACAGTTGCTGCCCTAGATGTCGCTGAGCCCACATCGCTGACCTCAAGTTCCACATTCCTTTGTTGTCCAGAGACACCAATACTGCTGTCCAGGATAGAGGGTATACCTGTCAAGTGCCAATTTCAACGTGCCTCAGCTAATCTTCTTTATCCTCACAATCACTATTGCAAGCTTCTTTTCGTGATTTTTGATCATATAATCGCTTTTCAACTGTTAGGGTTGAAGAGGTGCATTTGGCTGATCTCAATTCTATGTTTACTTGTCCCTTTAATCGTCATTGAAGTTTTAAATTGTGAATTGCAAGCTATAATATAATTAAAAATAATTACGAGAAATGCACATAACATGTGCAGATAATAAATAATAGACAACTCACAATACTAATATAAGTCGACACTATAGTATTATGATTTATTGTGAATTTCAATATAAGACCTTACTCATAATATAATTCAATTTTATTATTTTTATAAAACAAAATTAGTAACTCCTCCACCTTCCTAATAATGTCGTACGTGTAAATTGCAAATTATTTGTTTACTTTTTACAGCTATAGGGGCTTATAGTTTATTTCATTTTAGAATCGAAATTTAAGTACCTGAACGGTGTGTCTGGGAATACCATCGTCCATGTTGTAGCGTTCTTTCATGGTTTCATTCCAAACACCAGACCCGTATCTACAGAATTTTGGAGCCACAGGTCAGAATTTATTCACAAATCTTGTGCATGACCATACGTGTTATATATAATTACTTATATTTACTAATAGTAAAAAGCTACATAACTCTATTCAATATTCATATTTGAACATTAATCAAAGTCTACCCACATGCTCATTTCCTAGAAATATGCTAATTAATTAATTTCGGCAAGGAATTAAGTTAACAAATCAAGATAATGAAGTTTTACCCGACAACGTAGGGACTGTATCCATCAAAATGCCAAGAGTGGACGATCTTCTTCTCTGTGTTTTGGAAAACAATCTCTACGAAGTCATGAAGGGTAGTGCCAATGACATATGTTCCCAGCACGGGATTGCTGTTAGTTGGCTTATCAGGAACAGAATTCAGCGTGAAGACACCAGAAATGTTGTACCAGTCGGCTAGCTTCAATGGCGTGGTTGGATCCACATAGGAGATGCTGTTAACAGCATAACGCAATTTGTTGTTGATCAGAGCTTGTGTGTTGGCTAAAATGATTGTCCTGACAATATTTATTTGCTTATAATGGAATGAGCCCTGAGGATTAGGCCTCGCTGCATTTGCTGTCAAGTTCTGCCTGACAAAACAACCAACAATTTATCAATACCTGAAACACAATGAATAAAAATGATATCTATTTGGTGAAAATCTTTCTAGCTACCTGATGGTCCTTGCCTGCTTCATAGACCAGTGAACATGGTACGTTGGACCAATAGGCAATGGTAAAGACGGTGGAGTGTTTGAACCAGCATAGGCAAGAATTGCAGTGGTGTTGATGAAAGGTTTAGTGAAACGGGTAGAGGCAACAATGTAGTAGTCCTTTGGATTCTCACTTAATGTGACCACAACAGCCACGGATTGACCGGCATGAATGTCAATAGTACTGTACTGTTCTTGCAAGGTATGAGCCCCTTCTACTTCTACAAGGGTCATTACATGACCCTGGATTCTGAAATTTATTGAGGTCGCAATTCCAACATTTGAGACTCTGAACTTGTAAGTTTTACCTTGAAAAAAATGGTTGGTACATTCAGAACTCTACAGTTAGTTTCTGCCGTCCTAATTGTCGCATCTGAAGAGTTGTTCAAGTGTAACTTGACTAAAATTACCTGATTCACCAGTGAAAGTTACACCTTGGGAGAGCCCATTTATAAGAAGACCGTCAGGAGGAGGAAGAGAAGTGCCATTGTCCAGGTTTTGCTGCAATCTCTGTATGGACCGGAAGTGTTTTTTTTGGGGACAAGTTAGCACTATAGAAAACAACATTAGTTTCAGTACAGAAATGAGAGAGATAATTCGATGTCAAACCTTGTGGTCGGTCTTGTACCAGTCACCGATAAGCAAGGTGAACTCAGCGTCAGGAATAGGGTATGGAATTCCAATCACAGATCTTGACTGGATATTGAAACCTCCAAAGCCACCGGCAGCTCTATGCAGTGCAGTAGAAGGGAAATAGGTGTATGTTCCAATCTGGTCTTTTGTCTGGAACTTGTAGGTCCAGTTGGAGTTAGGAGGGATAGGACAATTGGTCCCCATCACTCCATCTTGCCATGAAGTCTTTCTTTGTTTAATTCCATTCCTGATTAATTAGCACCAGAAAGTTCTTGCCTGTGAGTCCTTTTTACGATCTTCTACGCACAAACTATACGAAGTCTTGGTTATATAACATTGTATTGTGCACTAACCATGTTATGAGGAAAGGTTCATCCAAATTATTGATGACATTTACAATTATGTTGTCGTTAGTCACGCAATCAATATTCGGGCCAGGAAATTGTCCATTGATAAGGATTCCCTGCAAGAAATAATTGTACAGGTACAATCAGGATGAGGCTAAACATGGGGAATAGAAAGTGTAACAAATCACTAAAAATTGTAGTTTAGTATGGAAGATTAGAACAAACTTGCGTGAAATGTATAAACGAGTTAAGGGCTCATATTAACCTACCCTTTGACGACTACCGAGTGGAGCAATGTCTCCATACGTCACTGTCCATGTGTAATATCTGTAGGGGTCTTCAGCTTGCACACCAATGCCATTCAGCAGAGACAATAGTCCAATACAAAAACACAGGATGCTGCCCCGCCTCATCTGAATGTAATATGTTCCCCCGATTCCTAGAGTCCTGTTCATGTAGACGTATGTAAAATCATCACAACTTAAAGAGGAATATGATCTTCAAACTCAACTCACATTTTAAGTAAGGAGAATTAGATAAGTAAAAGACATGTACCAAGGTAAGAACTGCAAACTGACTCCCTCAAAGATGCTAAGTTCCTTGAATGAGAGGATGAAGCTTACAAGTACATGTGAACAGACAAGGCAAACCTCTATATAAAAGAAGTGTGTCAAGATCCTGGAACCTACGCATCAAGACTCATATTTACTCCTTCACAACTCACTTTGAGCTCATGATATCATGTGCTTTTAACTAAGTTCTTGGAAAGTAACATGACAAACAATGTCAACCCTCTTAAGTTTACTTTTTTAAAAAAAACAAAATTTGGGAAAGCAAAAAGACTAATAAAATATGAAAAACTAATCTAAGACATGCATGGAAGAATTTGGTTTCCTGGTGGCGGTTAGAAGAAAGATGCAAGGAAGCGAAAGCCACTGCGGTGGGAGCGGATGATAACATTAATCCATTGCAACTCAATCAACTTGTTTAAATGTCAGCAGATTAGTGTATGGGTTCAAGAAACCGCGTATACGTAATTGATGCATGTGATGTTGCTTAATGCATCAGAAGTGTGACACCCAGATAATAGTATAGAAAACTTGTCCTAATTTTTAATCATGTTAGTCACATGATAAAGAAGCGAATTATATGATTGAACAAGACCAAAGACAAGCGAGGGTGGCGAGTGGATCACTTGCGTCTTTTAGGGTTTCTGCAAATGTTTATTGCGATTCCTTTGACTGCATCGGTTTCATTACCATGATCTACGTTGTTATTTAGCACACTTGCCACACCCAAAATGATATGTACAGCGTTTCAGTTCAAAGAATTTAGAATGATGCGCGTCAACTTTTAGCTTCGTAAAATTCGTATTTGATCCAGCAAATAATTTTATTTAGTTTAATGAGATTTGATTTGTATGAATTATTTAGAATAATTTTAACAATTAAATCTTATAATTCAGATTTAATTCTCGGAATCAAGGATCTAAGTTTGAGTATTTGATGGTAGGCGTAGGTCCACTTTGAGAGTCATTTACGTACAAGAGGAAGTAAGATACTAGGATTGATGATAATATCTCTATGTCCATGTTTCAAAGAAAAAGTGATAATATTCTATAGAGGTTCCAAAATTCAAGGATGTCATCATTAATAATTGTCCAAATATGAACTTTTATTTTTTCAATTTATTTATTAATTTAAAATTTAAATTAATACAGACGTGTAAAGATATATATGGAATTAAAGATATTAAAATTTATATAATTCATTTAATATTAGTTTACATATTAAAGGATTTTATAATTTTACTATTTATACTTAACTGTATATATGTCAACTAGAAATCAAATTTCTGGAATGCAGTCGTGTTCAACGATGTATGTAAAAGTTTAACTTAAAAAAATAAATTTTCAAAGAGAAGAAAAATTAAAAAAAGATGGATGCAAAAAAAGATTAATAAATTGAAAATTTTATCATAAATATTCGTATGGAATTGTAATCCTTAATTAACTATATATATACTGAGGACGAATGTGATGGACGACTACGAAATTCTATCCCACCGTCCATTTCATGAAAGGCTGGGATTGTTTTCCGATCACGATGTGACTTAAATAGTTATAGCAATGACTGCTATTATTTATTTATTTTTTCTGACGTTCTTTTCCTACTTCTCTGCTTTTCTTCTCTGACAATGAATAAAGTCAAAGCTCTTTCCTTTCCCTTCTCTACCAAAACTCCTCGTACCCTTAGATCGGAACTATTTTTGAAAAAAGGGATCAACATTAAACATGAAAATGCTCTCAGCTGTCAAGCCAGATAGAATTGATATTCAAAAAGGAGTATAAATAGAAAAAGTTATAGAAGCATCAAAAGACGAAGAGAAATGACTCGCAGAAGGAATCGCTGAAGTTTAATATAGCGCCTTCTACATGCATTTCACGGTTTGGTACTTTTACCGACTCTAATAGGATAAGAAAGAAGGTGGTGGTCAGTGGTTAATAAACAAGGCTTTAAAGGGAAAGCAAAAGCAAACGACCAACAAACAAGTCCAAGAGAGAGAAACTATTGTTGGTCATCGTAACTCCACTTTTTACGTCGATTATGACTCCGATAATGGCTTTGAAACTTTCAAGTTTTAGCTTTTTTCACTCACCTCACTTCCTCCCGACCAAAAAACAGTCTCGTTTTCCTTTCTCTGTTTGTCTTTTTTTCCTTCGGTTATGTTTTATTGATGATCTTATGTGCTTGTGTAGATTCTTTGAGAAGATAATGATAAAGCCGTTTCGGATGGATTTGATTTCGCTGACCGAATCAAGTTACTTTCCAATCAATGAAGAGAGAGAATTTAGCGAGGGGCAAGAATCATGTAGCGAGGATTTTGAAGTCTGATGAGGAATTTGCTCGAATGCTATAATTCGTTTATCGGTTTTCATAATTTCAACATTATTTTATTTTTTTAGTAATGTTAAGCAATGTGTTGGGTTTGGTATTTAAAGGTTGTTGATAGAAATTAAGATCTTTTCTATTTGTGATTATTTATTTCGGGAGACCCAAGAAGTAAAAATAATTTATGTCCTCTCTAATCTTTCTTAATTATATGGATATATGACGATTGATAGTAAATGGGGTGGCTTTCAAAGTGATGACTATTTATTGATTTATTAGCCCACTTTTTCTTTGTAATACAAGGACCTAGTGTGACAGGAGGTACAAGGAAGACGGTTCCTAGAGAAGAGCTTGAGAAGAAATAATTGGTTTCCTTGGCAAAGGTTATAGCTCTTATTTCTTCCCTGATAGCTGTTGTGAGATGAGTAACTATTATCTTTTATCACTTTTGGTTTCTGAGAAGGATGCAATTGTGAATAATTGCATAAAACTGGCGATTAGTAAGGTCAGTTTGTATATAACACAATGGTCAAGGAACATATGTGAGATATCTATATGGTTCTTACTCATTTCTAAATTGCATATTTGATTGTTATTATACTTACTAAAAGTGATATTATTTTTTTATTCTCCTACTTCTCGTTGATTCTTTGACCTTAGCTTTAACTTTTCAGGTTTATGAGTTTTCTATGTGCAAGTTCAGTTTTTTTTTGGTTCAATGATTTTGTGGGCTATTTGAAATAATGGATGATCATTTGAGTTAGATTGCATGATAATCGTTTATTAGAATGAAATCTCTGTTATTTTGTCACCATTGACCTCTATTTCTTACTGACTTCGAGATTTAATCGTATATATTTTCGTAACCTCTATTATTTTGTTGCCAGGAACCCCTGTTTCTTCCTAACTTTGAGGTTTAAATGTATATATTTTGGTTCTTTGTGTTTTGTTTCTTGTTAGTAGTATTAGTTTTTAGCTTTTATGGTTGGTGATTTTGGGTGATTAATGTGGCAATGTAGTTTGGCATTGGTTAGTGCAATCATTTAACTATTTAAGTATCGTTTAGTCCAAGTCTTGGAAATTGGAAATACTTAATATCAAATGTTGTTCCCATCATCAATCACTTTTTTCAAAGTAATATGAAATGCTCTTCCCATCATCAATCATGTTTTTCAAAGTAGGCCATAATTCACACATAAAAACTAAAGAATGTTACAATTGGGAAAAGAGACATCGAGATCTTTTATCTCAAATTTCTCTCTGTTTCCAAATTGCTTGATCTCTGTAGTGAAGAAGAACCAATAACTGTAAAAATGGTGAGCATTGCAACTACAACTACAACTAACGAGCCAGAGCAACAGAGCAAAGAGTAGGCAAAGGAAGAGAATGTGCCAACCACCGATGACGAGGACATTGGTGTTCAAGTCGCTCCAATCGTCAGGATAAAAGAGGTTGTCGTAACCATAGGAGAAGAAGAAAAGATCTTATTCTTGATCTATGAGTAGTATCTGCATATTCATTCTTTAGACTCTGCTTTCTAGGTTTTTGATTCACATTTTGTGTCGCGTACAATAGGTTTTCATTTAGTTCTTGGTTAATGTCTATTTGATTGTTCTTTTTTAATCTTTTTTCAAGTTCTTAACGGTTCTCTTCTTTAAAATTTTGAAGGAAGACGAAACTGTATCGATTTGATAAGGAAAGAAATCTTTTCTCTCTTTATGTATGTGTTTTTGTGTTTATGCGCACGCGCGAGTGAGTATTTTGTTTTTCATTAATTTATAATGTCAATCTTTGGTTTAACTTCTGCTTGGCCGCTGCTCCTAGAAATGTTTAACTATGCTATATTTGATCTCATTTGTTTTTGTATTTTTAATGCTAATCTTTTGCGCTCAAGATAATCAATACTATTGTCATGATTCAAGTTACAAATCAATGTGACCAATTCTTCTTCTTTTTTTTCCAATTTTTTATTCCGCACTTCGTTGTATTATAGACTTAATATCTGTCTATGCATATTTCAGTTCTACCATCAATTAATGTGCAAGAGCATCATACAAATGATAAATCATGCGTGTGGCATGCTACTGATTTTACTGATGGGGAATTGAAGGATGAGCCTTTCTGCATCAGATTTGCTTCGATTAAGAGTATGTCCTTCACTTTCATAGTGTCTATGTCTAGTAGTATCTCTGTATGGTCATGTCGTATAGAGTTCTTTTTCACTTTTCCCTATGATTTCTTCAACTTTTGTTCAATGAAATTTTGTAGATCTTTGTTCTATCCTCAAGTTGTTATGGGATATACTTCCCTAACGTACGTAAGGTGTAATAAGTTTAATAAAAATGGTGGCATCACTTGTCATGCATTAAGGAAATGAGAGAAAGTAGCAGGAGTGTCTGTTACTCCTATTTAAAGTCGCTATCTTAGCGGATAGATCATACGTTTCCCAAATAATGAAAATCTATGGAGAATTTACTGAGGTGGAACATTCATTAAGACCTATTTACATGGTACTTTTGTGGAGCTTATGGGAACTAGAGCAAGTGTTACATATTTCTTTTGTGTTTATTTGTCTTATCGACTTCAATTTGTCAAATCATGTTCTGAAATGAGATTAAAGGCTTATCATCTATAGTACTAAACCTTGTGCTAAGGATTTTTCTCAGTCGCATGCCTCTATATCTCATATAACTCTTTTCTAATATTTCTCATTACAAGGTTCATTTGTTACTTTTTTTAGATTGTAAAACCTTTAGGAAGACGATTCAGGGAATAACTAAAGATCAGGGAAAGAAAGAGGAAGGAAAAGATGCTACAGATGCTACTGGACAAACATGGTTATTGAGCTCTATACAAAAGAAAAACTAATGAGGTTATTTGATAACATTTATTAATTGGCAGCTATTCTTATCATATACATATTCTACTAACTCATGTTGGTAATAGCAAGTTTGTAATGGGAAAACTCGTACAATTGATGGTTGTGCCATCTTTTTTCACAGGGATAAACACTCATATGTCAAAAAAAATGAGGTTCTAATAGTTTCCTTTCTTTTATTGGACATTTGCATATACTTTCTCTAATGTTTTATTTATGAAACTATATGTATTCAGGTTGAATTTAATAAAGCTGCACAGTCTTTGATCAATCCTATAGTTCCAAATGCCTGGAGGAAAACTGCTTTGAGTAAATTGGTTAAGGTAGTATTCTTGCAGTTGAGTTTGTTACAGATGTATATCTGCATGTAGAAGTTTTATGATTTTCATCATCCTAGTAGTCTCATGGATATTTTCTTCTGCTTGCAGGATAATGTTGCACTTATTGTTATTTTGGAAGCCAAAATTGGTAATCAAGGAACTAAACCCTGGACAAAGACAACTTCTCTGCGTTGTGAGTTATTTTATTATGATCAAACTACATGGCTGATGATTTAATCATTGTATTTTTTTCTTTGCAATTATACTGTGGCTTATATTTTGTGTCGGATAAATTTCCAGTAGGTATGAAATGCCTAATCACCTTCTGTAATCTTATCATAGTATTGGCTCCCAAATTTTTTTCCTTTTAATTAAGCATGATTTAAATGAATTATGAGGTTTTGATAGATAAATTTTTGGAGGTAATTATTATTTCAAAATTAGTAGGATTTATTGCATGGGTTAATGGAATTAAAGTGCTAAGGTAATAAAAATGTTCAAGGGTATTTTTGGAAGATCACTTAAGGTTAAAAGAACATAAGCTTATAAAGAAGGATAAAATGGACTTTTTGGGCTCATTAAGGGTAAAAAGGGGAAGAAGAATGATTGTCTTACAATTGAAGAAGAAGAAAACAAAAATTGAAGAAAGAAAAAGAGAGAATGTCGTGGAAGGAGAGAAAAGAAGAGGAAGCTAAGCTAGGTTTCAGTTTTTCCTAGTTTTAAAGAGTGATTTTGAAGTTGTTCAAGAAGGGAAAAAGAAAGAGGAAGATTAGAGCTTCCATTAAAGCCAACAAACTCATTGTCTAATGAAATCGAGTATTAATTCAGTTTCTAAAAATGTTATTTTTGGATGAAAGTTGAACATAGAATACTGTTTCAGCATAAGAACAATCAAAACTTTTTGGGGTATAACTTTCAGATTTCTGAACTAAATTAAATGATTTTGGTATCATTAGAAACTTAAGACAATGAAGAACATTTTTCTAGAAGGAAGTGTTATCAAATTTCTTCATTTACTTTATCAAAATGATCATGAAAAATTGACCCGAAGGTTGGGACTTTTGGAAGAGTGTGAGTATTTAGAATTTATCTTAATAAATATGCTATATATGGGTCCTCAATTTGTATTCCTATTGAATGAGAATTTTTGTCATTAATAAAGGAAATCAAGGAAGGCAAGAGGATCAAGAAGAGAGGCATCTTTGAGCAAGGTTTAAGCAAGGATTTTTAAGGTGAGTTTCATATTTATAATTTAGTACTGAGCCATGAATGTTTTCTTTTAAAGCAAGAAAATAAAATGATTTCAAATTGCTTCATAATTGTTGCATTATTGCTTTTGAATGACTTGAGAAATTGTTATATGTTT
>JAOTIZ010000203.1:6273596-6300423 GCA_027123425.1 Erythroxylum panamense | reverse complement strand
AAAATAAAATGATTTCAAATTGCTTCATAATTGTTGCATTATTGCTTTTGAATGACTTGAGAAATTGTTATATGTTTGGTATATGAACTTGGTTGATGGAAATGCATGTGAAATATTTCATGTTCATGAACAATTGTGTTTCTAAAATATGCCTTTGTGGCAAAACGTTAAAAAAAAATCATGTTTTCGAAATGTGCCATTTGGGCAATCTATTTTCAAGTCATGAAATACATGTTTTGTGGATTTGTGGTAGTCTCCTAAGTTAAGTCAAGTACACTTTGATTAAAGGCTTCTCCTGCCTGCTCGTTAGTGGTATGGAGCTCCATTAGGGACTCCCATAAGCTCACGGCTACGCAAGATCATTATGTGGGATTGTGTTAGTTCGTTCTGTTCACGACTACAAATGACCACTTTGTGAGAATGTGTTAGTTCATTCTGTTTATGGACCTCTCAAACCATTTTGATGTGCTTATATGTTTATGATTTTGTGAACAAGTTGATGAATGCATAAATTGTGTTGTTTGTTAATTGAATTACATGATGAGAATTTGACAAATATGTGCTTTATAAATTCAATATGAATTTTCTATGACAAATGAATATTTTCAAGGATTTGCTTGTTTCTTTGTTATAAACTTGTTACCCACGAGTTTTAAGCTCACCTATCTTCCATCCTATCTTCAGGTGAAGAGAATGAGATCGAGTGATCAAGAATCAAGGCATTGCTCCAAATTCTGCATGTTTTATATTTTAAGCTAGAATTTGTAAAAACAAATCTTTAGTCATATTTTAAGGATTATTAGTTCATGTAAATTTTGTATTTTGAGATTTTGAGACATTGATGTATTGTGGCTTGAAATGTCATTAAGGCTATGTAAAACTCTTTCCTTTTGAGGTTAATGAAATATGAGTTTGTGCATGGATGAGGTTGAGTTGAAATTAAGTATACTTGAGGAAGTTATCGATTTGAGATGATAAATTTTGAATACAAATTGTTGTTACATATAAGTGAGATGTGTTATGGAAAAGAAAAATAGGAATTTGTGAAGGATGAGAATTAATGGTAAGTAAGGAATCAAATGAGTAGAGATTAGAGAGTTTTATGAAATAATGTTGGTAGTTGAATTATCATGAAATGATGTTGCATTAGGGAAGTGAAATTGGGAAAAGTTAGAGTAAAAGTAAGGTTAGGATAGATGGAGAAAGCTCGGGAAGGCTCTTGAGTGAACCCTTCCCAAAAGGTGTTAGTATGGTTAATTTTTCATCTTCGCCGCGGTGAAGTCAATCTTCTCACCGCGGTGTATTTATCTCGAGAGATGCTTGGGTTTAATATGGGAACTTCACCACAGCGAAGTCAAGAGTTTGTTGTGGTGAACTTTTCCTGCAGGGTCTTTGTAGAAGTTCTCGTCTATTCACCGCGACGAAATATAAAGTTTGTCGGGGTGAACCTACCGACTGGGACCCAAGGACCCAACATTTATAGTATCAGAGCATAAAGATGAGCCGACGATGGTTAAGGAGATTTCATTGTATTACACTCACGTTTTATGATTCCAAATAGTTGGACTCCGAAAATGGGGTCCAACACATTAGGAGAAATGTTGGCCCCTAAATTTATTTCTTTTAATTAAACATGATTTAAATGAATTATAAGGTTTTGATAGATAATTTTTTTGAGTTAATTATTATGTCAAAGTTAGTAGGATTTATTGCATGGGTTAATGGAATTAAAGTGCTAAGGTAATAAAAATATTCAAGGGTATTTTTGGAAGATTAAAAGAACATAAGCTTATAAGGAAGGGTAAAATGGACTTTTTGGGCTCATTAAGGGTAAAAAGGGGAAGAAGAATGGTTGTCTTATAATTGAAGAAGAGAACGAAAATTGAAGAAATAAAAAGAGAGAGTGTCGTGGAAGGAGAGAAAAGAAGAGGAAGCTAAGCTAGGTTTCAATTTTATGCCTTTTGAACCAAAACATGTATGAAGAGTAAGAATTAGATATTGCACTAAACATACTTCAGTATTTTGATGATATCTTAATTTGTAAAGCTCCAAATGAGGTGATTCTTAATTCAAAATAACTAGAGACAGTAAACTACAATTGTTCTGAAGAAGTTATTTTGAAATTTTGATCCGAAGATTTCTAAAATCTGATATGAAGTTGAAGGAATGAGTTTGATTTTGGTGACTGAGTGGCTTGAGCATGCCACCCTTGTGAGATGCATGTTCAGATGTCATTTAGGACGTCGGGCACGTGTCTTGCAAGGGTGGGGTGTCCAACACATAGCATATCCTTGTGTTCTGAATTTGGAAACCTATTTTGCTTTCATCCTACTCTAATTCAGAAGTAATTTGCTGATAATTAATTAATGACAGAAGAATTGTGTGTTCCTCTATTCTTAGCATCTAAATCAAGGATTTCAGCTGAATCTTTGAGTAATCAAATAGGTTGCAGGAATTGGCACTTCTGTACTGCTACGTGAGCTGGTATTCTCTAAGAAATGTACGAGGTCAATTGGTTTTTAATAACTTGTTTTTGCATAAGTTTTGTGTGTCATTGCACTTAATTGTACAATTATGTAAACTATATTGCAAATTCTATTCAAATAATCAGGATATTGTTTTTTTTAGTCCCTCTAAGAAACTACTTAAAATATCTCATTTGTGCATTTTTTAATGTTGGATAAGTGATGCAACTTTTACCTGCAAGCCTCAATGTTAAACTTACTCTGAAAATTGGGAGTGCTTGCATGAACTTGTTATGATATTGGTCTAATTTATATGAACTACAACATAACTTTTGGAAATGATACATCTTTGCAACATCAAGTCTCTCTGTTCTTCATAAAGTTTTACCTATGAACTGTTGTTATGAACCTGTGTAAATTTGTATATGCATTTCCCATATGTTACACAATGGTTTTGTTTTGTTTTTGTATTGTATTGAATAATAATTTGTCTCAAGAAATATCTTCGTACTGAGCATGCACTAAAAGATCTCAAGCTTTTGATCCTTGTAAGTCTAACTATTGTTATTATACTAATACTGTTTTATTTCATCTCACGTAATGATTACCTTCCTTTGTATTCCTCTTCAGGAGTATATTTCACATAAACTATTGTAGCTTGCTTCTTGAGTGTTGGACTTCTATTTTGTTTTGTTAGCTAGTTTGTATTCTCTTGTCAATTCAAAGTTTTTGTTTGATTAGATTGAAAGACTGATTAAACGATTGTTGCTTCCCTTATTGATAAATGTACATGCACATGCTATATTCCTTAAATGAATTGAAATGGGTTTGATGACCATTTGTATTTGATAACTTATAGGAATATTGTTATGTATTCTTCTTGCATAAGCAATGTGCCTCAAAAACTGATTTGTGTAATGGTGCTATTTTTGTTAAAAGCTTTCAGCAAGCTTATGAATCATGCTAGATGCCAAGAGGTTTTTTTCCCTAACTTTCTATACTTTATATTACTTGTATTTCGATTCTAATAGATTCCTTATTTTTTCATACTCATTGAACTATTCTTTCTTTTATTTAGGAGTTAGTTCATTATTCTGTTGAATTGTTTTTGACAAAATGTATACAATTAAAATAGATGTTCCAGTTCCCATTGCTACCAAAATATATTACTCTCAAAGGAACAATCATCTTCAGTCAGCAATTGGTAATTTGTGCCATACAGTATCAGCTAAGGTACCAAGTGATGGTGAGTATCAATGGAAGTTATAAAGGAATTGTAGGGTCAAAGGGGTGTTTCAAACGATCAAAAAGAAGATATACTTAACAACAAGGTTATACCCTGTGTTTTGTTATAGTTAATCTGATAGGAGGGAAGACCTTATAAGTAATCTTGTCATGACCATCTTAAAGTTGTGTTCTTTCAAATAGTTAAAAGTAGGAAACATATTTTCTACATAAAGTTCTTCTGGAGTACAAGGCATATATATGATTGTGAGGGCAAGTTAAGCATGACATATAAATCTAGTTATTAGATGTAAACCTTGTCCAAAATTTATTTTGCTTTTTCTTGGATAATAAAATGGACTCTTATTTTAGTGGTGAAGTAATATGGTTTGTCTAATTTGAAATAAAATTGTTTGATAAATTTGTGGTTGTTAATGTTGCTGATTTTTACATTTTTTCTCTTCAAACATAGTGAGGCTACTGACTTGTTTCCCTATTACTAGTGAAACAGAGACATTCTCCAATGAATTAACCTGATCAAGTTGTCACACAAATTTCCAGTGTGGGCATGGAGCTTTTGATTTTTCTTACCAGTTTGCACCCATTTTGCATACATTAATTCATATGCTTCATAGATATCCTCCTTTTTTTCATCTGAACCATAGTTATCATTGTCATAATCTGAGGTTAGATTTTGAGCTGATTCATCTACTTTTTTCTCAAAAATTTATGATTTATCCATGTTTTCATCATCAATTTCTTCCTTCTTATTTATTATTAAGCAAGCAACTGGACTTTTGCTGTATAAAACAACCAACGCAACACTTCTCACAAAATTTTCTTCACTACTATACTCACTTTCGAATTCATTCTCACTCCAAGTGCTAGTATATGACTTCCCTTTTCTCTTCTGTGTTAGCGCATTTCGCTTACACATGTCCAAAGCCTTGATATATATTACATTGATTTTTTTCACTTTTCTTTCACCTTTTTAACTTTTAGCTTTTTGTTTGAAATTACTACCCATCGTTGTGCCTAAAATCATATCTATCCTTTGTCACTTTCTTTAACCACTTGTTGAAATTTTTTGTCAATAACTCCATATCCTCATTCTCATTGGATTCATATTCGAAGTCATTCACAATTTTACCAATCTTGGTTTGCAATGCCAATCCTTTGCTCCTCTCTTGTTTGCCCCTTAACAAATTCATCCCGAAATGGGTAAAAATTCCAATTACCTTATCCAATGACAATTCATTGATATCATGAGCTTCTTCGATTGATGCAATTTTTAGTATGAACCTTGAAGGCAACAATCTCAATGTCTTCTTAACCAGTTTCAGTTTAGAGTACTTCTTCCTGAATTGATGTGCTTGGTTTGCTATATCAGGCAGTCTCTCTTGGAACTCTTTAATGGTTTCGCTCTAGTCCATCTTTAGCCCTTCAAATCTCATAGTCAATATTTGAAGTTTTGAGGCTATCACATATTTTGATCCCTCATATATAGTTTGCAAAGCATCCCACACTTCTTTTACCGATTCATAAGTTGATATAATTGAGAAGCAACCTTCATCAATGACACTAAAGATGACATGCATGGCTTGAGAGTTTCCAAATGCTTTCTCTTCTTCTTAAGCTCTTGTCCATTCAAATGGATCTTTCAGTACTACTTCTCCCTTGTCATCAGTTTATAACTGGATGTGTCCAACTATGTAACATTAAGTTCCATGGTTTTGTTCCCTGTGCCTGAGTAAATACTCTCATTCAAGATTTTGACGTAGGATAATTTGAACTATCTAATAATGGTGGCCTGATGATTGATGCCCAATCTCTTATAGCCATAATTGCAAAACACCGATCTGCAACAACTTGATGTACCAAGTTCTGATTTGGTGATATGCTCTGATACTAAATGAAATTTTCTAAAGGGGTGTAGTATTTTGGCAAAAATTCTAGTTCAGTCACAGTTATTTCTAACTCAAGTGAAAACAAAAAAATTAAATGTAAAATAACAATCAACGCCAAAATTTGTAAATGCAGTTCGATACAGCTTGCTTATAGCTGCGGGGCCCTCACCTAGCTTAATTACTTTTATCTGTGGTTCAATAATATTTTTACTTAAGGCATTACAGAGCCGACTCACCCAATTCTTGACACTATCCCTGTCCTCACTACTCGTGAAAGTAAACTACACCCAATAGTATGACTGCCTCATAGTAACATACACAAAGGATTTTCTTAATAGTATTTGATAATAAAGGATGAAAAAATAATTCAAGTGAGTGAAATAACAACGAACATAAACAAAGATACTTGAGAAAGAAAACAACTTCCCTAAAAAAGTAACTTTGTTAACGAACGAATAAGAAATTGTACATCAAGAGAATTTGTTATGAAGCTTCTATATCATCATTGAAACATCCCACACACAGTAGCTAAAAAGTCGCCAATGAAACAAACATATTTCCACCGAAAACATTACAAACTATGAAGTTGCGAAAACATTAAGACTGTTGGAAAATTTTCACACAAAAACCACTATCATTGATAGCCCAAAAATTTCCTCACAAAAGAAAAAAAACATAGCTCCCCAATCTAGAAAAATCACCAATAAAATAAACGTTTCTTTACTGAAACGTTGTAAACAACAGAGCTGTAAAATCCACGACGTCTGTTGGAATTTTATGCACAACACCTTCACTCACAAATCACAACCGATAGCCACACTAGTAACACTCCTTCAATAGTAGATAGACCCATAAGAATCACACAAACTTCAAGGGAAAACATAGCTATCGAATCTCCCAATCAATAACAAAGATAGCCCTCACAAGTCGTTCAAAACTAGAGAAAAATACAATTGCCAAAATCAAAAACATCAATGATTACACAACCCACAGTTATCGTTGAAGAGAAATGGAGAATACCTAGTAAAAGTCACACACAAAGACCAACTCTGCAGCATTCAATGGTTATTCAACAACAGAGGAGTATATAGCTACAGAAAAACCTAAAAGCTACCCTCAATTGACGTTTAAGAATAAAAGAAAACACAGCTGAATCATACCAAGACCAAAATCAGAACACATCTACCCATAAACCCCATCAGCAACAATAGCCTAAAGAAAACACATGGTAGAAGACAAATTTAGCTTGGGTCACATGGTTCCCCAAGAAGTTTTCACCAAATAGAGTTCTATTTGTATACAATTTGGTACCAAATATTATCCAAGATGGCTTTAAGATATCAACCTCCAAGGCATACAAATTTTTTTGTTAATTCACAAAAATGATAATTCCTAAGTCACAATCCAACTATAATTAACCAAACAAAGCTCCAAGGAATATGTTATCCTATCTTGACTAGTATTTAAAACTAGTCAATATTATCTTAAAATTTCAATTATCAAATAATGTCAAAATTAAATAATAAGATATCAACATATATCTTAACAAAAGTTAATCATCACTTTTGAATGATGGGAATATATTGTTCTTTAAATTGTATGCTCTAAAAATTTCACACAGTTTTTAGACTCTTATAGCATTAAGTTAGTAGCGTGTGAAATCCATATTCCCTTCAGAATTTACTCCTTAATTTTTCCCAACATGTGAATTTCTCTTCCATTTTTCGTCTACCGTGTTTGTTTGTTTCATATGTCAAAGAAACCCTTAACACAACCTACATAAATTGTAATGCTATTTAACCATCTACAGGTTTCTTTTTTTCCTTTTCGGAGACTCTTTCATATGTCATCTTATTTTTAATCTCAACATCATTGGAGCAGTTCTATTTTTGAGCTCATTCAATGTAGGCTTTAGTTTGAGCCCTGTATAGCGAAAAGGAAACACCACCAACAGTTTTCTTTCCCATGACCATAGAGATTGAAGTTTCATGTCAAGATCTTTTATAAAGTTGTTTAATAATTTTTAAGGGTATATGAAAATGGCCTTATCACTAGTTGGTCAAATATGTAGAAGTTGTAGAGAATTTATTGTACATGTAGATATAATCACTATAAGGATTTTGAAGTGTACCTTATTTTGTGTTGTAGATTGGATTAGGATGAACTTATCTATTAGATCATTTTTCTATTTTTATCTTTATGATGGTTTTATCTAAATAAATGCCTAAGAATAAGGAATATATTTGAGTTTTTGTTAAACTCTAACTCTAGACTCTAGCTCTATTTAAAGAGCTTTACAGTGGAAGTTTAATATTATTATACATATAACTTCTTCTCTACAATTTCATAAATAAATTTATGCTCTAATAACAACAAAAATACAACAGTGTTTATATCCTTTTCCAATAGTTTCTTTGGTAATTCCTTTTCATATAGCATATGCCTTGTTATGTCTATAACACTTCAATTTTTCTCTCAATTACATCATTCTATTGTGGGATGTAAGGTGCAATAAGTTGGTGTTCAATACTAGTTTCTTCACAAAATCTGTCAAAAACTTTATTTGTATATTCTTTCCCATTTTTAGATCTTATTATATGGAACCTACAACTACTTTGATTTTCCAAAAAGGCTCTGTATTTTCAGAATATAAAAAAATCTTAGATTTGGATTTAAACAAATAAATCCAGTAAAATATGGTAAAATCATCAATAAATGTAATATAGTATTTATTACCATTTAAAGATAATGTTTTCTGAGGTCCTTCAACATTTGTGTGCACTAGCTGTAACTTGTATGTTGCTCTCCATGCTGTTTAAGGGAATAATTTTCTAACTTGCTTTCCATATTAAAAAGCCACACAATCAACTAAATTGTCTTCAAGTAATGGTATACCTCTGACTAAGGCATGTTTTTGCATGTAGAGAAGTCCAGCATGATGGAAATGTCCAAACCTCTTGTGTCATAATTCAACATTGCTCACAATGCTTAAAAAAGCTATTTGCTCCTCCTCCATTAGATTTAGGGTGTAACTTTTAGGTATCATTTTCACCTTAAACGCATCTCTGCCTTTCATATATGTGATCAAGCACCATTTGTCTGTAAATATGATTTGAAGCCTTTTTTAACTAGTTGTGCAACACTAAGCAAATTTTGGCTGTCAAGCACATATAAAACATCTATGATATTCTTCAAACTTGTCATACTCTCAATAGCTACAATTCCTTTTCCCTTGATTGAGATAAAATCACCATTTCCAATTTTCACCTTGGAAACAACGTTTTATCAAGCTCTTTAAAGAGGCTCTGCTCATTGGTCATATAGTTTATGTAACCGTTGCCTATCAGCTAAGAATAATTGTAATTGTTACTTGTGGCAAAGCATGTGGTAATAAAGAGTTAGTCCTCTTGGTTTTGCTTTATGGACACCTTTGTCTCATCAGGTTAACACTTACAAATCCATTATATATGACCCATATTACCATACTTTTTGCACTTGACATCAAGCCTCCACCAACATTTTCTTAGAGGCCGATTTGTCTTTTTGTGGTGTGGACAAGATGGAAAAGCCTCATCTTGCTATTTATTGGAGCCTTCAAGTTTTTTGTTGTTTTTCCTCTTATTATTCTTTTTGTCTTTCCTCCTCCTAGGTTTTGTGATTTTATATGAAAAGCACCTTGTACTGCCTCCTCTTGTCTCATAATTCTTCTCTACTCTAGTGCCTGTAAAGCACTTTCTAATTCTCCTAAAGAAATGTTTGACAAATCTTTAAATTCTTATTTCAAGTATAGTGACACGAATTTTTTGCATAATTCTTTTATCATGAAAATCCTTGCTAAGAAGTCGTACCTTATTAACAATGCTTAGCAACCTTTCAACATAGCCTTCAATAGTTTATGTCTCTTTTATGCTCTTCATCTCAAAATCTCTGATCAAGTTAAGGACTTGCATATCTTTGGTTCTTTCATTGCCTTGACATTCAGATTTGAGATAATCCCAAATATCTTTAGCAAATTATAGATTTATAATTCTTATAAAGATCACACTTGACACAACTAAAAAAGACAAGCTTTCACTTTTGACTTCTTTGTCTTCCTCTCTTTGTGATTCTTCAGCTGCGTCGTTGCAAGATTTTCAAATAATTGAAACACTTTATAATCTTCCTCTACAGCCTCCCAAAGATCTAAAGCTTCAAAGTGAATAGTTATCCTGATAGCGCATACTTCATAGTTGTCACCATCAAAAAATGGTGGTGCAACAGTTATGGATGTTGTATCATCCTCCATTATGGTTTCACTAAACTCACAGATTCCTCAAGAAGAAGGATCTGATATCAATTTGTTGTTATAAGGGCATAAATTTATTTTATGAAATTGACGATAAGAAGTTGTACGAAGGATAAACAACATAAGACTTGAAGGCTCCAACAAGCAAGAGGATGAGGCTTTTCCACCTTTCCACACTGAAAAAAGACAATTCACCCCCAAAGAAAATGTTGGTGGGTCTATAGAACCAAACTTAATGCAAATGGTTCTATAAATAAATACAAGGCCAGATTAGTGGTGAAGAGATATGCTCAAGTATTTAGGGTAGATTTTTCACAAACATTTGCTCCAGTTGCATGCCTTGATATGATTAGAATGTTGTTAGCCTTGACTATGCATAAAAGATGGAAAGTTTACTATTTAGATATAAAATTTGCTTTCTTGAATGGTTATATACAGGAGGAGATATTTGTGGAGCAACTAGAAGGATTCCAAGTCAAAGGACATGAGGAGAAGGTCTATAAGTTAAAAAAGGCCTTGTACATTTTTAAACAGGCCTCTAAAGCCTGTACAACAAAATTGATGATCATATTCAAAACCTTGGATTCATTAAAATTTTAAGTGAAGCTACATTATATACAAAGCAAACATACGCTACATTAATGATAGTTTCTATTTATGTTGATGATTTGTTTATATGAGGAAATGATGAGAAGCTAATAAAGGAGTTTAAAGCTAAAACGCTCAAAGTATTTGAGATGACTGCTCTTGGCTTAATGACTTTTTTTGTGGGAATGGAGGTAAAGCAAGATAAAGATGGGAACTTCATATGCCAAAGGAAGAATGCGAGGAAACTACTTAAAAATTTTCATATGTAGGATTGCAAAAGCACCACTACTCCAATGAACTAGAAGGAAAAGTTCAGCAAAGATGATGGTGCTAATAAAGTGGATTAACATCATTATAGAAGCCTAATTGGTTGCTTAATGTATCTTACTGCCAGTAGACCTGATATTATGTTTGTAGTAAGTATGATTTCAAGATTTAACCATTGTGCCAGTGAAATGCATTTTCAAGCTTCCAAAAGAAATGTAAGATATATTAAAAAAAATTATAGAATTAAGTACACTCATTGTTAGAATTTCAAACTTCATGGATATTTAGATAGTGATTGGGAAGGTTCGGTTGATGATATGAGGAGTATAACAGGTCACTATTTTAGCTTTGGCTTAGGGGTGTTTTCATGATTCAAAGAAACAAGATGTTGCGGCTTAAAACACAGTTAAGGTAGAATATGTGGCAGTTTAAAAATATCCTTACAGATTTACATATGGAGCAAAATAAGCCAACTCAGATTTTTGTTGATAATCAAGCTACCATTTCAATTTTAAACAACCCTAACAATCCTATTGTTTATAGCATGATAACCATTTTAAGATTAAGTTATTTTTCTTAAGGAAAGTGCAGAGAGAAGGTGAAATATGTCTACTTTATTGTAGGATTGATGATCAACATGTCCTAACAAATGCACTTTCAAAAGCCAGATTTGAAGAATTGATAAGCAATCTAGGAGTCTGGAACTATTAAGAGAGGAGTGTTGAAAATTACCTAAATATCTATAGATTGGAATAGTATGACTTTATCTTTTGGATTATTTCTGTTTTTATGTTTAGGATAGACTTTATGCAACATTTCATTTGCGTTCTTGATGATGAATACAACATGAAGTTATCATGAACTTGTTCAAACCACAAGCTATATAGATACCATATGGCCTTTTAGCATTCTCCAAGCAAAACCTTCTAAAATGTGCACAAACATTTATATTTAAACCAAGAATACCAATAGAATTGCGATTTAAAATTTCACTGATGTACAATAAACATGTAAATGATCAATTAAACCCGCCTTTTGTTTTCCTCTCCTATTGTTCTGTTTTCCTCCATAGTCATACCCTTATGACTCAGAAGACAGATTACATTTGAATAGCCGGCCATTCTACTGATGACGTCCAATGGCTTTGCCACAAAGTAGAGCATTAGAAGGAATGTCGTATTCATTAGCAAAGCTTTTAACTTGAGTCCAGACCCTTAGGTATAATTGTTGCCCTAGATACTGCCTTTCCCATATTGCAGACCGCATGTTCCACATACCTTGGTTGTCCAGCGAGACCAATATGGTGGACCATGAGTTTGGATATACCTGCAAGGAAATAATGCATGAATCACAAGCTATAAAATGTTGTTGGCGTATGGAAGGAATGGTTTATGCCGGATCCTTCGCTGATGGGAATATTATGTTACAAAAGTATCTCATTTACCTGAACAGTATGTCTGGTAAGGGCATCAAATAAGTTGTAAGTTCTTCTCTTGGCTTGTGTCCATTGTCCAAAACCAAAACTGTGCATGTTCAAAGTTAAATGTTAAGAGCTCATTAGACTCGCAAGAAGTGGATGTAACAGAACATGTCTACTTACCCAACAACCCAGAAGTCATAACCATCAAGATGCCAGGGTTGAATGGTGTTCTCATTGTTCTGGAAAACAACTTCTATAAAATCATGGAGGTTGGTGGGGATAACGGAGGTGGATATGTATGCAGGACCATCTGACGGAAGACCTTGGATGGAGTTCATGGTGAAGACTCCTTGGATGTTGAAGTGATCAGCAAGTTTTAGTGGGGTATCTGGATTAATATAGGAAACCCTGTTGACTGCATATCGCTGCTTCCCATTTATTAAAGGTGCTGAATTGCCCAACACAAACGTTTTAGTGATTGCTATCTTTCCATAATGGTACGAACCCTGAGGATTTGGCCTAGCTGCATTTGCTGTCAAATTCCACCTTCAAGGGAAAAAAAAAGGATAAAATTATGAACACAAATCAACAACCATATAAAAATATCTGAGTCACATATCTCATCAAAAGCATCAATTTCAATTGTAATCAATACCTGAAAGTTCTAGCTTGCTTCATCGACCAGTGCACTTGGTAAGTAGGACCAACAGGCAGGGGTCCAGAGGCTGGGGCCTTAGAGTTGGAGTAATGCAACACTGCAGATGCTGTGAGAACTTGCTTGGTGAAACGTGTTGAAGCAACAATGTAGTAATCTTTTGGAGCCTGATTTAGGGTAACTAAGACAGCTACAGATTGGCCAACATGCACATCAAGGGAGTCATAAATGTTCTGAATAGTGTGAGATCCTTCAACCTCCACTAGCTTCATTGTGTGGCCCTGGATCCTGAAGTTCAGTGAGGTAGATAATCCTACATTTGAGATCCTGAACATGTAGGTTTTACCTGAAGGGCAAAGAAGATGTTGGTAAAAAAAACACAAGTAACTAACATAAAGTTCTTCGTACGTTGGATATTGGGATTATTAATATGATAAATTTTCTAGCACTGACCTTGATCACCAGTGAAGGTAGTGTGAGTCTGGCCGTTAATTATGAGTCCATCTGGGAATGGGAGAGATTTTCCCGAGTCCAAAAATGTCTGCAGTATCTGCAAATATCAAGACAGCTTAAGGTGAACGTCAGGGATATAACAAAGTGGTCAAGTGATACGTAGAACCAATGACTTTATCCAGCCAAAAGAAGAACCAAATAGCTTAATGAGCTTCTACTGAAAGTTTATCTGATAATTTGGACTCAAAATATTGGAAAATTTACATTGACATCTCAGAGTGGAAATTATAAATTCCAATTCCAGGATCAAGTCCAACACTGATTGCCAAATGCAAATTTTTTTTCAAAGATAAAGGCATTCAATTACAGCTCAAAACTTGAAAGGATGACGGAGAGAGTGGAGCTACAAGCACGCTCAAGAAAATAAAGCATCATTTTTCATCTCCAAGTTATCTCACAGTTTTAACAAAAATCAGGTCTGCTCATAATACACACAGTTTAGACATCCTGTAGCATTTTTGCAGTTGCTGGAGCTGCTTCCATGTTTCGCATAACTATAAAATTCCAGTGAGGCCTAAAGTTCAAAAGTTAAACATAGAAATCATATCTAATGCGCTATAAAAGATGTAGCGAACCAATCGAACATCTAGCCAAAACACAAAGTAGCGTTGTGTATCCAAGAAACAAATTGAAAAATTTTATGAGCAAGAAGTTGTTCATCTCTTCCTTACCGTGTGACTTTTCTTGTACCAATCTCCTATGAGCAGAGTAAAATCTCCATTAGGCAATGGATATGGAACTGGGATCAGAGGCCTTGCGTAGATATTGATTGCTCCATATCCTCCGGCAGCTTTGTGAAATTGTGTGGAAGGGAAGTAAGTGAAGGTTCCAATCTGATCCTTGACTTGGAATTTGTAGGTGTAATTAGAGTTCGGGGGAATGGGGCAATTGGTTCCCAGCACTCCATCTTGCCATGAGTTTTTCCTTTGTTTAATGCCATTCCTGGTTGTGACAATATGGTCAAAAGAATGTCTCATTTAGAATTTGAAATCCAACTGATCAGTAGGCATTGAAAGTTCCTACTTAGCAAATTTCATCGATACAAACACAAGAAAGAATCAAATTCAGGAACTTCGTTAGAAATTTATAAGTGCAGAATGCAGGGGAATGATATAAAGCAAGAATCTTTCTGGGTTCGTTTCAGCAAGCCGGTAGGAAGCAATAGGCACTGTATGAACTCATTCATGTTTTATTCTCATAACCAAAACCGAAAGGAAAAGAAAAGGTTCTCAACATTTTCTGAATAGGTTCCATAGGAGTTGTCTACATTATTGAAAGGTAAATGGAATCTAAAAGTAACATGAATAAGGAGCGATGAACTTCCACAGGCCCGTTTCTAAGCAGAACAAAGTGAGCAACGTTAAAAAAACGAACTTTACCATGTTAAAAGGAAAGGCTTGTCGATCTTGTTGATGAGATTGAGGATAATGTTGTTGTTAGTCACCACATCAAGTCTAGGACCAGGAAACTGGCCATTGATTAGGATCACCTTCACAAAACAAAAGCCACAACTTTAGCTTCCAAGAACTAGACACCCTCCTAGGCACACGATTCAAGAACATATCCCACACCAAAATGACAATTTACCTGTTGGCGCACACCAAGAGGAGCAATATACCCGTAAGTCACGGTCCAGGTATAGAACCTATACGGATCATCTGCATTGGCCACGTTAACACTCAAAGCAGCCAAAACTCCACAGAACAAGTACAAAAAGATTGCTTCTTTGCCCATTTAGATCTTCGAAAATGGCAGTTGACCAAGTTACCAAATGCAGCAACAAAACAAAGCCAGAGATCACCCTTAAAGATTCACTCAAACTCCTTGTAGGAAAAAAGGGAATGACAGATTACCCTATCTGTAGTCTTTACGACACCTTCGGGATCTCTTAAGAGTAGGTCAGGGAGCGGTGATGCTTAAATAAGGAGAAGGCGCGAAAACTAACTAAAGTACTAAACTGGGTTAGTGTAAAAGGTGCATGCTTGTATTTTGTACAAAATGAACTCTATTTCCACTTTATAACAAAAACATATCGACTAGATGTTCTTGTGTAGTATTTTGAGGTTGCAAATTGGGATGATGTTCGGCGCACTTCACGCGTTAACGCGTTATGATAGTTGTTTCCGGCCAAAGCTGTTTCGTTTCTTTTAAGAGAAAGGTGGAGCCTTGCTGCTGCCAGCTATAATTTGGAGAAAACCTTTGACCCTCTAATTGCGCTTGCCTTTTCAGTTTCACTTCAGAAAATCATTTCTTGCAAAATTCCAATCTTCTTTTACTCGTAAACTTTCTTCTTTATTTTTAATGGTTTTCTTTTCTCAGTTCTTGATTTTATCTTTATCATTTTTTTTTGCTTATGTGTTTTTATCTCTTCTTATATAATTGAATCTCATCCAGCTTTATGTTACGGGATTGGCCATTAAAAATAAGAATAGAAAATTGGTGTTATGTTTTTATGATCATATAGAATAGAAATCAAAATGTTGAATCAAGCTAACAGTACTCTAGGTACAAACTTGGCTTCCCTACGAGGGATGAACCTTTGTTTAATTTTATGGTGTCTTATTATGTCCAATAAATCTCAGATATTTATTTCTGCGGGACCTATATTTATTTATGCAGGATTCACGCGAGACCCACATAAATAAATGGCTGAGATTCACTGGATACAATAAAACACCATAAAATTGGACAAAAGATCTGGACGACTTCTCTCAAACCTGTTAAAAAACTAAAAACAATTGCCCAAGTCAACTCACTGGCCATTATTCAATAAGCTACGGTTGTGTGTGTTTGTAGTTATAACAGACGGAGGAGACTTCCTCAGTTCCTGTTACCCAAGACGAACATTAGAGAAACATAAAGAATATTTGCCTGCAACTTAAAAATCCCCATTAACAAACAAGCAATGACATGCACATTCTATTCTAGGAAGGTTCGTCAATGATGAGCCCCCATGTGACCGGTCGGTGAAAAATATACCTAGCACTCGGTGTTAGTGGGCGCCACACGTAATTGACACTGGGCGTGACAGCGAAAAGAAAACTGTCATGATTGAATTCGAATCCAAAGCTTTTTCACAGATTAGCGGTTGCCATGAAAGTGCACATTGTATTCCTGTGAAGGTGCCGGTAATTAGGGTCACATTTGCTCGAAGAATTCTGAAGAACATCTTGTTCAATTGTTTCACATTCCAAGGGGAATACTACACATTACTGCGTCCACTACCATGGACACGTCAAGGTTTAGAACATCTGATTTAACGATAGCTGTGCTACTTCTCCTGAATTAGAACCATTTATAACACATGATATTAGAGCTACGTTAACACAAAAAAATGTACCAAGTATAACTATATAGCGATAAATTCATACAGTCGAACAACATTACTTCTTATGTATCTCTCTGACTTTTCTCATCTGGTTTTGAAATAACCTCCGAAACAATTAATCTCTTGTAGTATTTGGTAGATCCTTGTTACTTGAAAAGAGTGTTACAACTTACCAAGTAGGTTACCTCCCGCATGCAATATGGCAATGTCCTTGTTAAATTAGTTTGGTATAGTCCAAAAGTAATTAGATAAATTTAATTTAATCATAGTTAAAAGTTTGAATTTGAATGTATTTAAATTAATAAAATTTTTGAGAGAATTATTTATAATAAATTAGTTTGAATATGAAGTATGTCAATCTAATGTTAATAAATCAAATATGTTAATAAATCAAATAAAACTTAATTTCAATCGAACTTGATTGTTTTTAAAATAGACTCATTTTCAACCTTAATGTGTTTGCACAAACATAGATCTGAGCTTTAATCTTCATTGATTTGACAGTATCATATTGAAAAAACCTGGACTTCTATTGGAAAAAGCACGCAGGCTAAGTAGTTATGGCTTTCGATATGATGTTTAATGCTAAAGTTAATTTCACCGCGAGTTAAGACTTGTTGAAATTATGGAGGTTTTAATTGATGTTTTAATTATAATACAATATAATTATTACTAGGAAGTTTATCATTTTGACTAAAAGCAATATGAAACAAGATGAAGTCATAATCTAAAGCAGATAACTGAAGACGTTGAAGTTGAAATTTTTAACCATCGAAATAAATATCAAACGCAAAACAAAAGAATATCAAGACTTATCAAGTTCATTCTTTTAGTTTGCAATATTAATTGTAATCTCATTTGATCACGATGAGTTTTTAAAAGCTCAGTATACATCAACATTTCATTTTACTTTATTGCATGGGTCTTATTATTCATTAAGAGAAATTGAAACTTTTGGTTTTAATATAAAAGTTTCTTGATCTTTCAAACAAACTTTAAGGAATATTTTGAAAAGTAATTAATTTATAATTGCGTTAAATAAATTGAGTTTGAGCAATATTTCAAATTGTTAATCATGTCTTTAAGGTGATTGTTCTACTTATATGGATTAGTGGTTGACCAAAAATTCTTAAATTTGATATACCAAAATTTTGCTATAACATTGGTTATATGTCTACTAGTTGACCAGCATTTTAACGATTAATAAATTTGATGCCTTTAATGCATACTAGCCGACGACCATTATGCCATATTACTTGACCGGTGCTTTGTCTATAGCCTTTGTAACAGCTATTGCTTGGCTCCAATGACTAGGAAAGGTCTCAAAATATTATAAATATCTGTTTTATCATTGGTTTTTAACATTAAGAAGTTTAGCTTTCAGGTGTATTTTACACATATTTTTAGTATTTTTCAATTACTTGAGCAGCATTGTTTCATATTTATGAGTAAGTCTCTTTGGAGCTATTAAGTGAATAAGTGAGATATTTTTTAGATATAAAACTATGTTAAAGTGTTAGATATTATACTTGGGAGTATTGTAAGCGGGATTAAGGCTTCTCTTCACCTTGAAAGAAGGTTGTAAGAAGGGTTATTTTTACCTAGAAAAATTGTAAAAATGTTATTCTTTATCTTGAAAGAAGAATTATAATGAAATTCTAAGAAGAATCTTACGAGTGAATGTAAGTAATGATTCTTTACATAATCACTATAAATCAATTTGTATTCTCTCTTATATATCCTCTTTAAATTATTATTCAATTGTTTGATTAATTTATATTAAGTAATTTCTTCGTTCATATTTATATTGATTATTGTTAATCAAGTACATTGGTTAGAAATTTTTTTGAATTTTATAAACACCAAATTATCCCCCATTAGCTCTTATTAGGGACTAACAAATAGTATTGGAGTAGGTATATTAGACTAGCATTTCTAACGAAATCCCATATAAAGATCATAATAACATATTTAAGAGCTTCATCGTCATTATTCATCCAAGAGGCCCAAAGTATTAGCATTATACGTTTCTTTGATGACAATGATTACCTTTATTAGAAAACTAGGATAAGATTCTTCTTAGTGGCCAAAAATGTAGATCTGTAAATAATTTCAAATGATCCCTTTAATTTACAAAAATTGTAAATAACCAAATGTACCTAAATTAAAGAAATAATAGGAATCAAGATTAGTTTCCTTAAATAGTACGGGCATAAATAAACATTTTTTTTGCATTAGAAAGAAATGAATTCAATAAGGTCTTTATATTTAAAACGACTTATAAAATTTAACATACTTTGGAAATCACTCATGAGGGCACAAATCAAGTAAATTAAGGAGAACAAAGTAAGCATGCTAACATACCAATATGAATTGCTTCAAATGAAGCATGATGACCTATCATGTATACTAGATTTATTGATATTATCAATGCTCTCAGAAATTTTAGAAAGACCTATACTAATGTTTAAATTTTAAGAAAGTTTCTTAAGTCACTTTTGAAGACATGAAAATTTAAAGTGACAGCTATATAAGAAGCCAAGGATCTGACAACACTACCATTAAAGAAGTATTATATCTCTTCTTACATATGAAATGAGACTTCAAGAAATGCAAAAAGAAACATCGCTTCCAAAGAAAAATAATTTAGTGTTTAAAGCCTTAAAAGAAGAATCAAGCAAACAAGAAGAGAAATCATCTCGTGAAAATGAATAAGAAGACATTGACTTGCTCACTAGAAAATTCAAGAAGTTCTCGAAGTAGAAATTCTCCTAAAGAAATACTCATTGAAAGTAAGAAATAGTATATAAAAAAGTTGATCTTGGATCCTACAAGCATTATAATATGCTATTGGTTTCTTACAAAAACCTCATAAAAACAATAATGGCATAAGTCCCACCTTTTCACCTTCAAAATGCCACCATCATTATCAAATTCATGAACCCATAAATTACTTCTAGAAGACACACTATCATTATCAAATATAGTTAGATCACAAGTGAAATAAAACTTATTTACTGAAATGACATCATAGCTTTACCTAGCATTGATTAAATCTAAGCTCAACCTTCTAGTAATTAACCATCTTTGATTGCTAAAATGAATTAAATCCCATAAAACTAGTTCCCATCATAAACTCATCACCATTGCCACAAAAATTCAAACCCCTAGATAATAGCAAATTTCTTTCCCTCCTACCCAAATTCTACATCTGACTCCAACCAAGCCATCTATATTGCTCCATAAGCTAGAATTCCCTACTTGGTCTCTCATTAGATTAGGCCCCCTCCTTTTTGGAGTCTAAGATTTTTGATTAAGCTAGATAACAACATTTGGCTAAATCCCAAAATTTTATCATCTCTCAATTAATTTTTTAATTTTTTTGACCCTATTTGTTATGTAGGATGAATAATTCGCAATTTGTGTACAAAAAAATGTTTAATAGGATCTTTTAAACGAGAATTAATGAAGATGTCAAGTTGGGGTTCAAAATAAGTATTGTAAAATAATATAGCTATTTTTTAAAATTTTGGAACAATTGAGTTCAAATTGAATTTAGGTGATTACAATCCAATTTAGCCCTTTTGCCTTTTGGATAGTTTTTAATAACAACTCTTTTGCAGATTTACAATCAATTCCTAAAAGAAATTTCTGATTTAATAAATCATTTTGAAATTTAGTAATGCATACAACAATAAAAAGAATTTCATTTTTTAATAGTGAAATAATTACTTTCAGTATGATTCTAGTGTCCTAAAGTAAATTGTACTATTTATCCTTTACTATTAACAATTTATTTTAATATTTCTTCATATTTATAGTCAGAAGCATCAATTTCCACAATTTTATATACGTTAGGGTTAACTAAATGTAAAATTGGAATTGCTTATACTTGGGACTTAATTTGCTTAATTATACGAGTATATTGTTCAATTCAAGGTATAGGGCTTTTCCTTTAATCTATTATGTAATAGTTTACATAGTCTACTAATATTTGGATAAAAATAGTCTACTAAGATTTGGATAAAATCCACTATATATTTCTAGCTTCCTAAAAATCTTTATAACTATTTTTATCTATATTTGATCAAAAGTTTAATCATAAATATTAATGTTCTCGCTATTGGTGTTATTTTTCGTTATATATAATGTCCTAAAAATCTAATTTTTTGTTTGAAAAAGATTTAGTTTTGTTTTTGATACTCCTAAGCCACTTTTCCAAATAACATGAGTAAATGTTTTGGCATGTTGAAATGTTATTCTATACTATTTGAAAATATTAATACATCATTTGTGTGTACTATATAGAATTTAGAAATATGGTGAAAATATTTCATTCATTATTCTTTGAAATTCAAAAAGAGAATTTTTCAAGCCAAATGGCATGACATTCCATTCAATCTATCCAAATGGGATAGTAAAAGTAGGTTTTATTTGAAAATATTAAATTCATGTCAAATTTATAAAAAATATTGTCATTATGAAATCCTTAAGTAAGCCTTTTTGGAATTGGATGTCTATTCATTACAAGGCTAGCTTTATGGATGTTTATATATTCTTATTAACCTAGGAATCCTTTTTTCCCATTTGAAATTTTTATTGATGTAAAAATTTGCATTCCAAGAAGACCTAGAAGTGGATATTAATTCTTTCTTAATTGGTCTGTTATTCCTTGTCTAAAACGCATTTATAAATCTTTATTCATTTGTATAGGCTTAGCTTTAAGAGGAATTTGCTTTTTGTCAAAACCTTTTTTATAAGGGAAATCTAAGACGTGTTATTTTCTATCCCAAAAAGCAGTTAGTAAGTCAAACCAAATTTCCTTTTTGATTTTTTTATTAGGTCTTTATTTTTCATTTTAATAGGCTCATTTAACAATTACATTTCTATTTTTCATTTAATAGGTTCATTTAATAATTACATTTCTACTTTTGTTTTACATTTATTATGTTAATGAGATTACTTTCAGAACATGCTTTTATTAGATTTATGTTTCTAGTTTTTTTATTTTCTATAAAAGGGAAGCACATCCTTTTGCTGTTTATTTTTGTTGAAATGTTATCGTAGTTTATTATATATAAGGCATTCTATAAAAAGGGTTCCTAGTAGGACCTTATGACTACTACAAAAAGGAAGTTTTTACAATAAATTCATTCACATATGTGGGCATCAAGTTTATAATTTATATTTAATTTAGAGTTCTTAGCAAAGTTTCAGTCTTTCTTGACCTTTTTAAAAATAATTTTATATGAATTATCCCTTTTATATAGTTTAAGTTCATACCCATATCAAATAAAGCAATGGTATCAATATTGAAATATGCATTTATCTCAAGAGTTGTTTTTATTAAATATTTTTAAAAAGTTATTTGATTTAATATAAAAAGAAAATCTCAGAGTAACTTTTCATTATTATTCAATTCAAGGTTTTCATTTGTTTCTTCATTTGATTCAAATTCTTTGTTAATTTGTTTAAGTAAAATTTGTATTATTTTACTATCTCTTTTTTCTTGTTTTAATAATTTGAGGTTCTTATTTTATCATTATGACTTCTCGATATAAACTAGATAACGTTAGGCATGAGTTTTTTGTTCCTTTAGCTTTGAATAATATGTTGGTTAAATTATAGGAGGATGAGGAGGCAAATGGTAGGTTTTGACTAGGGTTTTAAGATTGCTTGAGTTTTATAAGATAACATTTTTTCAATTGGTGATCTTAGATGTGATTTATCACTTCAAATAGAAAATTTTGATCTTTTACTAATAATTTAATTTGAGTTTCTTCTTCTAATTGTTCATCACCTTTAAGGCTTCAATTTTATCTACTTTTTCTAATTATAGGTTTTGAAATTTATTATTGATCCTATAATAATTGGTCGTGTGACCTTTTTTACTATACCTACAACATGTTATGTTCCTAAATTTGGAAGTCAATAAAAAGGCTTAGGTTATACTATGATATCTTTTACAAGGTATTTGTAATTTTTTTGTGCTTCCTATAAGGGAATTTATTTTTATTCCTATTAGTTGGGATGGTTCTATTGTAGTCTTTACATGTTTTATAGTTATTATTATTATTATTATTATTATTATTATTATTATTAAATAACTTCAAATTGTTGAAAAAAGGACCTAATTCTTTCTTGATTTTAAATATTTCATATTTTAACTATTTTTGCAATTTCATGTCTTAACAAAGTTTTAAATGTTTTCTTTGGGTATAACTAATCAATTCTTCATACGCTAGTTTATTATATAGGATTTGATCATTATAACTTTCCTAATTTTATTAATGACTTTTTCTCTTAATAAAAGAAGAAATCATCCATTAGAGTCTGTTCTAAGAATTGTCATAGTTAAAAAGTATCTTTATACCGTTTAAAATCTAAAAGTTTCTCGGACCTAAGATTTGATAATAATTCATTATTTTAGTTTTTTTATTTGAGATGTGTTACCTATTAAATGAAGAGAGATTGCCATTATTAGGGTTTGAACTGCATCTTATATAGGTTCATTGTTATTGTCTAATATAGTTTCTCCTTCCTCATCTACTGTAATGATATATACCTTCCGAATTAATCCTAAATGACGTTTTGTTTAACAACAAACTATGTCTTGTTCTACTAAGTTATTAACACCAAGACGAAACTCTCTTCATTTTCATGTTAGCAATTGTATTTCCTCTTGGTTCACCTTCGAAGAAGTGACGTATCCTTTATTGTGGTCATCTCCTGTATTGTGTTCGTCACTGTCGAAGAAGCATTGTGTCCTATGGTACTATTCTTCTTTTTTTGTTTTCAAGAACCCTTATTGTGTTGTGCTCTATTTTTCTGCTATATTTTGGAGTTTGTGTGGGATTTGTGTTCTCCTTATGATGTATAGGTTTTTGTTTGTGTTTGTGTTTAGCAGATGGTGAATTGTGTTTTTAATTGGATGTGTATGGGTTGATTTCTTTTTCCACCTTCCATACTTGTTTGAGGAAATCCTGCTAATTGTTTGATGAAAGGTCTATTAGAGAATCAAGGCTAATTCAATAAGGGAGGTTTATGTACATATTTACTATATGATTGCTTTTACACCAAATCTTTACCACTTATAGTATACATAAGTATAAGTCAAAAGGACTTTATTTCAACATGTAATGAGGCTATGATTACACATAACAATTATTGATAAATTGATTAGAATAAGAAATATTAGCAAGGCATCTAAACATATATAGGTAGCATATTTATAAGTTGGAACCACGATATTCAACTCACTTGGGAATGGTTAATTGCTTCATATGAAAAAAATTGGACTTACATTGAGTTTTCTAACTAGCTGCTACCTTCCTTATTTTTTCTTTTTTTGATTCTTTTTTATTAATAGATATAAAAATAAACAAAATATTTTGAACCATAATACAATAGATAAGAATGTTTAAATAGAGATTTGGCTTGTAATATAGTTATAAAATAAAAGAAAAAGGTTATGTCTTAAAAGAGATAACTAGGGATGCAAAATTGTGGTGGGTTTTTAAGTTAAAGGTTGTAAAACAATGAAAGTTTTTTTTTGTTCTTATAACCTTTTTATTCTTATATGTGCATGTATTGATTAGGTCTAAAAAGGTTCCAAGCAATTTCTAGAGAAATATTCTAATATAAGACAACACACTTCAAAGGAAATACATATTTATAACTTATGGCTCAAAATCTTAAATTTGATTTCTAATCACTCTAACTTTGCACGATGCCTTATCATTTGATCATCAAAATTTTTGAAAGTGCACAATGCTAGTTAATTTGACGTTTCCACATATTTTTGCTCTTATTATTAAAAGACTAGATCTTTTAGCATACACACATTTCAATTTATTCATAATATATTTGACGACATCATATAATGGATTAGCGGAATGTCAACGTGATGACTAGTTTTTGATGGAAGAAATGAACTTTGTTGAGAGGAATGTGACAAAATTCTCCCTAATGAAGAACAACTCGATGCATAACATATCTCCTCATCAACGCTAATCACACCATGCTTTTTATGGCTGATCTTCTTCTTCAAAGTTTTTAGTGTCATTCGAATTACCTCTCTTTTTATTATCTGTATCTCATTTTCTGTTACGAAGCTATCAAATGAATTATATATACTATGTGTTATATAAAGCTTCATTGAATCTTCAAGAAAAGATAGATGAAAATAGAGGCGATGGCAACGTCCCGATGATCCGTACACGATTAGGGAAATCAGTTCTTTTGAAGCAGTTATCGATTCCAAAAACTATGTTTGTTTAATCAGGTATGCATGTGTTTGAATTTGAGTTCCTTATATGCTTTGACTTAATTATCTATTTAAGTTCTATACTATTTGTTTCTTAGGTGAAACATATCGTACAAATGATTCATCTAATTCTGTGATTCCTATTGCATCTGGGGATTTGTTAACTGTATCTTCTGCTAGTTTAGTTAAAGTCAAGAAGTTGATGGAAGAGGATATCAATAAACCAACACCCGAGGGAAGATCTTTGATTGTTGTAATTGATGCTTTCGAACGTGCAAGGACCTTTATTGGGAATCCAAACATAATGAACTCTTTTACTTCTTGTTCCGAGTCTTATGTCATTTGGAATTCAGAAAAATAACTATTTCTTTTCCTTTTCGATAAAATAAGCGTGATACTTTATTTATTGTTTTGTCTGTAAGAATTGTTAAACTTCTAATTAAAATCTTATATTATTTACTATATATCATTATATTATATTGCTTATTATATTTCAAATTTTATATGTATTATTATTTTATTGTTAATAAATCTTAACGATTAAGAATAATAATCAACTTAAATTTATGATATTTTGATATGATGAACATTGAAATTATTTTAGGTATGCTTATCTTTTAATATCCAAAAAATATTTACTTTTCAAAATTAAAATTACCAACCATGTGTTATTCAATAATATATTTAAAAATTTGAGAACATTTTACAGTTTTTAGATTTTTTATTCTATTTTCATGAAAATTTTGTATGAATGGAGGTACTCTATGTACAATAGGCATCATTAAAGAATTATTTATCTATAAATTTATAAATTTAAATAAATTCATAGAGTTTGAATGTATTGAGTAAATATTATAATTATTTCAATTTTTGGTAATGATTTTAAGCATTCGTCGCCAAAGACTTGACTTTTGGCCACGAAAATGCTAAACCGTTGCAAAATGTAGAGCATTTTGTGACGACTCCTATTAATCGTCGCCAATCACATGCAAAAAGTAAGATTTCGGCCATGAAAAATAATGCGGCTAATTCACAATGTTGTTGCTGCGAGTATTCTAGAAATTCTTCCAAAATCAATAGTGGAAGTGAAAGTATCATCATCAAAGCTAGAGCTTGTTGATGTTCTACGAAAAGAAAAATGTACTTTATTATCTTTATATCATTTTATGTCTTCTTCTTTTTTTGCATATTAAGATTTGAAAGCACCGGAGGAATATATAATAAGTTGCTGATTCTAGTAACCATTCATCTGAAAAGATTTATCTTTTTATTTTATAGTTTTGGCACTATTGTGTTAGACTTTATTAACTTAGTTTGTAATAATATTTTTCCTTTTGGACTAGTTATTAGATTTTTTTAAAAAAAGGCTGTGTTCATAATTTTATGATAAATTTTATAAATTAAAATTAATTGAATTGGAGCTAAATTTATATTGTAATTCTAGGAAAATAGCAAGTCCTTTTGGAAATTATATATACTTTTCCTATTGTCTACTCGAGGGTACGTAACAAGCTTAAAACATTTGAGGTAGACATAATCACATGAATTCTGGATAAATTATTATAAGTTTCCTATACTCTTTCGTGAATCATAACTTCATTTGCTATCTTCACTATAAATCAGATTTTCAAGTACTTATACTTAATTTGTGACTCGTTTGAAAAATAAATTAGCAAAAATTTATACTTATTTTGATTTCATAGTGGTTCAGCCGAGATCTGGCCGAACGGTGCGTTTCCAGTGATATCCATCTTCTTCAACCTTCTGCGATGAATGTGGCGTGAAGTAACCTGCAAAACAATGAGGGCTCGTCGGGGGTTATGTCCCGATTGGCCTCTCCGACGCTCAAGTTAGTTTTCTGGTGAGAGGGTAAGGCTGCGGAAACGCAGAGAATCGGCTAGGTTATGAT
>JAOTIZ010000203.1:6257445-6273496 GCA_027123425.1 Erythroxylum panamense | reverse complement strand
AGGAGAATATGGATTGAGCCCAAGTCAGTCCATGGGGTGAGATGGGCCGATCGGCCTATGAGAATCCGACCCAACCACATAGAATTGACATAATTTGTTTAAGACTAAATATAATATATAAACAAAAACTTCACATTATTTTATAACAAACATAAAAAAAAATATCTTAACTAAAATTTAAGACATTGATTTTTGCTAAAGAAGGATAGAAATAACTATTTTTTGTGTCAAACAGAAAATGAAACAATTTAATACCATTGAATAGACCATTTCGAGTATAAGAAATTATTTATAAACAAAAATAATTCAAAAATTATTTAGCATCAATCCGAAAGTACAGCAGTAAAGTATAATTTTTCAAAGTTTTGATTAGCATCAAGAAAGTATTAGGTGGTAGCTAACTTACAGGTTTATGCATGCATGGCTAAGGCAAGAAATAATCTGCAGTCTCCTTCTATTGCCACCAACTCTGCCTAGCATCCACGTTTCCTTCCACGCGTAAACCACACCCCACTGTCTTTTCTCTGTGTCCTCAGTCATTATCCGGACTTGTAAATAATTTCAAAGAAACCAAACATGACTGAGCAGAACATCATAGCTTAAGTTGGATTAATTCACATTATAGACATGTCTGATACATCAAAATCTTCGTCATTTTCATCAGGTAATGATGTGTAATAAGCTCGTGTTGTCGAATTTTTCCATAGCTAGGACTTCATTTGATGATTGTGGTTAATTTGCTTCAAAATCCATAATATGCATGCAGATTAGTCGTGCTTTATCTTTGAAATATTGTTATATGTGATCTGGGATTTGTATTTACATAGCTATCTTACATGTTAACGATCACAAGTGATTTGGTACAGATACTCTCGAAGTCGTTTTCTTGTGGAGGGGAAAGAAACTGAGTGCATTGGTTCTTTTAGTTGCAACGCTGTTAGGCTTATTAATGGTATATTTCAAATTTTAAAATTGATTTATTTCCTTTTGAAGATAAAAATATAATTTTAAAGAGGAAATAAAATTATATGATAAATGTTTCCTGTCTTATAGAAATTTTCTTTTATCAACTTATCTTCTTTACTTTACAAAATCTAGAAGGATCCTGCTAATCATATTTTTCGGCTAATCATATTTTTCGTCAATCAACTCCAAATTTGTCTCAATGATTGATTATTGTAGGATTATAGTAGAGATAATATTGAAAATTCAAAGTCAACTCAAAATAGAAATGAAGCAATGGCTAATTGAAGAAAATGTCTATTTAAAGAAGAACTATTGCATTTTTACAAATGGGAGACAAAAGTTAGAATCTTTGCAATAATTCAGAAGCATCAATATTTTTAAAATCATATCTTAATCAAAATCTCTTATATTTGTAGAGGCTAACAAAATACTAATAGTGTGAAAAGTTAGAAAATGTTGAAAAATATGTATTCATGAGTTTGTAGAGACTCGATAAATACTACTAATGTGAAACGTTGAAGAATCTTCAAAAATCTGTATTTGTGAACTTGAAGAAATTCGTTAAATTACTACTTAAAATTTTAAAGTGAAACACTCAAGTTGAATATTTGAAAACTGGATATAAGCTTGGGTTGTAACGGAACTAGTATAAATCATCTACGTTTTTCTCTCTCTTCTTCATTTCAACATAAGGCTCTTTTGTTGTTATAGTAGACTCCTTATGTTTCCAACTTGGTAAAGGTTGATTTTATTTTAACAAAGTCTTCTATTTCAAATTGTCATAACTAGATTTATCTTTTAGCACATTTCTGTCATTTAACAGGTTACCATCGTATAACAGACTCCTCTTATTTCGTAAGCTTCTATTGTTATTTTAAACTTCGACAGGACCTACCGTTTTATTCGAATTAAAAGTAGCGTGTGTTTGCTTTATTTTAAGCTTCTATTGTTATCGGTTGCTGTTTTGTTGTTTCTCTCTTACGTGGGAAGCTTTGTTGACCTTTTAACACTTCTTTACATAGGTATGTGCAAGTAAGGTGCTCTTTTCCTTTGCATCTTTCATCTCTCGTAGATAATCCGAGTTTTTATGCAAATTCGTAGGTATGGATCCTCGGCATGACTGTTCCTGCGATTTACTTGAGCAACAAGGACAAGATACACAGGTTCCTGGTGTGGATAAAGCAGCAGTTAAAAAGATGCTATGAAGTGTTGGATGAGCTGTTTCAAAAAATAAAGAAAAGGGTGGCTGGCGTTAGAGAGGTTAAGAAGGAGAAGAAGATGGAGTAGTCTCCTTGTATACTTAAGGATCTAGGACAAGGTTAGTTTGAGGTTTTCATATGCTTCCGAAGCAAATGGATGTAACTTAAGATTCGTACTACAAATTCAGCCAATGTTTATCATACTCTTTCAAGATTATGCATTGATTAATATAATTCAGAGATGATGCGCACCAAGCTACTAAATTAACACAGGAGTTGAATCCTGACATCGGTCTTCTGCTTGATTTTAGTATACTGTGTACTCACTCAACGCTTTTACGTTGAACACCAGTTGAGTTTTAACATTTTCAGAAGAAAAGGGCGAATAGTGGTTGGCAGAGGGAATTGGAGAATTAACACTCTTGTGATGACGATAAGCCAAGTTTTATGACACCCTGCTCCTTTCAAACACTATTCAAAGGCCTTTGGCGGCGTGGCCTGCTACCGGGTTCCCCATTTCACGATGACGCTTATCTTGAATATCTACGAGCATAAGAATCTTGTGTTACTTCCAGTCTTGAATATCTACGAGCATAAGAATCTTGTGTTACTTCCAGACAATCCAACAATTAATACAGACAGCCGCCATCCCCGGAACATCTTGATCTGCCAGACTGCCACCATTGATCAGTTAAAACTTGACAATTAAAATTATTTGCATTCAGTGGACGAAAGATGGGAGATAGACTTGGATACAAGTGACGCTCCATTCGTGCACGATCTGATCTAAAAGTTTCGTCCTGTTTTGAGGTTTCACATGGGCACAACTCCTATTTGGATTTCATTCATAAACAGGGCACTTGGCTGCAGCCGCAATGTAATTATGCATGTTGAGTGATCTTTTGCTTGTTCTGTGAAGTTGCTCGATCTCAATCACCAAAAGTCATTACAGGAACACTTTCCATCTTCAAAACAGTGGAACCTACTTGAATCCCTCACAGTTATTCTTCTGTTGACAATCTTCGAGATAAATTTGATTGCAGTGTGGCAGTCTACACAAGTTCTTAAGTTCTTAAAAATTTTGAGAGGGGTTCCTTGTGGAGTAGCAATGATTCCAAAAGCAATTGCAAGCTTCTCACTGTGGTAGGAGAGGTTTTGCTCTTTTTGTTCCTCCTCTACATCATGCAAAACATTATATGTATCAGCGACAAACCCCTCTTCCTTCATCTTTTTTGAAAGCTCCCCTAATAACTCAATTATCTCCTCAGACTTAGGATGGGAAGCATCTCCCACTGTGAACACATGCATATTTCTCTTAATCTCTATCCAACTCTTACCGGGCTTCTTCACCACTCCAAGGTCATCCATGGCCTTTCTGATCTTTGCCACTTCACTCCACATACCAGCAGCAGCATAAATGTTGCCCATTGTAACATAAGTAGCTGGATTCTCAGGTTCTATCTGGAATAGTGCTTTTGCTGCCCTTTCCGCTAGTTTAAGATTCTTATGAATTCTACAACCACCAAGCAAGGACGCCCAAAGAAATTTGTCAGGCTTCATGGGCATGCTGTCAATCATACGCTCAGCTTCTTCAAATCGGCCACATCGTGATAGTAAATCTACGATACAGGCATAATGATCCCCAGTTTGTTTTAAACCATATTTATCCATTATCGAGTGAAAATATTCAAGCCCTTTATCTACTAACCCAGCATGAACACAGGCAGAAAGAACACCAACAAAAGTTATGTGATCAGGTTGCATCCCTGATTTAAGTAGTAACTCAAAGTAGTGCAAAGCAACATCAGATTTACCATTCTGAGCATACCCACAAATCAAGGAAGTCCATGCAACCAAATCCGGCTGAGGCATCCATTTGAAAACCCTTTCGGCATTCACCATATTGCCACATTTAGCGTACATATGAACAAGAGCACTTACAGCAAAAGAGAACGGACCAAATCCAACTCTAGTCATGTACCCATGAACCTGCTCGCCAACCTCCTCCACAGTTTGATGAGCACAGGCATTCAAAACCCCAGCAAAAGTGAAGTCATTAGGCCTAATCCCTGACCTCAACAAGTCTGCAAACAAATCAAAACCTTCTTTCCTTCTTCCATCTTCGAAGTACATATCAATCATTGCTGTCCAAGCAACAACATCTCTATCGATCATCTTGTCAAAAATGTGCCTTGCTTCCCCGATGCTCCCACATTTACCATACATGTCAGATAATGCACTCCAAACTACTTCATCTGAATCCAAACCGTTCCTTGTTATATAACCATGAATCTCTTTCCCAATTATTAAACTTGGAACTGCAGCCGCAGCAGCAAGAGCACTGGAAACTGTAAACTTATTCGATTTTGAGCTCTCGCATCTGTTCATCATTCTGTACAACTCTAAAGCTTCCTCGGGCCTATCATGTCTTACACAACCCGAAATCATAGCAGTCCAAGAAAAATTGTCCCTTTGGGGCATTTTATCAAACAGTTTCCTTCCTTCTCCAAGCAACCCCGTTTTCGCATACCCAGAGATCAAAATATTCCACGAACACAAATCCCTCTCCGTCATATCATCGAATAACTTATGGGCATTCACTATACTATCACACTTAGCATACATATCAAGAAGCCTGTTTGAAATAAATAATCCAGGCACAAACCCAGATAGCTTAATGTGTTCATGGACTTTTTTACCTTCTTCGAGAGCTCGGTTCTTAAGACAAGACTGAATAAGAGATGAATAGATAGAAGCAGGGGGCCTATCGACTTGATAGAGTATCCGAATTGCTTCTCTTATTCTCTTTTGCTCGCACAATATGTCGATGGCTTCCTCGAATCTCCTGTCCTCGCACAAGCGATTTATAAGGCTGTCTTTGATGTTGGTTTTGAAGAAGCTTTTCTGAGTGGAAGATTCTTGGAATGGGGTTTGAGAAGAATAATGAAAAGCAATGATCTTTTTTGAATGAGAAAAAGATGACAAACGAGAGGATTTCAAGTATAAAGATCTCATCTTCTTGGAGGGAGAATGACAGTGTTGAAAGGGTTACTGTTATAGACAAACATAGAAGAAGCCCATTTTCAGTTCGTCAAAGGATTCGTTTCAATCCGCAATTTAGGAGCACGAACTATTTCAGACGCAGCATTAATAATATTGATCTAACAAACAAATTACACAACATTGCCATTGTTAAACTCCTCAATCCCTTCAGGCAAGTTCACAACGCTTAAGCAATCAGCAATGTAAGCAGTGTTAAAAACTTATCAGAGCTTCAGATGGTGACTGGCAATTCCAACAAATTGACGAAAGACCTAAGCCTATTCCAACTCCAAAAGCCAACTTCTCGATATAACATTGGTTAACGAACTAGTTAATGAGTTTAATATATACAATGAAAATAAGTAGCTATAAATTAAACTCACATTTATGCTTTATTAACTAGGTATACGTTCCTAATTAGCTGATAATTTACTGTGAATGTTAGCTTACGAAATATAATTTGCCTATTATCAATTTAAGCAACATATTTCTTATAATCATATTAATATGTTCTTATTCATGAATATGCCTTTAGTCCACCAACTACCAATCTTATAATTGTTGTTTCTCTAGTTATTGTTCTTATTGCTACTTCTCCAATCGTTTTGGACCCTCTCTTAATGCTTACTTCTCTAGTAATTGGCCCTAAAGTCACTAATGTTGAGACCTAAATATAAATGCATCATATTAACATCATAAAAATTAAAATAAGTGTTTAAGTTGAATGCCTATTAAACAACCAAAAGAATAATATTTACCTGAATTAATTGACTATAAAATGCCAGTAAAAGAAAACTCTAGGCTCATATCATTTTGTAACAAAAGAAGAAACGTACCATAGTGCCTAACCATATGTTTTCAGAATTTGAGAAAAAAAGCATAATATATGAATTAGATATGCAATATGCAATAAATAAATAGGTTGCATATGCATCTCTATTTTTCCTCCTAAATAGCTCAATCAACATCATAATTAAATTAAAATGATAGCTAAACCATAAGTTACATACATTGACGGGTTATTTGTTACTATGTAACATTACACCTTTTATTATTGTGTTTTGAAGTTCTACATTTCTTACATTTCCACATTTCCAAATACAAATGCCCTTCTTATAGCAATCAATTAAAAAATGCTTCAAGTTTTTGTTTGGAGGGATCAACAACATTAATAATATATTTGTATGGATAACTATATGTGTCTTATACTCAGCAACTACATCAATGGTCTCTTCCTAGTTTGTCAATATGCTTTATATCCCATTTACTAATCTCATATGTTCCACTCCTATTCCGTACAATCCTTCATCGCATTTCCTCTTTCTTATTTTTTTCTAGCTTCTTGACAACTATAAATATAATATTTGACTTCTATCCATATGTGTAGACCCTTCTTTTATCATGTCTTTTATGACTATGGTCCTTATTTTTTCTAGCATACTAATCATTGTTTTATCTATGGTTCGCAAAATCCATAAATTAAAAGTCTCTCATGTTATTATCAACAACTAGACACTTTGATTAAAATAACGAGTATATTCTAGCCCAAGTCTCCTTTAGATATTAAAACAAAGCAGAAGCACACGTAGGTTTAGTTTTTTCTAGTCTATTTAGTTGCTCATTTAAGTCTTTAACATATATTGTCTATATACATTCTTATAATTGCCTTATTAAGTCTTTTACACTCCAATTTTTATGCCAATTATGATAGATATGTTTGGCATATAATCACACATTCTCTTATATATTTGGTAATATGACCTCAACAACTCTTATTAATCCCTATATATGCCACTCAACATAAGTCTAAATTTAGGTAATATAAGGAAATATTATAACAAATTACAATAAAATTTACATTTACCTTTTGTATATAAGAATTTATTACAACTCTACATCCATCTTTTAATTCCAAGTTAGTTGATAAAAATGACATAAACCAATTTGATTATTCAACATTTTTCTCTTCCACTATAGCCCATATTATAGGATACATCCCTTGTTGGATTTTAGAAACTGCAAGTGCATAACATAAGGAAGAACAGAACAATATGCGATACTATCATACTTTATTCATACTGAAAATGCCTTTATATAGGCAAGTCATACATCTGCAGAAACAACAAACATCTAAAAACTACTGATACTCCTATATTTAAGGGATATTATTCTGAGCATATCTTATCAAGTCTAACTACAGATTACTACTTTTGACTACTTCAAACAGAATCAATCTCAACATAAAAGATGTATTTATCCTCTAAGATATTTTTGAATCATTTGTTCCAACATCCCTTTATTTCAATCCTTTTCAGCTGGACTAACTAATTGCTATTGGGATTTTGTCTTAAAAAATGGCCATTAATTCTAAGTATGAGCCTCAAATGTCTCTATCTTGCTTTCATGGTTGCAAAACAAATATATAACCTCTTAAATTACATTAATGAGGTTTATTGATTCCTGCGAGAGTTGCAATTCCACAATAAATTCATGATTGCTAACTTTTAACTTGTCGATATAACTTTGAAGCTCAAAATATACACTAGTATAACATAATGTTTTTTCTTTCCTCAACTTCCTCTTGGCAATCTGTATATACTTAAATTCACAAATATATTTATCTTTTTTCTATATTCTTCAATTATCTTAGCAATAGTTATGTTAGGCTTTTCCAGAATTCTTTCATTAAAGTGTCTACATAAGAACTTGGCTAATACCATTTTAAGTTTATTGGTTACGAAACATGTATGATCGGGTCTATATGTCTTAATTTTGAAACATATGCCATTCATTTCATATGATCCATATAAGTCCCATTTATTTGCCTCAATGCATCATACTCGAATTCACTTAAACTCACATTTTTATATGACATTAAATTTTATTACTACTGAGTAATCAAAAATAACATCTTTGAATCTTTAACTTTAGAAAATTCCATACCTAATGTCCACTGTGATGGTCCACCATTTGATTGATGTTTAGTATTTCTATTAGGCCTTCTTAATGACTGTCATAGTTTCTCCCCATTAGGATACCCATCATTGTCAAGGAAGCTTCTATAGTTAATAAAATCAATCTCCATTAGTTAGTTTTACATCTTCAATTAACACATCAAATGTGTTTTTCCTTCTTCAACTTTATTATGGTCTTCATCATATGAATCAACATTACCAAATAAATTGTCTTCATTGTTATCATTATTTTTAGCACTACTTTATTTTTCAAGATTATTTGCATCTTCAATATATAAATCCTCCAAAATGCTATAATTATTTACTTCTTTAGGCACATCACTATAAGGCCTAAAATCTTAATCAAGCCTAACATCATCTTCAATAATAACCAAAACTGTTGAAACAAAAATTAAAGTTTCTAGCTTATATGTAATATGCGCATAAATTGTCCCTTATACTTAACATGCTAATTAATCTAATACAAATGACATTTGATTCAATGAATCTTAAAACATGTTAAATCTAAAACTTGAAAATTTATAATATGCCTTTCTAACCTTTTGGCACCAAAGATCCTTCCCCATTTCATAAATCCATATATAGCTCTTAAAATCAAGGTCAACTTTATTGAAAAAACTTGATGACCATCCTTCATAACTTAAAGTAAGATTTAACTTAAAACAGTTCTCACCATAAAATAACCTTAAGCTTACATACTAAAACACTATAACCTTAAAAATGAAAAATTCATAAGCAATAATAGCAGATAAAAATCATATTGAAATAGGAAGAAATAGGCCTAAAATAAAGATATAATACATAGTATTGTAGGTATCTTTTACCAATTAGTCAAAAGTATCACAACTTTCGTCTCGTATAAGTTAAAGTCCCCATCAAAACAAATCAAAATAATATTGTTAAATGAGGTTATCAAAGATTCTTTTTAAAATTCAGTATTAAAAATTGGAACATAGGTATGTAGTAACTGTTAATTAGTTACTAAAGAGTCTCACTATCTTATGGGAACTATTATGGGCATTAGAACTTAATAGTAATTAGGTACAATACATATAGGTTGCAGTTTAACTCTTTCTTGTTCAATTACTAGTCCAAAAATCTTCAAACTTATCTCAAGAATCTAAGTCCATAACTTCCTTATTAATTCCACGTCAATCTCTCCAGCTTCCTAAACCATTAAAATTGACTAGTAAGCCATTAATTTTGAAATTTCTCTTTTAGATACATAACAATCAAAGACATAATACTTGATAAATTGTAATTCCAAATCTAGTATCCAAATAAACCTTAAAATATTAAATCATAAGATATTCATGTTTTAGAAATTACACTTATAAATAAGAAAAAAAGAGACTCAAATTTTAATATAAAGGCAAAGATATTTTTCTAGTATCTTGGTAAGAAAGAAAAAACAAAAATGTCCTATCATTATGTTTAGATTATTTTATTGTCTTTTAGATCACAAACATCAAATGAGCCTATCACGAATATATTTATACTTTCATTTGGTACTAGACTGCTAATACTAAGTTTAAGTTATAGGATCTAATGTGAACCCTAGGGATGAAACCTTGAAACCTAACATAATTTTTTAAAAACAAGCTCCAAAAAAGCTAAATTAATATTTAAAAGGATGGAACCTTGATCTAATAGTTATATAGAATCACAAGGTATGAAAGAATCTTGGCTCTTCGTTGTATTATAAGATGATTTGAATGCCATAAGTAAATAACTTGATAAGTTTGAAAGGATCTTTGAATAATTAAAGATAAAGTAGTTATATTAAGCATCCTTAATAAAAAAATAATGCTTAAATACTAAAACATAAAACTAAGATTTCAAACTTAAATGAAAACTATGATTTCAATTAGAAATATTATTGGTTGTAGGCCAAGCTATGTTGACTACCAAAACTTGGCTTCATTGAATATAGTTCAGAATATGCCCATGTCTAGGACCATGGATTCTTTTTTTATTTTTTGAGATTTAGGCACGATCTAAGGTACACTTATGGATGGAGACTATAACTTTATAAACTAATACATAGTCTTGGCCATATTTGTGGTTCGAGACCATAGATATGTTTGTTTCTTTAAAAGATGGATATGATTTGTGCCATACCTATGTTAGAGACTTTGTCTCACCGTTCAATTATCCAGTAAGTTATATAGATTGATACATGATCATATTATACATAAGTCTCCTTTAACCTTAGATCGAATCAAGCTAACCGATGTTTGTTCTTTAATTTTGCTTGATCTCACAGGTGTAGCACTTTTCTTTCCACCCTATTAAATTTGAAGATTTTCTTCTTTGTTGATGTAATTGGTGTATGTAGCAAAGTCAAAGGAATAAAGTAACTCGATTCTCATCGTTCCTTCTTTCTTTGAAAAAATCGTCCTTAAATCATCACCTACATCAAAAGAAGTTAAGTTAAAAATATTAAAAATAGGATTTAATTTATAAGCATTATCATTGATCCATTCAACAACTTAATATGGACCATATCCTTTTTGCAATTTAGATCTTCTTTAATATGAGAACCTCTCCTTTCTCATTTACTTGTATATTCAATCACCTAGTTCAAAGATAATTTTCTATCTCCCTTTGTTAGCCTAGGATGCATATTCTTCATTTTTCATTTCAATATGTTGAAAGCATTTTTATGTAATTACTTCACCATTTCAACTTTTCTTTTTGCCATTTAAGCTTCAAGAGAATGCATTAGTCATGATGTTTTTCTTATCTTGCCTCTACTTAATCATATAAGAAAGAATCTTAATAAACTCCATCCACTTAGCATGTTATCGATTTAACTTCCCTTACTATTCAAATGCTTCAAGGACTTTTAATCATTGTCAATAACTATCTATTTGGTAAAAAATAATATTGTCAAGTCTCCAAAGATCATATTAATACATGTAACTCATTATAAGTTGATAATTAAGTGCAACTATATTGAGTTTTTTGTTAAAGTTGACAATTAGTTAATTTTATTTCATCAAAATAGCATCAATACCTATTCTAGACCCATCACACATGATCTCAAAAGTCTTTGAAAAGTTAGGCAAAGCTAATAAAGGGACATAACCTCTCTTTAATCATATTAAAAGCACACTCTTGTTCATCAATCATTTAAAACTAATTGAATTTTTTACAACTTCAGAGAGGGAGCAGCTAGTGTACTATAATCATTAAGAAATCTTTTATAAAAACTAGCTAAGTTGTGAAAGCTATCTTATGATTTTTCTTATATCAAAAAATTCAAAACGATTATTATGTGCCTAATATGTTCATTAAAAGTTTAAATATAGATCATAATCTCATAAAAAATAAATAACCATGAATTTTTCAATAAGCATGCAAAATATAGTTTATTAACCTCATAAAATTTAAGGTGTATTAGATAGTCTGAAAGGCATCACTAATCATTCATATAAACCATATTTCATTTTAAAGTTTATTTTTCACTCATCTCCTTCTGTTATCATTATTTGATGATATCCACTTTCAAATTAAAATTTGGGAATATATAAGAATTACGTAACTTATTATGCATGTCATCTAACCAAAGAATGAGATGTTGATATCTAATAGCACGATTGTTAACTCACATTCATTATAATTTGTCTTCCTTGGGAACGAGCAAGATTAAAATAACATATATACTCGTGCCCTCTAATATACCCTTTTGACAAAGTTTCTCAACTTAACGTTAATGTTCCTTAGTCTTCTCTGAATTACTTTTATAGGTTGGTCAATTAAGAATGGTAATGTCAGGTATGAAATTAATTTGATGAAAAAAAATTAGGCAAGGAAACATCAAGATTTTAAGTATTAAAACAAGTCTTTTTGCATATGAGTACAGCTATAAGCTAGTTAAATAAAAAGCTCTCTTGATCTTATAGTCTTAAGCATAAAAGCTCATTTATTTCTTTGCTTTTCTTTTAACACTCTCTTTTTATCTTTCCTTAATTTTTCTCTTTTCCTCCTTTTTTTAATCTCCTATTTTTAACTTTCATCTCATTTTCCTTTTTTACCCTCTCCTTTTAACTTTAGTTGATCCTCATACAATTGTTTAGGTGTTAGCAGTGTAAGGGTAATGGATTTATTATTTATGGAAAATATCTGTTAGTAGTTCCCTTTATAAAATTTCTAAGGTCTTCCTAAGAGAATAATCAAAATGCCTAAACACCAAATCACATAACACCTTATCATAATATCTTCTAATCAAGAATAAAATCATCATTTGTTTATTGGCCCTTCACTCACCACATTCGTTTAGATGTTGAAACTTATATAGTGGAAGATGTTTTATGGTAGACAAGCTCAACTTTTCAAATAAGGTAGTGCTAGCTACATTTGTTGCCTAACTCCACTAATAATCATGCTACATATCTTATTATTAATATGAAATCTTGTATGGAAAATATTATCTCATTAGTAGCTAACATCATTTTCTTTAAACTAAACATTTAGAATTTGTCTAACCAAAAGCGCCTCCTTATCCATTGGATACTCAACACCATTATCATCATAATATTCTAATGGTAGCATGAAATCCTCACATCTTTTGACTTAGGTCTCAATCACCTCATAGGATATTTTGAAGTTATATGCCTTATCTATTATCCTTTTGTCAGGATATTATGAAGTTATATGCTCTTTCCTTAAATAACAAAAGCATTTAATATTATGAGTATGAGTTTGGGTTTCATATTTACCTTTCACTTTGCTAGCACTTTCCCTTCTTCTTTAAGTGTTTTGGCTTTAGCTTTAAAAACACTCTTGTCATCATTTTTCAAAATTAGCTTATAAAAGGGTGAACTAAATTTTATTGTGAACGGTTGCCCTTTCTTTTTAATTTTCTTTTCACCTTTATGGTTATGTAAACCATATCTTTTAGCTCTACATGATATTGTAATTCTACTATGTCATCAATATCACAATTCAAACTACTTATAAACCTAGCAAATCCTCCTCTAGATTAGCTAGAATCTTGACAATCTCCATCTCCTTATATTATTCCTTAATACTCTTTGGGCTTAGAGTAAGGCATTATAATTTCTAGAACAAATCTTTGTAATAGTGATTCAAGATAATTGCCTTTTTATGATTGGCTTTATATCCTCCTAATTATAAATAGGTCTCTTATAATTCTTTCTCATATTTATCATGATTTGATCCCACCAAACAATATTATAATAAGTAAACTTATTAACAATAAGTTTTTACCTTTTTCTCTTTAGTATAATAGTGGTAATCAAAAATAAGTTTAATCTTCTTTCCCCTCTTTAAGTAGGCCTCAGGGTCGTTTCTCCCTTGAAATAATGGAATCTTCTTCTTAATGTTTCCAAGGTTGTCATCTCGCTTATGCTCTCCTTTATGGCCTTTATCTTGTTAGTCACCTTGATGTGCAAATATGTCTATATTATTTCTTGGTAGTTTGGTAATCATCTCTCAAGTCATCTCCCTTTTCATCTTCATCAAAATCATCTTAAGGTCAACTTTTTTGATAATATGCATTAGAAATTTGTAGTGATTATCCATTTTGTAAATTAGTTATAGTAATATCTTGCAACTTTAGTTGATCTTTAATGTCGTGAAACATAATATTCATGCGTTTAACTTGTAGTTACATAGCTTACAACATGAGTGTATCATCTTACTTTCACCTTTAACTTTATACTGATCAATCATATTTCAACCTTTGAAAGATTGTTAGAAATAATCTCTCAATATTTTGTCACATGTTTCACTTGTTATATATCAATCAATTCACTCTAATCTTTTAGTTTTGCTTTACTGATGTTACTTATAAACTTTTACATTTACCATTTCATTTAAATATTTATTAAACTAACCAAATAAACTAAGGTATAAACTCGTAGTATTTAATTAATCTTAAATCTTGATGGAGGCAAGGACAAATGGGAAGATAAAATGAAAATAAAACAAAGAATTCAAAAGATTACTAATAACTATAGTGGAGTATGAAGTCTAATCAAAGTTTGCACTTAGACGGTATTCATAAATTTCAAACACATTAGGAATATTCTTAGCAAGATTTAACTATCATTGGATTTGAGTGGGAGCTATATAAATGTAAAAAGATTCATTTCTTGAATTTTCGTTATACCTATATTATAAGCATATTATTCATCATATAATTCTGAAGTTGAAAAGAATAATCTTTATGGTAATTCCAAAAGAAAGTCATAAGCTAAGTAATATGAAAAGGCTCTATTTAGTCTTACTAAGGATTAATGAATTATGACAATAGAAGAAGATTAAACTTTAATGAGTTGGATCTAAGTATAAGACTTAGATAATATTCCAAAAAGATATATAGCCATCAAGAACAAATATGTTCTTCAAATGTTAAGTAAAATATTGATGGTAGCTTTGAAAGATATAAAACGTGTCTAGTGGCAAAAGGATACGCATAATCAAAGAGGTTGATTATGAGAAAAAAATTCTCATTTGTTTTAATATTTACACTATTTTGACTTATTCTAGCCCTAAATAATTGGCTTGGATATTAATGTACATAAATTGGATATATAGACTATATTCTTAAACGAAAAACTATATAAAGGAATCTATATGGTATAGTCACTTGGTTTCATTCAGAAGGGCTAAGAGAATTGCATGCTCAAATTGTTAATATGAGATCCCACATCGTTTGGAGAGGGGAACGAAGTATGTCTTATAAAGATACGGATACCTCTCCTTTACAGACGCGTTTTCTATGACCTAATGCACCGGATCATATCAAAACTCCGAGGTTAAACGTGCTCGAGTGAGAGTAGTTCTAGGATGGGTAACCTCTTAGGAAGGCCTCGGGAAAAATAAAACCGTGATGGCTTGGTTGGGCCAAGGCTTAAAGTAGACAATATCTGTAAGCGAGTAAGTTGGGGTGTTACAGTGGTATCAGAGCCAGGTCCCAAGTCTGTAAGACCGGCTGGAGAGTTGGACTTTCCCCTACAAGACGCGTTTTCATGGCCTAACACACTGGATCCCATCGGAACTCCGAGGTTAAATATGCTTGGGTGAGAGTAGTTCTAGGATGATAAACCTCCTGGGAAGGCCTCGGGAAAAGCAAAACCGTGAGGGCTTGGCTAGGCCAAGGCCTAAAGCGGACAATATCTGTGAGTGGGGGTGATCTAGGCTGTTACAGGTGGTATCAGAGCCAGGACCCGAGTTGGTAGGACCGGTTGGAGAGTTGGACTTTCCCTTATAGGCGCGTTTTTCATGGCCTAACGGACTAGATCCCATCAAAACTCTGAGGTTAAATGTGCTCGGGGGAGAGTAATTCTAGGATTGATGACCTCTTGGGAAGGCCTTGGGAAAAGCAAAACCGTGAGGGCTTGGTTGGGCTAAGGCCCAAAGCAGACAATATCTGTAAGTGGGGTGATCTGGGCTGTTACAGGTAGTATCAGAGCTAGTACTCGGGCAGGTTGGACCGGCAGGTGGCTAGGCCTCCCTTACAAACGCGTTTTTCATGGCCTAACAGACTGAATCCCATCAAAACTTCGAGGTTAAATGTGCTCGGGGGAGAGTAGTTCTGGGATAGGTGACCTCTTGGGAAGGCCTCGAGAAAAGCAAAACCGTGAGAGCTTGGCTGGGCCAAGGCCGAAAGCGAACAATATCTGTAAGCGGGTGATCTGGGATGCTAGAGGTGGTATCAGAGCCGGTACTCGAACTGTTGTGCCAGCTAGGCTGGATCTCAAAAAGGGCTGGGCCCTAAGGGGGGTGGAGAGTGTGAGATCCCACATCGGTTGGAGAGGGGAACGAAGTATGCCTTATAAGGTATGGATACCTCTACCTTATAGTTGCATTTTTCATGACCTAACAGACTGGATCTCA
>JAOTIZ010000203.1:6203261-6218980 GCA_027123425.1 Erythroxylum panamense | reverse complement strand
GTTAAAAAATCATATTCATTTATAAAAATTTTACTATAACACAAAAATAGACGTCAACTAATTTGGTCAGGCCAACAGATGGTACTTACTACTCCATTCTGGCGTTTGATTAAATTGTCCCAATTGACGGATGCTTACTAACTTACCTTAGCCAATGGACTAGCGTCGGCTAATAGTCTCACCAGTCATGTTTAAGGTCTTAAATCATATAGTAATTTATTAATTCTATATTTTTTTCAATTAACAAACATTAAAAATATTCTTACGAAATTAAATTATATAAAATCATATATTTCACAAGTAAAAAATTTTAAAACGTCACCAAAGCTCCACATACCAATGATTCACATATCGTATTATAATTTTCAATTGAAAATTGTGAATCAATTTGATAAATATCAACTTCAGCGGAGACCCAACGTCACATCCATTCATATTTTGTAGAAATGCATATGAAAATTATCGGTATTCCGAAAATTTGCATAGCGACAAGATTCTTTTCATTCTGTAATTGGTACTAAAATAATGTTCTTTCTACGCGTGAACTTGGCCGGGAACACCTGGGGCCCTAACATGGCCAAGACTTCTCAGAGGCATGTCCTGCTTCACAACGAAGGTTCCCATAACGATCACAATTGTTTTCCTTCATACCGAGTCTTCATACTGAGTCTTCGCCGACATAAAGAGATAGACGATTCCTTGGCTTTTGTAAAGTATATATAATATTCCACGTTGCGTGGTTCCTCTATCCACAATCAGCCCTTGTCTAACTTTGCATCCCTACGCAACTCATTTGTCAGAAGAGTTGATTTGGAAATCTGCAAAGAAGATTGTAATGGCAGAGTCTTTACTTGGAGGGGCTGCTATAGGAGCAGCGTTTGGAGAGGTGATGAAAGCAATTCTAAGCGCTAAAGAAAAGGCTGACATGTTCAAGCCTACACTTGATCGGATAGAAGTCATTGTTGGATGCATAATTCCCGTGGTGGAAGAGACAAGTAACTGGAACAAAGTTTTGCATCGTAGAAAGGACGAGACGGAAAAGCTTATGGAACGTATCATGGAGGGACAGAACCTTCTTCTTGAATGCTCAAAATTGCGGTGGTACACCAACTGGAAAAAGCCTAAATTCACAGACAAGCTTCGAGACTTTGAGGAATCGCTCAAGACCTTCTTTGCTATTGTTGTTGGCGCTCAACAAGCAAGGGACATTAAAGAAACTCTCTTCGAGGTAAAAGATATGCATGCTGACCTGAAACGATTGATTTTGAACACAGGGATCGGTGGGTTCAAAGGTTTTAGCCGCTCATACGGAATCCCAGGGCCTCCAGAGGATTTTGTGGGAATGGAAGTACCCCTGTGGGAGTTGAAGATGATGCTGTTCAAAGACGAGGTTTCGACACTCGTATTATCTGCCCCACCAGGCTGTGGGAAGACCACGTTGGCTAAATTATTTTGCCATGACAAGGAAGTTCAAGGTAAAATAGATATAACTTTTCTTCTGCAATAGTCCGGTTCTTATGGAAATGATTAAACTATATTGGTTCCACCAGATCCAGTGGCTAGTAAGCATTTCTGCTGAACCATGTGTCAATTTTAAATGTATTGGGATGGAACCTCATGCTTCATTGCCTTTTTTTGTCAATCAAATTCCAGTACCTCAGGATAGTAACTCTTTTATGTTCATGTTCGATGTTCGCGAGATTGCCTCCAGTATATGCGTTTGCTTTGCATATACATTGCAGATACTTACTGCCCCCCTGACATAGTTTTTCTTTTCTCTAATTTGAGCAGCGAAGTTTCAAGATAACATCTTCTTTGTTATTGTTTCGAGAAATCCCACCATGGAGGGCCTTGTACAGAGATTGTTCGAGCAAAAGCGCTACCAGGTCCCTGGGTTTCAAAGCCAAGAAGATGTTGTCAACCACATGGAACAATTTTTGAGGAGTATAGGGCCAGATCCTATATTGTTAGTCCTAGATGATGTTTGGCCAGAATCATTATCTATTATTGATAAGTTCAACATCAAAATCCCAGGCTACAAGGTTTTGGTGACGTCAAGGTCTCATTTTCCTAGATTTGATTGCACTTACAAGTTAAAACCATTGAATGATGAAAATGCCATGATCCTTTTCCGGAGGTCAGCATCTTTGCCAAATCAGAATTCTGAAATTGCAAATGAAGTTGTGGACAAGGTATGCAATTACACTCAAATGATGAAGGTTCTGTACTCGTGTTAGTTTCCGTTTTTGTAAGGTAAACAAGTAATTGATTAATTCAAAAGTGAAATAGTGTAATGTACACTTAACAACCATTGAAAAAAGTTTAACCAATATATGTTTCGTAGTTTCTTTGATAAACCCTGACTTAAGGCCTGCCTAAGAGCTTCCAACACGCAGATTAAGATGCCTTTGATTTACATAATCAAGGACAGGTACAGAGTTGAAGTGTTCTAAGTCTTCTCCTTGCCAGAATTGTCACTCAAAACTTCAGGTAGAAGCTGGTCCAGCTTGCATTTGTGTCTTAACAACTTGGCCTGATGTAGTTTGATATTTCTTTCTCTTCATATATGGCGCACTATGATTCCAAAGGCCAATTTGAAGATCTTCTTGTCCCCTCTACTGCACGTTTTAACTTTTGCAGCCAAAATTGTTTACCAGTCATTATAAGGACATTGAAGATTGAATAAGCTGAGCTTGTTCCAAAGATAAGCTGAGTATTCACGGTTGAAAAAAAGATGATTTGTGTGATTCATTCCCCTTATCACATTTTACGTAAACCTTGGAATCAATTGAAAATTTGAGTCAATCTATAGTAGCAAGCCTCATAGAAGTTGCCAAACAGAGTATGGAGGAGTGTGAAGGAACTAACCAGATATCCCGTACAAGATTGTATCTAATATTTCTCTCTAGGTTCCCCTCTTGCATGATGCAGTTGTAAATTGCAGAGACATGTTCCCTAGCCAGGTGCGTAAGCAATCTTCAGAGTTGTTATTAAGACAATAGTAAGACCAGTTACAGATGATATTCTGAAAGTCTCTAGAAGAATGAAAAGGTCATGAACAGGAACCATTCAAGATGATGGATTTGACTTTGGTGTTGGGAGGAACAATAGCCTTGAGTGATTGAATGTCTTCCATGGTATATAATGGCCCTATTGTATCTCAATTATCAAACCAGAAGTCAGCAATCTTTCCATTGCCAATTCTATACCTCATATAAGGCTGCAACGGAGATCTGATGCTTAGAATATCTGCAATGAGCTGAATTGGGAGTACTCGTGTTATTTTCTTCTTAACATAAGACGTGTCTGCATGCATGATCTTGACAGATGCATATGATTAAAACAATTTCTTGTTTATCTTTCAGAAAGACGAATACGGTTAGGAATTACCAAAACTAAAACCGCTATTATCATGTGAGTTAAAGTGGCTGATGTACTTGTGGGCTTTGATTGTAGATTGTTACAGGATGTAAAGGATTTCCGATGGCTCTCAATGTGGTCGGTCGGTCTCTTCGCGGAGAGCCTAAAGAAGTGTGGCAACTCAGAGAGATACAACTGTCTGAAACTGGTTCTATTTTTGAATATGATGATTTGACTAATTGTTTGAAAGGCAGTTTGGATGCCTTGGATAAAAAGGTTAAAGTGAAGGAGTGTTTCATGGACCTATGTTCCTTCCCTGAAGATCAAAGAATTCCTGTTACTTGTCTAATTGATATATGGGCAGAATTGTATGGACAAGACGATGAAGGCATGCGTGCGATTGCCACCCTTTGGGAACTCTCCTCCGGGAACCTGCTGGATCTTATTATCAAAAGGTAGGCAGGTGTTAGTACTCATTCCGATTGAAACAAGCAAAGATTGGTAGTGCCTAAGGGTTAATGAATCATATAGTTCACGTTTCATGGAAAAGGCCTTGCCTAACCAACCATTTTAATCTTTTACAGGAATGACCTGGGTGGCAGCTACAGTCAGTATTTTGTCATGCAACATGATCTGCTTAGAGAGCTAGCTATTCATCTAAGCAACCTGGAACCAATCGAGAACAGGGAGAGAGTAACTGTAGATATCATTGGAAACAATTGGCCTGACTGGTTAACTGAAGGCAGGCAGCTCAGTCTTAAGGCCCGCCTGCTGTCCATCTTCTCTGGTAGTGAATTCTCTGTCCCAATCTCCTTTACAGAGAAAGTTATTGGCCTGTACCGCTTTTCTCTTTTTTGTTTTCCCAACTTGACAACACAAAAATTCTCTGCAGATGATAAGTTCCCTTCCAAATGGTGCATGATGGAAGTACCCAAACTTGAAGCTTTGGTCCTAAATTTTCGCACGAAGAACTATACTTTACCAGATTTTATATTGAAATCAATCAGCATAAAGGTTATAGTTCTGATAAACTACGGTTTCTTCCCTGCTGAATTGAGCAACTTTGAAAATCTTCGTCATCTCTTCCACCTCAAGAGAATCAGAATGGAGAAGGTTATATTAGCTCCCTTCAGCTTTACATCCATGAATCTGCCTAGTCTACGAAAGTTGACCTTGGTCATGTGTACAATAGGTCAAGCTTTCACTACTTCTACCTTCCGGTTGCCAGACTCGTTGGCAAACCTAGAGGAGATAGATATTGACTACTCCTACAACCTGACAGTATTGCCTGTTGAGCTGTGTCTTCTTGCCAGCTTAAAGAAACTTAGCATCACCAACTGTCCTAAGTTGACTACACTGCCAAAAGAAATCAGTAACTGGGTTGCTTTAGAAGTTCTAAGGCTAAGTTCCTGCATTGCATTGTCAGAGTTGCCAAGCACAATTGGAGACCTCTTCGAGTTGAGAGTTCTTGACATATCAGAATGTTTGGCAATCAAAACGCTACCTGATCAAATAGGTAAACTACAGAAATTGAGAAAATTGTACATGGTGGGATGCTCAAACAATTTTCAGCTGCCACAATCGGTGCATCTTAAGCATTTGGAGGAGGTGACATGTGATGAAGAGACAGCTAGCTTATGGGAGGCCTTAAGCCCTAAAATCGATGGGTTAAAAATAGAAATAGTCGAGGAGGATGTCAACTTGCACTGGCTTTAAACAAGGTTCAAGCTTCATTCCACAAGTGAAGCTTGGTAAATGGAATCGTCGGCCGACAAATTCCATTGGAAAGTTGATTTCTTGATTCACAGGATGGCCTCCAATTGCAAATTCCTTAGATATTGTCTTAGTTTTTAAGACCATTGGGATGTCTCGAGTAGCATGATTACTTTGCTCCTAATTAATGCGAAAATTTAACAATTATAATACTGTTTTATCTTGAACAAACTTGAGATTCCATGATAATAAGACAAATACTGGTAGAAATAGTCACAGGAGAGTTGAAAAAAAAACATGGGAGTCAGAAGAAACGGGAAGGAGAAAAGTTCACGCATCAATGACCAGCCAGACTTCGTATAACTTTGATATTAACAAATGCATCAGGAATCAGGACAAGACCAAGTGAAGCATTCACCTAACCTGCACCACCCGATGCTTGGAACCACGATTTGAATGAACTTGAGCTGTTGACTGAATTATCTTGTCAGCGAGGATCGAGCATGCAGTATCAACATGAAAACGAAGTAAAAGAATTAACAAAAGGGGAATTACTGTGCCAAAAGAATTATCTTTCATAATGACGTTAAAGAAGTATGGTTAAGAAAAATATTGGAAAAGGGTGAAAATGTCAGTTGCATGTCAAGAGTAACAAATAGAAGAAGCCAGATGCAGAAAAAGTTGCGCGCACCACAGCATGGGAGATACATACTTGCCAAAACAAAACATACAACATAAATCATGGTACAAGTACAAAAATGACAACCAATATTTGGAACCATACCCAACGTGGCGGATATCTGGTTCCGATAATTTGCAACAGTTACCAACTCTTCACACAGCAAGATATAAAAGGTTCATACTGTGACACAACTTTGAAGAGCATATATGGAAATTTCCTATTTTGCTGCCTATATAACATACCCCAGTCTGTCAGACATTCTTCTGACCATGACCTTGATTCCTCCATATGCCCAGAGTACTACGTATAGCCAAGCTATCGTCACAATGCATAAACAACCTCTCCGCTACTATCAATATCAAGCTCAGATTCAGAATCCAAGTCTTCCATGTCATCATCCATGTCCAGAGTATCCATCATGTAATGGTTGATGCCAAATGCCCCAGCAGACGGTATTGTAGCCTCAGAAATTATCTGCATTATCTCATCAAGGCTTTGTATCGGTTGATCAGGCTCTTCAAACTGGTTTCCCATTGTCATTTCATCCATCAGATCTGCTGGAAGATTCTTCAAAAACCATTCATGGTTCTTGATTTCCGGAATGCTGATTCTCTGTATCACCAAATATCCAAAATAAGGAGCCTTTAATCACACCATTACACAAAGTAGAATCTTAGTGGAGTCATTAAATATGCACAAGATATCCAAAAAGTTTGGCGTCAGACTTTGGGGTAGAAAGTTCCACTTTAGTATCTTATTTTCCATTTAGTTCTCCAAACAATTCCAGATTTATCTTTTGAATAAGTTAAAAACTCCCGATATGAAGGCTAACTTACAGCTGCAGGATCAGCAACGAAAATTCTTGAAATCAGATGGCGACACTCAGGAGATATCTGAACAATGTCTGGAATAGAATACTGGACACCAAGAATTCTCTGCATGGGAAAGACAAGAACATTTTCTTGTATATACAATGTCTATATGACGAGGTATTAACGGCAAACAGAAAACAATAATGTACCTGTATTGTTCTCCGGAAATCCTTTGGCCCATCAGGATCCTCAAAAGGGTATGCTCCAACCAGCATCACGTACAAGGTTACCCCACATGACCACACATCTGCAATCTGGTATCATGACAGGATATCAGCACTTCACTCATCTAACAATCCACAAAATCCATGTCAAGTATAATTTTGATTCAATATTAGCCTATCGGGATCAAGTCATTAACAAAGTATTATTATCGCACAAAGACATTCCTTGGACATGAAGATGAAACAAGCTGTTTGTTTCATGCCAAGTGCAGGATTCCTGGGGACATATGGGAATGTGACCTCTCATTCCAGATTCTTAACCAGTTAAATGCATATCTCTTTCAGAGTCAAAGGGGTACACTACATCAGCCAAATTTCAAATTCAGAATAAGCATGATCTAAAGAAGTTACCTTGCCATCATACTCTTGCTTCAATAACACTTCTGGAGCAATGTATGCAGGTGTTCCCACTGTTGATTTTGGTTGTGAATGAAGCACTGAAGACTAAAAAATTATCCACGCAGACACAAGAGAAAGAAGTAAGGGTCAAATCAACAAATAAACCAAGATTCTACCATGATACAAATAAGTTAAAGCTTGAAATTAGTTAGCCTCATCAAGAACAAAACATTAGAAAGCTAAGAAGCAAAAATATTGATAGAAGAGTGGGTCCATGCACAGGAAGTAACGAAAGAATCATCATACATACTCCAGAACCAACTCAGTTGGAACTTCCCCACCCAACCATTTTTTCATGTCAAGACCTATGTAATTGGAAATGAATTGTTCTCAATCTATTTCAAATTAAAAATAAAATATGTCCAGTGGCATCACCAGAAATTGTAACTTTCAAGAAACAAGTACTACCTTTGAGTACCCAAAATCGCATATCTTCAACCGAGGAGCTGGGCTTCCATCCAACAAAGTGTTTTCCAACTTCAAATCACGGTGACACACTTGCTTCATCAACAAGCAAACATAAAAAACAAATCAACTATTCAAACAAAACAACTGGCATCAGCACATAAGGGAAGAAAAACAGAGCAGTCTTAAGGTACCATAGCATGACAATAGCTCACTCCAGATATAAGTTGTTGAAAGAAGAACCGTGCCTGAACCAAAATCCAGATTCAAACAAATTGTGGAAAAGAGACAAGGGAAATTTGTGCTCGTGAAATTGAAACACAAACCTCATCCTCACTGAAGCGTCCAGCATTGCATATTCGCTCAAATAGCTCCCCTCCAGATGCATATTCCATTACAATTGCCAAATGGGTTGGTGTTAAAATGACCTGAGTAGATATAAAGTATAGTAAACTGGAAATTCAAGACCATTTGTGCCTAAAAAAAGATCCTAAATCGTCATAAAGAAACTGACCTCCTTAAACCTTACAATGTTCGGATGCCTAAGCGATCTATGATTAATGATTTCTCTTTTAACATTCTCATCAATCTGCAACAAAAACCCAAGATAAGCAATCTACCAGCATTCAACAATAACATTAACCCCCAGCTGAAAACTTATTACAAGCTAAAACAACAACAAACGCGACACTTCAGAGTTTTAGGCATTCAAACACAACTAGAATAAAAGCGCAAGAAAACTCGCAACCGAATTACCAATAGAAGAATTATACATCTCAACAATCAAAACCCCGAGTTTATATTCTTTAAAGAAAATTACAAAAGAGGAAAACCATCCAACTGCTCACGCAACATTTCTAAACTTGAAGTCAATAATTACAGATTTCCCCGACCATAATTACTTGGAAATTAAATAGCAATTTCTAAGCGAACTAATTAAACTGTCTACAAGTCAACTTCGACATCCATTAATGAGCGGAGCAGATATTAACTCCAATCCATACAATAAATTCGTTAAACCGCGTAAGAAAAAGTTCTCCATAAAAAAATGAAGCAAAAAATCTGTAACTAAAAAGCAGACCTTATCGCCTCTCTGAATGTACTTGACAGCAACAAGGTCTTTGGTTACTTTATCTCTCATAAGCCTGGCCACGCCGAAGTTACCGGAGCCGATATCTCTGACGAAATCGTACCGGTCACTGTCATGCATGATTGGCATATCCATGCCGGGTACCGCAGTGATCGCCGGATTCCGATCCATCTCCGTTTCTGAAGGTGAGAGCTTACAAACCGGCTTCGTTTACAGCCACCGACGGATAAATCAGCAAAAACGTGAAAACCCGAGAATCGCTCACTTGGAGAGAGTAGAGACAGTCGGTTCCAAGTTCAGCTTAGATATTACTAGCGAGTAGCGATCAGTCTCTGAGTCTCAAGTCTGACCAAAAAAGTGAGAGAGAAGTCATTTCTCTTTTTCCTTTGATGATATCATGTGCAGGAGATAGATATTAACTGGAGAGAGAGCAATGAGACGAAGCGAAGTTGGAACTTCTTATGCTTCGAAAAGAAAGGAAACGGCGCCGTTTTCTGTCCTGAAGGTGGCTTTTCCATTCTCAGCGATCTTCTTCTCGCGGAATTTGGGTTTGTGTTCTTTTGTCGGATAGTTTGGAGTTTTGACACTTTTTGAGGTTCTTTTGTAGCTAAAAACACTTGCACAGTCAGGTGTCCCATCCACGTGCTCCGTTTCTGTCTCGTGTTTGATAATTTGCGGGATTAATCCCACGGTCCTGATCTCATCATTCCGATCCCGATGCCAACATTTATTATTTTCAAATATTTTTAATATTAAAAATAAATATTATTTCTAATAATAACAAATTTTAAATAAATAATTTGACATTGCAATATATGATAAAATATTTATTTTACTATAACCCTTGTCTCATCCCAACTAGGCTGACTGGTTAACTTTTCATTATCAATATGATGCAAGTGTGTGTACATTTGGTAGAAGGATTCCTTACCTGAGATTCAGGAGCTCACCCGTGACCTGGCCTTTTCCTTTACTCTTAACCTATTTGCTCAAACTTTTCCAGACAAAGCCAATACCCAGTAGACAAGTTTTTATAACAGTGAGTGAAAATATCTACCTCACCAAAAAAAGCAGCCCTCCCAAGGATTTTCAGCTCCTATGTCACTTGCATTCATCAATTTAGAACTCTGACTGTGTCTTCTTTTGCCCAGAGTTCTCAAAGGACGAGCTATTATAGACTTGGAGTTGGAAACTGAACGTGCCTGATTAACGCATCACATGTTCTTATTATTCTACTCTTATACTGATTTATGAGCATTTATCGTACAGTTTTCAAATAAATGAGATACATGTAAACTAAATGGACGGATGCTCAAAACAGAATAAGTAGTGAGTAACCAAAGCAGATAATCTAAACTTATATGCTTGTTATCTCTATAACTGGAACACCAAATTAACAGCTACATTGACTCTCAGATCTACTGATATTCACGTATTGTCTAAAGGGGACTGTAATGAACCAATCCCATGTGACTTTGTCTTAAGAAACAGAAAATAGGCTCGAGCTTGATCTATGAAACATAATTGTTTGATGACTATTCAACCGTCATGGATGGTAAGTTCCAATCCAAAACAAACCAAATCTTAGTTGCTTTCAAGTCTTTGTTTTCCAAATCATGGAAATATTGGAACAATTGTAGAAAGCTTTGGGAAGAGAAAAAGATAAATCGGAAATTGAAATGCATTTCTAAAGATCTGAATGGGAGGTAAAACTTTTCCAGGAAAAGTAAGTTACCCTAGTCAGCGTGTTTGGATCTCTCTCAAGTATATTATTACACGTGACAACAGTTCGAATGTTCAAACTCGGACTCAAGTCAATCAAGACAACATCATTTAAAGAAGTTTTTTTTTGTTTACAACTAAAAAACAAAACCAAAACTACAAGCTAAACTAGCGCAAGGCTCTACGGTACAACATTCCAAAGAGTATATAAGCTTGGACTTACTAGAGTTGCGATCGATAATAGACTACCTGCACTCTGGTTCCCTTCACGATGTACATGCTAAAGTGCTACCTCCTAATCATGTTGGATTAGCGCACGGGTACCTGTCACCAAAAGATTGTCATCAGATAAAACTGGATGAGAAGAAGACAAGATGTTTATAACCTCTATGGAGTCCACTTCGACTATGACTCGTCGATAACCCAGGGTCCAAGCTAGAGTGAGCCCCGAATGTATTCCTCAGAGTTCGGCAGTGAGTGGTGAACCTCTTCTAATGTGTTGAATGAAACCACCGCACCATTGTCCTTGCCAATCTCGAATTAACCCTCCAGCGGTAGCAGTGTTAGTTCCTTGTTTCACTACTCCATCTATGTTTAACTTAACCCAGTGCTCGAGAGGTTTTGTCCATCCTACTAACCTACCCATGGGTAGGCCCTGCATTGGAAACACACAGTTTTCCACTGTCCTTGCCCGTTCTATCCATTCGGCGTAATCTATAACTACTCTGTTACCTTCCTCCGGCCAGGCGAAGTCAGGTTCAAACACACTTTTGTTTCTCCAATGCCATAAAAACCAGCAGGCTACTCCAAAAATCAAAGCCCAATCAAACTGCCTCACTTGAGAGTGCTATGCTAGATTTGATTTCACCCACAACCCCACCTCTTGATGAAAAAAATCTGAATCAATCATCGCCAGAGGGAATTTGCCCCAGAATTCTTGAACTCTAGGGTAATCCTTAATGGTATGGAGGGTGGTTTCCTCTTGGCCGCAGTGATGACAACTGCCCTCCGAGATGATGTGTCATGCCATTCTTTGTTGATTAGTCAACAGTTTTCCTTTAGTCAATAACCAAAGAAAAGCTCTAATCTTTTGGGGCTTTGCCTATTTCCAAATTAACTCCCAGAAGTTATTATGCTCGTCCGTGGGGCTCCTTTCTATGAGTTCATAGGCTGACACTATTGTGAAGCACCCATGTTCTGTTTGTCCCCACTGGAAGGTATCTGCCTCTGTTTCATCTGCAGTAGTTAGGAGCTCCGCAATATCTAGGCAAACTGAGAAGGGGAGGTACTATTGGAACAAGTGTCATTTCTAGGTGCAATCATCATTCTTAAAGTCCACAACTGAAACGCAGAGCGCTCCTTCAGGGATTGGGGAGAGGGCTACGTGAATCAAGGGTCCTTAGTCCTTTAACCAATTATCCATCCAGAAGAGGATTCGCTGACCATTTCCTTGCTTCCATTTTATACCTTGGCGAACGACTTGCCAAGTGTCAGAGATTCCCCTTCAAGTGCTCGAAGCCCCCACCCTATTAATTTTTAGAGGGACATGATGCGACGATATTTAGCTCTAAGGATCTTGACCCTTAAAGCATGGGATTGTGTGAGTAAAGCCCAATCCAACTTAGACAATAATGCACAGTTGGTAGTTCGAATTTGTTTGATGCCTAGCCCCCCTGCTTTTTTGGCCTGACACACTATTTCCCAATTGGCGAGATGCATTTTTGGTGTTCTCCCGTGGATCCCCAGACAAAGTCTCACATGAGGCGCTCGAATTCGTCGCACAGTTGCCGCGGAAGTCTAACTGTTTTCATCGTATAAATGGGCAACTAAAATCGCGTTATTTTGGAATTTTTATTTCTTGAACTTAATATTAAAACGAAGTTATTTCTTTATCAACTTTTCTTATAACACCTTTCTTAAATATTATAAGAAAATAATTCAAAATCAATTATTTTTCAATAATTTATAACTAATAAAAATATCAAATTACCAATATATCTAATAATAGATATGATATAAGGAAATTTTTGTAATTAAATTTACATAACAGCATAACTTTTCGTAATTTCTTTGCTTGTAGAGATAAATGGTATTTATAAATAGAAATAGCAGATAGACTTAAGTCATAGTGATCCAACTTGAACTCAATAGGCATGATTCAAGTTAATTATTAATTATAGTGTATAAATTTATATTATAATTAATAATTGCATAGTTAGCATGTCATGTGTCATGGTTTAGTAGTGTTGTGACAGAGATATAACGGAAACCTAAATAGAGTTAAGTTTGAGGATCCAAAATGTGTCATTTTGTAAATGTTATGGTGAAAATTAGTACTAGAGATAATGACATGAGCTATTTAGACCTTATGTGAAACATTAGGTGAGTTGCACTTTTTGCCTTAAAATTTTCATAACAAGCATGCTAGCATTCGTGTGATCAAAATTGCATAACTGACATGCCATGACTCATGAATCAGCATTGTTGTGATCGAGACATAAAGTGCAAATTAATATTAGAGATAACAGTAGGAGTTATCTTAGACTTTATATGACATATTAGGAGGCAGATTAAATCTTTTACCTTCTAGAAACTATAACACTATAAACTTGAAGAGATATTTATAACTTCTAAGTTCATGACTATCAATTACAAGAGTAACATCCTTAATGGAAATGCTCTTGTCAGATTTTCTCTCTGTTTACGAGAAAACATAATGATTCATATATATAAGATTATGCTCTACCTAAAATTTTAAGGTGTAGAATTACAAGATTATTCTTTTATGTAAGTCAATCTCAATTCTTATTTCTAGTCAATTTGTGAATTTAACACATTATACATCTCCTTTAACCTTAATAATAATCATATGGTGCATGAAATTTACAGAATTAAACATGTACAAATATTCATCAAATGTCAAACTAAGATTAACTTTTATACTATATTAAAATTTCATCAATCTCTATTTAGAACAAGAAGAAATTGTTTACATATAAAGAATTCATATCTTCTAACAAAACTTTAAAACATTAAATTATAAGATCATTCTTTTATATAAACCATCTTTAAATTTTTTGAATAAATTATATTTAAAAATTAAAATTTTACTCAAATTTTAATGTTATTCAAAATTGTAAATTATATTAATCAAACGTTTAAAGTTTTAATTTATTATAAATATAACCTGCAATTTTCATAATATAAAATCTTTTATTCGACAATTATTCTCTTCCAACATTTTCTTTTGAGATTGTTTCTTGATAAATTTTAAGCTATTTGAATATATCTTATGTTAGGTGTTTTCTCTATTTTCGAGGTCAAAGATTCCTCCAAAAGAAAGAGAAAGAAAATAAAAATTTGTTGTACTCCAATCGTATTGTTTGTAAATCATTACACCTATTTAAAGCACATGACAGCTCAACCCATCATGAATTAACATGTGTATTCCACTAACCTCTTTAACATAAATAATAACAGGATGAAAGAATAACCATGCACGTGAGTGAAAATAGTCATGCACGTAAAACTTATGCATGAAAAGCCCACTCTGTATATAGCCTTTAAACTATATAATCCTCCAACTATTTTGGACTTTTAATGATCTATATAGGACATGTAACATCCCGTCACCGATGGGATGGGTACAGTAGCTATGTATTCATCATTTGGCATATTCATGCATTATTTTAGCCTCTATATTTTGATAATTGGTAATTATTGCATAAGCATATGTATGTACATACATGTATGACATATTCCTGGTATGATTGAGTAATCGGAAATTTTATGATAATTGGATAGATTGAGCTTTGAAAACTGAAATTGGAGTGAAAAATGAGATCTAGGAGTTTGAATTATAGAATTGGAGTGTACGATTATGAGTTTTATAATTTTGAGGATTTTTAGGAATTTTTCTGAAATTTTTGGAGTAATAGGTCCGGACCGAAAAAATGACCTAATGGCTGATAGATCGGATTCCGGTTCCGAATTTGATTTGTCCAATGGCAAGGAAAGATTAGAGTTATGATTTTTGGGATTAGGGTTTAGAGCCATTAGAAATTAAGGAGAAATTAGAATAAGAAATTGGATTTAGGCTGTTCGGTTTAGTCTTGGGGCAATTGAATTGCCAAACAATCCCTTAAGCTTTTAAAATTTTTGTATAAAACCCTATAACCTTTGAATTTTACTTCCGACGATGCTTCCTTGGTTTGAAAGAAGATTGGTCTTCTTCTCCTCCTTCATCGTGGATCTCTTTGCTTGGTTTGTTTCCATTTCTTTCTTGTTAAATTGCTCCCTTCTTCACCCTTAATCTATCCCCTTGAGCTTGTGTTGGAGAAGATGATATTTGGGTTTGTTTTTGGTGATTGCCGTGGGTGTTAGTGAGCTAGGGTTGGAGTGATTTTGAAGTTTTTGAAGGTTTAACTAAGTAAGTTCTCATTCCTTCTTGCTTTAGATAGTTTGATTCATGGATTAATTGGTATATTTCGATGATTATTTAGAGTTATTGATGATAGAAAAATGTTTAGGTTTCGGATGATGTATTTCGATGATTTACTTGCTTTTGTTTTGGTTATTGAGGAATAATGGTTATTTGATGAAATTGAGGTTGGGGATGAGTTGTTTTGAGGATATTGAGTTGTTTTAGGGATGTTTGAAAGAGGAAAATTGGATTGGAAGTTGACAGAAGTCAGAAAATCTGGGTTTTCGGGCGTGTTGCTGGAGTTGCCCGCCACGTCGTGTGATGAACACGCCGCGGCGAGCAAATTACCTCTCGCACGCTGTGACGAGCGAAGACGCATGCCACGGCGAGCCTGAAAGGCGACGCCGCGGGGCGCGCTAGCGCCTACGCCGCGGCGTAGGCGAGGGATCTCGTCGCGGCGAGAGATCTTGCGCCGCAGCGAGCACGCCACATCTCTGAAAGTGATTTTTGAGTCTTGGGTTTGAGGTTTTAGTTCGATTAAATTGGTTCTTGATGGATTGTAATTTAGAGACTAAGGATTACGGATTTATTGGAATGGAAGTTATGAATCGATTTTGGAAAGATTTGGGTCTAGTGTCAGGAATGTCATAAACATGTATTGTACGCAATTAAATCGTTTCTTGTGCATTATTGGGTACTATAAATTGGACAATTAGTAATGTTTATGTATTCTGATTGTTTAGAGGCACAAATGGAGCGTCGATCCTCCGACGTAGCTGAGACTTCCCGACATTAGCTCGGAAGTTACAGGTGAGTAACCTAGTTGGTT
>JAOTIZ010000203.1:6177733-6190317 GCA_027123425.1 Erythroxylum panamense | reverse complement strand
TATCTATAATTTTATTAGTTTTCTTAATAGGCGTGTATTTTTCTAAAACGACTTTTATTATGAAACGGAGGGAGTATGTCGCAACTCAAAATTAATGATCAGTCAAAATTAATGAAGCTTTGAAAAGGTTAAAAAAATTTCTCACTTGCTATATGATTGTTTGGTACAGGTGTTTGTCCTATATTGCTCTCTCTCTCTCTCTCTCTCTCTCTCTCTCTTAATTCAAAGCACGCGAATAAGTGACTATAGAAGTTTTTGTTGGTAATAAGAATCTGCCTTCCAGTGGATTGTTAGCATTAATGCGGAAATGTATCATCAGCTGCCCTTTTTTTGTTGGGAAATGGTAAGAGTTTTTGGAGACAGTTTTCTTTACTTACTAAATCAATCAATCTCTGTTTTAAAGTTTTACTTGGCTTTACCATTTTTTTTAAGGAATATTGTTATGGAAATTTTTGTATTCTGTATCTGCATGCTAGTGGGCATGTATTGGAACAAACAAATAGTAGCTTTTTTCTCTTGTTTATCTATTTATTTCATGTTCTTTCCTTCAAGTCAGGTCTGAGAAGCATAACAATGAAGGCAAGAAAAGAGGCGGTGGTTTTACCAAGCTATGTAGCCTTTCTCCTCAACTCCAGGGATTTCTTGGGGTGCCTGAATTAGCTAGGACGGAGGTACAGATGAAATTTTCTGGAGAGTTATCATTTGAGTTTGTTGTCGGTTGATATGATTTTTTATTTTTGAGACTATATGTTTTTGTGGCTTCTCTGTTATCTTACTTTAGGTGGTCAAACAACTCTGGGCGTATATCAGAGAGCACAACTTACAAGACCCAAATGACAGACGAACTATAATATGTGATGAACAATTGCATTCCATTTTCAATGTCGACTCAATCAACATGTTTCAAATGAATAAAGCCCTATCAAAGCATATATGGCCCCTGGAATCGGATGACGGTATGCTACTATTTTCTTTCTTTTTCACTTTTTTTTTCAATGAGTGACTTGTCTCCTCTTTGCACTTATGCAACTCCTTGGTAGAAACAAATCTATGCCGCTACTTGAATCGCAGGCTTCAATTTTATATTCCTTCAAAGATCACGCCCAATACAACTCTACAAGTTCTTCTGTAGAAAAGATGAAACCTTTTCTCACGTGTCCCCTTAAGTTTTCATGCAACCAAAAAAGATTATCTATCGCATTAGCCATACAAATTCTATTAATTTGCTTAGGTTGATTTTCATGTTTTTCATTGTTTATTTTTGTCCCCATAACAGTTTACTTTTCCTCGTGGTGTAGTGATTCCAGTAAAGTCAGCACAGAAGGAAAAGCAGCAGAAGCATGAGAGAGAAGAAGGTAGCTAATTCAGATTTATTGAGCCTTTGTCTTTATTCGTTAAGTTTATCCTCAAGAGTTGTTTTTGGTTCAGATCATTATTTTGCTTCTTGTCTTGATTCAAACTTTTATCATGACTTGGGTATGATATCTCATGATATGTTTGACAAGAAGCTAGTTTTAGTCCACAGTAGCATTTTCTTTTAACTTTTCAGGACAGAATATGAGATTTGCTTTCCCTTACACATAGGATCTCATTGGTCACATTCTACGAACTTCAAATATGCAAGTGAAATATTTTGTACCCTTGGAATGAAACCCATGCACTAAGCAGCATGTTAGTAGTCAACTTTTCTTTTCAATGGCATGTAGCTCCATTGTTAATGATATATTAATTCTCGGAGCAGATGAACAAGACAGAAAAGAGAAGAGGCAGAAAGGAGGAAAATCAGGTTTACTTGCTCCTCTTCAACTTTCAGATGCTCTGGTGAAATTCCTTGGCACTGGAGAAATTGCATTATCACGAGCAGATGTTATCAAGAGGATGTGGGAGTACATAAAGCAAAACAATCTTCAGGTACGTAGTTATTTGGCATGTAGTTTTTATGTCAATGAGTCTTGAAGATGGCTCCTAGAAGAGTGAGGATACGCTTTTGGTTCCAGTCTCTCACCAGTTGCTGTTAAGTCAAACTCCAAATTACTTGGTTAACCTCAATGTTACATCTTATATATGATATCATGACCCATGCCCTTGTCTTATTACTATTTATTGTTGCCTTTTGCTGTGATGTTGCTCAAATTATTCTCTGCTTATTTGAAGGATCCATCTGACAAGAGGAGAATCATATGTGATGAGAAGCTCAAAGAACTCTTTGATGTGGATTCCTTTCATGGCTTCACTGTCTCGAAACTTCTGTCTTCTCATTTCATAAAGACCTGATAGTACGTTTCTACATGTTTTGACTTAGGCTTAGGAAACTGGGGCTTTTGGCCTTCTGTCTACTGACTTTACCGGCAAAAAGTGCTGTGAAGCTTCTGAACTCCTTTGACTGTCACTCTCTGTGCCCTGTTTTTGTCCTCTAATTTATACCCTTCTTTTCAGTATCCAAGAGCAGGGTAAATAGAAATCTTTGTTTTTTTGGACTGTCGTCTAGGAATTATGACAATTTGATATCCTGTAGGAATTGTTTGTATGGAGTTTTGGTTTATCTTCATAGTTGCATATTTGTTGCCAAAGGTTTACGCTTCCTTTTCTATCAGACTCTTTCTCTTATTTTCTTACTTTCTTTGCGTTATCCTCATTTGGGAGGATGGGTATGGCTGAAATTGTTGTATTAGGAGTTGGGTTGAATTTTGGAGGGAAGTTGGCTGACCACCCTAGCTTGGAAACAGTACATACAAAGCCACTGGCTCATCCACAACCTACATTCAGGAAGACTTCATGCCATTAGATCATGTTACTTAGAATGGAATTTTAAGTTGTGCCCCTAAATTCTCACAGCTGGCCCTGCACCAACTTACACTAAGACGAGCCAGGCGTAAACAACATTAGGCTCTCAGGAATTTCTCTGCGCGAATTGCATTTGATGCTTATACAGCTATTATCAGTTAGCCTCTTGATGTGTTTGTTCTGTAGCCCTTGCACTCTAACATCAGTCTTGAATCAATTCTCATGGTCAAGAAAAAGCTGAAGTTCTTAGGAATTTCATAAATTAACGATCATTCTTTGATTCATTCACACAGGTCGAATGCCCCAATCCTCGTGATACGTTAAACTCCTACAGGGAGCTAGTTATTAATTAAATCCTATATTTGCCCACCAGCAGTAGCAGCAGTCAAGGTTTTAAATTGGACTGAATGGCTGATCCCAGTAACGGGTCTCGGACGGTTAATCTGTGCAATGAACTATGAAGTTTGTCCGAACAGCATTCTGGGTTTGCCATGTCAAATATGTGAAAGACATTCGTCCACACAAGATGTAACATCATCTTGTGAAAGATACAAGATAGGATTTTTTTTATATTATGATGTTTTATTTTGTCTTATAAATTTTAATCATTTATTTATGTAAATCTCGTGTTTATTTATGTGAGATATATGCAGAATCCATATAAATAAATAACTAAAATTTATAAGACATAAGATATCATAAAATTAGACAGAAAATCCAGACTCGAAAGACATTCATCAATACAAGATGTTTTGCCCCTTCTTGCTCTTATACTGTATATGGGGGAGTGTGGGATCATGTTCAAGTCAGTCCTGACACGAGAAGGCTAAGATTCCATTCACCATGTTCGGTTGGTTTTGGTGAGTAGGTTCATAAGCATAACATTTTAAATTACAAATTATTACCTGGGAGTGAAAGTGAGAAGTCCGTTGTCGTCCAGCGGTTAGGATATCTGGCTTTCACCCAGGAGACCCGGGTTCAATTCCCGGCAACGGAAGAAAGAGATTCTTTTATATTATACGCTTTTCACTTCTCCCTGTGTTTTGATGCATAAAATCTATTTCGTTTCCAAAAGAAATTACTTGTGAAAGTCAATTTCAAGATTTGAATGGATGAGAAGAAAGTCCTGTTACAGCCAATCCAATCCAAAAGCAAACAATAAACTGACTTTTTCACTCCAGAATATATTCCAGATAAAATAACAGCAACCCCAAAACCGGACAAGAATTGAAGATTCGTATTGGATAACGGCAATCTGAAATAGTTGAAGATGAGGACCAGACCCAGCGAAAACAAAAGACCATGGCACATCCGGTGGTTGGAACGGGTTGTCATTTTCCATATTGAATGGGCATCTACCTGACTCTCCTCTCTCTTATCAATTTAATGTATCAATCCAAAAAATTCCTTATTTATTTCACATGTCTGAATCTGAAACCCCTTCAACCTTTTTCCCACCACGTGTCAGTCTCTGGACAGAGAGAATCTTCACAAACAGGAATCAATAACCTATTGCCAAGAAACTACTGGCCTTCAATGGAAGAATCTCAAAGCTCATTCTTGCCACCTTTTGATGCTTGGTTGGAGCTGACGACACCCTTTCTCTTTTTCATTACTTCAATTGCTTCCTATTATTTTTATATAACGAGGATATTCCAATTCTGGAGATTGTAGACTAGTACCATTATCACTATTTTCGTTTTTGGTAAACAGTCAAATTAAGGTGCTCGCGCTTTCTTTGCCTAAAGAATCTTTCACATGCCCCGTTGCTTCATTGTCTTTGTTGATTATTCGGCGACCTTGGGCATTACAACAAATAAGAAAGGCTCTACGCTTATTTCAACATTAAGTTGATATTGGATATCTTGGTCTTCGTCGTAGTTATGGTAGAAAAACACTGAACTACTGTCCTTTATAGGAACCTTTTCGATTAAATTGAGGCATGACACACTAAGAGAGGAGAAAGGAAGTTGGAACTGACCTAACTCGATGTAAAGAATCCAATCGAATTTGCAAACTTTAAGAACACAATGTGACTGCCCACCTACGATATGCTGGTTGGTAGGATCAAAGAGTTAAGGACAACGAGTGTGAGGAGGTTAAGCAGTGTCTTCGTAAACAAATAATGGTAAAGAAAATAAAATATTTTATTATTTTATTCTACTGATAATTAATTAAGGATTTAATATATAAACTACAATCGTATGTAAAATTATCATCATGAAGAGGAGATGTATCTTTTTGAATGTTGTCCATCAATCACATAAGTACATAATCTTTTACCTATTTAAATATAAATATAAGAGAGTCAAACAAGAGAAAAAAAAATTGTCATAAATTATACACCGAATGAAAGAAAAGAAACTTCATAATGATATATAGTTTATGATATGAAGAAATTCAAGATGATAAAATTTTATTTTTATTTAGCTTGATTAATTACTAGTCAAAGTAAAAGAAATACAATTTGTCAACTAAAGTGACAAATATTGTATCTAATAATCCAAAGTGAGTACTTATCAATATTAGATATTATTTTAGATAATGTTTTAAAATTATAAATAGCCCTTTAATTTTTATATAAAAGATAGTCCCCTCTTAATGCCGAAATTAAAAAATATTTTAAAGTATGATTCAATATTTAAATGTATTAAAATTAATATAAAATATTTTATTTTTCTAAATATAATATATTAACTATAAATATTTTATGTTTAAAATTACTTAAACATAAAAAATATTTTTTCAATTTAATACTTCAACTTTTTCTAATATACATTTTTTGTTTAATATTTCAACATGTATATTTGTAAGACTAATGCAAGCCAAAAATTCATTGTATATTTGTAAATTGATGACAAAGAAGCTTTAGCTTCTCTCTTTCATAAATTGCCCGTATGCATGGCATGCCGACTCCTTTGATGTTTAAACTCTTACTCTTTCTTCATAATCACTCCTTGCATTCTTCTTCCTATTGCTCTAATTGTTGACCTATTTTCATTGCTTCGGTTTCCTACCTCTTCTAGCTCCTTCTTTATCTTATAATTTGTTTCTAATGTACTTCTAACTTTTTACTTCACACTGCTTTTCCATTTTTGGCAATGTTAAAAGAAACGCAACATTCCTGCCTCTCCTTAACCATCATCCCACCCAATTTCTTTCTAACAACTACAACAATTCCATCCTTTCCTTCATTTTTGTTGGTATAATAAACTCCCAAGACAACACTATAACTGAAAATCAACCTATAGTCATCAGGAAAACTTGGCTCCATATGGTAGAGGACTAGTCTTCAGTCCAAGCTCAACTATTGCCCCTTGAGTAAGACCTTTGATATCCAAGTCGTAGCTCTTCCTATTGACACGCTCAAAGCTGGTGCAGAAAGGTAGAATGTGACACTTATAGGCTCTTTCTTGGACAAGAAGGTCTTCTTTCCGATAATGAAGTCTTATGCTTATAATAATTCGAAAAAATTGAACTCAAAGACATACTCTTCAATAATAAGGATATTTTCTTCTTTAGATTTGCTAGTAGCTCTTTAACGAGAAAAGTACCAAAGTTAGGGCCCTTTCATGTTTAAAACAAGCCAATCATGTTCCAAAATTGATGACCATGTGTCAATATTAAGGACATCAAACACTCTAATGTACCAATCTAGATTTGTGTGCACGGTTTCATACTTGAATACTGAACAATGCTAAACTTGAACCACATAACCACAAGAAGGGTTTGACTTCTTACAAGAATTTCTAGAAGGTGACAATATAGTTACATGGATACCTTATATGGTTGATTTATCAAATCTAAACATCTTAGCTAACCCCAGTAGATCCCATTGAGAAGGAAGCTTCCAACTCCAGTTATTGATCTTACATAATTAAGCATAGTAACTTCAAGTCCTAATGTAGCTAATAAGGTTGAGGTCTCTGATTCAAATACGTCAACAATTGTCCTTTAGTTGGAATTAACTAGTCTAAAAGGTCTTGATAACATGAAAGACTCTCCAAGTGGAAAGTATACTAGTCCCACCACATTCTTGAAAGAAGCATAGGAGTTTAAATATGTAAGTAGGTGAAGATTTAGTAGGAAGAAGAAATCTTCTTCTTTTGATCTAAACACATTACAGTCATAGCTTGAAATGTTAGGGGATTGAATTCTTCCTTTAAAAAGCTTATGCTTAAAGACTTTATTTTGAAAAATAAGCTTTCTATATTAGACATTTTGGAATCTATAATCAAATGTGAAAAATTGCAATATTCTCAATTTGCTAATTTATTAGAAGCTAGTGGACAAATACAATGCCCATCCTAATAGCGGAATCCTACTTCTACTCACTGAAGATAGGTTTCAAATCCTTGACTCCCTAGTGATGATCAAATAGTTCATCTCAAAGTTTGTTACAACGAGTTGATCTGACTATGAGCATATCCATTATTTATACATTCAACTAATCTTTCCAAAGAACTAACCTATGGAAAGAACTTAGGGAGATTGCTACAAGCATGACACGCTTAAGGCTTTTATTAGGGTATTTCAGTGTAACCATTTATCCAAAAGGAGCTGAAGGCAATAAGTCTACTAGAACATTATGTGAAGATTTAAGTAATTGTCTTAATGACATACAAGTCAATGACTTGCCTTTTAGGGGTAACTCTTCTTACATAGAGTAATAAAAAAAGAAAAATACTTTCCTCCATAAAAAAATTGGATCGAGGAGTCATCAACTTAGAGTGGTGTTAGGCTTTACCCTATACTAAAGCCATTTTTTCCAATACAAGTTTCTCAGACCATTCTCCCATTTAAGTGCGATTTGCTAACACCAAAACTCGTAGCAAAATTTCTTTCAAATTTAACAACTTTTTTGCTGGTCTTGTATGTTTCAGTAAAGCAATTATGAAGGTAATAGTGGTAACTTTGTAGGGACCAAATAGTTTATCTTCACTAAAAAGAAAAGTAAAGTAAGGGAGGAACTCGAAGCATTTTATAGAAAAAATGTTGGTAACACTCATCATCTATTGCTTATTGCTAAAGCTACATTAGAAAAGCTTAGTCTAAGCTTTACAAGGACCATCACTCATCAACTCTTCAAGATAGAGAGAGGTAAGTATTGTATAACTTTATTTAAGCTATTAACTTTGACTTCTCTCTGATGAGGCAAAGGTCAAGGATTATTTGATGAAAGAAGGTGACAGAAACTCTACTTTTTTTCACAAAGCAATGATCCCCAGATTACTTAAAAATAAAATTTCCTCAATTTAAAACTCAATCTCAATCTTAACAACTCAAAACTAACTTCTTAAGGAAGTTGTGGAGCACTTTTCCAATCACGTGGGATCTCCATCTACTGCTTGCTTTTCTCTATGACTAATTGAAGAAATTATTCATTATCAAATTACATCTTAAGAAACTGATCTCCTTTTTAAACCAATGTCAGCCCAAGAAATTATAAATGCATTAAAATCTCTGCTACCTTTTAAAGCACTAGGGCCTAATGGGCTAAACGCAAACTTCTTTGTTAAAACTTGGACTATTACCAATAATCTAATTATGGATGCAACTTTAGAATTCTTCAAGGAAAGGAGATTGCTTAAGGAAATTAATTGTGCCTTTATAAGTCTTATTCTTAAAGGCAGGGAGTAAAAAACTAGGAAAGATTACCATCCTATAGCATGTTGCAATTCTATCTACAAAGTGATCTCCAAATTAATACCCGATAAAATGAATTATATTCCTCAAGCTCACATTGGTCATACTCAAGGAGCTTACATTCTAGGCAAATAAATTGGAGATGCCTCTACGTCAAGGATGATAGCTTTTGAAAATTCAGAATCCTCACAATTCTCACTAATGCCTCCTCAATTATGAAGTTCATTGGTAAAGCTAGATACAGTATAAGGAGTCAATGCTTTAGCTAGGTTGGCAATAGTGAGAATACTACATTTTGGTTTGATACTTAGACTCCGTATGGACCTCTTGTTCAAATTGGATTACCGAATCCCTGAAAAGTTTTATACATCAGAATGCTAATATGGCTCAGGCCTTATCATTGATCAACTACAACTCAAATTCCCTTCCTATATCAGGTGTAATCTTGTTTTTAATTAACTTTAGAATTTAGAGGAACAGTGAAGACAAAGATATTTGGAAACCATCAGTTTCTAAAAACTATCCATAATTCATATAAAACCTTATATAAAGAAGCTATTATGCAAGTATCCTAGAATATAGTGGATAGTGGTCTAGAACAAGGATTACTTCCCTAAAGTTGCATATACCTGATTGTTGGCAATTCAACACAAGCTTCCCACTTTAGATAGGCTAGGTAAATTTTTGAACTTCCCCAACTAGTGCATTCTTTGCAAGATGAAGTTGGAAACACATAAACACTTGTTGTTTTAACATAAATATACCAAGAGGGCATGGAGGAAATTACTGACACTATGCAAGTTAGAGAATCCCACTAACAATAGGAATGATATAATAGAATGAAGTTTGAAGCTCACAAATAAGACTAAAGATGACTATAGGTGTTTTACATTTCATTATCTTATCTTGTTATAGGGGTTTGGGAAACAAAAGAGTATTTTCCAATTTTAGATTAAACGATGAAGAGTTCTTTAGGTCCCTAAGTGACAAAATTAGAATACACTTTAGCTTATTCTTGCTTAAGCACATTCAATTAGAGGATAACATAGATCAACTTCTCTGATTATTTGGGAAGGCTTTTCAAAAACTTCAGTTTAGATAGTTACAATATGTAATTGTGTTCTAGCTCAGTTCATTGAGACTTTTGTGCTTTTGTGTATTTTCAAGGATTAATTCATATATTTTTATTCTTAAAAAAGATTCATTGTATATCCTAATACAACTATTCAGGACGGTTCTATCTATTTCAATATCATTTTCTATCTAATATCAATAGGTAGAATACAATATAAATAACCTTATTATCAACTATAAATACTCATTCACCTTAATACTACTTGTTTATATGTTTTTTTTAATGTGGCATATATATATATATATACGTTTAAGAGGTGATGCTTTACTCCTCCCCTTAAGCCATGTTCTAACTTTCGTGAGGGATAAAATAAGGAACCAATTCAGTTTTAGGATTGGCAATGGTATATCTACTCTTTTATGACAGGACCCCTGGCACCCGAGAGGCATCTTGCAGAACTTCTCCTCACTGAGGGAGATAAATGGTTCGGAGATTCCAATGGCAGCAAGAGTTTCTGAAGTTATCAATCATGATGAGTGGAGTTGGCAAGAAGTTTCCATAGAGCTCATCAGAAATCTTGAAGTACCTCGATATCAACCTAATAGTTCCCATCCTGATTGTCTGGAATGGCTAGCTGGCTCCACAAGAAAGTATACAACTGCCTCCGCCTATAACTTCTTGCGACCTCCTTTACAGGAAGTTCCATGGTATAAGTTAGTGTGGGCTAAAGGTAGTAAACCTAGGTGCTCCTTTATCCTTTGGCTTGCTTTTCTTCAAAAGTTACAAACCTGCGACAAACTTCCCTACTTTCATATTCTTAACCACTGTTCATTGTGCCTTTCGGCTAATGAAACCATAGACCACTTGATTTTTGAGTGTACATACTCTAAATTGGTTTGGGACCAAAGCCTTTCACATTTTCACTTACATTGCCCGAATCAGCCTACCCTCTCTTCTCTTCTCAGTTGGTTTAAAACTACTTCCAATACCAGCACTTCAAACCTTACAAATTTCCCAATCCTGCTATCTACTGCTGTTTACCACATTTGGTCTGAAAGAAATACTAGAACCTTTAAAGATGAAGCCAAGGATGTTGGGAGTGTGTACCTCGAAGTAATCTGCTAAGTTATGGAATATCAAGCTCAACCATTGAGAGGAGGTAATTAAATGAGTGGCTATTTTACTAACTTTTTCTTTGCAGGTTTGATAACACAGGAAAGGCAATTGGCTCAATCATGTGTGTCAACTTTTGGAAAGCAGACAGGAGGCAATTGGTCCCAACATCTCTTCAGACCCTACTGCATCAAAGAGGACAGAATCAGGAAACACATTGCATTTAATCTGCAGCTACGGAATTGGAAGGTCTACACATGGACCTTCATCAGTCGTCTTCATCCCTCAAGGCCAGCGGAAGAATTTGAGGTGAAGTTGGTTCCAGACTAAGCCTTCATTTCAGATATCAATGACTTAGCTACTTATGTTTATGATGACAATAGATTGGATTGTTGTTTATGCCTTCTTGTTGTGGATAAAATGAAAAGATTGGATTGTAATTTCTGCCTTGTTGTGGTTAAAATAAATCTAGTAAGTTGCGGCACTTATGTGTGATGTGGTGGGAGAGATGGAGAGCTTAATTTTGGCTCAGGTTGTGAGTAAGGAAGTGATATAGTCTCAAGGCGTTTTGTTGGTTCCCATTGTATAGCAAAGGACTTTGTCCCTATAACTCTACCGCATAAGTTATAGCTCAAAGAGTCTTGGATATAGTTGTATTCCATCGTTGTACATTACTCTATATTTGTATAAAATCTTCTGACTTAACAAAAAAAACCGTTCGTAACATTTAGATTAATATCAATGAAAAAAATGTAAAAAATATCTTTTACTTTATATAATATTTTCGATAAATTGAAATATTGAATTAATTTTATAAATTAAGACAAATTAAAAGGTTATTTAAATATAGAAATATTTTAAAAAATTATTATGTCTAAAATAAAATATTTTGATATATTAAGCATAATAAATATATTTATTGAGTCAATATTATAAAATATTTTTATAATTATATAAAAATGATTTTATAAACATTAGTGAATATTAACAAATACCCAACCAAAACTGAGACCATGAAATGCTCTCCAACTATAGAGTACAAGTACCATAACTGAGAGTTTAAAAATCATTTAAGTAGTGTATTCTTTTTTAGTTTGAATTTAAAAGTAAATAACTTTGTTTTGAACCCAAAATCAATATTCCCTTTCACGTTAATTTCAATTGTGATCCACCGGTAGGAATTTATTCTAACAACATATTTTGAGCTGTTCCAGCTTAGAACCCATTAGTGAAAAAAGTTGCAAGTATACACGAAAGCAAAGAGAAGAAATGATCTTTTCAACACCATACACTTGCCTGCCGTCTTCTAAAGCATACGCGGAAAGCCTTTTACAATTTTAGGATTGAATTTCTTACCAATTACGATAATAAAACACAAGTAAATGCTGAGTCATTGGGAGGGTCCTGGAAAAATGGTCCTCTTCTCGAGTGGAACTGAGTGGACTCAAATATGCGACGACTCGTATTTAATTAAACGAATCTTCGCGTCCTGAATCTGGGATTTTCCCTCTCCTCTATATATACAGATTTATATCTCTCCTTCCTCTGTTCATTTACGTTACCTTGTTTCTCTGGTCAATGTTAGAGACCAAGGGAAAAGCTTTTTGTTGTCAAAGACAAGATTTTTACTGAAGAAAAAATGGAGCTGTGCTTGGATTTGAGCTTGTCTTATACTCCAAAAACAATCACCGATTTTCTCTGTGACGTTTCGAAGATTAAAGATGGTTCCCAGAAGTTGTCAAAGCTTGATAATTACCTGAAGAGATTAGAGCAAGAGCTGAGAAAGATCGATGCTTTTAAACGTGAACTCCCTCTTAGCATGCTTCTCTTGAATGATGGTTCGAGTCTTTTCCTCTTTCTTATTTGGCTGATTAATGAGCTTCTGAAGATGGGGGTTTTATCTTTCTTTATATATATATATATATATATATATATATATATATATATATATTGTTTATTTTGTATC
>JAOTIZ010000203.1:6166661-6177633 GCA_027123425.1 Erythroxylum panamense | reverse complement strand
TTTTATCTTTATTTATATATATATATATATATATATATATATATATATATATATATTCTTTCTTTTGTAGCTATTGAGAGATTGAAGGGTGAGGCAATGCGGTGCAAGGAATCGAATGATCGAGTAGTGAATGAGAAGCCTGAAGGTTTGGAAATGAATTGTGATGAAGATGAGAAGTTTAAGTTAGAGGATGATATAAAAGACAAAAGGATGTGGATGAGCTCGGTGCAGCTTTGGAGCAGCAATGATATTAACTTTGATTGTCAGAAACAAGACGAAAAGTCTGAATCAAAAAAGGTAATTAAATTCGTAAAAAGATGAAGAATATTTCAATTTTTCCTGGGATTTACGAGATTGAACTTTTTGGTTCTTTTGTATATTATGTTGGCATAAGAGTGATGAAGACGATGATCGGTCAACTTGCGAGAACCCAATTCAGTTCTGTAACCACAGAAGTACAGGGTTTCTGCCATTTAAGGCTGTTCCTGAATTTGATGGAATTGGTAAGAAGGAAGAGAAGGAGGTTATTTCACAAGTTACTGGACTCTCTCCAATGGCTCCAGTCTCTAAACTTGGTTCCTGCAATTGGATATCAACAGGCAATTCCAATAAGCAAATGAAAATTCAAACTACAATTCATCAACATCAGGGTAACAAGAAACAAAGGAGGTGCTGGTCACCAGAGCTTCACCATCAATTTATTGATGCTCTTGAACGACTTGGAGGACCTCAAGGTTAGTAATTAAGGCCATGGAAAGCATTTTTTTCTCCAAATTTCTTTATTCTTGAAGCATAAATGTTTTAAATGATCTACTTGGGAATCTGAAACCTGCGAAGAGGATAGGGGATATTGTTACTTTAAAGCGTTGTTCTTGTGTGTGTTCTGACAACCAAAACGTGCTTAATGACTTGGATCCCAAACAACTTTCAAGGACCTAAATTAGGTTTTTTTGCAGTGGCCACACCTAAACAGATTAGGGAGCTTATGAAAGTGGATGGCCTCACCAATGATGAGGTTAAAAGCCATTTGCAAGTGAGTTATTCACCTCCAACCAGCCTCTGCTGCTGAGTATCACCCTATAATGGAGAACTAACTATAATATTTTGTGTGAGCAGAAATACAGGCTTCATATCCGCAAGCATCCGGGTCCAACGGCTGCATCTAATGGCTTATGGAAGGCATCAGACCGTTCAAACCCGAGCACTTCTGAGTCTGTTTCTCCACAAGGACCTCTTCTCGGAACTGAGTCTGCCAAATACACCTCTAGCGAGGATGATGAAGAAGATGAGAAATCAGAGAGTCACAGTTGGAACAGCAGGCTTCACAAGCAAACAGAAACCCATACATCGGGACAGTCTGATCCTGGTCCCCATTAATTTTGCAGATTCAGATATGCATGGGGAATTTGGATTGTAGACATGTAGCATTACAATAAAAAAAGATGACAATTACAGGAATTCATGTTGACTTGCATTTCTTTAACCTTGGGGCAATACAAGAAAGTTGCTATGGGATATTTGCCAGTCTCACGGAGAAGTTTGAGTTGTCTTCATGGAAAAGTCTCATCCAGCTTCATTTTGTCCTCCCGTTTGTGTGCTGTGGTTTACCTGTTATAGTCAATGCACATTTATGAATTCTAGGTAGTTGATTGACAAAAGATGACATCACATACATGATTTTCCAACAGTACTTTCAAGATATTTGCAGTTTTATTTGCAATATCTGTTGAGTTCTGATAATTCAGAAGGGTATTTGTTCATTTGCTTTCAGTTCCAACTAAATTATTGCTTAGTCTTGCTGATAAAATCAATGTGCTTCCCATCCCAACTGTCGATTTCAAAGGTTACCACATGGAAACATTCTATATACTTAATGTGTTCTCGTTCTTGGTTCTTGGTAATACGTTACTAGTTTAACAGTAATCTATATTTCTGAAATGATCTAGCTTAGGCGGTGTTAAGTTTCAAAATCCTGACATTCGTTAACAACAGCAAGTTCTGCCCAAAATGCCTATCCCGTCCTGTCCACCTGATCTCAAACCCTTGAGCAAATTTTACACCAGTTGTGCCGTATGCTCAGACCAAAATGAGCCAATAATACAAAGTAGTGTTAGCCTTGAGTATAATGCATTGTTCGTTCATTTGAAAATTTGTATCATTTCCTCGTGTGTAAAACGTGTGTGCAACTACAACTTGGTGTTAATGTCACGGTTGTACGTTTCAGGAAATATTTATCAATCCTCTGGAGAAGATATGATGAGCCCACCCCGAGATTTTGGCTTTGTAACACTAAATTGACTCGACACAATACCCTGCACTTAAATATTTACTTTTCCAAGTTGATGTAACTGCTAATTATAAAATTATTATTCCTTGATGTCAAAGATAGCAGTAGACAGATGACACGTGCGCTTTTGTTGCCTGCAATATCGAGCCGACCTCGTCTCCTCTTTTGTTGTGGGCACCATGAGTGGTGTAAGGATATCCATGCGACATATCTTCTCTTTTCCCTCTATTTTGTTCTAATTCTATTTTATTTCATCTCAGTAATATGTTTATGTTACTTTATATCATCCGATGGAAATTATCAAAACATAGCAAGAGGAATTGGAGGCCTATCATTCTATGCTGATAAATCTAATTAAAACTCAAGATTATGTTCTTGTTGTCCTTTCATATACATGGGTATTGAAATTTTGCTACAGAAATTGATGAGTGTGGCCAACAATAAAAACAAGAGGAGGAGGAAGGAATAATGTGAGTGTAGCAAACATGTGGGGACCCCATTGCCATTAGTCAGGTAAATCCAAACTTGTGGATGAATGTAATTAAATACGCTCACCCAAAAACATACAAACCATACCGAAAGAAGATGTTACTTTTTTTTTGTTTTTGGGCAGAGACTGCTGCTACAGATAACTATTTTGATTCTATTTGGGTTTGACTTTTAGCGGCCCAAAACAGTTTGCATCGAGCAATTATTTGAAATGTCAAATGTCCCAAACCGACATATCTGAATGTCATCAACCACTCTTCAGCCTGCAATGATGCATTCATCTTTCTCAATTACTTTGAAGCATTGCTTACAGACCACAATTAAAACATAAACGTTAAGCTTATTCCTATGCTCGTTCACTGATCTCCCCTCCTCTCGGCCGGCTGTGACTCGTATGCTTGCATAGTTTGTAATCATACGGGGAAATCAATAACATTTACATCGTATTTATGTGATTCTGATTTTTTATTTTTGTAAATTTTCCTATTGTTATACTTTGCCTTTCGTAGATTTGGGTTTTTCATCATTTTTATAACAGATTGTATAAATTTAGCATTTTTGCAATGAGATGATAAGTTATAATTTTCTTTTATCTTTTATCTCTTTATAATATTAGAGCTGGTTCCTAGAATTTGTCAAACTTTTTTTCTTTCTAGTCTTCTCCTTGCAAAACCTTCTTACTCAAGAATAGTATTAGTAAAATTCAATACTAATATGAATAAGATCAAGAAATTCTATTAAAATAAGTTTGAATTGAAAATAGGAATACGAAAACATTAAAAAAATGATATGAAGTCACACTTTCAAAAAAGAAAGGATTAGGATTAATAAGAATCTAAGATTATCAACTACTAGCAAGATTGATAAAATCACAAGCTTTTAGAAAAACCTAAATAAGATTTACTCTAAAAAGATTTTAGAAACTATCTTAAAACTTTTTTATTGATTAATGATAATGATGAACTGCATATTATAACAATAAGAAACTTGTTATGGACATAAAACTCTAAGTATTAGAGTCTTAAAAGGAAATAACACTAAAATAACAAAACTATAAACAACTAAACTACATGACTAACACTTATCTAGCCTTATAATTGACGTTGGTTACATTTTGAAATTTTAAGGTTTTGTATTAAAGACTAGTTTGGCATTGGTCTCACTGCAGTCAATGACAATTTACTTCTTAAATTTATTTTAAAGGTAAAATGACCAGCGCTGATCATATTTTGGAATCTAATACGATACTGTGAAAGTGATGTATTATCTATTTTGCAATGTTCTCTAGCCTCCAATAAATTTTGATACTTAATTCGGATTATTTGCAACTTGTCCAAGCTCATCTTCATATCTTCTTGGATTAAAAGCTTGTGTAACTTGAGTTGATGCTTAATTCATGTCATTGTGCCTCTAATTAAAAGGATTTGTCCTGAAATCAACATCTTCACAAACTTACTTTAGTGATAACGGATCAAGGTTGATCAGTTTGTTAGTCACAGTAAAGGAATAGTGATTCTTATATCTATCATGCATAACTCTCTCATCAAATTATTAAGGATATCCTAAAAGAATGTGACCAACTTATATGGGAACCATATCACATTACGCCACAGCCTTCTACCTCTTAATTGAGAAAGAAACTTGTTGAACTAAGGAAGGTTGCAATTGATGTTTTGATGATAACAACACATAATAATTATTAATGTGTTTATTATTTTGGTGAAAAGCAACATTAGAATAAAATAAAACTACAAACTCAAGAATATAGTGTATAAAGTTGATAAAAGAGAAATTGAAGTTTGCAATAGAAGAAATGAAGATCAAAACAAGAAAAAAAGAAGAAGATCAAGGCTCATCAAAGTCATTTCACATTTTGTATTATTATTTTATTTTGATGATCCAAAAGGCTCACCATACATAACTATTTCATCTTACTTTAACCATTTCATCTTACTTTATTACATAAATATTTATATTGATTAAGACACATTGATGTTTTTGATTTTAGTATAAAAACCTCTTGATCTTTCAAATAATCTTTAGATATATTTTATGAAATGTATTAATCATATTTGGATTAAACAAATTAGTTTTAAACATTTGAAGTTTAGTGATTGGTTGACCTATATAGGTTATTAGTTGATCAATATAGGTTAAAGTTATTAAATTTGAAGTATTGAGAGTTTTCTATAACATTATTTGATGTATTGGATAGAAAAATTATTGAATTTTGTTAATACCCAATTCACCCCCTCTTGGAAGCCATAAAGGAAGAACGAGTGGTATCAGAGCAAGTCCATTAGATTAGAATTTCTAATAAAATCCTATAACAAGATCATAATGGCATATTTAGGAGCATTATCATCATCATTTAATCAAGAGGGACAAAGCATTAGTTTACCATCTTTCTTTGATGATAAGGATTATCTTTATCATAAAACAAGGATAAGATTCTTTTTAATGGCTGAAAGTGTAGACATCTAGGAAATAGTGTTAAATGGCCCCTTTATTCTAATAAAAAATTTAGATGAGAAAAAGGTACCCACATCAAAGGAAAAATGAGAACTTCAAGATAAGATATTAGTTTCCTTGAATAGTAGGGTCATACACATCCTTTTTTTTGTTGCTTTAGGAAGAAATAAATTTAATAGAGCATTTATGTATGAAACAACTTATGACATTTGACATACATTAGAAATTACTCATAAGGGTACAAATCAAGTTAAGGGAAGCAAAGATAACATGCAAAAATATCAATATGAATTGTTTCAAATGAAGCATGATGAAAGCATTTCTAGTATGTATACTAGATTCATTGATGTTATTAATGCAATCAAAGGTAAGGAAAGACCAATAATAATGTTAAATTGGTAAGAAAGTTGCTTATGTCACTTCCAAAGATGTGGTAAGCTAAATAGACGGCTATATAAGGAGCTAAGGATCTAATAACATTCTTATATGATAAACTTATTGAATCTCTCTTCAAATAAAAAATAAGGCTCTAAAGGACAAGAGAAGAAATGTCGCTTCCAAAGAAAAATAATTTAGCTTCCAAATCCTCGAATGAAGAATCAAGCAAAGAGGAAGAGATATTAACTAGTGAAAGCATAGAGGAAGGCATTAGATTACTCATTAAAGAATTTAAGAAGATTTTGAAGAGTAAATTTTCCAAAAGAAAGGACTTTAAGGAAGGAAAAATGATTCAAAATATAAATCCTCTAACATTATTCGCTTTGAATGTAGAAAACTCAGTCATATAAATTCATATTGTTCTCAACTCAAACATAACAAGAAATATGAAACAAATTGTAAGGAAAAGAATGAAAAAAAGGCATTTAAAGCATTGACTTTGGATGAAACAAGTGAATCCAAAAGCGAGCATTCAAAAGAAAATATAGCTCATATGTGCTTTACTTCCATGGAAAATGATGAGATAACATCTGATCTTAATTTTTGTAATGATAGTGATAATGATATGACAAATGATGGGTTAGTTAAAAGTCTAGAAATCATGAGTAAGAAAAAAATCCTTCAAAACTCAAGAAAGCTCAAAAAGAGTTGGATGCATGTATGAGTGAGACTGAAAAGATGAAAAGTGAATACTATTAAAGCATCCAAAAATGTGATTATTAATGAAAATCATGACTTATATTCATTAAAGTGTGAGAATGAGACACTGAAAAAGAAAATTGATGCTCTCAAGTATTCTTTATCTAAATTTATAAAGGGAAGTAAGAAACTTAAAAACATATTAAGAGCTCAAAAGAATTATAATGATATGCATAAAATTAGATATAATTGTGGGAGTGTTTCTAACACTAAAACCACTTTTATCAAAGGAAAATATTTACATATTAAGGAACCAATACCTAGAATGACAAGTAAGCATGGACCATCCACATCCAAACGTACACATGCATCTAACTTAACCACTAAGGCCCAACCTAAGAGCAAACACCATGCTTTCATATATAGCTCACAACCTAGGCATAAAGTTCAATACACTCAACGGAAGAATAAGTATAATTTTAATGATAACATGCAAACCTACTCATACTTGTACAAAAGCATGCATCATGCCTTCATTCATAATACGCATCATACATGATACATATAATCATGGTAGGACTTTTCAACATCCTAAAAGACCATTCAACACGTTTAATATCCAAATAAAACTTCCTCATTATACATACATACACAAAATTTCAAACACTGCATTTACGCATCATCACTACTTATATAACATGGTATCTCATTTTTGTAGTATGTTTGAACATATTTATAGATTTTTTATCAAACAAAGAATGTTAAGAAAACTTTTGAAAGTGTGGGTTGAAAAGAAGAAGGAACTAAAGCTTATTTGAGTTCCCAAAACACATTAATTACTTTAATTTATAACACCACTAGAAAAATAAAAGCAAATGGTATGTAGTAAAGATTGTAGTATTATTAAGGTGTTTATGTTTTTATCTTGATGAATATAAACTTCTTCCCTCTAAGAAAGTATTGAAGATGTTTTTGTAGGATTGGGAGAACTTAAACCTTAAAATTAAACATCAAGACTTCTCAAATTGTTGAACCAAGTGAGAAAGATGAGATGGCACTAATACAGAAATAATTAAAGAAGAATTTTCATTCAAATATCTCATAATAATGTTCAACATGAAGTAATCATTAGTTTATAATTTAGAAATATTTGATTACTTGCATTTATGTGTCAATTTGAGTATAAATCCTTAGTGATGATTATTTGGGTTTGAATTATGTATATTGTATTTTTAAAGTTTAAATCTTAGTACCAAGAATTAAAGACTATATGTAAATTAAGGTCACTATGTCAGAATTTATATTAATTGGGTTATTAGTTCCTTAAACTTTTGAATAAGGATAAATCTTGCTCAATTAGAGGAAAATTATTTTTGTGTGATATGAATCCTTTTTAATAAGGCCTTTTATATGATTAAACCATTTTAATTCATATTTAGTTAGTTTATATGCATTTTAATGGTATTTTATTGAAGATTTGATGTTTTAATTTAAGTTTCAAAAATAGTTCCTTAAGCTATTTAGTTAACTGGTTGACTAATATCTTAGTATGATCAACCAATATATTTAAAATTCACTATTATTTACTTTTCAGTGAGTTTCGTTAGTTTTTTAGTTACTTGTGTGGTTACCCAAATAGTCTCATTGGTTGACCAATGTCCTTCAATGGTCGACCAATGTCCTAATGTCTAACATTCTTTTATATTTCCAGTGAGTTTGCAAAGAGTTTGGTCTCTTTTCTAGTCGATTAACTATACACACTGGTCAACAAATATCTGCTAATGGTTGACCAATATCCCTTCGTCTAAGAAAATTTTCTTTCCAATGAGTTTGTGAATTGAATGGTTTCATATGCCAACCCCACACCAGTCACTAGTCAACCAATATAGTATGTTCAAAGGAAGCCTTTAGCCTTTCCTTGTCTGTTCAAAATTGTTCCATATATCCTATTCAAAACAAATTTTGGTCGACCAATATAATCTTGTAGGAAACTAGTATTCTTGATCTAAGGGATATCTTCTCATATTTTCTTCTAATTTTCATCTTATATGTTCATGTCTTCAAAATCATAAACAATTCACTCTTTTCTTAAAAAAAAATTATCCCCCACTTAATAAAAATCTCATTATATTGCATCGAATTGAAATTTTGCTAATTTTCATTTTCATATTTAAGATTATTAAAATTTTTCCTTGTATAGAATTACTGGAATTTCCTTTTCGAGTTTTTCCATGTCCACCAACCTGAATTCAGATGATGTTAAACTTTTGAAAAACATACTTAATTCTATTATTACTTCCCAAACCTTATTTGGTAGCAGCTCTCGAAATGCAATTGGAATTAGCCTTTGCATAAACACAAGACAGTCATGACTTTTCATTCCAAATAGTTTGTACTTCCTCAGGTTCACACACCTAGCCAAGTTTGAAACAAAACCATCGGGAAACTTCAGATTTTTCAACCATTCACACAAAAGCTCCTTTTGTTTTGTGTCCAAAGTGTAATATGCTTTCAGATATTTATCAGTGTAAAGATTTTTATGTAATTCATTCCTTCGACAAAAAAGTTGTAAATAAGCTTGTGATTTTATGTTATCTTTTGTCCTCCCTTCAATGTTCATAATGGTATTGAACAAGTTGCCAAAAATATTTTTCTTAATAACATCTAGATTATGACGTATCAAATTCATTTTCCAATATGGCAAATACCAAAATATGCTTCGTTTTCTCTAACCAAAGTTTTGGCTAGTGCTTGTATTTACTTCATCAGCTTCAAACTTTGTTACTTTTAACAAGCCTAATTCCTCAATCTCTTGCAAAATCTCTTCACCAACTTTTAGAAGAGGAGGAGGTGTTTTAACCATCCTATTCTTAATAAACTTTTGTTTATTGCACCTAAATGGATGATTTGAAGGAAGAAATTTCCTTTGGTTGTCAAGCCAACATATTTTGCCCCCATTTAGGAGATAAAACTCATCATAATTATTACCACAATAAGGACAAGCTAATTTTCCAGCTGTGCTCTATCAAGATAATATGGCAAATGCTAAAAAATCACTCATGGTTCACTTCAAAACCGCCCTCAACACAAAATTATGTTTTAGAAAGACATCATATGTTTAAACATCATATTCCCACAGATGCTGCAATTCAGATATCAATGGTTGTAAGAACACGTCAATTTTATGCTTCGAATTTGTAGGCCCTGGCATAATCACTATCAAGAACATATATGCCTCTTTCATACACATCAAAGGAGAAAAATTATAAGGAGTCACTATGATTGACCATGATGAATATTGCTGCCAGGATTAACCAAAAGGTTGGAATCTATCCATCGACAATCCCAACCTAACATTTCGACATTCAACTGCAAACTCAAGATGAGTGTTATTAAAATGCTTCCATGTCAGTGCATCTGATGAATGACTTATTACTCCATCTTTATATTTGTGTTCAGCATGTCATCTTATATGAGATGCAGTAACATCAGAAGGATAAAGTCTTTAAAGTCTCGGAGTTAGTAGGAAATAATACATCCACTTCTATGGTACTAATTTCTGTTTCATTGAAAGCTTTCTAGGCTTAAACCTAGATTGACCACAAAATTTGCACTCTTCTAAGTCCACATCATCTCCCCAGTATAACATACATCCCAATTTGCAACAATAAATCTTTTTAACAAGCAAACCAAGACCCCTAATAAGTTTCTTCATATTGTAAAAACTATCAACCATTGTATGATTAACAGGTAATGATTCATTATACCATTCTAGAATTTATCAAAACTACTATCCGAAATATGCCCTACAAACTTTATGTTTAATATTCGAGCAATTGAAGACAATTGGGTCATTGTCTCACAATTTGGTTACAATTCTTGATCAGCTAGCTGTGGTAAGTCAAAAAACTATTTTGCTTGTGGGTTAGGTTCTTCTTCAAGATTTTCCCTATTTTCCTTAAAGGTATAACCAACCCCATCATAAACTATTTGCATGTACAGATTTTCAGTTTCTTCTACATAATTTGTTGTAAATCTAATCCCCCTTTCATACTCTTTAGGTTCACAGACGATTCTGCTTGATTACCCCTTGAGATGTTAGAATGTTGGGTTCCCCATGTCGTGTCCACTCAAAATAATTGGGGACAAACCCTTTTCTCATCAAATGCCCATTAATTTCATCAATAGTAAGGAAACATTTGTATTTGCACTTTTTACATGGACATATAATCTTTGGCCCATCCATATATGCAGGTTGAGAACATGTATAATGAATAAAAGCTTCCACTCCCTAAACAAATTCAGGATTAATGAAACCATCAGCAATTTTTTATCTATACATCCAAGATCTATCCTAAAAACTCATTTTTGGACAACTGTTAATTGAAAATAGTGAATCCACAGTTAGTATCATTCATGTTAGCAAAAATTTCAAAACATCTAAGATAAGACATGTGAATCAAGATCACAAGTTCTCGTTATGACCCTTAGACTCCTCGTATTTTTCACTCATAAGCCTCATAGTTACTATAGATCACAAGTTATAGGTTAAGGTTTATGGGTTAAGATCTACAAAATTTGTAAACTTAACATCAAACATATATGTTTGTAATCATATATGTTAGAAGATAATTAATGTTAAAACTC
>JAOTIZ010000203.1:6152691-6164820 GCA_027123425.1 Erythroxylum panamense | reverse complement strand
TAAATATTTAAATTAGATAAATATAGTCCTAACACTAGTATGGAATTCCAAGTATAATGTAAGAGTTATCATATTGACTAAAATAACAATTAACTTAAAGTATTTATGTCTTCTCTTAAATTACATATGTATATTCAATTAAATAACTACCATCTCTCAATCCGCAATTCAAGCTATCTAAACTTATTGAGCCTAGCTAATCTTTTTAATAGAACAATAGTCTAGGGCACTTTGGTTTCTAGATCTAATTTTTTTTCCTCTTAATGCACAAATTCCACTGCATCTTGTGATCATTCATATAATTCTTAAGATTGAATTTGTAGTGATCAAGCAAAAATTCAACAATCAAGAATAAGATAATAAATTCAACCAAACATATAATTAACACACATTTATTAAATAATTAAAGTATCGATCCTCGGCTACATCTCTAAGCTTAACTAGGATTTTTTTCTATTAAACATAATAAAATAAAAAAAATGAATCATTCATAACATAAGAGAAAAAAATTAGAGAAGGTATCACAATCTCCTCCAATCTTTCTCCTAATCATCCTTTTATGATAAGAAACACTAAAACTATGAAAATTCAAGTAAGGCGGTTATTAAACACTTTCCAAAGGTCTCCTATGTTAACCTTAATAATGGTATTTATAGATAGGGTTACAAAATAGACATATAAGCTCCTTAAACTTCTAATTTGTATGCATCCTTAGAAATTATGCATAAAAACCAACACCCATTAGCATCAAGTTCTAAATGACTATAATATCTCCTTAATCAAATAAGTATAGAGAAATTTGGACTTAAAATATTTTTCTCCTTCAAATCATCGCATTCAAGACAATGAGCAAAAAATATGAAAATATCATATAATAGTAACAAATTTAAATAATAACTAATTTAATTCCTAAAAATATTTAAAATATAGAATTATCAAATTTCTTCCCACTTTACTCTGTTTATCCCCAAGTAATCAATAACAAGTAAAAACCTAACTATTAACTTAGACTCTACTAACTAAAACAAAAACAATTCCATAATATGGTATTACAATATTTAGCATACGTCACAAATCTTAGGTGTCCCTTATCTAGGAGTTATAGTCTCTTAAGGGTTTAATTAAATGTTACCAAAAACATCAATTTGAACTCATTAGTTTGCTTTAAAGTTAACAACACAAAATATACAAAGACAAGTCTCAATTCAATTGTAAAACGTATGACACTTTTTAAGTAAATCAGTACACAAACAAGACAAAGTAAACACTATTCTACCTCCTTCATCAAGCTCAAATACTTTAAAGAACTATTAGGTGCACTTAAAAATAGACCAAACCAAACCGAACAATTAAGACAACAATTAGGAAGAATTAACCAACTTAATCTTCTAACTAAAACAATCACAATAAAGAATAGACATTTCAACAAACACCTAACATGCATCAAACAACTTTTGCAACATCACAACAAAATTTCATAACACAACCTTCTAACACTAACATTTCAACCTTAATTCATCTTACCTATTCACAAAATACTCAAACACGTCAATCAAATCAAATAAACCAAAAATATTACTCAACAGAAAACTAAACCAACTTATACCTCACGAAAATGCAACAGCCGTGGGAGAAGAGGACGGGCTTCTGACGCCAACCACAACTTTGACATCTGATCAGAAAGCAAGGGGAGTAGTCACCGGAGGAGAAGAGCTGACGCGGGAGGGAGGAGACGTATAATGTTCAATTGCAAAGTAACGGTGACATATTGCTTTAAATTTTATCGACCAAATATTACATCGCTAATAATCCATCGGTAATGACAAATCTTCAACTCACCGTCATTTTCTCCCACCTTATTCACCGATGGTACTTGGTCCGTCGCTAACCGAAAATTTTCCAGACGCCTTTTCGACGGTTATAGAATTTCCGTCGATAAGACACGACTTTCTCCCAATTTTAGTGATGGATATTGGTTCCATTGCTAAATGAAAATTTTTCGAACTAGTTTTCTGACAATATACAATTTCCATCGGTCATTTGTTATGGTTTTTTAACTGTTGGCAAATTTTCGTCGGTAATGTGTTCATTTCTTGTAGTGAATGATGACAAAAAGTAGTGTTTAGGGTCGGTTTCTTCTATATTTTTGTTAAAAGATGTCTACTTTTCTTGGGAGATCGATTCAATTGGGATACAGCCTTTTTCTTTAATACGTAAAATTTATCTCATAATAAGAGCGGCCTTGAGTACCACTAAATTACTAACTCTAATGGTGGAGATTTTGGCATCAATTTAATGATTGAATAAGGATTCTATTATCCAAAATTTTAAATTGCGTAATACAAGTTATATTATAGTCACGAGAGAATGCTGCAAGATGAAAAATAGAAAAAAATTATGGCTTACTATGTCATTACAGATAATCAAATTTATACGATTCTCAAGTAAAAAATAATGACACTAAAATTTTAAAACAAAACATACTAATAAGATATTTTATTTAAAAATCAAAATAAATTACAATCAAATATTATAATATAATATTAAATATTATTAATTTTCTATTATATCTACAAAATAAAGATATGAGAAAAAAAAGTCTAATTTTATCATTTAAAAGTTATGACAAAATAAAGATATGACAAAATAAAATCAAGCACTTCAGCAGTCAGATGAGAGCATTAAAGAGTTGATCAATAGAGGAAACATGAGCTACAAAGGTAACTTGATCACGAATGAAATGACAATCAAGAGTCACATGCTTCATTTGTGAGGGGAAGACCAAAGTTACAATAGATTCATAGCGCCCACGTGATCAGTAAATGACCGATTGATCTTGGAACAGAAATGAAGCTTAGCAAGCAGACTTGATTTACTCATTTAAATTGTTTCTAAGTTCCTTTGGCGTGTGGTCAATTAGCAACATCCACATGTCAGGCAAGCACCTAACTAAGAGTTCATATCTTATCTTATTTGAGCAATGTTCTAACATGGGTAACTTTGATAAATTGCAGATGGTTGTTGAAGAGACAAACATTTTAACTAGTCTTTTTGAGATATGATAATGAGAAAATATTCTACGCAAATTCAGTTCTAGCTACAAAACCCATCAACTTTTACAGGAGCCCTAAAATGACCGTTACCGATCCATCAACAACTTTTACAGGAGCCCCAAAATGACCGTTACCGTGGACTTTGCTGTTGATGTGTCCACCTTTATGGAGACAATTGGAGCTTTGAAAGGGAAAATAAAAGCGTATGTCGCGTCTTCTCTCCATTTTATAAACCATTTCAATTTAAGGCTATACGAGTAGGATGCGTTGCCTTATTTTGATGGTCTTGCAATAGATAACTCACGTAGTTGGAACTGAATACTCTTTTTAACCATTCAACTTTTTGTTTAAGCTTTCTTTCTTCTGAATACTCTAAATCCTGCCCCTCTCTGAGATTTCAGGTAGTTGGAAAACAAGCCTCAGCACTAGCGTAAAAGCTACTGCTTGCAAGTTAAGGAAATTTAGGATGTGAAAAAGATGAAAATGGCTCTTTAATCACACAATAAACTTTCAGAACATCGTGGATAGGGGAAATCGAAGATCTGATCTCATGTTAAAGTTGAAAAAGAATTTTGAAGAGCTAGGTGTCAAATATCACCTTCTATGTCAAGAAATCCATCTTCATTATCTTAGGCCACAACCAGCAGCTCAAGTCAGGGCAGTTGCTACAAGATGATGGCTCGCCTAGTTTGTTTGTACTTCAGTTTGCTTCCTGATAGTATAATCTTGTTTGAAATATGCATTGTTCAACGATTAGCAGAAGATTAATTATATGGTGAATCGAGTTTAGATAAGGAATCAACCTCTATGTATATCTGTACTACTTTTTGAAATAGGATTTAGGTATTCCTATTTGTTTTTGGTTTTTATTAGACCCCGTCTCAAGTTATTTAGAGTCAGCATTCTATTCCTAACATATGACTAGAAAATTATAGCTTGAATATTGGCCAGGTGTTGTGGACACAACCTTTCATATGCATTCTAAAACAACTATGGAAGTCTCAAGGTCCGCCTGCATATAGCTTTTAGCATTACTGCATTATCCTTTAATCACTTGACAACACAAGTAACTGCTTGTTTCGCATTTATGTATGAATTAAGTGAACTGTTGGCAATAAAAGTGAAAGAAAACAGCAATAGGAGAGTAGTCAATGAATTAAGAATTTAGTTTCAATTATACTACAGTAACATTTTCATAGAATAAGAGAGAAGTTGATGAATTAAGAATTTAGTTTTTAATTATGCTACAATTACATTCTTAATTCATCAAATTTTCTCTTAATGTTGTTTTCTTTCACTTCTCTTGTCTGTGAGACTTGATTAGGAGACGAAGATGATTGGAAGAGAAGGCAATGAAGGTGTTAATTTTTTTGTTGATTTCTAGTTGCAAAGAAAGCTTTAAACACAAGTATCAACAAGAACTCAAAGGGAATATTCATCTTTTTGTATATTAAATTTTTCCTATAGGAACAAAACACTCCTACATAAGAGCATTTTCATTTCCAGCTGATTGGGTTCAATTCGCCAACCCATTCAATTGATTATCAAACATGTCCTAAGTGATTAACTCTGAATTTTCTTTCTCTAAATGAAGGAGTTTAGACTTTATGATTCTCAGTTAAGCTCTTAAACCAATGGCATATGTGACTTCAGGTTTTTGCCAACCTTCCCGATCGATTGTTGAGCTAATTTAATTGAGGAACAAAACTTTTTATCATTGACAATACAAGAAATACGATTATTGGCTATATTTTTTGCTACGTTTTGAAATTTATAGTCAATAGTAAGTATTTTGCTATAAAATTTTTAAATCGTATCTTGTTGAAGCAATGCCCTAAAAATAAATATTTCATGGGTTTTTTCAAAGACTATTAGCTATGACCTAATTTATGTGGCAAAAATAATTTTGATCAATAGGCTATTTTTAGATTTTGTAGCTAATTATTATTAGCTACATCTTTTTTAACTAAGAAATGATTTTCGAAACAAGAAATATAGCTAATTATTTAAGGAAAAAAAACTTTTTATCATTAACATTACAAGAAATATGACTATTGGCTATATTTTTTGCTACATTTTGAAATCTATAGCCAATAGTAAGTATTTTGCTACAAATTTTTAAATCGTATCTTATTGAAACAATGCCCTAAAAATAAATATTTCATGGGTTTTTTAATAAGATATTATTATTAGTTATAATGTGAGTATTTATATGCCAAAAACAACAGGGTTTAAGTACTCAACACCTCATTAAAGAGATAAGCCCTCTTGTTCTCTTTTACTTCCTTTCTCTCTGATGTCTTAACTTTCGTCACACTACCTTTCTCTTACCACTTCCTTTAGCGACCATCATAATTTTTAAGCCCTAGTTTTTTTAATGTTTTCAGATTCTCTGTCTCACGATGTTCGTCTCCCTATCTTGGTTCTTTCATTTTTTTTTCCTTTTTTTCTCATTTTATCCTAAGTTTTTATTTTGATTTCTGTTAAGTTAGGTTATGATTTTATCACTGTAAGAAATTGTATTTTTAGTGAAAGTAAAAATTGTCATTAAAAGCAGTAATATTTGTCACTATTATTAATAGTGTCCAATCTTTGTTGTTGTCACCTCTCGTCACAACTACCTCCATCACTAATGAAATAGTGACTAATTTAAAAAATGGTCACAATTATGCAACACTTTTGTGACACAAATACTGACATTAAAACTTGTGAAATGTGTGACAAAACTATACGGTCACAATAATTTTACATATTTATGACAAGTTTATCGACACAAATAATATAAAATATTAGTGAATTAAGTTGTAATAGTACTTTATTTTATTGTGAAAAATTGTCGACACTAAAACCTATCAAATGTGTGACAACACTATATGGTCACAACATTTATACTTATTTATGACAAGTTTGTTTACACAAATAATATAAAGTAGTGACAAATAAAGTTGTAACAATACTTCATTATATTGTGACAAAAGTGCTAACACTAAAATCTATATAATATATGACAATACTATATAGTCACATCAGCTTTAGATATTTATAACGAGTTTTTTGACACAAATAATATAAAGTAATGACAAATGAAGTCATAAAAATAATTCATTTTATTGTTACAACATTATTGCCACTAAAATAATTATAAATAGTGACAATATTTGTCATTAATAATTTTTTTTATCAATGTACATTACTTCTTGGTCACTCATATTTTAATAAAAAAGTGTTAACGTCATTTCATCACAAATATAAAAATTGGTTCTTACAAAAAGTATTATCATTAATGTGTTTAGTATTGTCATAAATAAAACTATCAATTCATTAATGGAATTACATTAGCTGTAAAAGAAATTTGCATCAGTGGCTATATTGTCCAATAGATTTCATCATAAGTATGAAAGTTATATGTTACAATAATGTTGTCACTAAATAAAGAATATATGTTACAATAAATTTATCACCAACGCCTTATCATATACATCTGATATGTGTAACAAATCTTCACTAGAAAACCCAATAACTGAAGAGGCTAAGTAGGGATCAATGTATCTTTTCACCTACAACAAAAATTGCGAAATGACAGAAGGTAACGAAAAGAAGACTGACAGAGATAAACACCTACCAATACACTATCAAAGCTATAAACTACAATTAAAAATCCAATCTACACATTTTGCTAATGCATATTTTGCATGCATCTCCTAGAATCCTTTGTAGAACAAGAGGAAAAACCAGTACGAGAATTACTAATGATAAAGAAGAAATATTGGCACACTATAAGGGATTTGTAGTCAAAAAATTAACTCCATTTGTGCAGTAAACTAGTCAGAGTTCCTGTAAAGAGATGCCTGAACTGTTGTGCAGAAAAAAAAACTGTAGATCTAGATATTAGTGAAAATTGGGTAAATAAGAACATTGGTTGATGCCTAAAAAGTTTTGATGGAATGAACTGTCCATAGGGAATCTTCAATCTATAGTACAATTTATCTTATCATACAACAAGTTGCACTTAATATTCAAAGGAAAAGTTGCTAAAGATTCAATGACTAGAATCAATCATCCATTTAAAAAACTAGGCCTATGTTTTCAATCACTTAATGAATAACAATAGATGATAGCAGAAAGAGTTGCACATCACAAGCTGTAGTACCTAAGTAGAAAATTTCCAAAATATAAGAATATGTTGAAAGAGAGAGAGGCAACTTCATATAGGATTGACACAAAATATTTACCTTAAATCTAATAAATATAGAAAAGAAAGAAATGATAAGCACCTACCAAGGGTTGATGCAAAGTATATCAGCATAATTGCATAACGACTTTTTCCATTTTGCCTGATTACCAAAATTCTCCTTATTGGCACTGTCCAAACTCTATATACCAGTAGCCAAAGCATACATCTCCAGATTTACCCGACAAATGCTAGTAAAGGAAACTAAAAACCAAAATCAGTCATATAGAAACATCTAAAAGATGTTGCAAGAACATCGAAGCTCATTATGGACACTTTTAAAATCAAGAACCAAACTCAAGAAGATTGTCCCAAGCAAACCAACAAATTTACATAACTGGTAAATGAGTTTTAAGGACTTTACATGATTTACCCTCAGAGTTTTTTCCTTTGACATTCTTTTGCAATCCCAGTCGATTCACATCTAAGATATCAACAAAAAATACAAATTAGTATTTTGTCAAAGAGGACAACATCAAGTCTGATTGATCTAATTGAAAATATACTCAAAATAGATTCATATAATTCCACCAAGTGATCTAGCATTTAAATACTAGAAAGAACTTCTGATTACTAACAGATGGGACTTCTAAATCATGTAGCAAATAACTAACTTAATCTCATATATTCCTAATGATTTGAGATTTAAGTTTATTATCATTATTATTAGATAAATGCACATCATACTTATCCTACCAAAGTATAATAATGTAATCAGCTCAAGTCCAATAAATGAAATCATGATATGATGATAAAAGAAAAGTATACCAATGAAATAGGGAGAGCAAACATCACCTCACAACCCACAACCCATAACTCACAACTAACAGCTCGTGACAAACAAATTGGAAAAATGAATTAAACAAACAGAAGAATAAACATGCACAAGATAAACCAAGTAAAATATATGCTCACATATAAGACCAAAGCCCCAAACTAGAAAAAGTGGGGAAAAGTACCTTGATCATTTCTAGCAGTAAAGATTATCATTCTCGTCTCATCTCTAATCAAGTATTCAGCAATGCTCATTTGACGTATCTGAGGACCGTCAGCATGACCCTTTTGCAATATTATCGTTACACTAACAACTTTCACAATAAGAGTGACCACTAGTGCCTAGTCAGAGCTGGTCCACCTTGGTGAATATAGGTTTCCTCAATCCTGATTTTGAATTTGCCATTTTCTAGAATCCTAGTGGAAAGGCAGATTAGAAACACGTGAACACAAATGAAGACATAACACATAGGCATAAGTGGATTACTTGAATGAACATTAAACCTTTGAAAAATAAGAAAGATCATTTAAGCCTAAATATTAGGCAAGCCAATTCAGTCCTATCTACTCTATATCTAGAAAAATTGATCAAAGAAACAAAACTTTTAATCTCTTTAAGCTAAATGTCTTTATCGATAAATTAAAGTTAATGAGAATTATGTGAACAAAGAGAAATTAGAAAACATGACATATCCAAATCTCATATCAATTATCACATCGAAAGACATTCTAAATTTTCGGTCCTCGAATTAGATTTTCTAACTTATGCAAAATTAGACTTAGAAAATTTCCAAAATTAGCAAATCAAGAGTAGAAGCTAAAAATAAATAATAAACCCCAATACAGAAAAGCTGCAACTAGTTATTTCCACAGTCAGTTACATCTCCACTGTAGTAGGAGAATGGCATTAGCCTGGAGAGTATAGACTTTATAATAGCTAGTCAGACCTATGCACTAGTTATTTCCACAGTCAAAAATGCAACCAAAATTCTCTAGTTAACAATTCCTAGAACTACAAAACAACCTACTCAACAATTTCAAAGGAACACAGGATAGTCTTATTCCTCTCAACAACAGAGATAGCAGAGTTAGCAATCAGGATAAGATATATACTCAACAAGCACAACAGAAAGGACAAGCACAACAGAAAGGAGCACAAACGTTATCTGGAATAGCATTTCACTGGGTTGAATATCGCGATGTGTATTCACCAGATCAAGACATTTTGTCCCTATAAGAAATCAGGTACGGATTAGTTACCCTAAGCTAATCCTAAGCTGAATAAAAAAGCCACCCTAAGCTGATGCCTCACTCTTTCACTTGTTCAATTCCCATTCTGTACTAAGAAAGGCCAAATTTGTTACAGCAATATTCATCTAATCTAGTAATAACAATCAAATGCGTTAAGTAAAAAAAAACTGCATTAAAAAAAGGAGGACGTACTCAAACCAAAGAACAACCAAAATTGCGCAGAAAATAACCACTACTTTAGCAACAAAGCCCTCCCAAATCATCCAAAATTTAGAAGTTCCGTTAGCAAGTTTAATCCCAGAAATATTGAGCGGAGCCATGCACAGCAAGAAATCAAACAGAACTACCGTTTAACCATCAACCAAAACATCCAAATATTGGATAGTAAACTAAAAAAGAAAGAAAGGAAAGAGTAAATCCCACTAAAATCCTCTAAGGTGCAAAGTTCTCAAAGATAAGGTCCAAAAAAAATTGCAGAACTACAACAATTGTATCTCAAAAAGGGTAAGCTAAAAAAGCCCTAAACTTGAACACACAGTACATTCCAAAACCCAAAAACAGAACATCTGAACAAAGCAAAACTAAGAACTTGAAATGGGTCAAAAGACTCAAAACAACAAATGATAGAACCGTGATGGAGAATACTCAGGTCGCCAACCAAAAGAAATTCAATTCGAAGAGTCAGTTCCAAAAGAAAAAAGAAACTCGAATAGAGTAAATACTCAATCAAGAGCAAAAGGGAAAAACCTCCAAACAGGAACAAATATCCAGAAAATCTATCTTTTTCGAGCAACCGAAAGCAACCCAGGATCTACCTTTTTCGACATGGATCTGTCTTTGATTTATTTTGGAGAAGTGATATAGAGTGAGTCTGTAACAAAAAGAGATACCTTTGGCAGTAAGAATAACCCACTTAAGAATTGAGTAAGAACCAAAGAATCAAACAAATGCATACGTGCATTGACAGTAAGAAACAAACCCAGAAATAAAAACCGAACCTTTCCACCGAGAAGCCAAAATTTAAAAAAAAACATAAATCACCTGATAAATCACCTAAAAAAACATAAATCACCGTCCACCAAATCACCTCTCTTGAGACCGCATAGCAGCTCCGCTGTGGTGCCAGCTACGCTCTTCACCAAGAACTGAAAGGCACCGTTGGACGCAGCGTAGGACGGGGACTAGGCTATGGCGAGGAAGGACGGCTTTTCGACGTCGGGGACGCGGAGCTGGAGATACTGGCCGGGGCGGGTGTGTGAGTTGGCGAGGTCGGGATAGTCGGAGACGTCGATGGATACGTGGAAGAGGGAATCGGCGACGGGGGAGATCTCCGAGAGCGGGGCTTGGGTCCAGAGAGTGGTGTCTTGGCGGACTGCGGCGACGGCAACAGAGGAGATGCGGCGATAAAGTAGAATATTCTAAGATATATTACCAAATACAAATTTTAAATTTGTCTTAAAATTAATTTTTAATTTCAAAATTGAAGGATTAAGATTAATAATTTATTAATTTCTAATTTAATTTTAAAAAAGTTGTTCTAAAATGAATATTAATTAATTTCAATTAGATTAAATTTATTTAAGTAGACTCTTTAAAATTAAGAAAATTATTTTCTTAAATAATTAAGGAAAATGTTAATTAAATTTATTTGTTTCAATTTGATTAAGATAAATTAAATTTATGATTTTATTTGTTTAGAGAATCATTATTCTATTTATTTTGATTTTTTAGAAAATTTTAAATTTTAAATTTTTTTTCATTTATTAATTAAGAAAATGAGCTTTCTTAATTTTTGAAATATTTTTATAATTTATAAAAAATTAATTAATTAAGAAATTAATATCTGAATAAATCAATAAATAACTTTCTTAATTAAATTAAAAGAAGTTTTACTTAATTTTGAAAGTAGTTTTCTTTTAGTATTAGAAAATAAATTTCTACTTAGGAAAAATAATTTCTAGTTGGATTAGAAATAGTGCTTTAGTTGGATTAGAATATGTTATATGATTTTGAAAAAAGAGTTTTTCTAAATTATAACGAATAATAAGCATAATTTATTAAAAATGTTTTCAATTAAATTTTGTTAAGAAGTCAAGATATTTAGAAAATAGTTTTCAAATAAATTTTGTTAAGGAGTCCCAACAAGTAAAATATTGTGTGACGATAAACCATTTCGTCACAATAAGAAAAAAAATATTAATGACCAAACTATGTTTTGTTACAACAACAAAAAAATATTAGTTATCAACATATGTTTTGTCACAATTACAATTAATTTCCATCAAAATTATTTTGTCCCCAAATTTCATAGGTTTTTACTGACAAAACTTAGTGATAAAATAAAATTTAACACAATTAATATATTAATAGTGACAATTTAACTGTGAAAAATACTAAATTGGCAAAATTATCAGTGTATTAGTGGCAAAAATATAAATCATCACAGATAATCCAAACAATAGTATCAATCAATTGTTTAGAAACTAAAAAAATATCGTATTTGAAATGACAAAAATAGTTAGTCACAAAAAAAAATTGTCACTAAATTACGAATAGTTATGACCGTAGTTATAGTTCGGTTACAATATAAAGTAGAGACTAATTAATTGAATATTTATTCTTTAAATAACATTTTCTTAATCTTTAAATTTTTCTATTTTTTTCATAAAAACTTCTTCAATTTATGTTAAAAAATAATGGAAAAATATTAAATAAATATTATATATAAATCAATAAAATCTTACCCAATTTAATTCTTAATTTTGACTTAAAATAATTAAATTGAACTTAAAATAATAATTAAATATAATTTATTAATTT
>JAOTIZ010000203.1:6124730-6140482 GCA_027123425.1 Erythroxylum panamense | reverse complement strand
CAAAACGCGCTAAAGGGGATTGCCTTTAGGGCACTACTCTAACAATCTAACGGTACTGGACATCCATAAGTCGACTTACACTGGTGAACAAGGCGACTTATCAGTACCGAGCAAGCATAAGTTGACTTACACATGGTACAAGTCGACTTACCACTTACAGTTTGAACATTGGTTTTCTTCTTTTATTTTAGAATAAGATACAAAAGATATTGTAGAAGTCTAAATTTGAGGATAATGAGCTCAATGCAAATGAGATTTGTGATATAATACTTGGTACTTGTTTGGGTTATGATAAAGGCCTTGGTTATTATCCTAAGCCAAATGTTTTAACTTCTGCATATAATACAATTATTGAACAACTTGAAGAGAAAAACAACAAGCTTAACGCTACATTAAATGCTGAAGTAATCAAGGGAAAAGCAATCAATCTAAATTAGCAAAACATGATATATTATTCAGAAATTTACTTGGCCTGAATTATGATGGAAATGAAGAGGATTGATTCTAGGTCCTAGCCTTGTTCTATCACTTGCTCTACCTATATATATATATGACGAGTACCAAGTGTTGTCCAAGTTTATAACCCTGTAAAAAATAAGATGGTTGGTTAAAATCAACTAAAATTATTATTAAAAATGATTATATATATATATATATATAAGATGCTACTAATGGGTGATCCTATTATGAATGATAAAATTATGTAGTGTTTACTTTAATTTAAACCAAATAAGTATTGTATCAATTTTTACATAATAATTTTAGTTTACTTTAACTAACCTTCTTATTTGTTACAGGGTTATAGACTTGGACAACACTTGGTACTCGTCTGGGTTATGCTCAAACTTTGTGTTGTTTTAAGCATCTCTGAAAGTATTTTAAGATATATTCCAATCTGTGAAGTTTCTTCTTCGAGGTTTTATGTTTACAAATTATAAGGAATGCTCAAACTATGATTAATATTTTGTGTATAAACAAAGGATCAATAATTAATGTTATATTACTTTGTTGGTACAATTTGATTATACTTATATAATTTTGCTTATATAAGGAATGTTCAACATTTTGAATTAATAATGTTTCTCTACTACTTAATTTGATAATAATAACTAAATAATTCACATCAAAAAATATATTGATAAATTATATACAAAACATCGTAAATTGCTCAATATCATAGGTTATGCAAAAAGTTACAAACAATATTTGACAACGTTTTTTACACTCATAATTAGAAGACTTTACTTATGAAATTATAAAAACGTGGTTAAAAGATTTAACACAAAAACTAGAAAATCGTAACAAAACATATATCACTAAGAATGTATAAATCGTAGCTAAAAAGTATTGGCTACTTTTTTTTTCCATTGCTTAGCATTTGGCATGTTCCTTTCAATGTTGACTTATACTCATATTTAGCTACATACTTATAGTATTTTAGGTTTTAAAAAATTCCTGGCTAATAATATTTGTCTATGATTTTAGGAAATGTCCCTTATAATTTTTTGCTATGAGAAATTAGTGATGTTTAAAAAACATCACAAATAATCATATGTGATTTTTTTGACAACTTAATTACGTTTTTATTTATTGCCTATAGTCTAATTTGCTGTAGTAAGCTAATAATCTAACTAAGCACAAGTTGATCCATTATGAACCACAAATCATATACAGGGTTTGTTTCATTGTTAACAGCTTGTGGAGGAGATGTTCTTGAGGTAATTTGTAGCTGTTTAATATTGGCATTAATTGGGCTTTCCATAATAGGTAGTTGGTGGCATTTAATTTTGTATGTAATTGTTGAACAACATTTGGTGGAGTAGAGACTGTGTTTTGAGTTGTAGTACTGAAGGCTGGAATGATATTAGCAACGGTCATAGGTTGTTAAACCACTTTTGGCTCTAAGATCATAAAAGAGTTTATAATAGAAATTTCTTAAACATATTATTGATGTGGACGACCAAATATATATACAAGACAGCTACATGGTTGTTATAGAAAAGCCAATGGTAAGAAAGAGCTAGTCTAAGCTGTATATCAAATTAAGATAAGAAAGCTAGAGCTAAGTTATGTAACAGACTGTGTAATAGACTAGGATAAACAATCTTTATCTTTATCTTTTTCAGAATATACGTCAATTGCTTTTATTGTGTTGGATTTGTTCTCTGTTTACTAACCTTGATTTCTCTCTTTAAGATCAATTGATCATTTACTGTGTGACAATGTGGGTGCTATGAATTTGTATGTCGATTCTGTCTTCCACTCACAAATGAAGCATGTGGCTCTTGATTGTCATTTCATTCGTGATCAAGTTCAATGGTACTCGTTAGGTAGCTCATGTTTCTTCTATTAATCAACTCACTATTTTTCATCTTGCGGCAATCACTTGTGACTATAAAACTTGTACTACGCAATTTAAAATTTTTGATGACAGAATCCTTACTCAATCATTAAATTGATGCCAAAATCTCCACCATTAGAGCTAGTAATACAGTGGTACTGAAGGCCTCTCTTAGTATGAGATAAATGTTACGTATTAATGGAAAAGGCTGCAACCCAGTTGAGTCGATCTCCCAAGAAGACCTCTTTAAACGACCTGACCACCACTTTTTGTCATCACTTGTGTACTGAATGTTTGTCATTTTACCAGATACAGAAGTTGATACTGTGATTACGTACTCTCTTCTTGACCTTATTCCTGCACCGGCCACAAATAATAGATGCCATTAAAAGCATGCAACGTACAGGTGACCCCAGTAGACTAAATAGCTTAACTTGTGTCCCTGAATGATAACGTTCATTGAATCTTGATGATGGTTTTTTTTCACAATCATATGATGAACCTCGAGAACTAATGATTGGTGGAACCCGTGTGGAGTGGATGCATGGTAAGCAATGCAACATGTCACGATCTGTCTTTTTATCTCACGCTTCAACAAGACAAAAAGATATGGAACCAAAAGGCAGCTACCAGAAGTTTTAAGAACTCCCTCACCTTACAAACATACTAAAACAAATCGTTAAACAGTGTAATAATTGGCCTTTTTTCTTCGTTGTTCGTTTTCATTTTAGAAAACTGAAGCGATTCTTTAAATATTCTTTCAGGATTTAACTCCAGTGGAACATAAATAAACAATCTGATGAAGCACCTCTTCTTGACTTGAGTCGAAAAAGATAGATAATTGAATAATTAATACTATTATGTCATTTTCAAACAAAATATTGTCCTTTATTAGCTTCAAAAAATCAATCTTAGAACCAAAATTGCTGAAAACTAGGTCAGTGTCTGGGATTGATTAGCAAAGCAGACTAAAGTCTCACCAGTTGAGCGATTTTTGTCGGGTGCGGGAAACGTTTTGTCTTTCTCAAATGGTGACTAAGTTTGAATTTTCAACGTTCTGCATATAACAACAACACCCCGTACAGTGAGAGTCCACTGAAATGCAGGGTCTCACCAATATGCTGTATAAGTTATATACAATTTGAGACTGCCTTCGCTTAGCTCATAACAACATCATTCCATCCTAGTAAATACGTTTGTCTGTTTATGAATAATAAACTGCTAAACTTCTGATATAGAGCACATCATCACCCATTAATCGACAGAATGCAATAACCTGGAATGAGTAGGGTTGGCAAAACCTCGTGTAATCCACGAGAAAACCAACAGGCAACAACAATTACCCATTGATAGTGAAGAAAATAAGTACCCTAGAGGAAACACGGTTTCAATAAGACTGAACGAGCTGGACCAACGCTCTCCTCACTTCCTGACCTTTGCTGCTGCTTGGGCTCATAGTCATAGGAGCTATAGTTGCGACTTGTGACTGTGGATGTGAGGGAGTAAAAGCTGTGCCTGAAGCTGATGTTGGTGATCAGTTTGGGCTTGTGGTTGAATCGGATAATGGTAGTTATTGTTGAACGTGACTAAAGCGAAAGTTGACGATGCTGTTGCAACAGCAAAACTAATAAGCTTGAAACACTGTGGTAGTTATTGATTATGTTCCCTCAAACGCAGTGCTAAAGCTAAGAGATTCTTGATGTGGTAGTGGTTGACCAAGACTTGCTGTTGTTGTTGCTACCGATCATTGCTCCTATACATCTCTCGCTGCTCCCAAACATTCGCCGCTGTTGCTTACGGTTATATATGTTTTTGATGATGATGCCAAAGCTGGGGCTCACGTATCACCAACTGCCCGCTGCAACCAGTAGGAACGCCTATCATCGGCATCACCCCATGTTACATCACCGCCGGTGAAGGGTTTCTCAAGGGTCTTTGTGGTATAAAGTATGGCGGATGCAGAATTGGAAGCGCTGGTTGTGTACCAATGTCCAGCTCCTTTTTTCCTGGGGCAGGATCAGATTAGTGCCATAGTCTGTGTTGAAGAATTGAGATCAGACAAATTCATAAACAAGTTACCTCATTGCATCTTCTCCTTAAGCAACGTCCATTTGGTTGAGAAGCTTGGCGATAATTTCTTAGTAATCCAATGCTTTCCTCTTTAGCAACTTCACTAGGCAATAACATATATCCATAATTCGGGAGATTATGCGTGTGAAAGACCAATTCTAAATTAGGAAGGGCTTTGATATGTGCAGCAAACTCGAGTTAAAGAAATAGAAACTCCTGACTTCATGTTATAATTAACAAGCTATAAAATAGCCTTCTTATGATATAACTCAAAATGGGTAAAAGGGTTCAACTTTGAAATTTGGGTAAATTACTCATTTTAGTATATTATTTTCAATTCCAAACAAATATTGTATCTCTTTTTATTGGTTGCTATGATAAGACTTATCTTTATTATACTTTTGTTATCTCTCAGAGTCTCATCTTAAGTGAAAACTAAAATTTTAATTTTTTTATTTGGGGAAAAAATCGTTGTTATTCATTCTCATCACAAAGGGGCTTCACTATCCAATGTATAGAGTAAGGAATAAAATAATTTAAGTAAATAATAAAAAAGATAAAATAAATAATTTATGATCATTATGTCCAATTTAGCTAAAATGGTACTCAAAATTAGACGTATTAAGGGCCAAATGTAAAATGATGGCACTAAATAAAACATATCAGAACAAGACAACAATCGAAAGGCAAATGGCAAATGGCAAATGGTCAAGCGTCTTTTTGCATTGAAGCAGAGCCCGTCCGTGTACCATGCGAGTTAAACCCAGGCAGTGGCACAGTTCGTGGTGGTGCCAGCCATTGAAACAAGCGATGCAGCTTCTCTGTTTCCCATATAAACAAAACACTCATTAATGCTTGGCAGTTGTCGTCATCTCAACCAGACAATGAGCATTTCACTCATTCCTCATTGACTAGTCATGGTTTCTCGATTCTCTCGTCATATCACTTCCTCCAGTACTGTCCCCCTCCTCCTCAGCTTCAACAAGCACGAGTCACGAGACAGTTGATAGACAGAAAGAGAAAAGGCAACGTGAAAAGGAGCCGTAGACGCATACAAAACAGTGGGTTTGATTGACGCGTACGTTAAAAAGGTTGCTGTCAAGGTGACTAAACCTTATATTAAGTGATTTTGATTGACGCGTGTTGTCCTTACAATTTGTCAAACTGAATAAACCCTACATTAAGAGCGCGAATCATTTTGATTTTACTATCTCATCACTTGTCAGTCATTCGGGTTTAGTTACGTCTTCTTTTCTTTTCAATTTTCACTTTGACCGCTCTTTATTAATTATTGATCTTTCGCAAATCGCGAGGCTTTCTTCTGTTTTTGTGTGTCCTAGTTGAAAAGATCCAAGTCAACTTGTGACCCATGAAGACGTGCATACTAAGCAAAATTATCTTTGCTAAAGCCTAAAAGAATCGGGTTACGTTCCAAAGATAATTTGACGATTACAAATACACACTTGAGTTTAATTATTTTAAAATGAGGTTTTTTATTTAATACAAAACTTACAACATCCCCCCGAAATTACTTGAACGAGACTCTCAGTATTTTTATCCATTTTTCAATAACATTAAAAAAAATATAGAAACGCGTGCCTAATATCTCTAACTTAGATTCTGGCAGTTCTAACAATTTTTAAAAACCGGTGACGTTTCTGAATATTTTTGATTCCTGAACCTTAGAAAAATAAAGCGAGCTTAAAAATAATTATGATAATAATCTAATATTAAATAGAATTTTAAAATAAATTAATAAACTAAAAAATTATATTATATTATGAGTAAATGTTAAATACTTATATATGATTTTGAAGGAAAAGAAAGCAAAAAATAAATATTAATGGTTCTGCCAGATTCTGGTGAGGCTGTGAATTACCGATTGGATCTATGAGGCTGGTTGACTCCGGTTTGAAGGTTCCTGCAAAACAAAGAAGGCACGTGGGGGGTTGTTTCCTAATAAGCCCCTCCGACGCTCAAGTTAGTCTTTTTGGAGAGTTTGCAGGTTGGTGAATCAAGAGAATTAGGGTTTATGAGTCTCGTACCTCTCTCGTGATAAAACAATACCTTATATATGGAATAGACGCTAGGTTTAAGTCTTTACGTAGATCTCTACTTCTGTATGGGAGGTTTCCGTCTGCAAGTGGGCCGTCTATATCTGGTCCTAGGCTTGGTCCTAGCACAGCCGACCCGACCAATTAACATTCCTTAAAATTGAAAAATAAATGAAATTTTATAATAAAAAATTTAAAACGAAAGTAGATTGAATCCAGATAGATCCTAAATAAATCACTAGATATAATAACATGCAAAAGTCTCTTGACGAGACAGTCAACACTTAGAGAATCTCTAATTCCTCATTTGAACCAAAAGAATGTATGATCCTGGGGTTTTACGGGAAGAAAAGAAAGAAGGGTGTGGAGAAAATGAAAACGGTGGTAGTGGTACAGACGTTAGAGCAGGGAGTCTACAGGGTGTGGATGAGGACAGTAATGGCAAAATGTACAAACTTATCTTTAACGGGACGGTGAAGGAAATTAAAGGAGGGAGGGAGGGAGAGATTGGATTGAATTGAATGCCCTGAGCCTGAGAGGGGACAAAAAGGAAGTAAAAGGACTAAACAATGGAGGCTCAGAGATGTGGAAATTGTTATTCATGCTATAATACCTCACCACATCTGCCTCTGCCTTTCATTACATACATATTCTTAGACACATACCCTTTCTCTTTCTTAGCTACTGTTCCACTACTGACTACAGATATGGTCCAGTGTGGTGGTGGAGCCATTGCCATCCCATCCATCCCTCTTTTCCTACTCCTCCATTCATTTGTTGTATATATATAATATATTTACTTGACATATGCTTTGGATTCTGCACGCACAACACAACCTTATTACCCTTTTGGTGAATGTTATTTCCCAGTTCATTTTCATATTAGGTTATCCTTCCATCATATCTTTCGTACTCTAGGCCCGTACTTAGAACCTATTTCTGGCAGCGCTTTGAAGTAGAGTGTAATGAGGTTTGCTTTACCATTAACTCTCATCCTACTATTGTAATCTTTGTTCTTGTTTCCGTTCTTACTCCTTTTTTTTTTTCTGTATGCCAACAAATCCATCACGTGCATGCATTTGGCATAAAATTACCCCATCTCTTTCTGTTTCCGTATATTTCTCTCCATTGATTAATAGTGTAAACGGGTTTAAGAAACTGGTTAAAAACTTTGTAATATACTTTAGTTTGCGATTTTGTTTATAATTTTTATTACGATAACGATATAAAATATTCTCAATCTTTAATATATATATATATCCAATTCAATCTTATCTTTATATAAAATAAATTTAAATCAAAATTAACTTTTTTAATTTTTACTTAACTAATTAAATTGTAAAATTTAGAGATGAAATTCAATTTTATTTGAAGGTTGAAAGATTTTAATGAAACACAAATAGGAAAATTTAAACTTAATTCAAGGAGTTTGGGTTAGATAAATGTAGTATAAGCATGGTAATTTTTGCTAAAAACATATAATAGTGAGGTAGGCAGCTAAAATTATTTAGAATTGCGTAGGGGTGACTTTCTCCTAAACTTTGAAGTATAGAAAAAGAAACACAAAACCAATTAAATTAGGACCCACATCGTACGTAATTTACAGTGGTAATGTGGGACAGAGATGAACTAAGCCTCTCTTAGCACGACATCTTCGCAAAAGGATTTCTTAATTCTTCACTTTGAAGAACTTAATCAGAAGTAAAGATAAAAACAAAGCTCTAATAATTAAGCTATGGATTTTTGGCTCCCACAAATCTAACAAAAGCAGCGAAAATGATAGTGACCCCAATGTTAACTTATTTAACTATTAATTCTTTGGTGGGTGACGACTTAGGAATATGAACAAGTAAAGAAGATGCTAAGACGTAGATGTGGATCTTGTATTTGCCCTCAAGAGACCTTGTCATGTGCAGTAATTGTAGAAAAACTTACATGCAGACAAAAGGGTGTTTTCTATTTTGCACCTTCATATCATCCCTTTAGTTTATTTTTGCTTTGATTTTAGTTTTAGCTGTATGATTACACAAAGTTGTTGGCGTTCGCTACGATCTCTGTTTTCAATCTTTCTTCATAATCTTAACAACTAATCTCGCTAGGTAGTTGATACATCGGAATATCTTAATTACAGTTTAACTTTTAATCCAATTTTTAAAATATTAATAAAAATATTACTTCTCTATTCTACCTTACTTATATAATATTATATTTTAAAGCGGAATGCATATGGCGATGGGCAGAATACTTAAATTAGGTACTAAACAATACTACAATTATAGTTAGAACTACAGTAAGAGCAGTTAATACTTAATTTGCACTTATCATTGTATGCGTTCGATGACAAGTTGAATAAAACTATGTGTAAACAGAAATAACACTTATATGTATAAGGAATCATAAGCAATTTAAAAACTTAACGTAGTATTCACATGCATCACTATTCTATCTGACTGCATACAGAATTTTTTTGAAACTAATCTTTAGAATTGTTTTGAAACTAATCTTTCATTTAGTCTTACGTACGTAAGCTATGCGTAAGGCAGTAGAAAGCAAACCCTCTTGCTACGTGACCATCACGTCATTCATATGGAAGAACTAGGCTAAATAAAAATAATAGGAGAATTTATACAGTGAATACATGTTTGGATTTCTAATTATTTCTATTATATTAATAGAAGAAGAAATTTTAATAGGAATAGCATATTTAACTTATATTTATGCAATATATATGAACCAAAAGATTAGAATTGATGAGATACTTGGATCAGTTCTGAACTTGTCTCTTTTTTTTTGCATAAATTTATTTAGAAATAACCTCTTTATTTAGATATTTCTGGACTTGGGCGTATTAGCAGGCAGGATTGATACGGGATGTTGTTATTGTTGTTATAAACATAAATTTAATGTAAAAAACACATAATTAATCAACTAAAGTGCATAACTTTCTCTTGGGAAAAGAGATTTAAGTAGCATGAATAACATGTAAACTAACTTCTATGCATCCAATGTATTGTCTATGAGATAACGGAGACTTTTTAACTCTCAGCTTCTGCATTGGTAGTAAAGTACTGAACTATTTCTACAAAAAACGAAACATATGACTATATATTATGTTAATTTTACTCGAAAATCAACAAGAATCCCCACATTTCAAACATAAAGTCATCTCCTATGAGGTCCTTTTCTTCAAACCCCAAAAGACAATGCTGACTTCAGACCTCGTAGTCATGTGACTCTTTCCAAATCTTAGAACTGCAAATACTACTAATCTTTCTCTCTCAAACACACAATGACTCTGGCATTTCTGTGCTGCATAGATGAAAAACAAGGAAAGAAAGAGAAAGTTAGGAAACGGTAGCTCGTACTGGATGGCTATGAGGGGCCACCTCTAACGTTATTCCCAAAGCATAGCGTTACAAAATAATTATGATAGTGAGAAAATTTCCACGCCTTTTCTTTTAGCTGCAAACGTTAATCAGAAGATGATTTCTTATTAACATTAGGAAATAGTTCCTTCTCTTATTCTTTCTGTCCCCCTCCTTTTTTTGAGCTTGACAACAGAAATCTACGGGAAATTCTTACAGAGGATAGAAAGACAAACCTATTTATTTTATGCCTAACAAAGTTTACTCAATCTATAAATTCTTCATTGGAAAGAGAAAAAAAGCCTTGTCAAAATTTAATTTTTTGTTCATAAATTATGTGATTGTCAATGTAAAGCCAAGATGGTCTCTGAGCTAGAGACTACAAAACGATTTGAAAAGTGCATTTGAGTTAAAAGAGAAGACTTCAAGTCATGTTATTGACACTAAAATTGATCATTTCATGAAAAACGGAAGAGCATCATTCATTGGCTTTATTATAGGAAAGTAAATGTTAGCATATAACTCTCAAGTACAAAGGTTTATATTGTTATAACCAAATTAGAGTTTCATCTAGATACCTAATTATTTTAGTCTGCTACCCAAAGATCATTTAGCCCCTCACGTTGCATATAACAAATGAGTGTCTAATTAGCCGAAGCAGTTGTCAATTATCCACTTAATTACAATCGCTGAGATTTAAGTGAACGGGTTTTGGGTGATGGGTGAAAGCGAATGACATGGACAAGACGAAAAAAACCTGTTGGATGTGTCGTGTGCTTATAAATCTAGCCTCTAGGTCCTACATAATATTGACGAAAAGAATATCCTTTACAGTGACGAGACAATAATTCTCCCCACCATCCTTTCTGCTCTATGCAAAAGAGTCAATTTGGCTTTCTAGTTCACCAAAACAAAATTTCCAAATTCATGAAAAACCGAAGAAAAAATGTTTAAACGTGGACAAGTGGTCAAAAATCGTAGCTCCCATAGCCTTAAACTACTAATTCGCCATTCAAAGATGCAAAGAAATCGAGCCAACGTACCTAGAACTCATAAGGGCTAAAACAGGAGGGAAAATCCTTAACAAGACGGACCTCCACTCCTACCCTCCTCGCTTTTTTCCCTCTGTTGTTGCTGGTGAACCTGATGAGGTTGCTGTTGTTGCTGTGACAATGGCTGTCCTTCATGTGCCTGAAGCAAAAGCTGTGCCTGGTGATGATGGTGCTCCCCTTGTTGCGGTTGGATGTGAAAAGGGTTGTGAAAACTGCTCATTTGCAATGAAGGTGACATAGCACCGGCACCAATCTGGTTCTGGTTAAACCCAGTGGCAGTAACCGAGCCAACTCCCTCCAACCCACTATTATACCTCACGCTTTCAAGCTGCTGCTGCTCATAGGCTCTGAGCATCTCTTGTTGTTCTCTGGCAACCATAGCAACGGCCAATTGCTGAGCGTCGTAGAACTCCTGACTTTGTGTCTGCGGTTGCTGGGGTTGTGGCTCTCGTATCATCAATTGTCCACCGTGAGTCACCCCCACCGGCCTAGTAGGGATTCCCATCATCGGTAGCACGCCACCGCGAGGCATCATCGATGATGATGGCGTAGCCATATGCTGCGGCTGTATAAAGGTCGGAGCTTGCAATATGGGATGCATTGCCTGAGGTCCAATATAGTTCGCCAGCTCCTTTCTTGCGTTGTCAAGATCAAGTTGGAGCTGCTTCAGTTTATGTTGGAGCAATGAGATCAGACCAACACAGCCATAGACTGGATCACGGAGACGAGCCTCGGCTTCGTAAGCAAGGGAATTCACGGCGTCTTCACGTTGAGTGGCCTGAAGTTCATTGAGAAGCTTTGCAACGTTGCTGGCACCGAAAACCTTGTGCACCGTAGAAAATTTCTGTGGCTGGTCTGGTGGGAAATAGGGTGCAAACACGCACTCAAGAGTGCACTTTCTCCTAAGTAACTTGCAGGCCGCACACGGCGAGTTCGGCGACGACATTTTCCTCTCTCCGGAGACCAAATTACTTGATACAAAGAAAAGACAAAAAGTAATCAATCTTTCATGAACCGCATGAACTCCAAACCAAGAAACTAGAGAGAAAGAGAAAGTTTCAACATAAAAACGTTAATAATCATATATATAAAAAGATCAAATCTTTGAAAAGCGAGATCGTCACTGAGATAGATGCACGAAGGATTCTGGGAAGCTTCGTAAACCGATTGTAGGAAAAAGAGGTGGCCTTGTTATTATTAAAAAAGATCATTTCTTTAACCGATAATCAAAGCCGAAATAACATTGGATCTTGAAGGAGGTAAAACTGTTCCCAACACGATTAGAGAAAACTACCAAAACAAACCAAAGATTATCCTTTCGTTAAAACAACGAAACTAAAACCAAACGAAAAACACAATCTTGACACATCTTGCTACAATGAGAAGAATTAATGATCTGGGTTAAGAAAATCCTTCCAAGATTCCGAGTACCACCGAAGAAAACAAGCCCAGAAAGCGAAATACACATATAGAAGTTAGAACAAATGAGAAAGTTGATGAGAGAACTAATACTATATGTAAATTACCTGGGAGAATTAGCTTAATCTCAAAAAGTTTTCCTTCAATCACCAACAATTCTCTCTCTTTCAAGATACTGCCTTGTATTGTAGGTCTTAACCTCTTGTTTGTGTCTCTTATTAACCTCTCTCTTATGATGTCTTTACTTCGTCGTCGTCGTCGTAGAATGTAAGAAAAGGGAATACTTTTTCAAGATGATTTACTCTCCAAAAGAGAGAAAAATAAAAAAGGGATTATAAAAGTGCAATCCTTTTTATTTTCAAAACGAAATCACGCAAATCCCAGAGCCAAATCGGGGAGATCTTTCCATTTAAAGAGAGGAGGAGGTCAAATGGATAGGGGCAGAATGGGAATTAACACCAAGAAACGAACAGAACTGTCAAGAGACGAGAGTGGGAGAGAGGCTAGCTTTGGGCAATCACTTGCGAGTCACGACGGCGACGAGGGAGTGAACTGAGCAATAGTTCCCGTCAGGACCAAGAGATAGAGAGAAACCGCGAACGCAGAGAAGGAGACAGAGACAGCGTGCTGTGGGACCCACGAAAACCACGCACACCTGAGGGGCAAAAGGGAAGAGTAAAAGTAGGATATTAGATTAGACCCAGAGAGACTTAGGCGCACGGTGGTCTGCGGTGGTGGTGGCGATGTTGGGGGCGATCACCGCGGTTTCTGCTGCTGTTAATCTCTGTGCTCTGCCTGTTGATAATAGGACAGCAGAGGGAGAGAAAGGGGTTGGGCTCGGCGTGTTGGTGAGTTATTCAGTGACAGTCTCTCGTTCTATTAATTGCTCCCCTTTTTTTCCCCCCGAGCCGAGCCTGTGCGGTACAATTGTTAATGCAGATCCTTGTGGTTGTTGTGAGCTTTCTTACCTTTTGTCCTCACTAATTTAATATATTTTTCATTTTTTTCTTCAACCTTATCTTTATTTCTTTTTCTTGTTAAGAATTTAGGAACTGGTCATTCTAATTATCTCAAAATTTGTATATGTAATCTAAAGCTTTAAATAGTAAAAAGGACTTGTTAATTTGGAGATAAAATTGTGTAGGGAGAATTTTAATAATCATTATAATTAATATTTTAGTTTACTTGGGATTTCTAAATTTTTATAATTATGATCGAATTTTATGACTATGTTTCTAACTTTTTTTATAATTTACGAAAAAGTAAGCATTATTCAAATTCTTTAACAAATAAATAATTTGGAATACCTTTTATTTTCTTAGTTAGAAAATTCTTGCTATTTTTTTATACATATTCAATAACAAATATGCTAATGGATTATTTTTATTCACTTTTATGACTAACAAATGATAACTTCAAAACATATTAACATGGAATATTCTTTAACAGTCAGCTGTAGACTTAATCCCTCTTCATGCATACCTTGAAAATGATAATCATGATAACTTAGTGGTATGTATTTACTTTTATATTTCTCCAAGATTATTATTTTTATGACAACTTATTGGCGAAGCAACGTCTTTAATCTCATTAAATCCATGCAGTGTACATATATAGACTCGGAATTAAAAAGTTGGGATGGGACCATTTTGCAGATGTGGTACAGTAGAAAAGGAGACCACCCAAATGACTCTTAGCTTGCCCATAAATGGTTGGTGGTCAAATTCTTGAGCTCAAGGCAGGTGTTAAGAGAATACTGGATTTAGAATGGTATTTGGCTTTGAAGGCACCTGATCACATCGCAGAGAAAAAGGGTTGCTGGAATTAGATAGTCTCCAGGTGACCACTGCACATGCATGGAAATCATCCATTCTGTCTCGTCCCCCTATCTTTTAATATATTTTCTCGGACTTCTACATTTTCTCTCCCACCAAACGCCTTTTACCCTTTTGACTTTCCTTCCTGTGCTGGAGGGAGACTTCTCACGTGCATGGATTTGACATGGCATCACAAGCACAGCAACTTCGAGCTTTTTAAGTCCCTCTTTCGTTACCAGCAGTACACTATTGTTGCACTGATATGAATCTTTGCTATCTTTTCAAACTGGTTAATTTTTAAAAATGCTTTAATGATTAGTCACCTTTTTCTGTCCCTTCTGTTGCCTAATGGATTTTCTCAGCTATCAGAACAATAATCTTTTTGTTTTTCTTATTAACGCCACCAAGTCAAAGTCGCGGGATGCTTTTTAACGTTCTTAATTAGTTTCATGAAGTACCATTTGGTTTCCCACGTTTCTGACATTAATTAATTCTGTTGTCTTATTTATAAGGTTTCAAATTATAAAATGTAACTACAATTAAATCAATAATATTATAATTGCAATCTATATTACAATTATAATCATCATCATCATCATCATTATTATTATTAGGGTTAACTAAAAAAAATCTCAAACTTTTTATAATTTATCTATTATAACTCGAAATTTGAAAGATAGCAATTAAACAATTAAATTTTTAATTTTTCACAAATAATGTAGCTTAACATTAGTTTTTTCATTAACGTCATTGATGTGACTTGCCACGTCAATTAACATATTTACCATGTGGATGACAAATAAATTTTAATTTTTGCATCAACATATTATAAAATATAAATAATTTACAATAATCTATAATATTTAAAATTAACAAAGAATTAGGAAGTAGTTAGTTTATATGGGGAATGATAATAAAAATGAGAATGAATATAGTGATAAATAAAAATAAATATAATCATTATCATTACGATGGTTAGTTAAGAGGAAGCAATAATTACCATTATCATTGATAGTGGTTGGTCTTTTTAAAATATTGAGAAATAATAATTTGTTAAATTTTTGGGAAAAAATTTGATAAAATTTTGTTTTACATCAAATTTTAATATATTTAATTGTTAAAAATAGAAAAATATTTAATTAATTATATTGTAATTAGTATATTTTAATTAATTAATTATATTTAATTTTTAAAAAAGTATATCACAAGTGTGAAAAAGGTTGTTATGCCGATGATACTACCAGACCCAAGAATGAAACTCGTTCCTCTCACATATTGGGAGTATGGACGATTATCCGAAATTCATACATGTCTTATAATCATAATATAAAACCAACCACATGTATTCATTCCATGCCCATTGATTCATTCACAAACTTATGAATCAAGCATCTCTTTAGGCCATGTTGGTTGGATGTTAATTAATGGAATGGAATGTAATAGAATAGAAGGGAATGAAATAGTTTATAATGGAATGAAATGTAATATAGTCAAAAGTTGTTTGGAAGGATGGAAGGGTTCATAATGTAATGTAATGAAATATTGTTTGGAAGATGGATGGAATGTAATGTATAATAAATGACTTTTATACCCCTTATATTAAAATGGTTGTTGCAAGAGGTTTATTATTTTAT
>JAOTIZ010000203.1:6085400-6098354 GCA_027123425.1 Erythroxylum panamense | reverse complement strand
CTCATCAATACCATACGATTCAAGCTATCCCACGAGAGTGCTCAGGGAGTAGAGTCTCATCTCGAGAGAGGGCACAAGGTAGAATTCCGGCGGTGGTTTTTCACCAGAGCCTCCTCGAAAAGGAACCCGATTCTCGCTCCGGTATCATCTCGAGAAAACGCCTTCTGACCACTGAAAGAAAGCAGATTCATTCCCTTCTTAAATCTGTTAAAGTTCCGTTCTTTTGCTCCACAACCTTTGCTCTTCAGATCCGTGCCGGGTCTGGGTCGTCGGTGGTTCTTGAATCCGGAAAAGTCTTACCCATTAAGGTAAATCGTTTGTAATGTTCGTTTTTGTAATCAAATTAGTTGCTTGTTGAGGGAATTTTGTTGATTTTTGGTTTTTGGATTTGTGTTCTAGGTACATAGGGATGAGGAGAGCGGGAAGGTACTGAACTTGGTGTTTGTTTGGGCTGAAGATGGAACAGAGCTGAAAGTGTACGTGCCTGTTGTTTTCAGAGGAGAAGAGGATTGTCCTGGCCTCAAGAAAGGTGATTTACACGCTTTTCGTATCATCTTTTAACATGTGTCTGCTAGTGGTTGGTGCTCAAAGTTAGCTTGTATGTTTTTTAAGTCGAAAGATAATTGTGGAGCTTTTTACTCCCGTTGAAGTTTACTTCGTACTCTAGTAGTCATAATGGAAGAATTATAGAACCCTAGATCGATTGAACAGTACTGGAACTTTGGAGCTTTGATATTGTGGATATTGACACGAGGAATAAGAGGCAGACTTTAGACGAGGAGAGAGGATGAAGAAAAAAGGAAATGAACTTTACACAAGCCAATTGACTGCCTTGAGAGTCGCAAGCTTGCAAATAACTAATTAGAAATCTAGATATAAGGACAAGGATAGATCTCATAAAATGTGAACTGAGACCTAGTGAGCTGAGACCTAGTAAAGCCAATTGTAAATTTCTTGGGAAACAGGTAATATCAAAATTATACCCTTAGTATGGCTAAGGAACCCTCAATGTGATCACAACATGAAAAGAAATAACCACCATCTTAATAATGGCTTCCTAATTTGGTTGCTATTCTAACCATACCACCATGCAGCATTTACAGTTTCCTTCTAAATAGAACTCAAGCATTTCATGTTTGGGTGTTTGTACGGGTATTGTTGCAGTGTGTGATGCTCTCTAGTAGGAACAACTTGTGATTTTCAATCCAATAATTGAAAATTTTTGCAACATAAGCCATTATGATGCCAAATTCACAGTATGGAAGTATCATATAGTGTAACTTCTATGTGAAATGGGCTGCTTGTCTTTCCTGTACATTGTTTGTGGAATTGCCTTCAATGAACAGTAAGAAACTTATCGAACAAAATTAGAACATTTTCTTGTTGGATTCTTCATGTTGCATATGTTTATAGGTTAAGTGGGAGGGTTTTTTAACTTATATTTAAATTGCTGAAATTGTCATTGAAGCTCAACCCAACTGTAGTTGGTATTTCCTTATGTTAAATTCATAATCAATTTCATTATGAAACAGGAGGGCATTTGAACAAGATTAGAACATCCCTTAAATTTCTCTGTCCTGCTGAAAAAATTCCCCCAAAGATTGAGGTGGACGTGAGCAATCTGGACGTTGGAGATAGAGTATTTCTTCATGATGTCGAGGTTGATTCATCATTGAAACTTCTGACTAAAATTGATAACCATCCTTTGTGTAAGATTGTTCCCACAAATTTGGGGACCTCAGAGCCTATGGTGGTATAGACATTGGATTGTATGTGGAAATTCTGTGGTTTTGATCAATCTAACTGAAGAGGAGAAGCATTTAAAGAATAAATCTGCTGCTTTACCAATTATTGTGGTTTTTATATGGTGCTTTGAGATGCATTAAATTGATTTGGACATGGATAGATCTAAAGCGACTGAACTTGGATGCATATTGCTCGATGGTTTTGGCCTATCAGGTTCTGATAGGCCGGTGTAATGGAAGAAATATCTTGTTATTAAAATGATCAGTCCATAATTATTAAATATGCTCTGTTATGCATGGATCTCCACCAGCAGTGTTATTCGTTTTTCCTTCCAGGAGTGGATTGTTTTGGAGAAACTTGTAATAAATTGTGGTTCTGTTATGAAATATTTTCCTGGCTCTTATCGTCTTTTAATTCCGAGGTTATACCTTATTTCGATTGTAGGATTTTAAACCTGTAAATACTAAGTGGTAGGGTGCTGTATTGGCAATAGTTACCCAGTCAAATGCTGGAAAGGAAACATTCAAGTAAATGAAACCTACCTGTAATCGCGTAGAGAAGTTATGGCTTCAAGTATCTCGTGTAGTCAAGTCTGACGTCTAGCCAGCTTCTGAAGAGCTGAAACACAATGCTTGAAACATCATGCTGGCTGGCTTCTAGAGCCAGAACATGCCTGGCTGTTGCTGTTACTGTTTTGTCTTCGCCCCTTTTACTTGTATTGTCTTAATCAGTTATTTCAAAGAAGTTGACAATGGATGTGGATATCAATGCTCTCCTGGGAGAATCCTACCAAACTTGCGATTTGAGGTGATCGGTTGAGTTATAAATTACTTTTGAAGAGTGTCTGGAATTAGTGGACTATATTTATGGAAAAGCTTCTTGTTTGTCAAGAGTTTGCTTGGTCGAAGCTTGATCAAGTCAATGGATCTTAAAATCGTTGAACCTAAGACCAAATTAAAGGCGGAGCTTTTAAGCTCACTGTTCTTCTGACATAGACTTCCACACGCATCTTCCAACGAGTATGAGACATTATCCTTCAAAAGCTTAAGCTAATTTATGAATATGGTTAAGAAATGCAGTTACTGTATTGCTTGAACTGTTAAAAGAACTACACGCTTATGTTGCTAAGGTGGGACGTACTTCACCTTAGGCGTAACCTTTGGGGTTGGACTTTTGTTTTGGCTTGCAGCCATGCACGACAAGTTCTTGGCAATGGCAAGTGACTTTTTCGTCCTACAATATGAGCAGTGAATGCGTACGCGGAGGGGTCACTTTGCAATGTGTCCACTGTTCTTAATGTTTTGCCTTATCAACTCATTCAAAAAGATTGCCAATTTAAATATTTGATTAATAATAATAATAATAAATTTAACAAAAACTCCATTTTAGATACCAAATTAATATTTTATAAGAAGTGTTTATCTATGCTTAATTTTACTATGGGTCATGTATTTGTTCTTTGTTCAAAATAACAGCACTGCCCCACCGTTAAACTTGGGTTGAATTTGCTGGCAATATTCTATTACAATCATATCGTTTGACTGCCCTGGAAAGAAAAGGTTTGAAGGCTTCATGTTTTGGAAAACACATTTAGTTTTATTGCTTTTCCAAAAGGTGATAGGGATGTTAGCGATAGTCCTCCGGCCCAGTCAATCCTCGAAGCTCGTGCCCTTCTTTTTTATCTCCAAATCCAAATGGGGTGGGTGGGTATGGGTTAAGTTAAGCCTCCCTCTATTAAAGAGTTAATAAGGGTTTCGTTTAGTATCCACATATTATATTCTATGTACTTTATTCTTTTTTTGACTTCCTCAAAGCATAAGTTGAACCTTTTTCTATTCATTTTTTTCTCCTTCATCCCCTTCTTATTTTTGTTTGAATAAGACCATACGAGTCTTGGGGAACACATCTCATTCTTGACTTGTTCTTATCTAATTTCATTTTTTTTAACACTTATACTTAGAAACGATGAAAACGTCATGTTCCTGTTATTTTACCCAAAAATGTAGAGGTTCATGTAAGTCTAAATCCTCTGTCTAATATTATAGTGTCTTATTTTATCCAATAAATTTCAGCTATTTATTTATATAAGTTTCGCGTAAATTACGTGTCCTACTTAAATCCTATAAAATAAATAGTTAAAATTTTATAAGACAGAATAAAATAGAATAATACTGAATAAAAAGGTCTCGTTCCATGCACAAATACAATCAATCTATCGCAGTTGTGAAAAAGGTTCTTCTTCCCCAGAACGAGGTGATGTGGCAATGCATTACGTATATTTGATATCTATTCTATTCTTAGTTACAACATCCAATCCCAGTCAAGTGATTAACATATACATTTTAATTAAAATAGTAAATTTTACATATATTTGTTAGTTGTTAAGTTTTGTTTAGTCATTTGGAAGAAAACTGAATTTCTTTTTACTAAATTCATTGCAAAAAATCTGATATATTACTAAAAGAGTAGGAACTAGTAGACCGTATAAAATAGATTTATAACGGAAATTCCAAAAACAGTTCCCAACCCAATTCAGACACACTTCCTTTCATTTCATTCCTCTCCCCCCCTCTCTCTATCCCTCATCTTGTCTGTCGTTGTTCTTTATAGCTATAGAAAGAGAAAGCCGTTGACTTTTAGTTTTCAACAACCTTGACGTCGTAATTGCCGACGCAAGATGTCTCTCTGTAAACCGCGTGCACACTAGCCTCCGGCAACCCTCCATCGACACTTATGTTTTCCCCTCCTCCAGCTCCACTTGGGTTTCCCATTTCTGGTAGGACTAGGTGTTTTAACCGTAAAGAAGCAGAGACTACATTGATAACACTAATTATGTAGATGCGTAAAAATATGGTCTTTGTATGCAATTCACGCCATGCGTTGGCTTCCTAACATCACCTTTTCGTCCACTTCTTCTTCTTCTTATTATTCTACCTCTTCTACTTCGTCCCCTAATAGACCATTGACTTCATCTTCTTCCTACTCCTCTTCTTCCGCCGCCGCTGTTGTCCCTGACGATTCTACGTCGCCCACGAAGAAACTTACCAATCGCAAGAAGGGCAATATTGGAGGTGTGAGTTTTGGTGGCGGCGCTAAGCTCACGCGTCAGAGGAAGCTGAGACATTTGACCGACCAGGATGTGGCGGGTCCCAGATTGTCCGCCGACTCGGCGGATATGGCGCTGATGTCACGCTGTGTGAGTAGCTCCGCCCTGCCGGGGTCATTGAGAACGTCTACTTCGGTCCCTCTGCCGCTTCCTCTTCCGCTTCCGTTGCCTGTGCCGGAGAATTCGGTCTTGGGGGATGGTGATTCTCGGCTGCCGTCTCCTATAGACGTAGATCGAGAAAGAGATAGAGCTGACGGTGCAGGAGAGGCTGTCTCTCCTACAATTTCTCCGGCCTCAAGGTATGCACTTTTCCTTGTATCAATCTTATTGGAATTATTTAATTTTGTGTTGATTCGTAGAGTTATGCCTCAAATATGACGGAAAAAATTATAACATACTTCCAAATATAAGTGATCCATAGTTCTGCTAAGGAAAGCATTGATTTCTGTGATGGGAATCACTCAAATGCTATCGTGCAAAACATTGATTGCAACCCTAACTTGCGGGTAATAGGGACACATTCTCTTCCCCAATACATGAAGATAATGTCCTGTTGGTGAATTGAGCTTCCTTGGTTCTGTACTTTTTCTAAAAGACATATTGTATGGCAGTGGATTTGGTGGCAGGGACATGAGGAGGATGGTAGACCATCTAGAGACAAAGCCGTCTAAGATGGTGCTTCCAGAGCTAAGTACTCTGGATTGTTCTTATGAAAATATGAGACTTAATATTCCTAGAAGTGCTCCAAGTAGCCCATTTGCGAGTCCTGTAAGGAGTCCGCAACGAATCTCTAATGTCCCTGAGTTGCGTCCTTTCTACCTGATGCCTAAAGCAAGTCAGGGCTGCTCTGCAACAGAGACGCTGGCATTAGACATGCCAGCGCTTCTTCCTTCAGGTGGACATTTTGAATATGGTGCTTATAGTAATGAGAGTTCCCCTCTTCATAGTCCACAAAATAGGAGTCCTCGCTGGAACCCCAGAAGTCCCACTAGACCTGGTTCACCTTTGAACACCAAGTTGTCAGCTGAAGCTTCGACTGCACGACGTGAAACCACTGTAAATCTTGAGGTCCACCCGTTGCCTCTTCCTCCAGGAGCAACTGCGCACTCAACAGGAGCAGCTGTGTACTCATCAGGAGCGGCTATGCAGTCGTTATCAACTGTCATTCCCCAAGTTATAGCTAGACAACCAGAGTCTACTCCCTTGAAAGGTCAATGGCAGAAAGGGAAGCTTATCGGACGTGGGACTTTTGGAAGTGTATATGTTGCCAGTAACCGGTACATACTCTCTTAACATCTTATGCTAAGTTCCTTTTGCTCCAAAAAACTATACTTATATCACTTTCCTGGCAGGGAAACTGGGGCTCTATGTGCGATGAAGGAAGCTGAGATATGTCCAGATGACCCAAAATCTGCAGAGTGCATTAAACAATTACAGCAGGTTCTTCACCACAACTTTTTTGTCCATTCTTAACCCATTGAAGTGAAGATGTTGTTGCATAAGTTCTTTCATTTGTTTCAGGAAATTAAACTTCTTAGCCATCTGAAGCATCCAAACATCGTCCAGTATTATGGTAGTGAAATAGTAAGTAATATGCCAGTGTCACCTAGTGGTTTTTGTGTTTTTCTCTTAAACCATGTTTGACTTCAAGAACTTGGTCGATTATAATCCCTGTAAATGTGTAGGTGGGAGATCACTTTTATATATATCTAGAGTATGTTCATCCTGGTTCAATCAATAGATATGTGCGCGAACATTGTGGAGCCATTACAGAAAGTGTTGTCCGTTCTTTTACTCGTCATATTCTCTCCGGTTTGGCTTTCCTGCATAGCACAAAAACAATACATAGGTAAAATAATATGTGTGCTTTAATAGCTTGATGATGATCTCGGCATATACTTTGACAGTCTCTTGGGGTAGAGCACTAGAGCCTGTAAACACTGTTAAATGTCTGTGACGTAAGACTAATTTGGTTCCTTGGTGATGTAGGGACATAAAGGGTGCAAATTTGCTTGTTGATGCATCTGGAGTTGTGAAGCTAGCCGACTTTGGGATGGCGAAGCATGTGAGTACTGTTTTTTCTTTTTAAAAAAAAACCTGTAACAGCCACCGAATCATGCATATAAACATGTATCTTTGGACCCAAAGCTGAAGTAATATTTGTTACACAGAATCTTTGGTATATCTCTTTGTTGCTGTTGTGTTCTTGATGTTTTGTAAGTAATAGACAATCTGTCTCAAGTTGTATCTTTTATTTCTTTTAGTAGGAATTTGGGGGAGAGAGAGGTTGAGTCTACAAGATTTAATATATCTTATGTGCTTTATCATCATGAGAAACATGTTTATAATGATTTCTTTCACTGCACATGATCAACTAGAACTCTAGTGATCGGTTTGAAAATATTGGAACCTTAAATTAGCCAAAAATGTGATTGTTCTGTACTTCATCAATTTTTATTGCAATGGTAATAAGCATAACTTGTTTAGATGGAATTAGCATGATGGTTTTACAAAATCACATGCAAAGTTACTTCATCTGGTTTATTCATGATCAATTCGCAGATTCTTGCAATGGGCTAATGATGCATGAAATTTGTTTCATATGCAGCTCAGTGGACATGCTGCTGAACTTTCTTTAAAAGGAAGTCCATATTGGATGGCTCCAGAGGTACCTTATCATGGCAACATTGATTGTGATGTTTTAGATCTTATAGTTCTGTCATGATATTCTGTTTCTATATCTGTTTTTGCAGCTCATGCAAGCTGTTATGCAGAAAGAGACCAACTCTGACCTTGCACTTGCAGTAGATATTTGGAGTTTGGGTTGTACAATTATTGAAATGTTCACTGGGAAACCTCCATGGAGTGAGTATGAGGGGGTAAGTTCCATGCTATCACTGATTTGCTTTCTTAATGAAAACTCAGTTTTGATCTTCAAATTGCAGGCATGTATGTGGTGAATTTGACTCAGGAGGGAGATAATGACTATTTTTTTTAATGACCCCAAATTCTGAAAAACTAGTTTCAGTGATCATAGGAATTACATCAACACGAGTACATCTATTTTAACTTTATTGCCTGAACATGAGCATGATATTGTTTCTGCTCTTTGGTTTTTCCTTTTAACGTTTTGTGGCTATCCTTGCTGTCCAGGATTCTTGGTTCTATTCTCCTTATATTTGAAGTTGTAAGTTCCTTTCTGTGGTAGAACATGTGTGGATGGGGTCTTCACGATACAGTAATAAATGAGATTATATAAATTAGCACTAACAGATGAACGCCGCACCATCCATTTGTATGATCTCATTGTCCCTGTTTACAATCATATTGATTCTTCACCTCATCCCACTGGCCTGGTCACGGCATCTCCTTTCTCCCTTATTTTTGGCTTCTAATCAAGTAAAGGGACATTATTATCTATGCCAAAGGCTGAACTTTGAACTTGCTACCTGTTAAGCTCTGTAATGGCTGCATGGTATCTTTGGTATTAGTCAAGGAGGATCATTCCTGAGCACGGTCACTGCATAGTTTTGTGATATGATGAGTTTGTTGATTTTATTACTAGAATTTTCCGCATTCATATCCTCTGCATTTGGTGAATCCAAGTATATGAGTTTTGTTTGATTAACTATGCAGTAGTGGAGTAGTTTTTGTGTACAAGGGCTGTATGGCCTTCTGCCCCATAGTTGGATCTGATTATTGTTTCACCATGCAGGCCGCAGCAATGTTTAAAGTCATGAGAGATACTCCACCTACACCTCAAACATTGTCACCTGAGGGAAAGGATTTTCTGCGTTGTTGCTTTCTTAGAAATCCGGCAGAGAGGCCGACTGCTAGCAAGTTACTAGAACATTGGTGGTTGAAAAACTCACCGCAAATTGATGTTCCCCATTCCACCACATCATCACATGCAACAAAATTGATCGTAACCTCTCAGTCATTTTCATTTCCCTTTTTTTATTTTTCGTAATGTCTTTCCCTTACTTAAAACAGATTATTATGGTTTCATGTAAACTGGCAGGATATGCCCCTCAGCCCTCAATCAGCTGATATGAAACTTGATCAGTTTCTGCTATTTACAAGCTCAAAAATTACAAAAGGAAAGCTACCCTCTGAGAGGTAAATGTTACTCCATTCATGTGTCCTACAACCCTTTTCTTTTGTTCATCGTGTATTTAATTCTTTTGACTCTCTATTCTTCAATGACATTTTACTCCAGCTTCATGCATTATTCTGTCTCTCCTGTGGCAACAAGACTGACGAATGATCTCAGCATGAAACTTCCGACTTAAGGTGACAGTTACAACCTGTTCTGTTCCAATCATTACAGAGGTTCTTCCTCCTCCATCTCCTCCGAGCATGCTCGGGTTCTTCATCTATTCAAAATGGCGCCATATTTAACAGTTTGGAGATGGGTCAGGGGATTCGGAGAACAACATTTGCTTGTTTTCTCAACTAGATAACACCTTTGTAGAGAGAATGGAACTGTTTTACTGTTCAGGAGGGAGTATTATAGATGAGGACCACTGGGTCTTGGTTGCCTGAGTGGAAAGGTTGTATGGGGCCTCACAGTTATCGTCAGTACTTAGTTCCTGACGTTTCAAAAACTTTTTCATCCTCCAAATATATGTTGGACTGGAGATTTTAGAGGTAGGTTTTGTATACTACTTGCACTAAAATATAAGAGCTTCAACAATTGTAGAAGCTCATTCCTATTTCCTCCATGTACATTTCACTTTTCCTCCATGTACATGCTAGGAGCCAAAGCGTTTGATTAGATGTTAGATCCAAAATGTTAGATGTACTTTTGTTCTATCATCGTTTCGATATAACAATAACAGCGTTATTAAGGTATTCTTAATTAAATTTGGAAGCAAGCTAAAGCATTATAAACGTGACTTGTTGATTTCCAATTGGATGTGACGGGTCTGATCCGCCAATGATTTACTCATTTAGGGAGGTTTGAGTGTTTATTCAAAACTCGGATTACTTCAATTTCAACTTTGATTCGATTCATTAATTTCTATATAAAAAAATAGGGAAAAGAAGGCCATAATAGTAATAAAGAAAAGAAAAGGAAAAAAAAAGGAATTCGTCTCCATAAAATTTTAAAATAATTAAGATAATAAGAATAAAATATTGAAGAGTTTTTTTATTCAAATATTAACATAACCCTAGTTCAGACTTAAATTACGATTTCATCCCTAGTTTATATTCAACTTATTCGCTGACATAAAAAGGATTGACCTATGAGTCCACTTGTTGGTCAGCTGTGGGGATAAGTCCAAGGAGGAGAGTGTTTTTAACTTAAATTCCGGACATTTAATCTACGTGTCAAGTGATCTAAAGAAGAAGTCTGGCATCAGATTATTGGAAACTTGGGGCCTCTTTTGACCATTTCTTGCCGGGTATAGGAAGGAGTGAGCACACCTTATAATAGCTTGAATGCAAACGCTTTTTTTTATTATCACGAGGTGTTTTATGAGGGTCCAAACTATAAAAAAGTACTTTTAAGCCATCCACATTCAAACTAATCCTCGCTTGAGTCGAGTAGGTCCCTTACGAAAGGTAAAGCTCTAATCTCAAGTTTTAAACAGCTATATATATAAGAGAGGTTCAAATCGACGATCTCACTTAAACTAATAAAATTTCTTATCAACTTATCTGCGCGCGGTGAGGTTTGAATGCAAACTCTTTGACTTAACATCCGCATATTAAACAGTTAGTTGCTGTCATTTTTCAAATGTCAGAAAAGTAACAAACTACCGGTCATTTGACATTTGGTCAACTACGGTTCTCATACAGCAAAGTAAGTGGTAAAACTAATTCTCTTAAGAGGAAGGTTAAAATTCCTCCACTTTATCTAGACACGTACAAAACAAGGGAAGGAAAGCGGAGGATTCACTGCCAACACCATATCTCTATCCAACGATTTCACAGATGGAGCCACCTGCAACTCAGTCCATAGACAGGAATTATCAGACGTCAAATGATGAACAGCAAACGGCTGTAAATGAATGGTATGTAGTTCTATTCCACTTTTCAACGTTTCTGTTTTAGTTTGTTTTGTTGGGTTTTAGTTTGATTGCTCGTGGGGTCAAATGCAGTTGTTCTTGCTGTTATGACTGTACACAGAGTTGCTTCGGTTACTTGTGTTCCGAGGACTGCTGTTAGAATCAGAGACAACCATGAATCTGTGGTGTGATTCTTAGACTTTTACTTCGCACGATTTAGTCGTACCTGCTAATTCTCCATGAACGATACGCAAAGATCTGATCTTTGTATGTCAAATTCATGAATACTGCCTTTCTTCCTTTTGTTTTCTCGCTCTAGTCTCAAAAGGTCGGAGTCTTGTTCAAGATCTAATCTATTCAACCTGATTTTCTGCCATTTCCTCTGTAACCATGTCGATATAGGACCTAAGACTGCGATTCTGAATAGCCTACTTGCTTATCCAAGAATCGGTGTTAAATTATTGACTTGAAAACTGCCGCAATTGTTCAAAAATGTTGCGTGAAAATTTCTTATTGAGGCATTTAAAGTTGGATCAGAAAAACTTCAGTGAAGGAAAACGACAATGGAAAGATAAGCCATCCCAGACTTGGCGTATGTAGCTCACCAAGGCCTTAACAAGTAAAGAAGCATGTTCCTTGGCAATTGAAGATTGCTTGCTAAGAACAAAGAGATCAAAAGGATATGCTTTCTTCGATTGACTGCCAATTGATGCAGTCCTTGTATGACACACGATTTTTCTCAATCAACAGTTGAGGTTTCCCAGCTAGGCCTAGCAATATCACATTGAGTTGGATTAAGCAATTTTCGGATTATATTTTTTGGTTAAGATTTATATTGGTTTTAAATAATAATTAAAAAATGATTCAACTGGTTAATTGCTAAAATTTTAAACGGTTCAACTTTTTGATTCATTTACTTTAATAACTTTTGTTCATAAAAATCAACGAGTTTATTGATTAATGGATTAATTATGTAAATTAATATTTTTATAAATTAAAATAAATCAATTAATTTTTATTTAATAATATTTTAAAATTAAATTTCAAATTCTTCTACAAATAAAAATAATATCTTTTAATCATATGTTAAAATTTTTAATTTTTTCCAATTTTTTTGATAGTCTAACGTTGGTTAAATTTTTAAACCTTAAATTTTTTATCCTATTAGTTTAATTTCTAATGAGATTTTTAAAATTTTGGTTTTAAGTTATAACGTTGAGACCAAACTTCAAATTTATTTATTAGGATAACTCGATTATAATTTTATTTATTTATTGTCAAATTTTACATAAAAATAAAATAAAATAATTATTAAAGAGAAAGTCCCGAAGCCCTCCTCCCGTCATCATTTATAGTTGCCGTACATTATGTTAAAAATTTAAGTACTCTCTTAATTTTACTTTTCTAATAATAGTTTATACTCTTTTTTTTTTTGAAAAATCAAAAGAATAAATTAAAAGAACAGGATATGTACATTGCGTTCATTTACAAGTGTCACTGAAGACACATATAGCGAAAAGGCAAAAGCTTCAGAGCCATCAAAGAAAAGCACAGGTGGACATAAGCTAAGGGAGAACTAAAGCGTAGGCAATCAAGCAGCACACCTGGGCACATACTAAATCCGAAGCAATCTAGACCCAATGATAAGTATTACAGCCTAAGGAAAGCCAGCCTAAAGAGATATAAAGGAGGAACCCAACCAGAAGATTGATAGCGTGTGATAGACCAAGGGACGCTGCTGTCCAATGATAAGGAGCAAAACCACCAAAGGGGCAAGGCGCACACGGCCTTGCCCAAGAGGCTTCGCAGACGAAACCTGCAAGTAGACTGAACAATAACCTGCAAAAGAAAAGAAAACAAACATTAAGAGATTATTACCTCCGCTCAGTGTATAGGCTGAGGAGTTCCCTAACGTGAGAGATTACGCCGAGATACACTCGTTCCTCCTCCATAGCTTTATTCTTGAAGGTGCGAGCATTGCGCTCAGTCCAGATATGGTAAACTGTCGTGGAGAGAAGAAGGGGAAAGTGAGTGATGGTTGTCGCTCTGGTACAGGAAACAGTTCTATACCAAGAGAGGAGAGTTGCA
>JAOTIZ010000203.1:6032551-6048391 GCA_027123425.1 Erythroxylum panamense | reverse complement strand
TCAGTTCATAAATAATGAACAACAAAGTAATGAAATTTGCCTTTCTTTATTTATTCATAAAGTTTGTACACAACTTTGTACGAAACGCGCTAAAGGCGATTATCTTTAGGGCACTACTCTAACAGACTCATCATATGCCAATTGTCAAATCAGAAATAGATGTCATCTCCATTCCCAATTCTACTCCGAATCAAAGGATAAATCTTTTCACGCAAGGCCAGCAAGCTTTTAAAAATCCAAGAGTGATCTAATGCACACATCATTTATTTTTCTGTTTAACTCCTTAGTTAGCTTCCTCTTCTATCATGTGCACACACCCTTGTTGATTTTGGCAGGGGAGATTAAAAAAATTTAAGAACATGCTTCTTGGCCATTGATAAGCTTCCGGTTCAGTTTATTGAATATAAAAAATTATTAGGAAATCAAAATTGAATTAATCTGTAGTGTGTTTGACCATTGATGAGACATTATTTGTGTGGAATATACACCCATCCAACCATAAGAAGTTCAGAATATAGTTTAAAACATAGAATTTCGCACTAAAAACAACAATGTGATTTGCAAGGACGTTTTATTTTTAAATGTCTTTCAGGTTCAAGATAGAATAATGAGCTGGTTAATTTTGGATTACCCTTAGTTTTTGAATCCTCTGGACTGCTAAATGTCTTTCCGAATCGCATTTAACTCTTAATCTTTGAAAGATTCAATTGAAATACAAAGATGCAACTGATTGCAAACTGATGCAAGGAGTCGGGAACATACATCGTCAGGATATGGAGGTAGGTTTCCCCGGCCAAAAAAAGGGTTGTCTGATACCTTGTACAAAGTCGTCAATTTCCAAGCAGAAGGAAAAAAATCAGAAGCACCCCACTCGAAGCTTGATTTCTGTCTGAAACCTGGGCTTTATACGTTTATTGAAAATGGAAAGTAACCATTTGAACTCATTTAAACAGCTTTGAGATACTTCTGACAAGAAAGCTTTTGATTTGACCGAAGATGGAAGCTTTCTTCTTCTTCTTCTTCTTCAGAAGCCTTTTCTTGTTATGACTTCTTGAGCTGTTTATTGAACTCTTCCTCGACGTTTTCCTGCCGTCGGACACAGAACTTGATCTGTTTTGAGTTTTCAGCATTACAGCTTCTATCTCCTCCTTAAAATCTTTCTCTTCTTCCTCTACAATGGCATCTTCACGATCATCTTCCGTTAATTTGTCCTCGTTTATAGTCCTTATGGAACTGCCATTAGAGTGCAGTCCTCTCAGCCTCGACAGAATCAAATTCCGGCTTGCCTCAGCTGCCAGTTTCTGTTCCACGGACACGTCGATCCTCCACTCTGCAAGTGCCTCCTCATCTTTAGCTCTCTTTGTCAACGCATAATATTCCTCCTGCGAAAGCTCGATCACGTCGTTTTCCGTCTCTGCAGAGTTGATATGCCGTATTGCCTCCTCTGCCGATGAGCCGAAAGCTTCTGTTTCTATGCGAGTGGCTCTGAGAGTCAATTGCAGTGATCTTAGAGTCTGTCTTCTCATCTTGAGGACAAGTTTCAGCTTCGATCTGTCTCTGCGCTCTTCATCTCTGAGCCCCTTAATGTTCTGCAACTCTTCATCTTCTTGATCCAGAGCTTGAGTTAACTCATTAATAAGTTTTGTTGCTTTCAGTTCCTCTTCCTTTTTTGTTCTGACCTCCCTGCCAATGGCCTCGAGCTGGGATTCTAGCTCTGATATCACGATATTGGACATGGATGTTCGGTTCTTGGCACTTGCAAGGCCTGATTGTAGCCTTTCAAGCTCGTCAATGACGGGCCTGGAATCAAGCCACGACTCTGTAGCACTGTCTTTAGCATTCTTCAGTTCTTCCCTAGTTCCAATTAATTCTACCATTTTTGCCTGAGGTGTGTCTCCATGATACCGCTCTGATGATTCTCTTGTTTCGGACATGTAGCTCTCTCTTCTTTCTTCCGGCGACGGCTCCATATTTTTTCTTTGCGTCTTGTCAGGAATGGTTCAGGGTAATTATATTTACATCGTGACAACTATCATTGTGTTTCAGGTTTGAATTCTTCCAAGGAATCCTATCAATGTCTTGTGTTTGGATGTTTCATCCCTCTCAATGTTTGGAAAACAAAGAAAATGTTATATTATTAGTTATTATTAAAACACACTGCCTGTTTGTTTCTAAAGATCCCTCTCAATGTTTGGAAAACAAAGAAAATGTTGCATTATTAGTGATTATCAAAATACACTGCCTGTTTGTTTCTAGTTTTGCTAACTTTGCTGATACCGAACCTAATGACCTATCCTGTTTGTTTCGTACGGCAGGACACATTCTGAATATTACACCCTGTGCCACCTCGACAGTGTTTAATCCACCTTGGTTTTTTTTTTTTTCTTTTGTTCTTATACTACTCGCTTTTCCCTCTTGCTATATGGGTAAGAATAAAAGAATTTTTAAATAAAATCCAGTTAATTAAGTGTGTTTTTTCAATCTTTTATGTACAGGTTAAGTTTATTACAAGTATAATTATTATCAATTCTAGTTAAAATAATTTAATATAACTTGTTCTTTTATCAAATTCAATTTAACTTGACTAGGATTTAACAAATTCTAGATTTCTCAATCTGTATTTCATCGAAAACGAGCTTCTAAATAAGGCTGATTGTTTTATACATGGCCTAAGATCTCTAACGGAATTTGTATTCCAACAAAAATGTGTTTCTAAATAAGGTTGATTGTCGTAGATATGGCCTAATCCGCAACTATGTCCAGGGTCACGGATCTCACTAATGCTCGTGTCTTAAGTCTATGGCTTTATCTGTGGTTTTTAAAACTGAACACGCTCTATGCTGCACCGATGTCCTAACCCTTGTTCACCCAAAGACTTCTAATAAAATACATGCATTCTGGCCAAAATACTCCAAGATTAATCGAGTACATGAGACATAGACATTAATCTCCAACTTGGTGAATATATTATGTTCAACCAACGAACTCCGAGGGCCCCTCCAAAATTGCACAATTATGTCTATAAGCCATATACAACTAAACTTTTGACAACTATACTCTATATAAGTTGAGTTGTTTCTATGTCTAAAATCCCAAGACATTAATCAAATCCAAATGATGATTGAGCTTTTTTATTTTTTACCGACTTTGTCAACATGTCAGTTACATTCTCTAAAGTGTGAATCTTTTCACTAAGATCTGATTAGGCCCAATTAAATTTTCGAATTTGTAAAACCTCATATTCTTCACTGTAGTTCTTATGACTTTTTCTAGTCTCTTCAATGGTAGTTGGATCCCTATTGCTGATGGTAAAAGCATACATGATTAAGTCTTACTAACTATATCTTTTTGACGGCCTAATAGCTTGTTGTGCTCTATATATAACTATACTATATTGATGCTTTCTTCTTAATATTGTTTTATTTCCCGAACCAAAATGTCCAACCTCTTAAGCATTTATTCTAGGATGTTCTAGTTTCAATAGTACTATTATAATACTACACTCCGCTGGTTCTGCCACATCTTCTCGTTATATTTGTTTCGACTATGTCGTTCTATTAAACATTGCATCCTCAAAGGTTACCCTAAACTTGTTATTAAGTGTGCAAAATTACCCTAAACTTTTAAATAAGTTTGTTACCCTTTAATAAGCTCCCTTGATAAAGTTCCATTATCTCACTCATATAGATGGTTTAGCCATATGTATTATAACGAAGTACTATTTTCATTTGACACTAGTTTTACAACTTCTCACTTACAACTATGCTTTATATCAATCTGTAGATATCTTTTGCCAATTTTGTCCTTTTATCATAGTTATCACACCCTTTACCATCTTAATGTTGTTTCTATAGGTCTTATATCCAAAATTGTTAGCATGTAAAGTACCTAAAGAGATAATGTTCTTCATCAAATAAGGTCTGCTCATTGTCCTAATAATTTTGTAAGTTTTATCATCCCTTAATTAGACAGTCTTAGGTTTCCTAATATGATGGTACAAAATAATCCTTGTTTAGTGTTATATGATATGGACATTTTTTTAAATCCAGAACCTATAAGTCCTAAAGTTAATTGGTTAAAAGTTAAAGCATGTCTCCATTACTGTAATCCAAGTCCCCTCTTTACACTACATTAATAGACCTTAACAAGCCATCAATTTGTTCGTAGTCCCTCTACTCCCTTTTGTTTAATTAGTAACTCCTAATATGTCTAATTTACTCACACTTGCAGCATCAAATTGTCTTTCCACCCTTAGGTTTTAACCTAGAACTCCATTTAAATGAGTCATCTTTCCCTTACTTTATCCCATGTTCGTAATTTCCCTTCACATAAAACCCTAAAACTTGAAAGCTTTCACCAACATCAAGTCTCTGTTGGATGTGAGTTAATAGTGTAGCGGTGATATCTCTCACATCGTCTTTATACCAAATATGAACATTAGATATTCATATGAGAAAGGTAAAAACAAAGTAGAATCATGGCTTGATCCTTGTCTGCAATAATCACCTCAAGCCTTACCAGATCACTGATTATTTGATTGAACATATTTATATATTATTCCAAATCCGCTCCCTCTTACATCTTCAGCTTATGTAGTCTCTACTTTAGGTATAGCTTGCTTGTGAGAAACAAGTTGTATGTAATAAGAATAAATTTGTATGAAAAAAGAAACAAACAAAAAAATAAGAACATAAGAAGAGTTTTTACAAGGTTTAACTAATTGGGTGTACCTATGCTAAAGGATCCCAAAGTGACTGATTTCACTATTGATCAATGCCTATCACTTTCACTAACCTTGTAAGTCATAATGCCTCCTTAGCAATTGCAATTACTACTATGTTATATGATATGAACATTTTTTTTATCTAGAATCTATAAGTACTAAAGTTAATTTGTTGAAACTTAAAGCATGTCTCCATTTCTGTAATCTAAGTCCCCTATTTACACCACATTAATAGACCTTAACGAATCATCAATTTTTTTCGTAGTCCCTCTACTCCTTTTTGTTTGATTAGTACCTCCTAATATGTCCAATTTACTCACAATTATAGCATCAAATTGTCTTTCCACCTTTAGGTTTTAACCTAGAACTCCATTTAAATGAGCCTTTTGTTCCCTTACTTGTCCTATGGTCCTAATTTCCCTTCACTTGTAATCTTTAAACTTGAAAGCTTTCACTAACATCTAGTCTCTATTGGATGTGAGGTAATAGTGTAGCGGTTATATCACTCACATCGTCTCTATACCAATTATGAACACTAGATATCCTTAAAAGAAAGGTAAAAAACAAAGTAGAATCACAAGTTGATCTTTGTACACAATAATCACCTCAAGCCTTACTAGATCACTGATTATTTGATTGAACATATTGGTATATTATTCCAGATTCGTTCCCTCTTACTTCTTTAGCTTATATAATCTCTACTTTAGATATAACTTGTTTGTGAGAAACAAGTTGTATGTAACAAGAATAAATTTGTATGAAGAAAAGAAATAAACAAAAATATAAGAATATAAGAATATTTTTTACAAGGTTCAACTAATTGGGTGTACTTATGATATTGGAATCCCAAAGTGACTAATTTCACTATTGATCAATGCCTATCTCCTTCACTAGCCTTGTAAGTCATAATGCCTCTTTAGCATCAATTACTACTATGTACTCTACTTTAAATATAACTTGTTTATGAGAGAATTCAATATTTATTAACTTCCAAGATCCTTCATATCTCTACACGTATACAATATCTATAATGTGGTATATGACCTTATCTACTAAACATAATCGAACAATTCTAGTTATTTGTGTATGTAACTCCTCCCAATTAAGCTCATCTCTATTGTTCAACTCATTCTCTTGCAATCCCTTTAATAAATTTTGCTGAGCCAACAAATCATTTACTTGTCACAGTCTGAAGTTCTCAATTCTATTTAATTTCCCCTTTCAAATATAAAATCATTATCGTGTCAATGATGCTTTAATATCACTTACTGAGTTATCGTAAGAAACAAATAAAAATAAACAAAAAGATGAGAAGATTTTTAACGAGGTTCAGTCAGTTGAGTGCACCTCTATATATATATGTGTGTGTTAGGTTTAATTGCATAAGAATATATTTGAACAAAATAAAGAAACAAATAAAAATAAACAAAAAGATGAGAAGATTTTTAACGAGGTTTAGTCAATTGAGTACACCTACGTCCTTAGGAGCCTAAAATGATTGATTTTACTTTTGATTGATAACTCTCATATTTAATAAGAAATATAATTTCCTACACACACACTCACTCACACACAAATATTTACAGGTTTAAACAAGTATAATTAATTGCAAACTTTAACTACTATAGTTAAGTACAACTTGCCCCTTTACAAATCTAACTTAACTTAACCATGATTCTAACAAGTTAGAAAATCCTTAAAGAGTTCATATTCCATTAAAAAAATTTTCCAAATAAGGTTGATTGTTGTGGGCAAAATTTGGGTCATAGTCATATCTTAGGTCATGGATCTTACAATTTCTCCTCGTGCATAAATGTGTGTAAGGCCACACCCTATTCTTAGATCATGGATTAGGCTTGGAAAATAAGCCTGGGCATGCACACACACACACACATAGGTTTAAACAAGTATAATTAATTGCAAACTTTAACTAGTATAGTTAAGTACAACTTGCCCCTTTACAAAACTAACTTAACTTAACCATGACTCTAAAATGTTATAAAATCCTTATAGAGTTCATATTCCACTAAAAATATTTTCCAAATAAGGCTGATTGTTGTGGGCACAATTTGGGTCATGGTCATATCCTAGGTCATGGATCTCACAATTTCTCCTCGTGCATAAATGTGGGTAAGGCCATGCCCTATTCTTAGATCATGGATTAGGCTTGGCAAATAAGCTTGGGCCTGGCTTGATGCTCGAGCTTTTTTTAGCCTGAATTTTTTAAAAGATAACATCAATTTCAAATTTTATTTTCTTAAAAATAAATAATTGGGTTTTGGGCTTGGGTCAAAATTTTTGACCCATTGATGAATCCTCTTGTTTCCCTACGCACATTTAAACATGGTCTATGACACAATCTTTTCTTGTATGAAAACACTTTTGGCACTCAAACGCGACTAAAATTTTTGTCCCATTGCCATCTATACTATGGATCCTCCTGTTTCTTTGCATACTTAAACACGGTTTATGATAGATCTTGTTTTGTATGGAAAACTTTTAGCACTCAAATGCATCTATGCTTTAGCATGTTCCTTCACTTTTAATTTCCCTGACTAAACTTGCTTTAGGCTACCCACATGTCACAAATTGTGTTCACTCAAAGATTTCTAAGAAAAGACCTATGTTTTCCCTAAACACTCCCAGATTGTGCCCATATATATGAGCTATACATAACACTTCTCTTCTTTTTTCTAATACAATATGACTATATACATTTTAGATGATGCAGGAAGTTATTTCATAAATTTTTGTTCTTCTTGACAATTAATTGAGTTAGTTAACAAAGCCTTTAGCTTTTATGCATTTGCATGTTCCTTTTGAATATGTTAACTACCACAATATGAAGTTTTGTACCTAAGTTATAAAACGGTTTAAAATCTCCAGTCTCTTTTTAAATACTACCAAACATCATTGTGATATCTCATATAAGAGGTGGGTATCAAATTCGTATTAAAAAAAAGTAAATGTGAAAGTCATAACAAACCTATGAAAAATAAAAATAAACTCCTATTAGCTATTTTAGAGCTAATGATTCTATTAAGCTTAAACTAAAATTATCGAGTTAACTTGAACTTAAGGAGTCATAATGATCATATGATAAGGTGTTAGAGTAAACATATAATGTTGTGAAATGAATGAATCATCACTATCATATAGTTAAGTTAACATGATTTTATTTTAAACTCGCGTCAAGTAGTAACTTCTAAAGTTTTATATGTGTTAAGTTTTGAGGACAATACTTGTTTTAATGAGACCCTAAATTTGATGAAATTTAAACCATAGATATATTTTATTATTTATTTATTAATGGAGATTGATATTGGATGGTTAGAAGGTTTATGATTGATTTAATTATGGTGATAACATTTAAGACAAAAAAAATAGAAAATTTTGTTTAAAAAGCACATTGGTTTTATTTATTGTCATTAACGAACATTATTCGGTATTTTGAGCACAACTGTTTATTCAATAGGTTATGGAAACTTGAGAACATTTTCAACAGTTTTTATGAGGGTACCTAGAACTGATGTTAGCTAGCAGATGGTAGTGTGAGTTTTTTATATATAAAAAATAGTGTTCTAGTTGAACAAAATGATAGATTGCTCGAATCCTACAAATTTCAATTTTTGGAAATAGAAATGACAAAAACACATTGGACAAACTATATCATTTCATGTAGGATAACTTTTAACAAGTGTCAGAAAGTGTTTAAATATTTTAGGCTTCAAAGAGAATTTTAAGGTACTTTCATACAAAAGCTAGTAGTATATGCTAATTAAAATTTTCTAGGTTAATTATTTTGTTATCTTATTGTTTTAAATGTTTTTTTGTGTTATTAGTAACTATAAGTGTTTTAAATGCTTTTTTGTGATGTCAGTAACTATTTGAACATCTAAATTAACTGAAACTGAGTTAGAAATGCAAAAACCCTGTGTAGGAATTATGGTAGATTTAGAGTTTTGTTAAACTATAAGGGTTTAGGAGACTTAAGCATGTTTGTTGAGTTGAAATTGAGTGAGTATTAATATATAGTTGCTAGTGTGTATCCATATTACATTTTTTAGGATCAAGGAGGTACTATTGACGACTTGGGTGTTATGTGTGAATATATCTCATAGTGTTGATGCCTGCGCGAAAACGATGTGATAAGTAGATTGTTTTGTGCATAGTGGGAAGTGATGTGAGGCCCTTGAGGGGTGTGTGTGTGTGATTATTGTGATTTGTAAAGTCTGATGGCTAGTCAAAGCCTATTAGCTAATAGCAGAATATGTCTGTTTCGTTATGTTACCACAAACAATTTATCCAGGTCATATTAGCACAAGTAACAACTTATTATATGGGCGAATTATCTGCAGATCAGAGTGCGGCGTGTATCACTTTATTGTCAAAACATATTATTAGGACATATGTTATATATCTAAGTAATTAGTTTTGACATTCTTTATTAATTAGACCTATAAGATATTAATTGGATGATGACAGCTAACCAATAATCCTGTTTGACTTTTCTTAACCATTACAATTGCTTGTTCTTCTCCAGATATCATGCTTCAGTTATTCTATTCTTGGCTTACATATACCAAGATTTTCTTCTTTGTCGTGTGTTCCAAAAACTACAGACCTTTGTTTCCTACATTCTGACTCCTTAAGCATCTGTTGTGCATTCTTCATTATCTTATCCATGAGTGCACGTGTGCAAGGACTTGGTGTGATAACCTTAGGTAGCATCATCCTGATTGCACCAACATCCCTTCAAAATCGCTTTCAAGGCAGTGGTCTTGGCTATGATGCAACAAATTTCCATTGATCTTCCTTTTCTTATTTATTACAATTTGAAAGTGATTTGTGTCAATAAATGGCTACCAGTTCCACTTTAAATCTCACAAAGTCCCTCCCTAATTTGTGTAAAATCGAACACTTGACGAAATCAATTATAAACAGTGGTCTTGGAGGCTGCAAATATTTTTTGAACAATTAGAGGACGATTATGTGTTATCCAACGATCCTCCAGTTGTTGCAATCACTCCACTTGCTCTTCTTGATGGTGCTTCTTCTACTACTCTTTCAACTCTAGCCAAGGATAAAGCCGAAGAGTTAAAGAAATACTAGAAAGACAATAAACTAGTTTGTGGGTATTTGTTGAGCTATATGTCTAATTTTAAGTGTAATCTTTTTTACACCAATAAGTCTACCAAATCAATATAGGGTACTCTTGAGAAGAAGTACAGGGTTGATGACGCTAGAAAGAAAAATTATATCGTTGGAAAATGGCTGCAATTTCGGATGGTTGATGACAAATCATTCAAGGAATAAGTGCACGAATACAAGAACACGGTTACTAATATACTTAGTGAAGGAATGAAGATATGTGAAACACTTCAAGCCAATTTCCCCCTTCCTAGAATGACTACGACAACTAACTCACATACAAGAAGAAATACCTAACTCTTCGAGAGTTAATCAGCCACATGAGAATTGAAGAAGCCAATTAGCTTGAAGATAGGCTTGATAATCTTTCTATTAATAACTTTAATGCTAACCTTATTGAATTTGTTGCTAATGTGTGTAAAGATAGGTTTAAGGAGAAGAACAAGAAGAAGCCCGAAGGTACATGCTTTGTGTGCGTAAAGCTTGGCCATAAAGCTTACCAATGCTCTCAACATCATGGTATACAAAAGACTATCCAGAAACAACCTGTTTCACAAACTAACTTGGCCAAAAACAATGATATCATTGTTGTTGTTGTTGTTGAGGCTAATTTGGTAGCTAACAAGGATGATTAGGTGCTTGATATGGGAGCCTCGTAGCATTTGCACGCTAATAAAGACATGTTTCATGATTTCCAAGAGGCCTGTCAATGGTGAATGCGTCTACATGGGCAATTTTGATACTACTAGAGTCCTCAGTAAAGAAAAGATTCTACTTAAGCTGACTTTTGGAAAAACTTTATCTTTAAATAATGTTCTTTATGTTCCTAGTCTGTGTAGGAATTTAGTTTCTGGTTCATTATTAAATAATTCTAAACGGAAAATTGTGTTTGAATCTAATAAGGTTGTACATTCTTATAATGCAGAGTTTATAGGGAAGGGATATCTCACAGGGGGTCTCTTCGTACTTAATGTTGAATCTGAATTAGTGAATAGTAGTGCCTACTTTTGCTTATATTATTGAGTCCGCTAACTTATAGCATGGTAGACTAGGACATGTGAACATTGCCTCGATTAAAATATTTAGAGAAACAGACCAAATACTTGCAGTAAACACCAATGAATTCTCTAGGTGTCAAATTTGTGTTGAGGCCAAGTATACTAAGAAACCTTTTAAATCTGTCACAACTAAAAAGACATAACTTTTAAAGCTTATTCATTCAAACTCAGCAGACTTTAAGAATATCATGAACAAAGGAGGTAAAAAGTATTTTGTGACTTTTATAGATGACTTTTCAAGATACACTAAGGTTTACCTTTTAATAATTAAAGATGAGGCTGAGGAGATGTTCTTGAAATACAAAGCAGAGGTGAAAAACTAACTTGACAAAAAAATTTAAGAGAGTAAGCTTAAAAAGAGGTGGCGAGTATAGCATAAAGTTCCTTAAAAGTTATGAGCATAATGGTATAATATATGAGCTTAGAGCACCTAACACTCCCCAACAAAATGGTATAGCAGAAAGAAAAAACAAAACCTTAAAGAGATGATGATTGCTATGTTGTTAAGTTTTAGTTTGCTTGACAATTTGTGGTGAGAGGTTATACTCTCTGCATGATATATTCTCAATAGAGCGCCTCATAAGAAGTTAAATAAAGCCCCTTATGAGTTATGGAAAGGCTTTACCCCTAATTTGAAAATTTTGAAAGTGTAGCAATGTTTAATTAAGGTTGGTTTACCTGACTTCAAGAGACCTAATAAGGACTCAAAACTTTTGATGCTATTTTTGTTGGTTATGCTCAAAATAGTGCAGGTTATAGATTCATGTCTTTGAGTGATAATTCTGTTTATGAATCAACAGATGCTAGATTTTTTTTATCATGTTTTTCTTTACAAGAAAAATGAGTCTATGATTTTTCCTTCTAATTTTAAAATTGTAAATAATGATTATATTTCTATACATTTACCTATTTCTGGTATTGCGCATGCTACTACTTCTATTAATAATAAGCCAATTGTTGAAATTAGGAGGAGTAAAAGGTGTAGCACTGAAACTAGTTTTGGACATGATTTTATTACTTCTTTCCTAGTTGAGATTGAGAACTTTGATTTCATAACTGAGGACATTTTATCATTATTTCTTCTATATGATGACCCTAAGACCTATAAAGAAGAAATAATGCACATAGATGTTTTGTTTTAGAAAGAGGCCATAAATAGTGAATCAGAATTCCTTCAGGCTAACCATACATGGGATCTTACTGACTTACCTAATGGTTGTAAATCTATTAGAGGTAAGTGGGTGTTTATAAGGAAACGCAAACATGATGGTTCCATTTAAGGGTTTAAGGCAAGGTTTGTGGCAAGAGGTTTTAACTAGAAAAAAGGGATTAGCTACTATTCACCTGTGACTAAGATTGCTATTGTTTGTGCTTTAATAGCCCTAGCTGCCATCCATAGTTTAGTTGTGCATCAAATAGATGTAAAAATAGCCTTTTTGAATGGAGATTTAGAGGAGGAAACATATCTGGAGCAACTCAAAGGCTTTAAGGTACCTAGTCAAGCAAACAAGGTTTGTAGACTTAGGAAGTCCTTGTATGGCCTTAAGCAAGCTCCAAAACAGTGGCATGAGAATTTCAATAATACCCTAACTAATGGTTTTGTTCTCAATGCTTCTAATTCTTGTGTTTATTCAAAAATGGTAGGGGTCAGAATGTGTGTTTATATGTCTTTATGTGGATGACATGTTGATTTTTGGTATTACTATTGATGTGGTTAATGATACTAAGAAATTTTTGTCTTCTCAATTTGATGTGAAAGATTTAGGACAGGTTGATGTGATCCTTGGAATTAAAATTTCCAAAACAGAGAATGACTTTTCTTTGCATCAATTCATTATATTGATTAGGTATTGCATAAATTCAATTATTTTGATGTTACACCTATTAGAACTCCTTATGATTTTGGCATTCATCTCATGAAAAAAAATAGGTGATAATGTATCATAAAGTGATTATGCCATGATTATTAGTAGTGTAATGTTTCTTATGAACTATATTAGACCTGATTTGCCTATACTATTCCACGTTTGGGTTAGTATACTCATAATCCTAGTAGTGAACATTAGAATGCACTTCATCATTTACTAAAGTATTTAAAAGGCATCATAAACTATTGTTTGCATTTTAGCAAGTTTCCTACTATGCTTGAAGGATATTGTGATGCTAATTGGGTATCTGATAATGATGACGTTAGTTCAACTAGTGGTTATATATTTACTTTAGGTGGAGGAGCTATTTCTTGAAAGTCTGCAAGCAGAATTGTATGGCACATTCCTCCATGGAATATAAATTTATTGCTCTTAAGTTGGCAGGTTAAGAAGCAGATTGGCTCCAAAATCTCTTAGTGGATGTGCCTAAATAAGGTAGACGGTCTACACCTATTCCACTGTATTGTGACTCTTAGGCTATAATTGGAGTTGCTAAGAAAAAATGTACAATGATAAAAGGTGACACATTCATATAAGATATAGAGTGGTGAAGCAACTACTTAAGAATGGTACTATCTCCTTAGAATTTGTAAGATCCGAAAGGAATCTATTGGATCCTTTAACTAAATGATTATCAAGGAGATTAGTTCTTGAAACATCAAGGGGGATGGTGCTTAAGCCCATTGAGTGAAATTTTGGTCATTACTCATACCTATGACATGCTATGTTGACCTAAAGAAGGTTGAGCTTCGGCTCTTGATGAATCTATACCCCATATTAGGGTGGTCTTAGAGAGACGAACTTGATAGATTCACCGAACCCTACTTAGAGGTTGAGCAGTTGCTTTTAATGGATCTATAGCCCATTAGGGTGGTACTAATGAGAAGTACTTAATTGTAACATCTCGTTACCTACGGGGAGGCTAGAATAGTAAATAAAAGTGATCAATGAGAGTTTAGAAATGTATTTCCATGCTCATGCATAATATGGCATACACATACACATATGAATAGTGAAATTTTTGCACATGAAAAAAAATTGTACATGCATTCACGAATAATTAATGGGATTGATTTGTGTATTTTTTAGAATTGTGAATTTATTTATATTAGAAATTTTATTGGTTAGTGAAATTATTCTATTTTTGAATTTTGGTGAATTTAGGAATAACTTTCAGAAATTTTGGATTTATTATGGAAAATAGAAATAAGAAACCAAAGGGGTATTGGAAAAATATTGGAGACAATTATAATGTAAGGATAAGAATTATGAGAGTTAAAGGAATCAGTTCAAAAGGGACGTAGTTAGAGCTTAAGCATTAGAAAAGTGTCAAGTGTCACTGACTTAGTTAAGCTTTTTATACTTTTGTTAAAGAGTAAGTTGTGTTCTCTAAGAGTTAAAAGACTGAGTATTTTGTCTAAGTTACCTTCGTTGTAACCTCTTCTTCAAGTTTCTTCTAATACGCAGAGTTTTTCATCAAATCTCCACTAGGATAAAATCTTGTTTTCTTCTACCCACTACCACTCCTACTTCGTTATTTCCTTCGTTTGCCCCAAAGAAAACTGAAACCTACCAACCTCTACAATGACTTACGTGGTCGCATGAGGGATTAGGGTTCACGTGATTTTTGAAGATGTTAGAGCTTTAAACAAGTAAGCTTTTGTGGTTCTTTATTTCAGTATAAGATGAAGCATGCATCACGTTAGTTCACTGTTAAATGATTATGCAGTAGTGATATGCATGTTTGAAAAAAAATGAGTAAGGAAATTCAGGGTATGCCGTATATGTTGATTTTTCATATTTGATGACCAATATGTTATGTGATGGTGTTAAAAGGAATTTACCTTTGTGTTAGAAAAAAATCATTAATAAGGTGTATAGGGAGAGTGCAGAAAATCATGAAAAGTTGATATGCATATACTCTGTTTTCATGGTTTTTACTTGAAATTTTGGATGTTTGCATAAATGGAAAAAAAATGAGTTTAGAGTTAAGGAATAAGTATGTGGTGATGTCTGGGAAGGAGAATGAAAGATTTAAAATGAAAGTTGAGAGGAAAAATAGAAAATGTATAAAAAAGGATGATTTTTTTATATGCTCTGTTTATATATATATATATATATATATAGGTGTGTACGTGAATATGTGAGTGTTTTAGAGATGACCAAAAGAACAGTTTTTGAGTTGAAAATAGTTTTGAGATGATGGTATGAGGTGAGAAAGATTGTATAAATGATAGCTAGAGGAAGAGAATTAAGAAAATGCAAAGAATAAAGTGATAGAAAAATGTATAGAGAATGATGAAGTGTAGAACATGAAGAGGATGATCTGATGATTTTAAGAATTTTGAGTAAACTTGCTTATTTTATTTTATTTTGCATAAAGGGAAAAGATAACACCAGTTACAAAACTAGTCTAGGGAGACAATCCCCGACAGATCCTCCGAGAGGATGGTAAGGCACCCGTTGGGTGGAGAAGCAAGAAAAGTGACCCCAAGGTCGGATTGCTTGGCCTGAGTGGCGAGCCAGTCTGCGCTTCTGTTGCTCTCTCGGTACACGTGCTGATGAACAACAGTCCAATTACGATTGAAGAGCTCCAAGATACCCATGACGAGAGGGTGACGTGTTTGAGAACGGGCGGTAGAGGAAACGAGTAGCTGGGACACCCCCAATGAGTCCACCTCCATCTCAATCCGTCGGAGGGCCAACCACCAAGCTAGCGATAATCCGGTATAGACACCCCAGAGTTTCGCGTACTGCACGGTGCACCAGCCGATATTCTGCATGAATCCACCAAGCCAGTTGCCATCACTATCTCGGAGTAGTCCACCCGCGGACGCTATGGCCTGGGACCGGTTGCAAGCACCATCGGTGTTCAGTTTCACCCAACCTGGTGGCGGCCTGCTCCAGCCGAGGAGATGGTCCTGGTGGGGATTGAAACCTGATAGAAACTGATGCTGCCTCGCTGAAGCCTGCTGCACCT
>JAOTIZ010000203.1:6003524-6015458 GCA_027123425.1 Erythroxylum panamense | reverse complement strand
TTGTGATTGTGAAGAAATTCAAGGAAGGCAAGAGGAGCTTGAGGAAAGGCAATTTGAACAAGTCCAAAGCTAAGGATATTAAGGTGGGTGACATCTTAATAATTGAGTTAATGAGCTAATTAAGTTTCCTTCAATAAATGCACTTTAATGCTTTCCGATAACTTTGAAATTATTCACTTATGACTTTTTGAGATGATTTGAGATTATACCATTTGTCTTTTGTGTATGAATGACTTGTGGAATTATTTTCATATTGTTTTGCCAAGTGAAAAAGAATGTGAAAGTGAATTTTTTTAAAGAAGGTGATGTTATAAGTTTGCTTTCAGAAAAGAGCCATTGGTGGCTAATATGTGTGAATTATGTGAAATGCATGATTTTATGGGTTTGTGGCGGTCCCTTAAGAGTCAAGTGCACTTGTCTGTTCATAAGCTTCTCTCGCCTACCGGCTAGTGGCATGGAGCTCCTCACGGACTCCCATAAGTTCACGGCTATACATGACCGCTTCGCGGGAATGTGTAGTACGTTCTATTACGGATCCAACCGAACCACTTTCTATGTGCTTATGTGCAATTGAACTATAAATTCATGCCGTTGATTTCGTGAATGTGAAATAGTAGAATGTTTGAGAAACTATATATGTTTGATCAATGTAAAGATACTTTGAAAATAAATGATAAAAGAAAATAAATGCTTTTGCTTGTTCTTGGTTATTAATGTATTACCCACGAGACGTCGAGCTCACCCCCCTCTTCCCTTCCCATTCATAGGCGACGAGCAAGAAAACGAGTGACTGCACTGGGGATAAGCATCACTCCTATTTATTTTTACTTTTGAAGTTATCTTTTGGAATCAAAGCTTTAGATCCATTTTGGCTCATGTAATCTTTCCTTGTAAATTGAATATTTTGAGACTTTGAGGTACTAGGGCTAAAATGACCGCTAAAGCTTTGTAAGATTTTATGTTATGATATTAATGAAAGACATTTGGCTTTTATTGTATTTTTTCATATGTTTGATCAAAAAGAGATGTTGCATAGGTTTGTAAATGGCAATAATAGTATATTTGTGTTTGTTGCGTTTGGAGGTAAATATTGGACTGATGTGGATTGTAATGGCTCTATTAGCCTTCTTGAGAATTATGGAGGCCTTGCATAGCTTTAAATTGATGTATTATATGCTATATTTGGATGTGGGAGTTGGAGAATGTGGATGATTGAAGTCTTAGTGCAGGTGCTGTCATTTGTGTGGGGTGTTTGAAAAATATGGCTAGTTGAAGTTTAGGGGAGGTGTTGTCAAAATAAAAATGATGGGTAGAAAATTTGATTGAGTTTTTGACCCACATAGAGATGGAATTGGATCAGAGGGTCTTCTTAAAGAGTGTAGTTTATGTTTATAACTTTTCATTGATTTACAACATGACATTTTTGGACTTAGGAGTAAGAAGTTATAAGGTTTGGAAAAATGTTGTTACTGTTTGTAATGTCTTTTTCTAGGCAGTAATTTTGAGGTGGTTTTTAGCTCCCTTAGAGCCCAAATTGGTGTTTTCATCCTTCATGAAAGTTGTAGAATTTCCTTTTATCTTTTTATTGATACTAAATTTTCAAATTTTGGAATTCTGTGTTAAAAGTTATGAATGTTTGAAGTTCAGATGTGCGTTTTGGAACCCCAGGGCAGGCCATTCGCGGCGATCGGGAGCGAGCGCTTCCAGCGCTCGCCTCGCAGCCACGAGAGCGCGCCTAACGCGCTCCTCGTAGTACGACGAAGGCAATAATTTTTTTATTTTTTTTTAATTTATTTTCTGATTTTCCTTTTTTCAAATCCAACCTCCTTCCACTCTTTTGCTTATAACTCTTTCGTTTGACTTCCGATTTACTCGATTTTTGAAGCATTGGTTTTCTAATAAAATTTCCTACCTCTCCATAAAAATCTAGAGCTTTGATATTAATTATAAATTTATGGATTAAATCAATGATCGGATGGAAATGTTTGATCATGTTTTCATATTTTGGTGATATCTCGATCTATAGAGATCCGATTGAGGTGATTTTTAGTTTTGAATAAACTAGAGGCATGGAATTTCTTTTTATCTTAGAAATCGGATTTCAATTTGGGCCCTAAGACTTTTAAATTTCAGGAGGGAATTTGGGTGCAATGTTCAAGATCTGTTCGGATGTCAGTGAAATGAGTTCATTTTTGGAGATTTGCACTGGTGGGGAATTCCTCCCTCGTGAGATGCGCGTCCAGATGTCACGTAGGGCATCAGATACATGACTCACCGGGGTAGGGTTTCAACATATTGTCTCTGAAGCATCACACACACAGCAGCCACGAAAACTCAACAAAACAATAAATGATTCATCACTGAAACATTAAAATAATAGAACTACAAAAGACACGAGAACTATTGGAGGTTTTTGCATAAAAACAACAATAAAGATATCCCTAAAAATCACACGACCCAGGGAAAACACAGCTACCAGATGTGGATAAAATCCTCAAAAAACTAGTTACACACTTAATTAAGTTTCTGCAAGTTTTTCCTTCATAAAGACATGGAGTGGCATTTTAATCATTGACCCACATGTGCAGAAATGCAGCTGTTAAGAATGACTCAATAAACACAAAAACAAAGAAACGTAGCTGAACAAATTGATTAATTTTTTGTCAATTTTTCCTAAAAAAACATCACATATTCAGTCTAGAAAATCATGTAAAATGTAGCAGAAACACAGCTGCAAATAGTCAATCAAATCTACACAAATTCTACAACCTTAGATAACCATTATCACCAAAACAGGCTTCCAAAGATAGCAAAGAAATTACCAAAAATCTTCACACTATCTTCATTTAGATATGATGATTTTATCCCAAATAATAAATTCTATCTTCACTAGGATTTTATCTTTCATGTAATTGTATCTTTAAAAATCCCAACCAAGGTAATCTTCAAAATATATCCAACTATGTTCAATTACAAATAATGCCCAAAATTATAAGATATCTTAACACATATCTTAACAATCTCTCTCCCCCCCCCCTTTTAACGTTAGTTGTCGCATACAGGAACTCCCCCTTAATAAGATAATTGGGCACTCCCCCTTAATTGAACATCGAGTTCCAACTAATAACAAGTTCAATAATAATTGTCCAAGTTCTTCTAATGAGATAACCAACAAGTTCAATAAAAATTGTCCAAGTTCTTCCAAAGAGACAATAATCCAACAAAAAATCATTCATTCAAAAATTTTCCAATTTTCTCTTAACAATGTTTCTCCTCCTTAGGACAAAAAAATGTCAAAAAGCAAGACTAAGCATCATAAGAAGCCGATTAAAGAACCCTTTGCTTGAGATAACAAAGTGCATCCAAACCGCTTGAAAGATGCCCTCAATTCAATAAATCTCAATAAATCATAATCATCAACAAAAATTAGCAGTTGGTGTAGCGGAAGAATCATAAGAATATAGTGCAACAACAGAAGGCCAAGATGACAATTTACCATACACTAGCCAACATATTATTACTCACATCAAAGTCATCCACTTACGATTGATTAAATTCATAAACTTTAAAAATGCATTTAACGAAGCATAGTCAAACTTAATCAATCTCCTCCTCACATAAATTATATGAAGCATAAAGTTGTATCATCCTACACTCCCTTATTCAAATCACAATAAAACTCTCGAACCAACTCAACATGTAGCAAATTCCTCTCAGTCAACAAAACATTCAAATTAAATTGGTTATACTTAGTTAAATTTATAAGATAATAAATAACAAACCAGTTAAAGCGAGAGTATCCCCTCATTATTGATTCCTAAAGAAAGGAAGTGGGTGATGATGATTAGTAAAAAAAGCCAAACAAGCAGAGGACAAAGGCTACAATGAATAATCTGTTGAATAGAAGAGAAAAATAAAAAAGGGTACCAACACAAATCCAAAACCAATAATCATCAATAAAGAAGCCTCTCGACTTCAACAACACTGTTCAACAGTGGGTGCATAAATCTTAGGATCTGGATTAGGTGCACTCCATCTTTGTCCACAAATTCATTCACGACAATAGCATTTTGTCCGTACATCATTGGAGACGAACTATCTAACAAGCCAACATCTCCCCTATAGTCAGACATTTATAGGTATACCTCTTATCATCTCATTCCCATTCATAATATCTGAACAAATATCCAACCCCAGTGAAAGCATATTACTTGAACTTATATAGCCCACCATATAGAGATAAACCAAGATAAAACTTGAAAAACCCGAATCATAGAAAACTTGAGTCTTCCTATGGGTCTCCAACTAAGCATCAACATTTTTTCGATATAGCTCCCTAAATCAAAATTCAATAGCAAAACTCTCAAATCATCAAGCATAACCTCATTTTTACATCAAATATATTATTCAACAAGGAAAATTCTGATACACACCAATCACCTAAACCTTAGAAAACCCATAAATAAAAAACCCAAAGCATTTAGACATTAACTCCTTCGAGCCCTTTTTTGTTTTTTTTAGTAAACAACATCAGTATACTTCAAAAATGTAAAGAACACAGTCTATGCGCCCCTCGAAGAAATTCAAACCTGGTTTTATTCCTCTTTACATTAACTCTGTCATTAGATATATGGTTGATTTCTCCTTTATAAGCAACCAACTGGTTTTCTATTTGAACAGTTTCTTTACCAGCAGCAACTAACTGTGAATCTGGGCAATTTTTGGTTTTTGCTTCATTTTGTCTTTGTGATGGTTCGTAAGGTTATATTTGAAGGTTTTATTCGACCACCAAGTTGGTTTTTAAACCATCCATATCAAGCACATTTTTGAAATGTGGCAATCCATCCACGCAAAGTGTCCCACTTCTAATTACCATGGCCTTCTTTCCATCTCCAAAAGTAACATGGTCATCCATACAACTTTGATCATCCATCAAGTAGCTTCTTTTACCCTTTCTAACCCAAGTATGCTTTGTTAATATGGGTTGCCATTGGAAATTTAATGGAAAGTGTCTAGATTTTTTTTGCTTTGAACCCTTTGAGATATCATTTGTAACAACTTGTAACATTTCGACCTTATGTGCTCGATAACTCCACAAAATTGACATGTAGGTATAAACTTTCGACTCCTTTGACAAATCTAGCATCATCGATTTTCTCATCATTCACCTTTGTAACTGACACTTTGAAAGTCTCCTTTAATCATACAAATTTCCAACAATTGTTCTAGGTTTTTGATATCTCCATTTAACATTCTTATTTATTTTTCCATACTGACCAGTTTCAACTTTGTTTCATCAAGCTCATCTATCATAGATAATAGGTCTTCTCTAAATTTTGAATGATGTTCTTCATAATAGAGTTTTCCTTCTTTATGTTTTCATTCTTATTATACGTTTGCACCCGCTTTTCATACATTAACTCATAGGATTTAAAAATATCCTCCCTTTTATACTCTAAATCATTGTCATCACTATCATAACTGATTGATTTAGATTTTTCCTAGAATTTTGGACTGATTTATCCATGATTTCATCATCGGTTTCTCCTTGGTTGCTATGAAGCAAGCAACTGGATTTTCGATGTATAAAACAACCAACACAAAATTATTGCTCACAAATTCTTCTTTACTACCATACTCACTTTCAAGTTCATTTTCACTCCAAGTGCTCATATGAGACTTCCCTTTTCTCTTCTTCAAGGTGTTAGCACATTCTACTTGCACATATCTGAAACCTTAACATTTATGACATTGTATCTTCTTTGTTTTTGCTTGTTGATTGAAGTTATTGTTGGAAGAACTCTCATCATTCTATCTAAACTCAAGTTTATCTTTCTTCACATTCTTTAGCCACTTGCTGAAATTTTTCCTATTAATAACTCCATTTCTTCCTTCTCATCAGATTCATCTCTTAAATCATTCACGACTTTACCAACCTCAGCTTGCAATGTCAATCCTTTATTCTTCTTACGTTTATCTCTCAGCAAATTCATCTCAAAGTCTGTTAGAATCTCAATTACCTTATTCAAAGATAATTCATTAATATCATGGGCTTCTTCGATGGCTGCAATTTTTGATATGAATCTTGAGGCAGTGATCTCAAAGTTTCTTGACAAGTTTCATATTTGAATACTTCTTCCCAAGTTGATGTGCTTGGTTGGCTATGTCTCGCAACCTCTCATAGAAGTCTCCAATAGTATCCATTTCATCCATCTTAAGTTCTTCAAATTTAGCGGCTAACATCTGAAGTTTCAAAACTATTACAGATTTAGATCCCTCATGTATTATTTGCAAAGTTTCCCGCATTTCTTTTACCAATTCACAGGTTGATATCATAGTGAAGATCCCTTCATCTACTGCACTGAAGATAGCATGCATTGCTTGAGAATTTCCAAGCACTCTCTCTTCTTTAACTCTCGTCCATTCAAATGGATCTTTAAGTACTGCTTCTTCCTTTTCATCAATTGTCACTGGATATGTACAACCATGCAAAACAGAGTTCCATGCTTTGGTTCCTTGTGCTTGAATAAAAACCCTCATCCTTGATTTCCAAACTGGATAATTGGAACATCTAACAACAGTGGCCTATAATTGATGCTCCTTCTCTTGTAGTCATAATTGCAAAACACAGATCTACACTAACTTGATGTACCAAGTTTTGATCCGGTGACCCGCTCTGATACCAATTGAAAATTTGGAAAGATGTAATTTTGAAATAATTTTAGTTCAGTCGCAATTGCTTTGAACTGTATCCGTGGTTGCTTGATATAATGCAATTATGTCAGCAACTATAAATTTTCTATCATAAACGAAAATAGAAAAATAAAATACGAAATAAACAAATCAACACCAAATATTTGGTAACCCAAGTTGACACACCCTACCTACGTCTACGGAGCCCTCATCTAGCTTAATCACTTTCATCAAGGAATAACAATAGTTTTACTCAAGACATTACAGAGCTGACCCACCTAACCCTTGATGTTATTCCTCATCCTCACACCTCATGAAAGTATTTCACACCCAATAATACGACCACCTCGTGTTAACCTCAATAGAGGATTTTCTCAACAATGATTGATAATAAGATGATAATAAAATAACTCAAGTGATTAAAACAATAAAGACACAAACAAAAACAACACTTAAGATAAAAAGTAACTCCTCTAAAAATGCCGCTTCATCAATGAAAGAACGGGAAGTTGTCAACTAAGAAATCTGTTGTTAACATTCGATATTGTCTATGATGCATCCCATGCGTAGTAGCTATGAAAATTCAACAAAACAACAAATGTTTTATCACTGAAACATTAAAACAATAAAGATGTAAAACATATGAAAATTGTTGGAGGTTTTCGTATAAAAACAACATCAAAGACGGCCTAAAAAATCACACAACCTAGGGGAAAATGCAGTTGTCAGATGTGGATAGAATCCTCGAAAACTACCTGCACACTCAACTAAGTTTTTGCACATTTTTCCCTCACAAAGACATGGAGTAGCAGTCCAATTATTCACCCACATGTGCAGAAACGCAACTGCTAAGAATGACTCAATAAAGCATGTAATTACTCATGCAAAAACAAAGAAACACAGCTGCACAAATTGATTAATTGTCTGCCCGTTTTTCCCTCACAAAGATAGTACACATTCAGTCCATGATTTGATAACCATTATCACCAAAATAGGCTTCCAAAGATAGCTAAAAAATTACCAAAAATTTGCACACAATCCTTATTTAGACATGGTGATTTTATCCCAAATAATAAATCCTATATTCACTAGGATTTTATCTTTCATGTAATTTTATCTTCAATAGCCCCAACTAAGGTAAACTTCTAAATATATCTAACTATGTTCAGTTACAAATAATGCCTAAAATTACAAGATATTTTAGCACATATCTTAACACTTTCAGTTTGTAACTCATAATTTATCTTAATTTCTAACATTTGATTGAGAGTTTAAGAATTATTTTATTTAATTTCTCAACTCTTCATAATCTTTATGAAACCTTTTTTTATTAAATGTGTATTCCTTCTAATAAGATCGTCTAATTTCGTTTATTGTTGAACTTGTCTAATAATAGTTTTGACTTTAATATTTTAATTGATAATTTGACCTTTTAATATGTTTTGGATTTGAATTTTTTGAAGTTTATAAAAATTGTGCTAGAATTGCACACTCACTCTTAGGCACATTATTATTAGTGGAAGACAGTGACGGAGCCAGAAATTTAATATAGGAGAGCCCGAATATTAATTTTTTTAAATTTTGGGGGCTCCAGTACACCACTGACCCTTAAATAACTCCATTTTTTAATATTTATATACATATATATATTAAAAATATTAAAAAAAAAAACCTTGACGGCCCAGTGCACCACTGACCCCCGTGTAGCTCCGTCGGTGGTGGAAGAAGTCTCACTTTTTTTTTTTAAGTCTAAGGTTCAAATCTTATGTCCTAGTGTTTCAATTTATAATCTCCATTTATTCTTCAATGTGTTGTTGACCAGACAACTGCTTTACTCGATAGGTAAGAAATCAACCTCCACTTTGATTTGAGGCGGCAGAAGGAAGCAGTCCCACAACGCATCATTACCATCACCGATTAAATACAGAAGTCAACACCGTAATCTCGTCAAGTTAGACAATCTTGTAACCACATGGGACTATGGGAGTGGTCTCTTTATCTGTTCCAATCTTAGATGGCAAACATTATGCAGGCGATTGACTTCTCGTTCTCAGGCAACATCGGAAATTTGGAGATGCCCTAGCGACAGGGAAAAGGGTGAGACCAAGACAGCAGTGTTTTGACAACGATTTTATTTCAATGGTGACTTGTGTATAAATAGGCGCCGTAATTATGACAATTTTTAGACAATTAATTTGAGAATTACATATGTATTCATATCAAAATGCCTCTAAATTCTAAAAAGATTTGGTAGTGCGGCAGTCAGTTATATAAGTTATTTTAAATATTTTATTAGTATCAAACATAGTTCTTTAACAGTTGTGTCAACATAAAAATTAATCAGTAGTTAGATATTCATTACTATTTACTGTAGTTATGGTATTATACTCAAAATAATTAATTAAAAATTACCATATTATAAGAAGTTTAAAGATTAAATTTATAATCATGTAAGGAATAGTAACCAAGTAATAAAATACCACTTTTTTAAAATTTTATTTTTAATAATGTTGTGTTCTTTAAACAATGTAAATCGCATTGCACTCTCATTAAGTGTTATGTACACGGCTTAGTGTTTTTCAATGATTTAATTGTTTTTTAAAATAAATACTTGAGTAATTAATAATTTAAAATCAATTGACAAATTCAATCTAACTAATATTTATGTAACTTGACATATTTTCGCCCTCAATTAACTATTAATTGAGAGACTTCTAAAGACTTGGTCCACCTATTATTATCACTTAATGCAAATTTCTTACCATGTGTTTACTTACATACACGGGTATGCTCGATACAATTATACTTGTGAATTGAAACTCGAACTCATCAAGAGGAGTTGATTTAAGTAATAAAATTCATTGCAAAATTAATGCAATAATAGCCTTACCCGTTGAATTATGAAGATGGAAATGGAAAATTTAGTGGGGAGATGAATTATGAAATATATGATTGTAGCATTTAAGTGGGCAGCAAGATAATGACTGTAGTGTTAGGTTTGAAATAAATGGATTTTAGAATCATGTCCCAAGCAACCGTGAACCAGTGGTGTCCACTCGTAGGGGACCGATTAGGCGGTAACTCTCTCCACGTCCTTTGCTTTTGTTCCATTTGATTTTGGACTCATTCGTAATACCAGTTTCTTAATTTACTAGCTCTCAGTCTATTATGACATGGTCTACCCTAGTGCCTACGAACTTAATTAACAATTGGACACGAACGCCGACCATGGTCATCAAACTCAGAAGAGTTTCATTCCGAACAAAAACTACTACGAAAGGGAATGACGAGCATGTCCTCGACAATTAAGATAGAAACTACCAATCCCTATAACTTAACTACACTTGGGATGAAGGTGCAATGAAGACATTAGTACTCTTTGTCCAGTCTGTATCTTCTTTTTTGGTAGAAAAGGGAGAAAGAAACTAAGAACGTAGGTAAGCCATAGAAGAGGCATCAAGGGCCAAACGATGGTGAAGGCCAGGGATGGGTTTCTCCCAAATCGACCAAGGATGACGAGAGGGAGTGCCTTGTTTAGCAAAAAAATCGGCACAATTGTTACCTTCCCGAAGAATATGAGAAACAGAATAAAACCAGCCACGCCGCATCAAGTATCTTCTATTCTTTTGGTATTGATAAAAAAAGATGCATACTAATGCAGCTTAGAGCTTTACTATCTTTTAAGAGAGATCCTGTAAGTATGGAAGATTCATTTTAAGCATTTGAAGTCAAATATTCCTCAATTTTTTAAAACTTTTCAAGTGTTATTAATTTTTTCCTTTACATGAAAATTTACTATTAAACATTTGAATTAGAACTCAGGTACTAGGCTTGAATTTATTTAAAATATACTATTAATAGGTTAATATAAAATTATAAAGATGTGGCACACCCATTATTGATTGGAAAAAAGAAGAAGAAGAAGAAGAAGAAGTTTCCCCCAGCTTGATGCTTGCAATTGACAAAATCAAGCCAAAATGGTCAAATTGATAAGCATGATGCCTCACATGCTTTCTTACGAGTTATGAGCTGCTTCTCCTTTCGGTTGCACTTGCATTGCTATTTCGCAATTGCCTTCCTTCCATCGACACTTTCCATTTTAATATATCATACATCGTAGGTCGGCCCAGAACGTTATTTTACTACAAAAAACTCCTTCACTGCGTTGAGTTTATAAAACATAATTTAAAAATATATATTTACAATTATATTATATCTACGTAACAATAACAATATGGTTGAATTACATTATATCTTAGAATTATATTTATTATTAATTAAATTTAAGAATAAAAATTAAAAGAAATTTAGATGCTATAGTTTTCATTTTTCATCATATGTTTTTTTTTGAATTGAAAATAAATTCTAATGCTAAACAAATGGCAATTTTGGGAACAATTGTGCTATTAAGTTAGAAATTTGAACGTGGAACTTTTATAACGTAACTCTCCCTCTCCCTCCCCCTCCGTATCCTATTCATTGATTGCATGTGAAATAGTAAACTGGAGCCTATCTTAACATAGGCAATTCAGGCTAAACTTGAGCGGTCAGCTCCGGTCTTGATCAGGTTTGCTTAACGTCAAAGGATCGAGATGAAGAGGTAATGTTCTATTATTTGGTAAAACTAGTCCTGACTTGCAAACCGTATACCGGATAAATCACTTAATAAGTGTGGATTTAAAGATAAGTACCAAATTCAATTTAATAATTAATTAAAAAATTCTAAAATTTAATTCCATTAGTTTAAGACAAAAACAAGTACGCTACGTAATTTGGAGGACATGTTGGTGAAATGTCGGTGTTTTAATATGAAAAAAAGGAGCAACCACACAAGAAGTCGTGTAATCAGACGACTTTCCATGGCTTCACGAGTTTTCCCAAATATTAGGAAATACGTTATTAAGGAGTCGAATAATCTCTTGGATCTAATCTCCTGGATCCAATAGTAGAATACATGATTTTGTTGCAATATCAAGAGGTTAACTAATATTAATAAGTAAACCCAGTTAACAGTAACTACAAAAACAATCAATCCGTAGTGAGCTTTTCTGTCGGGGACCAGACCACTGGCCCACACCAGAGAAACAGAAAAAGCTAACGTTACTCAACACATCCTTTTCCGGTTATTAATTTCAACCGCTTTAGTTAATCTTTGCAAGTAACCAAATAATACTCCACTCCTCCTATTTAATTTTAGTCTTCCCCATTAACGAAACACATCGTCGTTTCCTTTTTAGCCGC
>JAOTIZ010000203.1:5968226-5993237 GCA_027123425.1 Erythroxylum panamense | reverse complement strand
AAGTCTTGTTATACATGAATAATTATTGATTATATATTCAAAATATTGTTGCATTATTAAACAAATTTATTTCATTAATAATATTTAATAATTATTAAATAAATAATATTTTAATTTTTAGTTAAATTTAAAATTAGCAAATAATTAAATAAAAATGTTTTCGGAAATTTAAAACATATTTAAATAAAAACCTAAAAAAATCAAATTTATTCAATTCAATTTTTTCCCAAAATTTAAAATTTAAAATTTAATAATTAAATTTGATTAAATTATAAATTATTCCAAAATTCATATCAATTAAAACAAATCATGAATTTCTAATTTATATTCAAACATTATTAACAAAATTAACCTAAATTATTATAAACTAATTATAATTTAATAAATACTTGACAATCCACGACGTCTACTGAATTAGACGTCGCTGAATGTCTTTTTTTCCACGACGTCTTAACAACGTCGTTAAAACTAACACAATCCCTGACGTTTAACCAAACGTCGATAATTATATGCTACTTCTCCGACGTCTTAATCAACGTCGGAGAATGTCCATTTTCTCCGACGTCTACACAACGTCGTTAAAACTCCGCAATCCCTGACGTTTTAACCAAACGTCGAGCATTATACGCCACTTTTCTGACGTTCTCTTCAACGTCGCAAAATCACTAATCTATCTACGACGTCTTCACTCAGACGTCGGAGAAACCCATTACCTACCCACTATCTACGACGTCTATTGTGACGTTTTGTTAGACGTCGTAGATGGTTTTCTGCGACGTCGTAATAGAATCTACGACGTCTATTAGACGACGCAAAATGTAAGCTTCTGTTGTAGTGAATTTTACTTTTTTGTTGCACTTGGGATTCGATCACGGTTTCAAAAAGTAGTATTAGAGCCTCCTTTAATTGTTTAAGTTGAATCAAAGTGTTTGATTGTTATTGATTTGATAAAATTCTAAGGCTTTAAATATGGTTTATGATTTAATTAAACTTAAAACTGTTGTTCTGAAAATTTTTATGTCGCTCCCTCGTCTGCTTCTGTGTTGTAATTGTTTTGTTTTGTTCTGGAAAATTAATTCCTTGACGAAAAATAGATTGCAAGTTCCTTTTAGTTTAATCTGGTTATTGTGTTGTATATTCTTGTTTCTAGAATTATCGCTTATTGCGACTATTGCGCCTGCGAATTTATGTTTGTACTGCCTGTGTTAATGTTAAGGGAATACCACTAGTGGCGAATAGCCAATGGTGAGTCGCCCACCGACGAGAACATTCACTGGTGATGGCTTGAAACTAGTGGCAAAACGCCACTGGTGAAGCGCAATTTTGGCCTGCAACTAAAGCACTATATGGTGGTGGTGAAAGGATCAACACATAGCGATGGGATTGGAAGCAGAAAGCTCAGTGGCGTGAAGAGAAGCAGAGGAGCGGCGACGACGGTGGCAAAAACCCTAGTTCGGTAAAAGCGATGGGCTCCTGTCACTTTCAGGAAGAGTGTCTGGAGTAGCCCCTCAGATCCTTTGTCTCTACTCTATCCCAACTTTGTCTCACTTATCTCAATCATCTATTCATGTAGGATCCATATAAATGGATGGTTGAGATGAAGTAGAGCAGAGTTGGGAAAGGGTAGAAAGGATAGAGGATCACGTCCTCTGGAGTAGATGCTCTATCTTACGCACTAGATAGTCTCCATATAAATGGATGGTTGAGATGAAGTAGAGCAGAGTTGAGAAAAGGTAGAAAGGACAGAGGATCACGTCCTCTGGAGTAGATGCTCTATCTTACGCACTAGATAGTCTCCCACATGTTTTTTATTTATTTTTATACATGCTTTAAAGCCTTAATTTCAATTAAATGTTTTTTTATAGAGATTAAATTGATTTATATTCCTAATAAAATTGAAAATTCTAATTGTTTAAAAATTGTTTTCAAGGGATAATTATTATTAGGAAATTTTGGAAAATTTTTCTAAAAGTTGAATTATTAAATTAAATTAGTTATCAAGTCAATAATTAGAATCAAGCAAAGGTTTTAAACGATTTATTTCATAATTAGATTATGTTAGAAATTATAAATATAATGAGATTGTATTACTTTTTATGAGATCAAAAAAATTTAAAATTTAAATCCCTTAATGAAATAGTAAGTACACATTGAGGACGTGATGATTAGCTTCCATTATTTCAAAATAAAATGCATGAGCGAACTCATAATCATATCGATTTAAAGACAGGGTTAGAAATAATATATATGATATATTTTGACAAAGATTTGTCACCTAACGAATCTAAAAGTCACATAAGATGTGATTGATAAAATTATTATCTACCTGATTTAAATTTAATTAGTTTATTGAGCAAATTCAAGATCAACTATTTTTAAAAGGATTCTATCCCACTTGGAAATTATTTAATAATTTTCGGTTTAATAATAAGGGCTATTATTTTAAATAAAATAATAAGGATAATCAAATATTTATTAAAGTCCTTATTTTATTTGATTTTTTGGTATAAACTAATACTTGCTTTTTTTTTATGTCTTTTGGTGAATCAAAAGATGAGTTCTAATATAACATTAAAGAGCATCATAAATGCTAATAGCCTGACTGGATTAACTTCTTAGACTAGTTTCGAAACTTAAAAATTGTTCTCAAGCAAGAAAATAAGTTGTATGTTCTTGATAATGTTGTTCCATTAGATCCTAGTTCAGATGCAACTAATGAAGTTTGGAGTAGGGATGGCAAAGTCAACTGGCCAAGCCTTGGTAATGCAAAATGATCTCATTTGCCATAACATGATGTCATTTTATTTTTTTTAAATAAAATTTTGGTCAAGTCGTGGCCTAGCACTTCTCATTGCCATCCCTATTTGAGAGAAATATCAGCATTATATATTGATGACGTTGAACAAGCTACACACATGATGTTGGCTAATATGTCTCCAAAGCTTCAAAGGCAACATAACAACATGGATATTCTTGCTTTAATTCTACATCTCAAGGAGTTATTTGGTGCACAAAGCAGGGTGGAGGCGTATCATTTCTCCAGAGCATTATTTCAATGTAAGATGGAAAAAGGATCTTCAGAGAATGTATACGTGCTGAAGATTATTAAGTATATTGAAAAATTAGTCCAATTAGTTTTTTTTATGGATGATGAATTGAGCATTGATTTAGTGCTACAGTCTCTCAATTTAAGCTTTTACATTTCATTATAAACTTCTATATGAATCAAAAGGTTACGTCATTGCCTGAACTGTTGAATATGCTTAAAACTACAGAGGGGCGTCTTAAGAAGAAACCTAGTTTTGTTATTGTTTTGGATTCTTTAAAGAGAAAGAAAAATGGCTTTAAGAAGAAGAATAATAATAAAAAACATAGGGCTTTTGCTAAAGTAGTAAAGCAAAAAGGTGGTGTCAAAAAGAGAGCAATGATAAGGGCGTATGTTTTCACTACAGAGTTAATGGGCATTGCATGAGGAACTACCTAACTTATCTTGCTATCTTGAAAGATAAGAAACTTAAGGAACTTGTCTCTTCAGGTTTGTTTATGATTGAAATCAATCTTTTTACTTCTATTTCATATTCTTGGATATTAGATATTAGATATGATTCTCATATATGTAATAATATGCAAGTGTTATTATGGAGTAGATCATTAAGGAGAGGTGAAGTGGACCTACGAGTATGCAATGAAGCAAAAGTTCCTGCATTAGCTGTAGGAACTTGTTGTTTAGCTTTGCCTTCTTACTTAGAACTAGAAATAGATAATTGTCATTATGTTCCAGTTTTACTAGAAACATCATTTCTATTTCTTATTTAAATTTAAATGGATTTTTCTTCATTATTAAGAATAAGAGTTGTTCTTTTTATAAAGATGATGTTTATTATGGATCTGGACTACTGAAAAATGGTTTATATAAGTTAAATCTTGAAAGGCCAATTCTTAACATAAATAATAGGAAAAGAAAGTTAAGTGATCAAAATCCATCTTATTTATGCATTATATTTAGGTCATATCAACAAAACTAAAATTACAAAGTTACATAAAGAATGATATTTAGATCCTTTTGATTATGAATTATATTAAACTTATGAATCTTATTTGTTGGGAAAGACGATCAAACTATCCTTTACTGGAAAGGGAGAACGTGCCAGTGAATTATTAATGCTTATACATTTAAACGAATATGTGTTTATGTTTACTAGAATTAAAAGTGGATTATTTTTCATACATTTATAGATGATCATTCTACATATTTTATGTGTATTTAATGAAACAAAAGTGAGAATCTTTTAAAAAGTTCAAAGAATTTAAACTTGAGGTTGAGAAACAAATTGGTAAAGGTATTAAGACACTTAGATTAGATCTAGGTGGTGAATACTTAGACCATAAATTTCTTGGTTACTTAAAAAAGAATGAGATTATCTCACATTGGACTCATCCTAGAACTCCATAACATAATAAAGTATTTGAGAGGAGAATTTGTACTATATTAGATATGGTACATTCCATTATGAGTCTTTATAGTCCTTCTTGTCTCCCTTTGGGGATATGCTATTGAAATTGCTGCTTACCTTCTAAACAAAGCTCCATCCATATTGGTTAACATGACATCATATAAGATATGGATTGGTAGAAGACCAAGTTTGTCTCATTTAAAGATTTGGGGACGTGATACTTATGTGAAGTGTGCAATATCTTATAAGCTTCAAGCTAAATCAGATAAATGTATATTTGTGGGTATCCAAAAGGCAGTATCAAATATCAATTTCACTATCCTTTTGAGAAAAATGGTGTTTGTCTTAAGACATGCTACATTCTTAGAAAGAGAATTTATTCTAAAAAAAAGTAGTGAGAGTAAGGTAGAACTTAGAGAAGTTTAAGAGTCATAAATTTCCATTTAGATGGAACAAGAACCTCAAATTGATACATATGATGTACAAGAGACACATAGTCATATGACATACTATTAGGATACATCATTCCCCCTCTAGACTAGATCTACATATTGAAAAGGGGAAGGATAATGTATCAGTCATACATAATGAGCCTACTACTTTTACAGAAGCAACGTCTAACATTTATTCTTTAAAATGACATAAAGCCATGAGATCTAAAATAGAATCCATGTACACTAACCAAGTACGGACTTTGGTGGATGCTCCTAATGGTATTGTACCTATTGGATACAAATGAGTTTTTAAAAGAAAAACTGACATAGATGGTAGGGGTGAGCATTCGGGTAATTCGGGCCGAATTTTCACTGTTCGGGCCCAGCCCGAATTACTCGAATTTTTTTTATGTTACCCGACCCGAACCCGAAAATTTAATAGCCCGAAATTTTTTGGCCCGAACCAAAATTGAAGTTACCCGGCCTGAACCCGAAATTTTAAATACCTGAACTTTTCGGCCCGAACCCAAAATCGAACTTACCCGGCCCAAACCCGAAATTCTAATAACCCGAACTCTACAATAAGCCTTGGCTTATTTGTTATTTCTTAAGTGTTTAATGTGTCATTTGCAAAAACTCTACAATAACTCAATAAGTCAATAAGACAATAACGACAAATCATAGTTTTAACTTTTAACATACACAGCTTAGGGCTGTGTATGGAATTCATGTCCTAATATCATCAATTCAGCAGAAACTGAAAATTAGTGCAGATCAGATATTTACAACTAACAAGAATGGAAACAATATCAACAATTCAATATTTCCAAACTTCTGGTCAAATGCATTGACAGATTGGAAACAATATCATCAACAATTCAACCCGAAATATGCATATGGGATAATGGATATGGCAGTATGAAGTATCATCTTAAATCTTAATATGGCAGTATGCATATTCAGTCGAATATGCATATGGCAGTATCATCTTAATTTATATACATCTTAATTTCCAAAAGGCAATGGCAGTATCATCTCAAAACAATTAAACAAGAACCAGAAAATCAGTAAGCACAGAGCATTTGATTTGAGAGCCAAAAACGCAATTCAATCCAAAAGCCTTCAGAAATCACAACACCAAGCAAAAGGCAGAGAGCAGTGAGCAATGAACCGTGAGCACTGAGCAATCTCAAGTCTCAAACGTGTATGATGTCTGGCTTTAACCGTGAGCAAGGCAGAGCACTGAAGTGAGAAGAACAAAAGTTAGAAGGAAAATACCCAAAAGAAAATCCTAGAAATCGGAGATAACGAGGAACAGAGGGCGATACTCCTTACCGTGACAGACGGTGATGGGTGACGACCGTGAGAAGAGGAGAAGAGGGCGATACTAGAAGAGGAGAAGACGGCGACGGGCGACGGGTGACGGGCAACTCTCAAATCTCAAACGTGTATCTGCGCTGCGGACTACGATCCAACGTAGAAGAGAAGAGGACGATGTGTATGGCTGTGCTGCGATCTGCGATACTAGAAGTAGCAACTAGCAAGTAGAAGAGAAGACTGAAGTGAAGATGAAGACGGCGAGTTCATTTTTCTCAAACGGAAACGGCGTTACGGCGTATGCGGAGTGCGGAAGTGGAGTGCGGAAGTGGAAGTTGTGTTTCTGTGGAAGTGGAAGAGAAGACTGAAGAACAGAAGGCCGAAGGGTGATTTAATTTTCATTGATGTTTAAACCTAATTCGGGTTAGTAGAAGAGGGGTGATAGTTGAGGAGTAATTCGGGTAATCGGGTAACCCGAATTTTTTTCGGAGTTACCCGTTTCGGCCCGAACATAATTCGGGTAATATTCGGGCCGGCCCGAATTACCCGAATTTTATCAATTTCTTACCCGAATTAATTCGGGCCGGGCCGGGTAATCGGGCCGGGCCGAATAATGCTCACCCCTAATGGCGATCATACACAATATAGTAGTATTACACGGCCCGGCCCGAATAATGCTCACCCCTAATGGCGATCATACACAATATAGTAGTATACTTCCTTCCATATACCACTACATTAAGAACTTCTTATGTTTAGGTTCATAAGTTGTATATAAACAACATATAATTCACATATTTGTTATGAAATTACAAAAAAATTCCTTATTCAAACAATCAAGTATACATAAGCATAATGAATAAGAAATATAAAATTCAGAAATATATTATTATTGAACTCAAAAGTGCTTAAACATCATCATCAAACATGATTATCAATCATCAATACAACCAAGACCTATCATAATCATACATTCTTTGAATATCTTCGGTTGTAAACCCCTAGTTAAAGGATTTGCAACTATGAGATCCGTCCTAATATGTTCTATAAGCACTTTTTGTTTATGATCCTCTTTAACAACAAAAAATTTTAATTCCAAGTGTTTTACACCTTTAAAATATTTGTCATTTTTAGAGAAGAAAACTGTTGCAGAATTATCACAATAAATTTTCAGTAGCTTGCTTACTGTGTCGATAACTCCAAACCCTGAAATAAAGTTTCGTAGCCATAATGTATGAATTGTAGCCTCATAACAAGCCACAAATTCCGCTTATCATAGTAGATGAAGCAATGACAGACTCTTTGATACTTTTCCAAGAGATTGCTTCTTCAGCTAATAGGAACAAATAGCCAAACGTTACTTTCTACTATCAACACACCTGACAAAATCTTAAATATCTAATTACTTCTAAATGATTAGATATCTTAAAGTGAGCATGTAATCTTTTAATCCTTGAAGATACCTTAACACTTTCTTTGCAACCTTTCAATGATTAATACTAGGATTACTTTGATATCTACCCAGCATCCCTACTACAAATTGATGTGAGGTCTAGCATAGGTTTGTAGATACTTCAAACTACCCACAACAAAAGCATATGGAATTGTTTTTATTTCCTTATGTTCCACATCATTCTTTGGACATTGTATAAGACTAAACTTATTTCCCTTTTGAATAGGGACTATACCTGCCGAACACTTGCTCATGTTAAATTTTTCAAGAATTTTCTCAATTTCCTAATGAACCTTCTAATCTCTTATAGAATACTGAAATTCCAATCATATAGGATGTCTCTCCTGTATCTTTCATTTCAAAATTCCTAGAAAGAATTTCTTTAGTCTTATGCAACAAAACCAAGTCATTAGCAGCAAGAAAATTTCATTAACATACAATACTACAAATATAAACTTACTACCACTGATCTTTCGATAAATACACCGATTAACAGTGATTTCCTCAAAATTGAAAGAAGTAATGGTATTATTGAACTTAGTATATCATTTCCTAGAAGCTTATTGAAGTCCCATAAATTAACTTCAATTTACACACCATGCTTTCTTTACCTTTAATGGAAAAACCTTCATGTTGATCCATATGGACTTCCTCCTTAAGATCCCCATTCACAAAGGTTGTTACATATCCATATGATATAGCTCTAAATCAAATTGAGCCACTAATGCTAAAATTATTCTCAATGAATCTTTTTTTTAGATAGGTGAAAAAGTCTCCTTATAATTAATACCATTCTTCTTAGTGTAACCTTTGGTAACAAATCTATCTTTATATATTTCAACATGGTTATTTTAGTCGCGTTTGGTCTTAAAAATCCATTTACAACTAACTTGTTTAGAATCTTCTTGCAAGTCTACAAGATCCCAGATATTGTTTTGAGCCATTGATTTCAACTTTTCTTTCATAGCATCAATCTATCTTTCAGGCTTATCACTACCTATGGCTTATGAAAAAGAAACAAGATCATTATTAATTCCACAATCATAATCCAATTCTTGCAAATAAGCTAAAAATCATCATAAATAGCTGAACTTCTAACCTACCCTTATAGATTTATTTAAAGCTATACCAATTGGTTCATTTGCACGAGTTAATGGTAAGTTAGGTTCTTCACAGAGGGCTTCTTCATTATCCAAATGTTGTTTTTAATTATTTTGATATTCTCAAGCAGGAACAACAATTGTTGTAGTTGTGGATTTAAGAACATAGAAGGGTAATAGAACATAAACCCTTGTTTCATTAATATCCACAACTTGATTTTCAGCCCTCCCACTAACTTCAACATTCTCTAAAAATTTGGCGTTGGTTATTTCAACAATTCTAGAACTATGGTTCGGACATTAAAACATGTCACCAATAAAGTAACTACTAACTGTCTGAGAATCCAAATTTCTTTCATGTGGATTATAAATATGTGCTTCTGCTGGATAACCACAAACATGCAAGTGTCTTAAACTAGGTTTCCTTCCAGTCTAAAACTCGAAAAGAGTTTTAGGAATTGCCTTACTAGGAACCTTATTTAGCAGATACATAGCAGTTTTAAGTGTATACATCCACAAACTTTTAGGTAATGAGGAATTACTCATCATATTCCTAATCATATCCATTAATGTTTTATTTCACCTTTTTGTCACACCGTTTTATTGTTGTATGTATGACATATTATACTGTGCATATATGCCATGACTTTTGAGGAACTTAGTAAATAGACCAGGATACTGTCCAGATTTATCATACTTTCCATAATACTCACCACCTCTATCATATCTTATAATTTTCATTTTTCTATCTAATTGCCTCTCAACCTCCTTTATATACACCTCAACGGTATTTATAACTTGAGATTTTTCATGCAGCAGATAGACATATCAATACTGTAAAGAATCATCTATAAAGGTTATGAAGTATTTTTCTTTGTTAAATGACAATGTCAAAAGGTTTGCAAATGACGATGTGTATCATTTCAAGAAGTTGACTGTTTCTTGTGGCTCCTTTCTTACTATGTTTGGTTTGCTTGCCTTTTATGCATTTCACATATAAGGCAAGATTAGTAAAATCTAGATTTAGTAGAATCTCATTGTTTACTAATCTTTCTAACCTTTCTTTTGATATATGCCCCAAACATTTATCTCACTAGTAAGCAGAATATTCATTCGTCAAATTATGTTTCATTCCAACATTATGATTAACAATAAATAGGGATTAAGAAAAAAACATCATCAAGTTTCAATTTATATAAATCATTCATAAGCATTCTATAACCAATAAAGGAATTATTCTTATACAAATTAAAACAACCATTTCCACCCTTAAAGTTATATCCACTAGCATCAAGTCTAAAAATAACAAATTAAATTTCTAGAACTTGAAGATACATAGAGAGTGTTCATTAGATCCAAGTAAAACCCAGAATCTAAAGTGAGCCTGTAAGTCCCTATACCTTCAATCGCGGCCTTCATTCTGTTCCCCATAAATAGAAAGTTGCTACTTGCGCTTATGGTTTGAATTGAAAAGAATTCCTGCGTAATATTGGAAACATGATTAAACTACCAAGTTTAACTTGAAGCATACAAAAACATAATATATACCTTTCTTTTTGAATTAAACCTTACGTTTTAGGCGATCTTTCTAATAATGTCCTTCTTTCTTGAAGAAGTGACATTTATCTGACTTTTGTTCCTTCCTTTTACGATCAACAAACTATGAAACTTTAGCTAATTCTTTCTTCTTAAAATTCTTAATTTTTGGTTTGAGTTTCTTTCCAGCTCCTTGACTTACTGAGTTAATAGAATGAACTCCTTGTTTCTTTAGTCTCACTTCCTCCCGAATAAGTTTTCTAGATAATTCATCAATATTTCACTTATCATTTAATGTGCTATAATTGATGCGGAACGGTCCATATTCAGTAGGAGGTGAGTTCATGATAAATTGCACTAAAAAGAAGTCTTCCATACTTAGTGTCTGAAGTCTTGCTGCGATATTAGTCATATCAAGAATATTTTATTGCATACTCTTTGACCCATCAAATTTTATGGTCGTGAGTTTAACCATAAGTTTCCCTAAAAGTGCTTTCGATAGAAAGAAACTTATCTTCCACAAGCTTAAGAAAATATTTGGCATTTTGATTTTCAGTGTTAGGAAGAGTAGACTTATTGTTGTTGACAATTGTCATTAGCATAAACTTCAAACATAACCTGTTAGGCCTTGCCCACACTTTATAGTGTGCCTTTTCAGCATCTGCACTGATATCATTAAAATTAGAAGCTTGTCCTCTAATAGCGTCAAGTCAAGACCCAAAGCACCTAAGTAAAAAATGACTTGTTCGCTACATTCAGAGAAATTCGCACCATTGAACAAGGTAACAGAAGAAGCTTGAGAATGAAAGCTAATAACTGCAAACATATAAACGCTCACTAAGTAACAGATTCAGACAAGAAGCACATACAAATATATTGTAGGTTTTATTGAGGTAAATACAACAATACATATCATCATCATCATTCGAATGCTATTTAAACTTTATAAGAAAATTAAATAAACTTTATCAAGTATATCTAGCATCTTTGGATAACTATACATATGTGACAAGAATATATTAACTTTTTCCTTTATATTTATTTGTTATATAATATTGATTTATCTTTGAATAAAGCCCTTAATTTCTATCAATTAATAAATTTTTATAATAGTATTTCATAAATTACATCAATTATATTAAAATTAATTTGTTAGTCATCAAAGAGGCTAAATTAATTATAAATATGTGGTTAATTTTAATCATACTGTGATATATATACAAATACATATAGGGGCCACGTTGCTTTGTTTTCATTTTTTGGAAGTCTGTTTGTTTGTTGCGGCTGACCATTTTCTTGATGTATTTTCTCTGTTTCTCACTTAGGGTTTTGCTTCGAAAAAAAGAAAACAAAGCAACGTGGTAGGGCTCATGAAGATTAATAGCTACTACAACATTTTTCTTTATTGCAGATTAATAGAACTAACAAAATGGTATGACTCATGAAGGATACGACCGTTCTCCGAGAAAAATCGTGTTGTCCCACCAATCTTTTGTAATAATCTATCTCAATTGAATATTCTGACGATTGACTTTCTTGAATTGAATAAGCTATCAATCTATATTGCTTTGTGTCGTAAGCGATGCAGATGCAGCACTTTTACTAATTCAAGAATCGGCGTTTTATTATTAGGTAGCATATCAAAAGCAAGTCTTGAGGGGGTTACCGCAAAGCAAGTCATTAAAACTGAGAGACGAAGCTTCAATTTCCTTAATTATTTTCTAGAGGTTATTCTTTATACAAAATCCTAAAATCATAAGTTTTAAAACATTCTAATCGAAAAAACCATCGAATCAATAATTTAAGAATTATTATCTATTCAAAGTTAATATCACATGTTAATTTGTAGTTCTTAATAATCAAACATTAAAGACATAAATTATACATAAATTATTTGTGTTCATTCAGATCTTGAATATAATAATAACTATATAGATGAAGCGAATAAATTACTTGCCTAGAGCAGAATTCGTCACGATGTAAAGAGAAAGCTTTAAATGATCATGAACTTATTTTTCTCTCTTAACTTCCTTTTTGTACGATAATTTGATGAATAATTTAATATACAAATATATTTTTTCTGTATTTATTTTTATCCGTACTTAATTAGGATGATACAAAGAAGACTAATTTATATGTACTTTTCTATTAACATTAAATCTTGTATATTTATCAAATACTAAATTAACGGTCAAAATATAATGTTATGTCAAAATGAGAAAAACCCCAAACTAAATCTAATTTAAGCTTACAAAAATATGAGTCATCATGTCACAATTAACACAGTCTATTGTTGGAAGTTGGGTTGAAGTAAGGAGGAACAAATGTCGAGTTCCTGGGTCCAAGTCGTCCGATTCTGAACATGCAAGTGCCGATATGTTTGAGCCAGCTAGCTAGTCTGGGTCCATTAGCCGACCACCTCCGCTTATAGACTCCTATTATTGTTAATGCACAGTTGAAGTCCTCCGCGAGGTCGATGGTCCCCTACAATCTTCCTTTTTCTTCTTATCAATTGCTCATCATTCGTCATTTGTCACTCCTTTCTCCCATTCAGACAACTCGAAGATGAGTTCTTCATCAATGCTTCCAAGGATGACCTATCTCTCTTTAATGTACGCATCATGGTAGTAATTCTAGTACATCTCTCGTCGTTATCCATTTCCTTCGAGAAAAACCAAAAAAAAAGAAAAAGGCATGACAATGGAATTGAAGTAACCTTGGTGGTCCATTTACACCTTCGATGATTACATGTGCTACATGCACACCAAGAGGTTGGCACCCTGGCCAGGAATTGAGAATAGAGCTCTTAAAGCAAAATTTCCCAACCTATGTTTTTCACTTTGTTTTTTGGTGTGAGATCTTTTATTCAATTTTATGGTGTGCAACCTATTTAATGCCCAATACAACTTTGTTTTGGCTATTAGATAAGATTAGACAATCTCTAAACTCATGCCCAATGGTCAAAACAATGTACTTTTGAGTTTGAATAGGGTTAGACATTATAAAATTGGACAAAAGATTTGACGTCTTATTTTTCACGTAAGATGTTGAGATTCAGACAAATAAACCTAGAAAATCATGAAAAAAGCCTAAATAACTTAGGAATTCTTGAAAGTGGAATCATCAAAAGATTCATGTATTTATAAAAAAAAGATTCATGTATTAATTAAGTGATTACAAAGTTCAAATTGATAAAGTAAACACACGTAAGAGGAGTATGAATTGTGTGTGACTTAAAAAAATTGCAAACTATTTTCAATTCATATAAAGACAAGGGCCTATTAAAATTTAAAAACAATAGGAGTCTACCAGATGATAGAACCCTGTTAAACGACAGGAGTCTGTTAGATGATCAAAGCCTGCTAAACGATAAATCATGTTAAAACAATTTAAAACAGAAAACGCCTGTCTGAACTGAAAAGAACTTCTTGCAAGTTGAAAACAAAAATAACCTATTATACAAGTAAAGGAGCCTCTTACAAAAATGAAAACATAAACAACATCCTACGAAAATTTAAAAGTTAAAAAGAGAGAGATGAATGACAATTAATTTATATTGGCCGGTATGACTTATAACCTAAGTATACGTCCAATCTCCAAGTATCTAACTTAAATGTTTAACTAAAATCTCAAGTAGTAATTTGACGAGCTTTTTTAAGCTCATAAGTACATATTATTCAAGATTCTCTAACCTTGCAAACTAGTAATATTTAATTAGCATCTACAAGCTCTCAACAAATGAAAATGTAATATGCTTTATATGAGCTTCAATGATCTCTCTCTAAAAGAATTTTCTCTTTCTAAAGTACAAGAGATTTGACAATGATATCACTTTCAAGAGAATTGATGCTATAGATGTATATCAAGAATCTGATCTGTTTTCGCAAAAGCAGTGGTTCTTCCATAAGTAGGTATTTCTTTCAATTAGTTGATGCTTCACTTGTATCTTTAGTCAATCGAAATAATTAAAATCTGAATAACTTCGATGCCATCTTTATCAAAATTCTTTTAGTAATCATGGGCTTAATATATGGCTTTCATAATTAGTATGATCCTTTCATATAAACCATTTATAATAAGATAAGTTCATAAAAAGATTCCTGAAAAAACGTATTTTTTAATGATTTTATTTCTTTTTTGATAATTAATAAAAAGAAATAACTCTAATGATAATAAGGTTCTTTCGGATATTGTGAAATAAAAAAGGTAAATTCATTAGGAAGATTCCTTTAAGAAAGGAAATATTTATTTTATGATTTTATTTCTTTTTAAAAATTAGACGCTTAATTATATAAAGAAATATATCTAATTTAAATTTTAAAATACGAGAATATTAGAAAACCCAATTAAAGAAGTTGCGCCTAGCGAGCAAGACTGTGCCTTTCCTTCTTTCCACCATCCCCGGAACAATCTAGTAACATAAAAATACCAAACTTTATATACAAAAGCTATGCATGACACCAAGCTTAACACAACTCTCTAATTCTTCTTCTTTCAAAAGATCTTGACATATGGACTAAAAAAAACCCTTCATTTAGTGACTGGCCAAGAATAAAACTTATATCGATGGTCGAATTAGATCATTAACTATATCAGTATTGTTAGGATATATGTTTTTGCATTATTTATTAATTAGACATATAAGATATTAATTGAGTGATTTGACTTGGATTCAAATTGATGTAGTTGCTACACTTATGGTTGTTAAAGAATTTTGCATAAAATAAAAGTCTATTATGATTACGTTGGTGAGAGTTCAAACATAGGTGGGATCTTTTAAAGATAAGTTTTCAGATAAACATAGCTCCTCTAGAGATTAGATCTCGGTACTTACATTCTTGGATTCTATCAGAGGGATTCTGGTTTTCATCATCATTCTATGGGTGTGTATTGTGCATTTTTTTTATCTATAGCTAAAGAAGAGCTTGTGTTGGCGTGACTTAGCTGATTGTTGAGACGCGTGTGTTGCATCAACTGAAGTGATTCTTCGTAAGTGTCTTCATCTATAGGAGAAGTGAATCTCATGGGTATGTGAAAGACCGACGTTGAATCGTGCTTGAGTATGGCGTGCGTTAATCTTCTCCAAGTCTTTTACTTTAATTGAGGAATTCAACTCCTATAAAGAATCAACGACAAAAGGATATCTTATGTCAAGGTGGGATAATAAATGTTAGTGTGCAATTGGTGTGTGTGCCCGACAATCAAGGTGCTGAGTTGTTGGTGATTTCATAATTATATATCCTAGTTGACATTGAGCTTGTCTCTATCACAATGAAAAGCATAATTTCGTTAGTTACAAATCTATCATGACAATTTTGTTAAGCCATCATGGAGCGTCAAATGGCTAAGCCTGAGAAGGTGACTGCTGGAATTTTAGAGATAGTTGAATTGATTTGTCACATAAGGCTGGGTTGATTTTGGAGTATTGAATTTGTCACATACGGCTGGGTTGATTTTGGAGTATTGAATGTGTCTTGAGCAGTGTGTTGATTGGTGGTGCAGCTGATTTGTTTTTTTTTTGTCTATAGTTTTTTATCTACTACTGTAAACATTTGCGTTAGCGAGCTGTGGCTTCGTGTTGGTGTTTATGTGAGTTAGCCTATTGGTGTTGCGACGACTTCCAGATCTATTTCAATGGAGCTTAACCTTTCGGGAAGTTGTCTTCTTTTTCTCAAGTGTATTATTGTTTTGATCTTAGTTGATTGATCACTTAAGTTGTTTATTTCTTATCTTTATTATCAAATATTGTTGAGAAAATCCTCTGTTGAGGTTAGTACGAGGCAATTGTACTATTGGGATGATTGCGAAAATCCTCTGTTGAGGTTAGTACGAGGCGATTGTACTATTGGGTGTGAAATTCTTTGACGGAAAGTGAGGTTGAGAGATAGTGTCATGGGTTGAGTGGTGTCGGCTCAGTAAATCCTTGGGTAAATCTATTGTACTTCGGCGAAAGTTATTAAGTTGGGTGAGGGCCCCGCAGATGTAGGCAAGGTGTGTCGAATTGTATTACCAAATTTCTGGTCTTTTTATTATTTCAATTTTGATTGTTTTTATTTTGTTGGTGCCAAATAAGTTTACGGAAAGTTTGTGAAATAATTAACCCCATTCGGCTTTTCGATTGGTATCAAAGCAGGTCACCGATTCAGAACTTGTTAACAAGTTAGTGCAGATCCTAGTTTCGCGAACATGGCTACAAGAGAGGCACTACAGGTGAAAACTGGAAAAAGTGTGAATGATGCGGAAGATGAAAACGAAGACTTGGTACTACTCACACGAAATTTTAGTAAATGACTGAAAAGAATAAAGAAGGACAGATCCGACTTTAGACAATTTAGCGAAAATTCATCGAGTAATAATTCAAGACAACAAGTCAAAACACAAAAGGTTGAACAGAAGGTAAAGAGAATCCAATGTCATAAATGTCAAGGTTTTGGACACATTGAATCCGAAAGTGCTAATATTTTGAAGAAGAGAAAAGGAAAGCCTTTCACAAGCACCTGGATTGAGAATGATTCCAAGAGTGAATATGGTAGCGAAGAAGAAATAACGAATAGTTCTGCGTTGGTTGCCTTACATAGCAAAAGTCCAGTTACTTGCTTAACAGTAACTGAGAAGGAAGTAACTTAAGTCAGAAAAGAGGGAAAATAAAATTTTTTTGAAAATAACTCATCTCAAGATCTATTATCAGATTATGACAGTGATGGAAGTGGCCTAGATGATAAAAAAAGGGAATAGTTACAAGGATTACAAGGCTATATATGAAAAGTGGGTGAAAATGTGTAGAAAGAATGAAAGATTGAAGGAAGAGAATCTTTCCATGAAGAACACCATACAGGAGTTAGAAAAGAAGTTGATGTTGACGTCGAATGATCTTGGTGAAGCTAGAATGAAGTTATTAAGTACTGAAAATGAATTGAGAATGTTGAATAGAGGCACGAAAAAACTAGATAAGTTGATAGAAACTAGTAAGGCTAAAGGGAATCTTCAAGGCATTGGCTATAAGAGTGAGTGCTCTAAAGTAAATGAAGACAAAAATAATATGTCCAGATCTGTCCAAGAAGAAGAAACATCAAGAAAAAATCGAAGATTTATATGTACATGTCATTTTTGTTGAGTCATTGGATATATAAGGCCAAGATGTTATCAATTACTACAAATGATATTTCAAAGGGGTTAAAACTGAAAATTTAGACGCTCTCCATTAAATTTACAACAACATCCCATGGTATCGAAGCTAGCTTAGATTAGAAAGGGTCAAGTACAAGCACAAAAACGTAGTGAAGGAAAAATAAGAAAATACCCAGATTTGCAGTTAGTTACTACTGAGGAAGTAACTGCAGAAACTAATTTGCAGTTAGTTACTGCTGAGGAAGTAACTGCACGAACTGAAGAACTTTCAGTTACTTCGGATAATGAACCATTCAAAACAATGGAAGTTGATTTGTACCGAGGTTCTTCATCTCGAATTCGAAGAAATCATCCAGCAGAAAATGTTATTGGAGATGTGAGCAAAAGAAGAAAAAAAGAGAAAGAAAAAGGGTTGATTATTGAGAACTTGCAAGCTACTTGTGTTACACATCTTCATTCAAGCCAAAGAAAAAGACCAGGTTTGAATTTCTTCGAGAGACACATGGATAGTATTCTTTACATTTTAAAAGATTTTTGTTGTTAAAAAATGAAAAAAAGAGAAAAAAACTAAACTAAACGAAACGAAACAAAAAAGAAAAGAAAATAATTGTTTTTTTAGTTCTTTATTTTTATGTTTCTATTTTCGTCTCATCTTTTTAGTAGTTTGCATTGTGAGATTTATTTCACTCCACTGAAGACTCCTCAGCTCTCTCGTCAGTGTGGGTCTCTCTCTCACTACACTGACAACATTTATAGTTTATTGCATTGGGTTTATAAATTTGATCAGTCTAATGAAGATGGAATTGAAGTAAGTACTAATATGTTGGCATTTGTTTTGAATGGTAGTAAATTGTCTTATTGGCGTGCTTATGATTCTTCCGCTGCATCTATTGGTGATTATTATGATTATATTCTTATTCCCAAGAGGAAGATATCAGATTGTTTATGGTGAATGTTCCATTCAGAGGGAGATTTAAGATATATGCGTGACAATTCGTCGTACTTTTTGGCATCTTTTTGTCCCAAGGGGGAGAAATTTGAATGATTGGATACCTTTTGGAACTTGATGTTTGATTAAAGGGGAGTATTTGTTGTATAGATTGTTCATTTGATACTTATATGTCCAATTATGTTATTTAGGGGGAGCTTCAAATTTGTGACAAAAATGTCAAAAAGGGGGAGATTGTTAGGATATATGTTTTGACATTATTTATTAATTAGACATATAAGATATTAATTGAGTGGTTTCACTTAGATTCAAATTGATGTGGTTGCTACACTTATGGTTGTGAAAGAATTCTGCATAAAATAAAAGTCTATTATGATTACGTTGGTGAGAGTTCAAACATAGGTGAGATCTTTTAAAGATAAGTTTTCAGATAAACATAACTCGTCTGGAGATTAGATCTCGGTACTTACATTCTTGGATTCTATCAGAGGGATTCTGGTTTTCATCATCGTTCCATGGGTGTGTATTGTGCATTTTTTTTTATCTATAGCTAAAGAAGAGCTTGTGTTGGCGTGACTTAGCTGATTGTTGAGATGCGTGTGTTGCATCAACTGAAGTGATTCTTCGTAAGTGTGTCTTCATCTATAGGAGAAGTGAATCTCATGGGTATGTGAAAGACCGACGTTGAAGCGTGCTTGAGTATGGCGTGCGTTAATCTTCTCCAAGTCTTTTGCTTTAATTGAGGAATTCAACTCCTATAAAGAATCAACGACAAAAGGATATCTTATGTCAAGGTGGGATAATAAATGTTAGTGTGCAATTGGTGTGTGTGCCCGACAATCAAGGTGCTGAGTTGTTGGTGATTTCATAATTATATATCCTAGTTGACATTGAGCTTGTCTCTATCACAATGAAAAGCATAATTTCGTTAGTTACAAATCTATCATGACAATTTTGTTAAGCCATCATGGAGCGTCAAATGGCTAAGCCTGAGAAGGTGACTGCTGGAATTTTAGAGATAGTTGAATTGATTTGTCACATAAGGCTGGGTTGATTTTGGAGTATTGAATTTGTCACATACGACTGGGTTGATTTTGGAGTATTGAATGTGTCTTGAGCAGTGTGTTGATTGGTGGTGCAGCTGATTTGTTTTTCTCTTTGCCCTATAGTTTTTTATCTACTGTTGTAAACGTTTGTGTGAGCGAGCTGTGGCTTCGTGTTGGTATTTATGTGAGTCAGCCCATTGGTATTGGACGACTTCCGAATCTATTTCAGTGGAGCTTAACCTTTCGGGAAGTTGTCTTCTTTTTCTCAATTATATTATTAGTTTGGTCTTAGTTGATTGATCACTTGAGTTGTTTATTTCTTATCTTTATTATCAAATATTGTTGAGAAAATCATCTGTTAAGGTTAGTACGAGACGGTCATACTATTGGGTTGATTGAGAAAATCCTCTGTTGAGGTTAGTAAGAGGCGGTCGTACTATTGAGTATGAAATTTTTTCACGGGAAATGAGGTTGAGAGATAGTGTCAAGGGTTGAGTGGTGTCGGTTCAGTAAAGCCTTGGGTAAATATATTGTACTTCGGTGAAAGTTATTAAGCTGAGCGAGGGCCCCGCAGATGTAGACAAGTTGTGCCGAACTGCGTTACCAAATTTATGATGTTTTTGTTATTTCAGTTTTGATTGTTTTTATTTTGTTGGTGCCAAATAAATTTGTAAAAAGTTTGCAAAATAATTAACCTCCTTTAATTTTTCACATATGGAAATAGAAATGGAGGGTCGAGATAAGACACGTACCTGTTGGGCACAAAGGAACGCTCCAAATGACGAGACTGTGACGGACTTTTCAAAGGAATCGATGCAGAAGTTAGTGAAGTTGGTGGGGTGACAATTACGGGGTGATACGTGTTAGACCCCTAAGTTCAGACTGTGGGATCGTGCGAGTATTGGCGAGCCCTTGCCAATGCTTGGCACGTAAGTTGGCACGAGGAAGGCTTGTTGACGAGAAACAAGGCAAAGTCTTGCGAGTTGGCGAGCAAAACCTGAGGAACTTGCGAAGTAGGCAAGGGATGCGGGAAGTATCAACGAAGATCTCGAGAGTAGGCGAGATTTGATACGCAGGGGCACGCGTAGGCGCGCATTGGTGGAAATCTTCGATGAGATGCGAGATTTGGATGCGAGGCCACGCGGGGTTGAAAAACTAAGTCATGGAAGATCCAAGAATACGCGAGAAGGCGCAAAGGTATATGAGACCCGCGAGGATGCGTGAAGGCATGTGAGCGTGATGAGACGCCTAAATACTTAACTTCAGCGAGGTAGCTCGAAGGTATGAATATAGGTGAGATTTTTATACTAACTCGGTTTGTGAATTGTGACTTAGTCATGGAGCGACGAGACTGCACCATAAGTATGCCCGACGTGGAAGATGGACTTGTCCATGGACGTGCATTGATGGACCTATATGCGGATAGGCTGTGTTGAAAACACTAAGGCAAATGTGGGCAAGTGGGATCAGACTTTGTGCGAATTTTGGTAGAGCATCGGACCTTGTGGAGATTGACTCGACCTAGGCTAAGACTTGACGGACTAAGTACTTGACTATGCTCGAATGGATGGACCACGACTAGCGGACTTGTTATGGGAACATTGGATCAGACCAGTGTGCTAGTGGGCTTCGGCAAGATCACATTGCATCATCAGTGGATAGAGATTGCGAGGAGATCTTGGATGATGTGGCAATGATTGTGAGTTAGAGTTACAGTGAAACTCAACATCTGAAGATAGTGGAGATCTTCGCAGATAAGGATGTTAGTGTTCTAGATAGTGTTCTAGATAAATGCAAACTCTATCTTATGTTATATTGTTAGATCTTATCTTATTAGTTAGAGTCCTATTTAGATGGGGGTGTCATCCAATTGGTTAATGTAATCTTATCTGATAGGGATAGACGTGATCTTAGGTAGTACAGATTTAGTGAGAATCTGTGACTCCAGGCTAGGATGCCTATATATAGCTCATTCGAGCTTTACTCTTCTCATTCAATCAGAGAGAGCATTATTTGTATTCTTTTGAGGGAAAGTAATATAAAGTTACTCTTTTGACTGTATCTCTGTGTGTCTTCTTTTGTTGCCTATATTCTTTATTGCTTCCGCGTTGTTTCTTTGAGTGTGTGCGAGGTAAACATTTTGAGGGTGGGGAAAGGCTGAGTCTTGCTTTAACAGATCTAGGCGAGACTGCCGTGCAAAGGGTGTGAGCGAGCAACTTCGGATGAAAGTTTGAGTCTCCAAGGTGACCTTTGTAACAGTACGCAATGTAGACGATAACTTCTAATAAACCAAGCCAGAGAACACCTTCAAATGCTTCTTTTCCACTTTTTGAATCGGAGAAATCTATTCTGATTGTAAATAACTGAGCCTTCTCTTCCTTAGTTATCTCGATAACCTTTAAGGCCATATATGTAGCCATTAACCTCATCACTTTTCAATCATCTTCAGAAACAATGCGGTTCTCAATCTTACCAATTTGGGGATATAAATCATTGCCAAAAGAAGATGTCACAATCTGCGTATGAAGACGTCATACTACTACATGGCGAAAGATTGAATTGAGTGTTTCGTCCAGATTAGCAGGTGAGGAGTGTTGGAATTTTGGGAAAGAATAGAAGATGAATAGGATGGGATAAGATAAAGTTTAAATAATAGTTAACACTCCCATACTTTTATTATTAAACTTGGTTGCCTTATAGAGGCAAAATTCAAACAACTAAAATAAAATTTTCAGCCACCAAATCTAGTTTATAAGATAACATTAGATATAATCTAAGACTTATTCTAAGATAATCCAAGACCTATTCTAAAGGAATTTAAACAACTCTAAAATTTGAATTAATTCCTAACAAAATCTCGCAAAAATGTAAAAATAGGTCTTCTAAATCCTACGTTTCGCGGGACAATGCCCTTCATCTTGAAAGAAAGATGACGTGGGATATAAGCGAAGCCACTAACACTTTTTAACAATAATATATTGTCTACGTTTGTTTTATTCTTCTGAATGTAGGAGAAAAGATAAGACTGATTATTAATCAAATCAAAATTTAAGTTTGAAACTTACGTAATTAGCTTCTTTTGGTTAATTATAGAAAAAAAAAAGAATTGATGGGGGCATACAAGCAATGGAGCATGTGATTTAATTCGATGCAAAGCGAAGAATCTTACCAAGGTTTGCATGCCACGAATCATCTTGAAAGACAAGGGTGCCTTCGGGAACGTTGACACAGGTGATGTATGGTTGTCGTCAGCTCGTGCCGTAAAGTATTGGGTTAAGTTCCACAACGAACGCAATCCCAATTTTTAGTTGCCACCGTTGAGTTTGAAATCCTGAGCAGACTGTCAGAAAGTTATTTTTTTATTTATTTCATCTATTTCATGATTAGAACGGGCGCGGGTACACGTTACATCATGATTTTAAATCAGAAGAGAGATTTTAAGAAATGAAAAATCTATTCACTCTATTAATAATCGAGTCAGATCTGGTGTATCATAAGGGACTTGCCTTTGTATTGATTTTACATATTGGATCAAAAATAATTCTTGAATGAGCTATTCAACTCCAAAGTTAATTCAATCCGGGCATACTACATTTAAATTTTTTATTATTAACAATAAATAATAAATTAAAAAAGACATTGAACCCAAAAGAAACTTGGGCATTTATTACTTGGATCATTTTTACGATTTATTGTCATGCTCGAGCAAAAATAAATAAAATTGAATAACTAAACCTTCCATTTTTTGTTTGCTTTGTATAGTCGATATTGAAGCAAAATAAGTATTTAAGTATTAAAGGATGACATTGGTTTACTATAGTCATCGACATCTTGTTTTAACTAGGTAGAAACAAAAAGCTTTTTCTAAGGATTCTCTCGAATAGAAATAAAGAATGACTGTTAAAAATTGTAACAGATGTGCTAAAAGCAATTCCTATAATAGGATCACCTTTGGTAGAGTTATTATGTTAAAGTGCTAATGTAGGACAATCCACTTTGGCTCATTTTTATAATTTACATACTTTTGTATTACCTCTTCTTATTGTTGTATTTGTGCTAATGCACTTTCCAATACAGAGGATGCAAATGTTATCCAAAATGATTGGGCGTGGGTGGGGCTACTTACAACTAGCAAATTAAGAATTTTCATATGTACTAGTGCAGTCATCGATTCTCTTAAGAGTCAATTTTAATTAGTCTATAAAAATATATTTCAATACTATTTTTTTAATTTTTCCTTAGTTTCGCCAATCTATCATGACAGTAAAAAGGGGTAAAGACATCTTGAAAGTGAATCGTATTATATGAATATGATATCTATCTAGTGTGATATATGAAATATATGACAAAGGTAGAGTCTTGGAGTTTTTCTATTGTACTTTGATTTATAGATTTATATTTATATAAATATACTATAATATACTCTTTGACCCTTTTTCTTCTTTTGATAAATTGAATTTTTTTTCTAGTTCTAGGACTTTGAAAAGAAATAAAAAATTCTTTTTCAATTTAATAATTGTTTTTCCAAGTTGGACTTAAAATAGTCCTAAACTTGACTTAATTTATAATTATATATGTGATTAGTCTTTAGTCCCTGGTCTAATTGAAAATATGTTTAGAAAAGGTGAACAGAGTGTAATTAAGATCTTGTGTTATAACCTTAAAATTCGCAAGAATTTTGTAAAAATTAATTTAAATAAAATATTTAAGCTGAATTTGTTATCTAATTTTAAATTATTATATATTTTCAAAAATTTTATTATAATATGACATCTATAAATTATGTAATAAAAAGAAAAAAAACCAAAAGTTATTGTCTTCGTGTGAAACATTTCTGTCTTCCTTTTAATTAATTAACTACAAATAATTTAATAATAAAATATAAAAATAATAATTACCCACATTATAGTACAGGTTGCTAGGTGTGGAAGGAAAGTAAAGTAATCGGACGGCAGCCATGAAATGGTCAAAAGTATGGAAGCCTTAGTTTTGTGTTTGTTCTTTGCGTGCGTGGACCAAATTATATCAATTTTGCACCTAACCGTCCTATTCATTGTCCTTCGGTTAGAGTTAATATAAAAGTTAATATAATTAGTGTACAAAGTTCGCTTTATTACGAAAGGAAGAGGGTCATAATATACACAATATTAACAAGAGATGTTTTTTTAAGTTAAACTTATAATTTTATAGTCACAAAAAAACTTTACGGGTTTCTTCAAGGTTAGAGTTAATACTCATAAGTATCTGTTTGAATGAGTTTATATTAGTAGAGCTTTTGTCGGATTGCTTCAAGATTAGAGTTAATACTCATAGGTATTTGTTTGAATGAGTTTATATTAGTAGAGCTTTTGTCAGTAAAGTTATTTTTAGAAGAACTTTTTTAAGAAACTAGTTGACTATTTGATTGTTAATTAAAAAAATAATTTTTTAAACGAGCTTCATACAGTAGATTGTTTGGCAATATAAAAATGAAAAGTATTTTTATTATATTTTATTTTATAATAAAAATTATTTATACATATAAATATTATTTAAAGTATATTAAACAATATGCAAATCACAATATATTAATTATTATATAATTTTAAATCATA
>JAOTIZ010000203.1:5937757-5959271 GCA_027123425.1 Erythroxylum panamense | reverse complement strand
TGCCTTTAGGGCACTACTCTAACAAACTCACAATACATAAGTCGACTTATCACATATACAAGTCGACTTGTTTGTATTGTAGAGGTATAAGTCGAGTTACATCATGTACAAGTCGACTTACACTTACACTAAGAACGGGGAGACATCCTCAAAGAAAAGTAGGGTTGTTATTACTTGTGCGGCAGTCCACACTTTGCCAAAGAGTGCCCAAGAAAAGAGAAGTTGAAAGCCCTAATTGTCGAAGAAAACGGTGAATCTTTGGAAGATGCGACACTAAATCCGATCACCTTGCTTAATGCGGTTAGTAGCAAGTCGGCTTCCTTTGATAGACTAATATACTTGGGTGTACAGTTTTGGGGAGAAAGACGTGACCACAATGTTGGATAAGGGCGTGACCTACAGTTTCCTAGCAAACAAGATGGTTTAGAAGTTGGGCATAAGGGTGTTCAAGGTCCTAATAAAAATTAAAACCCTTACGAGGAAGGCACAAGCAGTTGCGGGAATTGTTTACAACGTTCCAGTCAGCATTGGAAGTTGGCGTGCTAAGATGAATTTCATTATCATACCATTGGAGAATTTCGATATGATATTGGGGGTCGATTTCCTCAAAGCAACAAAGGTGGTATTGTATTCGAGTTTGGGAGGTATTATGTTAATGAACGATCAAAATTTCTACTACGTGAATTATTGTAGGTTCAGTGATCAGACGACAGAAGCTACAACTTCGATAGGACATGTTTTGGCCATGAGCATCGAGAAAGGGTTAAAGAAACGCATAGAGACCTATCTCGCAGTCATGGGGGAAATCAACGAAGACCACATGGTGGAAGTCTATGATGCGATTGCAAGTTTGTTGAGGGAGTTTCGGGAGGAGATGTTGAAAGTGTTGCCAAAACTCTTTCCCCTCGTTATGAGGTAGATTACATGATCGAGTTGGTTCCTAAAGCGATCCCACGCACGTGCCCCATATAGGATGTCCTCAATAGAATTGATGGAACTTCATAAACAACTTAGAGAGTTGCTAGAAGCAGGGTTCATCCAACAATCCAAAGCCCCATATGACACCCCGATATTGTTTCAGAAGAAGCAAGATGGTACATTTCAGATGTGTGTGGACTATTAAGTGTTGAACAAGATAACGATAAAAAACAAGTATCCAGTACGTTTGATTCAAGATTTGATAGACAGGTTATCAAGGGCTTAGGTATTCACTAAGTTGGATCTTCGAAGTAGGTATTGACAAGTGCGGATAGCTGAGGGTGATAGGCAAAAGACAACGTAGGTAACTATGTATGTATCCAACGAATTTTAAGTTATGCCATTTTGATTAACTAATGCCCATGCTACATTTTCCAACCTTATGAATGATACGTTGTACGATTTCTTAGACGATTTTGTTGTAGTCTACTTAGACGACGTCGTGGTATATAGCACTAACATGGCTGATACATGTGGAACACTTGAGACGGGTGTTCGAAAGACTAAGGCAGCACAAGCTCTATGTGAAGATGGAGAAGTGTAAGTTTGTCCAGTTGGAGATCAAATTCTTGGGTCACATAGTGAGCAAGGTCAGATCAGGATGGATCCGAAAAAGGTGAAAGCGATAGTTGAGTGATAGGCTCTCACGACAGTACAAGAATTGCGAAGTTCTCTTGACCTGGCAAACTACTATAGGTGATTCATTGTGGGATATTCTAAGAAAGCGGCGCCATTGACGGACTTGTTAAAGAAAAAGCAAAAGTGGTATTGGTCGAGGGTATGTGAGGAGGCATTCGAGAAACTTAAAGCCACTATCTCAACCGAACATGTGTTGAAACTGTCGGTTCGATCTTCCATTTGAGGTACATACTGATGCTTCGAACAAAGCCATTGGTGGAGTCATCCGGTAGCATTTGAGAGCCGAAAGCTCAATAGTGCGGAGAAGCATTACTCGATGCACGACAAGGAGATGCTTGCGGTGGTGCATTGCCTTGAGATACGACGAGTACATTTGCTGAGAACCAGGTTTGTTGTCCGAATAGATAATGTTGCTAACACATTTTTCAGGGCCCAAAAGAAGTTGTCCGCAAAATAAGCTCGGTGTCAGGAGTTTCTTGCTGAGTATGACTTTGTGTAGAAGCATAAATCGGGGAGACACAACAACATGGCAGATGCCTTGAGTAGGAAGGAGGTATTTGTAACCATTTATTCGGTCACGAGGGTGAAGTCCAACCTATTAGAGCAAATTAAGGTGACAACTCCATTAGACACCATGTATTGTAAGTTGATTTCTCATGTTAAGAAAGGTGTTATACGTAGGTTTTGGCTCGACGATTATGAACTTTTGATGACTAAGAGTAGTGAAGTATATGTGCTGAGTTTTGGTGGATTGAGGAAACTGTTGTTGAAGGAAACGTATGACTCGTAGTGAATTGGTCACATAAGAGTCTAATGGATGCCAGCGCTCCTACCTCGTTCCTATTTTTGGCTGAAGAGGGAGAATGATATGGAATGTTATGTCAAGATGTGCCTCGTTTGTTGGTTGGATAAACTAGAGAGAAAGAAGGAAGCCAATTTGCTACAACTTTTATCCATCCCTGAGAGATTGTAAATGTCAGTTTCAATGGATTTTATTAGTGAGTTTCCAAAGGTTGACAACATGACATTAATCATGGTAGTGGTTGACAAATTCTCCAGGTATGTGATATTTGTGCTAACTCTCATGATTGCTTCCTTAGATGTTATGGCCGAATTGTTCAACAAGAACGTGGTCAAGTATTTTGAAATTTCGGCAGATATTGTGAGCGACCTAAACACTAGATTTACAGGCGGATTCTGGACGTCCCTTTTTAATATAATGGGTTGCAATTTGAAGTTTTCAATAGTATATCACCCACAAACAGATGACCAAATAGAAAGAATCGTGGTTTGTTGAAGGAGTATCTACGACATTATGTAAGTACAAGTCAACGTAACTGGTTGAGTTTACTTGATATCGCACAGTTTTGCTATAACTTGCATAGATCTTCGACTACGGAGAAAAGTCTCCTTGAGATTGTGTTGGGACAATAACCTCTCACACCACTATAGATTACTCAACAGAGGACAAGTGGCAAATATCCTGCGACACATAAGTTTGTGATGGAAAAGCGAGAATTATTAGATAAGGTGAGGGACATTCTTTAAAAAGCTTCTCGACGGATGAAGAAGCAAGCGATGTTTTTATTCAAGATGACTTTGTTTCTTGTATAGACTGGTCTTCGATCCTTTAGCGATTAACGTTTTCTTTATTAAAAACAGTAGAGAACCATACCACTTTTAGTTCTTCGACCAATATGCAGAGTTCAGAAGCATGTCATACAGTCATTGTGCTTGCAAGATCTTTTAGTTCTAAAATCTATTCAAATCGAGCTATTCTTCTTCCCTCATAAGCTCCTTTTGTGTTGCTTCTAGATAGTTTCTCAGTGCACTAAAAGATCTGTCATAGCTGGACCTATATTTTTAACTTGTTCTTTTTATGACTGTTAAGAGTGTGGACTTGGATGGGGGAATGATTGGCAAAGGATTTTAACTTCATACTAGTATTTTGCAGCAATGTGTTGTGTTTATGATATACAATCTATACAAAAGATGCAGAAGGGCTCATCACTTCTCAGGCTTGAATAATGTCTAATGTAATCCTGACCAAGTTCTCCTAAAAATATTATCAACTTATGCTGATATTGACGACGTATAACAGATTTCTGTTGATCCATTTATGTACTTATGTTCGTCTTAGATTTTGGAGACTTCAACTCTATGGTTTTCTCGTGCACTTTTAATCAGCTTTGAGAATCCAAGTGTATTCATGATATGCAAGAGTTCTATTGTATTTTGTTCTCTTGGTTTTTGTCTTGTCCTAATAAATTAGTGATTTATTCTGTCTAGATTTTGTTGCCTTACTGCCTTGTTCTTCATTGCCTTTTTCGTTATATTCAACAGTTTCAAGTAAACTAGCCTTAAGTGGGAACCATCATATTTAATATATAAATCTGTTGCTTATTACTTTGAATTGCTGATTTTGCTGGATGAAAATAATGAGTTAATCCTGGTTTCTTCTTTACAATTGAACCATGTCCCGTTCAGAACTGAAAACTTTTAGGTTTCTCCTTGTATCTGAGTCGTAATTTAGACTTCTTTCTATTGAATTTTGTAATTGACAGAGAACTATTTTTAATTATTTCAGCAGTTTATAGTTTCTACTTTAACTTGGATGTGGCTTTGCACTTGTTTCTAGTTTTTCTTTTCCATTTGAAATGACGTTTATGTTAGTGCTTATAGGAAAGTACATAATGAAATTGAAGTTGTTGAGTTGGCAGCTAGTCCATATTTCTAGAACTACTTTGATGAAATAGCACTGCCAATTGGGAAGTGAGAATATGTCTTGTCTCTACATTGCTTTAACATACTGCAATAGTTTGGAGTTGAATCATAATTTAGATGTTTTGTTGCACCCTTTAATCTATGTGCTAAAGGGTTTCGTTATCCTTGATGTGACTTCAGAATCCTCCTATTTTTGTGTTACTAGGATAGCATATTGTACCCAATTTGACATAATTCTGACAGAGTGAAGTGCTGATCATTTTCATAGCATTTCATGGAAGGCCATTCGAAAAGTGCTCCTATATCTCGATTGCCACTGATCACTATGTTGGACACCAGACATCATTTGAAGGACATGCCTGTTTGCCAGGTTCAAAGAAAGATTTGTTTGTGTTGATTTTGATTTTACATTTAAAGTTTTGATCTGACACTGTTGGTTTTTTTGGCAGCCCTTTCATTTGGATCTAAATTTCTTTAACAAAGAGAACAGAGTGCTTCACTATCCTGTAAGGGCTTTCTATGTTGATGGCTTAAATCTCATGGCATACAGTCTGTGCTCTGGGGTGGATAACACTTACAAAAAATTGTATACCTCGGTAATTACGTAACCTTATTGCCTAGAGCAAGGCCACTCTCATAGACGGGCTTCTAAGTTTTGAACTTGTGTTTCAGATTCCTGGAAATGTGGAGTATCATCCAAAGCACATAGTATACAGCAAAAAGCAGCATCTGTTTTTGTTGTTTATGAATTTAGTGGTTCGACAAATGAAGTAGTCCTTTATTGGGAAAATACGGATTCCCAACAAGCAAACATTAAAGGGAGCACAATCAAAGGTGATATTTGACCTTTGTTCGTGTATTTGACCTCTTTGATGTGCATGTAAAGTTAAGAATATGGACTGACTACTGTTCCTATATTACATATGGATTTTTAAAGGTCGAGATGCAGCATTTATTGGTCCCAATGACAATCAGTTTGCAATTCTTGATGAAGATAAGACTGGACTGTCTCTGTATATTCTTCCAGGAGGGGCTACAAACGAAGCTGGTGAAAAGAATTTATTGGTTGAAGAAAACCATTTTGCAGAAACAAATACTGGTTCTCTTCAGGGTCCTCTTCAATTCATGTTTGAAAGTGAAGTTGACCGCATATTTTCCACTCCATTAGGTGCCTGATCAATGGGATACTTTTATTTAATGTCTCTTCCACTGATAATTTTTGAACTGATTGTGACTTACTGCGGCTGCAGAATCAACTTTGATGTTTGCTTCTGATGGAAAGCAGATTAGCTTTGCAAAGCTGATTCAAGGATACCGCCTTTCAACATCAGATGGCCATTATATATCAACCAAAGCTGAAGGGAGAAAATCAATTAAGTTGAAAATGAATGAAATTGTGCTACAGGTAAGCATAACAACTTTCTAAGCAGGTTTTGAGGAAATTGCAAGTCGAGTTCTGTAACACTTGGTAATAATGGAATTTTCTTGGAGTTGACTTCTTTTGTGCAAACCTCAGTTAGATAGGTTGAAGTTGAAGTTTCTTGTCATTCTCTATGACAAGCATAATATTATCCATCCTTTTGGATATCGCCCATGTGAAATTTTCCTGTTTGCTTTTTAATCAATTGCCTTTATTTTTAATATATTAGCTTATTAAGGCCAAAAAACAAAAGGAAAATATCTGTAAACTGAAAACCTGGTCTTCTGTTTTGATCCTTTAGGTGCACTGGCAAGAGACTCTACGGGGCTATGTGGCTGGAATATTGACCACCAAAAGAGTACTGATGGTTTCTGCAGACCTTGATATATTGGCAAGCAGTTTGACAAAAATTGATAAAGGACTTCCATCAATATCCTTAACTTCTTCTGTTGTTAATGCCTGAACTTTTGTAATTTATAGTTTTTTTTGAGAATTTTTTGTAATTTGTAATTCTTCTAAAGTTTGTGTGAATGCTTAACATAGCATCATACTTCAGATCTCTTTTATGAGTTGGGCCTGCTCTTCTCTTCTCTACTGCTACTTCAGTTAGAATGCTAGGCTGGGATGGAGTAGTGAGAACCATTTTGTCCGTTAGCATGCCTAATGCAGGTATTATCCTTTATTTGGTGACTTTTTGCTTCTCATGATTTCTTTGACAGTCTTGCCTTTCTGCTACTGTTATTGGTTTTATTGTCAAATTGACTCAACCAGCATCTATCTGTTTACTGGATTGATTGTTTTTCAGTGTTGCTTGGTGCTTTGAATGATCGGTTGCTAATTGCTAATCCAACGGATATAAATCCCAGACAAAAAAAGGGAGTTGAAGTCAGGAGCTGTCTTGTTGGCCTCCTGGAACCACTTCTTATTGGATTTGCCACCATGCAACAGACTTTCGAGCAGAAACTTGATCTGGGTGAAGTCTTATACCAAATAACATCTAGGTATCCCCTTTCTGATAATCTTCATACTATCTTTTTTCAAGTTAAATATTTGTTGAATGTGGTGAATGAACTACAATCTGCAAATGTTCAATTAGTAGCCTGTTTAACCTTTTAATTGGGTTCTGATTGGTTAAACTGAAGTTGTTCATGGCAGATAGTGATAGTTGACCTTTCCATCTAAGTGCAGGTTTGACAGCTTGCGTATCACTCCAAGATCTGTTGATATCCTTTCTAGAGGGCCTCCAGTTTGTGGGGATCTTGCAGTATCATTATCCCAAGCTAGTCCTCAGTTCACTCAGGTGATTAACTTCACTGCTTACTTTCTGTATCTGCTTTCATTCTTCTGCTAACATTTTATTAACATGGTTGTTTACAATCAAAGGTATTGCGAGGTGTTTATGCCATCAAAGCTCTCCGTTTTTCTACTGCTTTATCTGTCTTGAAGGATGAATTCTTACGTTCTAGAGATTATCCAAAATGTCCTGCAACCTCTCTTTTATTCCACCGCTTTCGACAGCTGGGTTATGCTTGTATCAAGTAAGTAAAGAATCATGGTAATGGATCTGTGTGTTTCGTTTCTGTTTCTATCAGCTAATTTTGTTACTTGCTTCCAAGTTCTCTATCCTCCCGTGGACAGTAATTCATGTTACATATCCCTAAAGCCCTCCTCACTTTTAGTGTAATAAAATTTCATATGCCGAGTGTGTGGATTATTAATATTATTAATGAGAGGATGACATCACATCATTATTAAGTCATTAACCATCCTAGATATCTGTGCTTTGACTTACAGGTCTCTGCTGCTTTGGGGCTTTAAATTCTGTCTTTTCCTGTTGAGCATTCTATCAACTATTCTCTTCGTTTTACCATCTTTTGTTGCATCCCTTGTTATTTTCCTCCAGCTTTGCCTTGAATTTTCCATTTGATAAACCTTATAAGAGATCTGAGTCAGTAATGATATTTATCTGCGTGCATGTAAACCAACACAAGTTTGGCAAAGAATACACTTGTAACAAATGTCTTCATTTTTTCTTGCTTCTTGAAATGATCTTTTAAGATTGAAGCTTTCAAGCAAAAGCTAAGAGTAGCTTAAGCTCATATGAATATAATATTTTATTGCAATTGCTCTGTCTTTACAGGATTAGGTTGGAACCTATTAATGGTCAAATATAAAAGTATAGGACATGATTAAAGGATTAAATAACGTATACATATCTAATTTTCTATCTTGTATATCTAATGTTTGGAGCTCTCCTCTCTGGCTTAAAAGAAATAATACTTCCCATCATAAAGCTCAGTAGTGACTTAGCTTCTATCTTTCAAATTACAGGTATGGTCAGTTTGATGGTGCAAAAGAAACTTTTGAAGTCATTGCAGACTATGAAAGCATGTTAGATCTCTTTATATGCCACCTTAACCCTAGTGCCATGAGGCGTCTTGCTCAGAAACTAGAAGAAGAAGGAGCTGATTCAGAGCTGAGGCGATATTGTGAAAGGATCTTAAGAGTTCGCTCTACAGGGTGGACACAAGGTATCTTTGCCAACTTTGCTGCTGAGAGTATGGTTCCCAAGGGACCTGAATGGGGTGGTGGAAACTGGGAGATCAAGACACCCACTGGTTTGAAAAGTGTACCACAGTGGGAACTGGCTGCTGAAGTGATGCCATATATGAAGACTGATGATGGCACTATCCCAGCTATTATTACGGATCATATTGGGGTTTACTTGGGCTCAGTCAAAGGAAGAGGCACCGTTGTTGAAGTACGGGAAGATAGTTTGGTCAAGGCTTTCATTCCCAATGCTGAAAATAAGCCTAATGGTCAGGATAATTCGTTGGTTAAAACCACATCCAATAAGTCTAAGACACAACCTGATGGTAAATCAAATGGTGATTCCTTGATGGGACTGGATATGCTTATTAAACAAAGTCCTGGTTCAACTGCTGCTGATGAACAGGCAAAAGCAGAAGAAGAGTTCAAGAAAACAATGTATGGTGCTGCCACTGATGGCAGCAGCAGTGATGAGGAAGGAGCATCAAAAACTAAAAAGCTGCAAATCAGGATACGCGACAAGCCGTCTTCTACGGTGGATGTCAATAAAATCAAAGAAGCCACCAAGCAGTTTAAACTTGGTGAAGGATTAGGTCCACCGATGAGGACGAAGTCATTAACCAACTCCCAGGACCTTGGTCAAATTTTGACCAACCCGCCTGCTGCTACCAATGCAACCGTAGCCACAACACCCTCAGTTTCTGCCCCTTCTGACTTGTTTGGTATCGACTTACTGAGACAACCTGGTCCAGTATCACAACCGGCTCCTGTAGTCACAAGTGTAGGAGTTACATCTAGACCTATACCGGAGAACTTTTTCCAAGATACAATACCATCCCTTCAAGTTGCAGCATCACTACCCCCTCCAGGAACTTATCTTGCAAAATTTCATCAACCTTCTCAAGGGGTTTCAGACAAGCCAGCAGCTAATCTAGTTAGTACTTCTGGAGTTGATGTTGGTCTTCCTGATGGTGGTGTTCCTCCACAAGCCACTCAGCAAGCTATCCCACTTGATGCTATTGGACTTCCTGATGGTGGTGTTCCACCTAAGGGCCCCAGTCAGGTTCCTATATCTACCCAAGGCCCCTTTCAGGCTGGTGTTCCTCAACCTCAGGTTCAGGCACCTCAGACCCCATTATTCTCGCAACCTCTTGATCTTACTGTTCTTGGAGCTCCAAATTCTGCAGATTCAGGAAAACCTCCTGGAGCTGCCTCCCCACCATCCGCCGTGCGACCAGGCTTGGTACAAATTTACTTCTTTCCTTTCTCATTTTTTTTTTGCACCCTTCCTTTTCCTTTCGTTTAAAGCCAACTTCATACCCAAAAGAAGAGCATTCGACCTCAAAGTCTTTGTTTTAGTAACAGGCTAGTTGTCCTTGGCGTAGTGCTTTAGTTCTTTGTTCTTTTCCTTTTAGAAAAGGAAATTCATTAAAAAGTAGTTCTCATTAGTATTTGTGAAGTATAGAAGAGATTACCACAATAAAATTTAAGTATTGAGAATTAAAAGTTTTGGACACTATCACCCTTTTTTGGAGATTATATTTTGCAGTCATTAGAATTTTGCATGCACCAACTGCAGCTTGTCCCTGCAGTATATTCTCTACCAAATATCGTATGCTATACTGTTCTGGCAGACATGTTGAGCCTCTGGGCTTACTTATTCCTGATATCACTGTTGTCGTGTGGCATTTAATAGGTTCCACGAGGGGCAGCTGCTTCAGTATGTTTCAAGACTGGGCTTGCTCACCTTGAGCAGAACCAACTTCCAGATGCACTATCCTGTTTCGATGAAGGTTTCTTGGCATTAGCCAAGGATTTCTCTCGTGGAGCTGATATCAAAGCGCAGGCAACCATTTGTGCTCAGTACAAGATTGCAGTTACCCTTCTTCTGGTATTAGTCTTTATCCAGTTTTTCCCATTAACCAACTTGACATTCTACTGTCACCTCATGACAGATATTGGCTATTGCTACTAGGTTGGGCTTTGCCATCCAATATTAAAGGTACTCAACATAGAACTGACCATAACTAACGATTTAACATCCTTGTACAGGAAATTGCTCGGTTGCAGAAAGTTCAAGGTCCAAGTGCACTCAGTGCAAAAGATGAGATGGCAAGGCTGACACGACATTTGAGTTCTTTACCTCTTCAAGCAAAGCACCGAATAAATTGTATTCGAACTGCCATTAAACGAAACATGGAAGTACAGAATTATGCTTATAGCAAGCAGATGCTTGATCTCCTTCTCTCCAAGGCTCCGCCAAATAAGCAGGATGAGTTAAGAAGCCTGATTGACATGTGTGTTCAGAGAGGTGCAACGAACAAGTCCATTGATCCCCAGGAAGATCCTTCCCAATTCTGTGCTGCCACACTCAGTCGCTTATCAACCATTGGATACGATGTCTGTGATCTTTGCGGGGCCAAATTTTCAGCCCTTGCGGCACCTGGATGCATCATATGTGGCATGGGAAGTATCCAAAGATCTGATGCACCTACTGGTCCTCTGACTTCACCATTCGGCTGAGATATGATCAAGCACAATCTTGCTGTACGATAAGAAACCTGAAAAATCCCGTCACCGATATTTTGCGGGTACTGCATTCAGACCAAGACTTCAGTAGGAAACATTGTTTTGGATGAAACCGAGGCGAGTCACCGAAGAGAGGACAACTAGCGTTTGCCAATTAGCTGTGTACATCTATTATAATCAATTAGCTTTATCTGGATTCTCATTTTTTTTCACATTTCCTTTGTGATATAATCATTAATTTTCTTTTTGTATACTATTACAATATTGTACATTATCATGTATGATAGGCGTAGTTTGTCTTGGTTGACATTGGAGGCGTTTGGGAAGTGAAATGTTCGTCAGTTTTTTTCACCGAGCCACCTTATACTACAGTAGGAATGTAGTATCTCCTGGTACTTGGAAGTCTTAAACAGGATGATTTGGTTTCTAAGGACTATCGTTGTATACGTGTGAATAATACTTTTTGTTAGATAATAATGCTGAAAAGAACGGCATTTGATTTAGGTAAAAACAATATCGAATAACAGCCTCATAACAGGTGTCAGAACTTGCTCAGTCTGAGATTGAAAGTGTCAATGGTATCAAATTAACTAAGACGTAAAATTTTGATTGAATTTTTTAGCAACTTGAGAAAACTGAAGGAGCCTGATTAGGAAATCCCATACTCGCCCACTTTGTGTACATAAGAAGCTATAATATCCCCCTTTATATGTACAATGGCCATGTACAGTTCCAACAATCCAATCTTGGCAATAATGAATGTCCGGAATACTTTTCACCTTTGTAGAAGCAACCTGAAACTGAAATCATAAGGCGTGACTTGTACTATATGTGAAACACGGTGTCTTCGTCTCCTTGTTTCAATGCATCTGACTGCTTCAGTTCTTAATTTGTCAGGTAGCTGCAAGCACACCCAATCCACCAATGACTCCATGTCCTTGGCAAAGTCTAGTAGGTACCAATCCAACAGCTTGGGGATCATCAACTTGTTTGCTTTAGAAATCCCAACAGCTGCCTGTATATAGTCTCCCTTTGCTGCTTCTAGTTCCTCTTCAACTTTAGAGGCTGTGTATACCCTTACCTGCATATTTTTGCAAGTGTGCTACTGAAACTACATCACCAAGAAATAATTCATAAATATTTTTTTGACCCTGATCATTAATGATAATATATAATGGAACCAAACTTACTGCAGGGGAGGACCAGCTTCCGCAGGAAAGTGCAAATGTAACCAAAGGTTCAGACCACTCCAACCCGAAATTGCCGCGTGCTTTTATTTCCTCGTTTTTTGCTGCTGCTTTCGGGCAAGTCTACCATATTGATCGAAAATGATCCAGTAAGCAAAATACTGTAAGAAACAGTATTGGTGATTCACTATCTTTTATTTAGATAAAGTGACTCACGAATTTTAAGTGGTAAGGAAGCCTCAAGATGAAGTGCTCGATTGTAATTGCATTCAACAACCTTCCTCCCACTGTTATTGTTGCCTGAAGGATGTATACTAATGTCAATCCTATACTATTGATGGTTAGAAGTTGTTGTTCATGCATGTGCATGTAGAAGGACCACTGTCCGGAACCTCATAGCATTTAGTACAAAGCATCCATGTGAACTCTTATTTCACGGGTAACGAGAATTTCTCAGTTCATTAATGTTCACCAGGTTTCCGAGAACTTGAGAAGAAGAAAGGTACTTCTTACCTTTTGCATTAGTGCCACAACCATTTCGGGAGTTTCAGGAATGCCTTGCTCCAAAATAGCCTGAAGGATTAGCGGCCTAGCTTTGTCAATGTGTGGTATAAGGAGGATAAAACAAAATGCTTTTAGACGTGTAACGTATTTCTCCAAACCCTGTTCTGACTTCTCAGTTATATTTTCAGATTTCACATATACCAAGAACAGACTGAACCTTACATTCATCATGCATGAATTATAAATGTTTATCCAGAAAGCAAGCTTTTGCTGATGGGTAAGACCCTCCAAGCTTACAGTCGCAAGCTTCTCCAGTAGGAACCTGAAACAACTTCAGCGTACCAATGTTATTGCATCTTCGTGAAAAAAAAACATGTTAAAATAAAACTTATGCAATCTCTTACTTTAATCTGTGGATCAGAAACAAGGAATTTGTTACACGATTGAGATCAATTGATCCGGCTTCAATTGTAGAAAGATTTTTATATGGACCAATGTCTTTAGTCTTGATTTCTGAGGAGATATCATAAGGATCGCAAAATTGACTTGGAAAAGCAGCTGAATCTGCTGCTTTGTCCTTCAATTTGCTAATTCTTATGAAAATGTTGGACAAGCATCTAACCATATCCTCAGATACCTTGTTTGGCATAGTACTAGTATCTGATACTCTACCATCCGAGTAGCCTGAAGAGCATTCATGTGCTCTTTCTGGTTCTACCAATCTGCACTCTAGCTGAGCAAGAAAATGTTCACTATCAAAAATCTGCAATACAGCATAGACTATTGCTCGCATATAATCCGTCCATTTACAATGTACCTGCAACTTTAGAGGTTCAAAACACTTCTCATCTGAGTCATGCTTCTTTGATAGTCTCTTTACTGGAGTAACAGTTTTTGTACATTTTTTATCTGGAGACTGTCTACTCTTAACAGAATTTATAATCGATCTGTTCTCCTTACCTCGTCCATCGTCAATTGGAGATGAAGAGGTACCCAGTTTACTGAAAGTTTGTTTCCCATTTCCAGACCTGTTAGAACTTTGCCCTGATCGATCAAGGATGGAGTCCGAAGAAGACTTTCTACTTGACATGCTTCTGGCGAGAGAAGGTTGAGGCCGGGCAGCAGTAAATGACGCTAAATTGACCTCTCCCTGGGATAGAGATTTTGATCGTGTGTGCTTCAATCTTGATATCGATGATTGATCATTAACTTCATCACAATTTTCAACATTTTTCATGGAGGAGGTGTATACAGCTTCTTGATAGAGTCCTTGTCTAAAATTCACAACTTGCTCTTCAAGCCTAACAACCTCCTCTTCTAACACAGCTACTTCAGCAAGCAGCTCTAACATCTGCACAACAAAATAAGACCCGCATTACAAGATTGAATTCAGAAATCAATAATTTGATTGGTTCTATCAATAGCTGTTGCTTTCCTAATGGTCGAAAGCAAATTTCCTTAGGAAACATTAGAGGGAGAGAGGGGAAAGAACAGTGAATTTACTCACATATGGAGGGAGATAAGCAGGTAAGCGTGGTAGAGCTCCCAAAGGTCTGGTAAAAGCTCTCTCCAATGCTCTGTGAATGTTCTCTTCTTGCCTAAGCTTCTTCTTTAACTTATCAACCTGAAAATTTATAGCTAAGTAACAGTTAAATAAAGGAAGTAACAGGGATGGTTTCCGATACGAATACTGAGATGAAGTTAATCTGAAATATTAGTTACTTCTTCTAGTAAGGCCAATTTCCTTTCCCTGTTCAGTCGTCTCTGATTAACTGCAGATTTCCGAGCACCAAGTATCCTGCTTCCTGGACTCTCCATCATCTCCTTCTTTATACATTAAATATCAGATGCATATATAAGTCCATAAAAGGTCGCATACAGAAATATACTGAAAAGAAAAGAAAAGAAAAAGAAGAAACTATTCCTTTCTTGAGATAAGTTAAAGAACCAAGAGATGATTTTTGGATCTAAATTCTAAAGTGCATACCTTTTCTGTTTCGGATAAGTTTTCTATTTAGCAAGAACATATAAAAGAAACCAATCAAAGCTTCCCACAACTTACACATACTATTTTAGAGAATATATACTGAATAACAAATTAAGCTTATTTCTCTACTTGAAGCAAGCTGCAAATGCCATTTTAATTAAAAAAAAAGCTGTGTTTAGAAGAAAAATGGCTGACAGAGGAGTGAACGAGAGAGGCTAGAGAAGAAACTACCTTGTCATTGTTTGAAGAAGCTTTTATTGCTTGAAGAGCAGTGCGGACTCTAGTATTCATCTTTTCCACACTCCGAAACGAAACACAATTCACCAAATATCAATCAGAACCTGATTAAACCAAAAAAAAAAAAAAAGGAGGGAAAGAAGTGAATGATTGAGTTCATAGTCCAGTCAAGATTCCGAAAAAGTAAAAGAAACCCACCATTAGAGAGGAAAAATAGAACATACTGCCTTCAGAATTTTTTACAGAGAGCGGGAAACTTGAAAGCAGAGAAAGAGAGGGACTAGAAATGGGAATGCCCGTACATTATAGGAAGCATTTGTTCACCAGTTCTACTTGTTTCATTAAAATAGAAGGGAAAAAGAAAAGTCTCGAACAGAGTGAAAAGAAAGCAACAAAAGCTCGTAGCAATATAGCAGAAGAAGATAGAAAAAGGACGAGGATTGGATTTGGAGCTTAAAAGCGCCATCCAAGAAAAGAGTAGCAGAGAGAGGGACTCGGACAAAACTCATTAAACTAATCGAATAAGCTTATTATAACAAAATCCATAGCCTCACAATTACTAAGATATATAACAGAAGTAGAAGAAGGTGACAAGAGAGGCAATTAAAAAAACTACGTCAAGTGTGAAATGCTGTTATTGGGACAGTTTAGTACAGTATTATTGTTTTTCTGAGTTCTCTCACTTGTGTTGTACTTGTGCATGCAAGTGTTTATTAGAGAGAGAGAGTGAACTGGCAAGAAAAAGTGGCATGTGATTGTCGCTTAGCCATGTGTGTGTGGGCATCCTCTGCCTTTTTCATCATACCATATCTTAACGTGCTCTCTCCTTCTCTGCCTCTAATACCATCGCTTTTCATTTCCCTTGTACACTAAATCACTAGATAATTACATTCTTTAGCTTTTATCATGGTTCGATGATCAGAAGTCGAGGAAGTGAAGAAGTTGGTTGAGTTTGATATGTTCTTTTTAGGTACAGCCACTTGGCCTGCAATTGCAGCCATAAATGAGGTTTAGTAAAGCTTAGTTTAATGTCACCGAGTTATAGTTATGAGCACATCATTTCTGCAGATTTATTTAACCGTTGAAAACATAGGATACCCACTTTTTAATATCAATGGCTGTCGTCCAAACTAAGCAAGTTAATGCATGCATGGGAATTAACTAATAACGAGTTGCTAAGCTCGAGGATTAGTGTTATCTGCACTCTCTGTGACATAACTTGATCCTTACATTAAGTACTGCCACACCATGTTTTGGTCCACTTTATCAACGCTTTAGTTCATTGTTCTTTGTTGAGAGAATATAATCTTCAACATGCACGCACTTTATTTATATACTTCTAGCAAAGCAACATATCGAAATATTCTTCTTAATTATGTTTTCTTATATTGAAGTGTCAATTTAAAAAGAATTGTGTTTAAATTATGCCTATTTTTGAAGAGTAAACTCATCTTATTTTCAAATTATTATATATATGATATCAGAACTATATATAAACTGAAAACTATTGTCTCCTTGTTATGAGTATGTTGATGGGTTAAAAGGCAAATATAAAGTACACTTGCAGGATGTTTCACTAAACTTATTTCAGATTTTGATGAATAATTATCGAATTAATACCAATCGTTGGAGGCATGCTAATAATTCAGTAATGTGCTTACACACATATAATACTTTTTGTGGGGGAGATTACCATTGCATTAGTATATATATAATCTCATAATATATATATGAGATAAAAAGAGAGAAGGTACAATGAAATCCAAACCATACTTTTGGAATAAGTCTATTAGCAAATGCATGTGATCTCTCTTTATTTCCTTTTGCTTTTCTATACTTGTAAATGTGGTTCAGACTCAGCCATCTCAAACTTCTTTCTGTAAAGCAGATATTTTATGTCTTCCTCTTTTCTGTTACTATTATTATTTCGAGGGGAACATATGCTCTAAAGAGTTGTCCAATATTATTACATAACCTTTTCTGTAATCTCCAAAAAGCATGTTCTAGTGCTTACGGACGTATTAATCACTTCCTAATCAAACCTTAAGCACGTATGTGCAATAAAGTTGTTAACACTTTTTGTGGGTTTACTTTTTTTCTCTAATTACCATTAGCTTGGAAAGTTATTAAGAAGTTCGAAAATGATTCTTTGATTTTTGGATTCTTCTAAAAGAATTATGAATAAATAATCAAATTAACAATGACTAATCTCAAATTATAGGTAAGAAATGTAATTGGTCTAGAGAGTCGTGGAAGACGCCTTACAGTGCATTTAGTAAAGCTCAATTGAAATATGATCGAAAAGATGACTTGTATTCATTAGTGGGAACCTAGCTAGGTAGCAAGTAAATATGTTGTAACTTGCAAGCATTCTGATGTTAGAAGGAATGGTGACTGGACTCACCTGCCATTCTAATCAAAAACTCTCATGTGACGTAGTGTAGTATGTAGATATGACATTTTATGAGTAGTATAGTGGGAGACATCCGTCTTCTTCACATATCCAACTTTCAGGCTCGTGAGCTTGTGATATTATGAAATTGTACAAGGTAAAATCATTGCACCTACTACTTATCATCCTTTGAGCTTCTCTTTTTTTTTTTTTTCCTTTTCTTTATTTTGTACTTTCTTTTTATGGTCTTAAAAAATGTAAGGGGTCAAAAAACAAAGGGTATTTGAACTTGACTGTTTGAAATAAATAACCAAGATAGACAATACCATTAATCACACAAGCGTTAAGCACGCAGAATTAGAAGAGAGAACAGACAGGGCAACATGAAAGGGCTGTGACTAACATGGAATTTAGGGCTCATTGGAGTGAGGGACTGTGAGTGCGGAACCAAAAAAAAGGATCAGAAAGAAAGGTAGTGAAGCAGTGATATCTTGGGAAAATTCGAGGAAAAAGGGAAAAATCAGAGCCACATGTACATACAAATATGAGAATTTGATTTCCCATTTTCCACCTTCCAGCTACTCATTAGAGCAAAACACGAACGATTTTTGGTTCTCTCTTGGGACTACTTGGTTGTGACTTCTTGAGAGTGGTTTTCGAGTTCCTGAGATTGGTATTCTTCCACAAAGCAAGCAAGGAAGTGCCCATTTCAATACCAAACCAGCAGTTTGAAAGAAAATAAACAAATTACAGATACAGATACATCCTTTATTCAATCATAGTTTTAAGAAAAATTTCAAGATATTATAAAATTCTTATCAGCGTTGTTGGTATTGTCGTTCTGTCAGCAGATGCATTGCTATGCAAACCTTGTTCTGGTAGTAAACAGGCGGATAAATTAATGGAATGTTGTGATGTGGCCCAGTGTCCTGTAGAAAGGATATAATTAATGTCAGGTCTTTAATTCAGAAAATTACTGCATCATATTTTTTATTTAATAAGAAATAAAAAATTATTAGATATATACACATACAAGAAAAGAAAATTGATAACTATTATTATCATAAATAATAAAAATAATTTTTTATTTAATAACAATAATTACTTATAACCTCTAAATAATAATAATATACTTGAGTGTACATAGGGTTACTACTAAAACTACAGTAACCCTATTCTCTTCATTTCAGGATAAGGTCAACTGAGCACTTAAATTATGCCCATTATCATTGATACGATACCAACCCAAGAGGGAAACGTAATTGATCAATCGGTTGTACAACAGTGGCCAACAATTTTTAAGTACCTTTGTACAAGAAAGTAGCTATCTCCATTTCGTCACATAGACCTAGTTAGGATATGAAAGTTACCCAAGAAGACAACCCTACAGTAGAGCAGTCACAATCTTCATTTGCTGGATAGTTGTGGTCCAAAATGGGACAGTAAAAACTGGACCACTTCTAATGAATCACCTCGTCTGTCAAAACTCCAACTTGAGAGAGAGATAAGTGACAGAATGGCCTTGAAAATCATGGCTAACACCCGCCATTCTGCATAGAAATTGTACATGCAACTACAAGCAATGTATTCCCAACATCTTCATCGGCTAAAACTAGGAGAAGAGAAATATGGTATTAGAATCAACAATTAGCAGGAAACAATATGTGACCAGAGCCAAATCATAATGATGATGACTGGAAGATCAGATTCTGTAGTTAACAAGTGAAGTCACTTTCCAGTTTATTTTTTTCCAGGTCAGCACATGCAAGACAAAATTTTGGTCCCCAAGTAGGCTGATTTATTGAATGCAATCCTATTGCATTTATCTTTGCCTATTTGCCGGCTCTTGGTAAACATTTACACGGCCTACTCTTGTCCTTCACCTATACGTCAGTGTTTCACAGAGAGTTATAACCTTATAGGTCTGGCTTATCGCTATCCAGATACTCTCTGCTTTTATATTATCTTGCAGTAATGAGCGTGCAACTGAGTTGTCTATTGCAGAAACATTTAACATTAGTTCCAAGTTTCTGAGAATTCTAGCGACAAAAATGGACCCCAAATAGTGTACTTAATTGATCGTGCATGCGAGATCTGTTTCTGGAAGTGGACAGGCAATGTTATATATTAACACAAGTATTGCAGTGTCAGTCAGGTTTTCGGGAATATTGGAACTATCGGAACATTATCATATAGTTTCAGGCTTTCAGCGATATAGTAAGCACAACAAAGAGCATAACACATAGCATTCTGTAATTATATAGAAGACAATTCGTAAACTTTCAAAAGGATTCCCATAACAAAGCTTAATTTTCTTGTAATAGACATAATTCCCGGAGAAATCGTGATAGCTAGCTAGACTGCAGACCCTTGGGATTGGTGTGTGTTGACACACGTTAAAACGAATATTTCCATTTGCTCCAAATCTTCAGAATTTCACTAGTTCCGGCGAACTTATCATAAGACTTCACGAAGCTGATTTTTCATGTTTCACTCATTTACACTAACTATTCCCATATGAGTACATCCATCAGAAGGATGTATTACTGTTGGAATTATTAGCAGACGCTGTACCAATTTCAACCACTTCTACAGCTGTATAGGTTCACTTGTTGGATTATGTTGTTTTATGCAACCTGCTGTATTAAAGCTTGTGGAGGACCTAGCTATGTCAGTTAAGGTGAAGAGGAAAGGAAGGCTGGAGATAAAGTTGAAGGTTCCTAGATATCTAAAGAAACTAGAGTTAAATGATCTTGGGAATAATTAAGAAGTCCATGCATTCAAGAAATGAAATTCGGATGATTTAAGATCAAGGTAGGACGAATGAAGGAAAGGATGAAGTAAGTTGCAGTGGAAAGAAAGAGCAAAATTTTGAACTTATATTTCAATACTTGAAGCAGAATCAAAAGTTTTAATGAAGCTGTGAAGAAACTTTACCAAAGTTGGTGAAATAAAAGAATTAGAACATGACCATCAAAGTATGTCTAATCCGCACCACATGTATACACTTGTGGTTCCTGCATTATCAGAAAATCATTTTTCTGCAGCTTCCAAAAACCAGTAGTTGTTATTATATGTCAGTTTCTGTTATGTGTGTTTCCTTGTTTTAGTTGATTAAATGAGAGCAAGAAACGTGTCACAATCTTGTTTCTCAAATCATAGGCACTTTTCATTTCCAACCGTTGATTTAAGACATTTTAAACTTGTAAGAGCTGATATATAAAGCTCTTCTTCTTCTTCTTGTATTAGACAGAGAGATATATACAAAAAGAAGTTCTTGTCTTTATTCTGTGAATGGAAAACTTGATTTCATCTTGTTTTTTCGAAGTTGGTGTTTTGGAAGTTGAGTTGTTGATTGTGTTACACTGAGTAGAAAAACACAGACATTAGTTCTGAGAAAATATTCGAGTGAGAACTGAAGTTTACAACCAAAAGAGCCAAAATCATTTACTATACACTTAAACACTTGAGAGAAATTAAAGTAGTCTTTACAATTTTCAGGGATAACAATACGAAAACAACAAAATCTGGACGTTGGTTTTTTCAACTCTTCTACTTTCTTGGAGCAGAAGCAACCAGTACAGTAGCTGCAGTAAAGCTTCGACCAACAAAAATTGTGAATTTGTGATTTGAGTGATGGAGGTGATTATCAACCTATAAGAGTAGTATCAGAGCTGCAAGGTTCACCCAACCTAGATTAAATCAAAGCCATGGCAAGTACGAGCATTCATGTGATGAACTTGCAAAGTATTCAGGTGATTATACCAGTTTTAATCGGTGAAAATGATAAAGCTTGGGCTTTTAGAGTAGAAGATTGTCTTAAGATCTGTGAATGTTGGGATGTAGTATGTAACATCCCATCACCGATGTGAAGGGTAAAATGGTAATTTAGAATAGATTACGAGTGTGTAAACGTATCTCGGCATGGTCATGCCTAATATGGCCTCCATATATGCATAAATTGAAATTTTTCTATATGCACATAATTGTACATGCATTCATGACATTTCCTGGCATATGTGTTTATTGTGAAAAATGTGATTGTTGTGCTTGAAACGTAAATTGGAGTAGATTTTTGTGTGTTTTTCATTTTTGTGAAATTTTAGAATTTTTTCTGGAAATTTTTCGGGATACCTTTCCGGACCGAAAAAATTGACAAGTGACAAACTGATTTGATTTCCGGTACTGGAAATGATTGTCCAATGGAACTAAAAATTAAAGACATCATTTTAGGAATTATGCTTTTGGAGCTTTCAAAATTTGGAGAGAAATTGGACTAGAATTTAATTATTTTGGAAAGGGAATTAATGAATCCTTAAAAATAAGACAAGTGGCAAGTGACACATGTCACTTGCCTACTTAGCCTT
>JAOTIZ010000203.1:5915807-5937657 GCA_027123425.1 Erythroxylum panamense | reverse complement strand
TTTAATGTGATTGAGTGTGAACTATGTGTTGACTGTGTTAATTTGGGATCGATTATGATGTTGGCTTTGCTTTATTTTGACATATGCATTCCATGCATGAATGCATGATCAGTTAATGCCAGTTGTGACCGGAACAGCCACTGAGAGCTATAAGCTCAACGTTTATATTTGGGCCTCGAGTCCCACAGTGATACAGAGCTTCAGGCTCAACGATTAATGCGCCCATATTGGGACAATTCAGAGCCTTAGGTTCAACGATTAATGCGCCCATATTGGGACAGTTCAGGGGCTCGGTCACAACACCAAAATAAAATAAAAATGGGTCACATGCGCATGTCATATGCATCTGATTTTTGTCTCTTTGATTGAGTTAAAGGCTAATTGCCTTATGCTTCTGTGGTAACAATTGGTATCAGATCCAAGGTTTTTTCTTAGTATGCTTTGTGGTTGAAACGTGGACTATTCTTCCACATTTGAAAAGATTTTTCCTTGGGCTATTGACATTCCACATTGACAGCTATTGAATAGTTATTGTAGCAGAGATGATAAAAATCAGAGATACGATTGCACCAACCACATCGCAACTTCTACCTTGTCTATTCTAGCAAGGACTACTGTGACAAATGCAAGATTTACGGTGGAGATTGTTTATGGTACAAGTCATTTCGGCATGTGACAAAGTGAAGTTCAAGATGCCTTTTTTTAGCAAAATCTTGACATTTTCATTAGAGAAATGAAACCAAATTATGTTTAGGAGAAAGGTTAGAAGACTATGGCATGATGTACAATTCGATCGTGTATTTCCACAGAGTAAAAGTATGCTTTCTCGAAAGAAACTTCTGCATCTAAATTGTGGAATGCATTGGAAGAGAAATTCCTAAAGAAAAGTAGTCAGAATAAGCCTCCTATGAAGAAGATACTACTTTTTCTCTTATGTTTTGGGTACCATTATAGATGATTACATCACCAGTTTTAATCAGTTAGTTACTGATTTAATGAATTTGGATGTGACATTTGATGATGAAGATATGACTTTGATGTTCCCTCCTTAAGGAGTTTGAGTTTCTTGAAACTACTATACTTTATGGGAATATTGTTGTGTCTCTTAGTGAAGTTACAACTGCTTTGAACAATCATGAATTGAGAAGGAAGACAAAGGAAGAACGTATAAGTGGAGCAGTAGAAGCTTTGGTAGTTAAAGGTCATTCGCAGAGCCAGATTAAAGAAAAGAAAGGGAGATCAAAGGCGAGGCTCAAATTGAGCAAAGATGAATGTGCCTTTTTTTTAAAAAAAAGTACAATGAAAAAAAGATTTTCCAAAGTTAAAGAATAAAAATAAACCTGATAAGGAAAAGGCTGCTGCAAATTCGAATGTTGTTGAATGTGAAGATGCAGTCTCAAATCTTTCATTGGTTGTTACATCCTCAATAAGCCCTTTTAGTTTATGGTTGCTCAATTTAGGATTGATTATCTGATTTTATAGAGCTAAAAGGTGGAGTTGTCTATAGAACAAATGACAATCCCTGCACCACAAATGAGATTGGTTCGATTTTCTTAAGGAATCACGATGGAATAACCAAGATTCTGACATATGTCAGATACATGTCAAGTTTGACGAATGACCACATTTCTGTAGGAGTCCTAGAAATAAAGGGCTACACTGTAAATGCAACAAATGGACTAATGAAAGTCAACTCTGGTGTACTTGTGGTAATGAAAGGAATTCGAAGAAACAATAACTTGTATTATTACCAAGGTAATGCAGTTATTGGAACAACAATAGTAGCTTCTAATGATAAGAGCTAGAAGCAGTCAGGTTGTGGCATATGTGCTTGAGACATGTAGGTGAAAAATCCTTGAAGATATTAGTAAATTAAGGATTGTTGAAAGGAGTTCAGGCTTGCAAATTAGACTTCTGTGAGCATTGTGTCAAAGGGAAGTAAACAAGAGTGAAATTCAACACTGCAATCTATGATACGAAGGCTATTTTAGATTATGTTTACCTTAATGTGTAGGGACCCTCCCCTCCCAAACAACTTTTTTGGTAGGAAAACACTATTATGTGACCTTTATTGATGATTTTTCTCGAAGAGTATGGGTATATACTATGAATATTAAGGGTAAAGTGCTAGGAGTTTTCCTCAAATGGAATAAGATGGTGGAAACTCAAACAAGCAGAAGGATCAAGCATCTCCGTACAGATAATGGTGAGGAGTACAAGAGTGATCTATTTTTAAAACCTGCAAAGATAAAGGTATTGTCAAACAATTAACAGTCAGGGATACACCACAACAAAATGGGGTGATAGAACGTATGAACCAAACATTGCTGGAGAAAATTTGGTGTATGCTATTTAATGCTGGGTTGGGTAGGAAATTTTGGGCTGAGGCTGTTACATATGCTTGCCATCTCATCAATCGCCTTCCATCAACTGCTATTGGTGGTAAAACACCTTTGAGAAAATGATTTGAAAAACCTGATCTATGATTCCTTACGTGTGTTTAGTTCCACTGCATACTATCATGCTAAGGAGTCAAAGTTAGATCCACATGAAAAGAAAGCAATTTCATGGGGATCACCTCTGGTGTGAAAGGATATTGTCTTTGGTGCCTAGAGTCAAAGAAAATAATTTTCAACAAGGATGTTACCTTTAGCGAATTTACCATTTTAAGAAATGTGACAACTGAAAATATTGAGTAGACAGATGATACTCTAAAAGAAGTTGAGTTTGAAGAAAGAATTGTTATCCCAACAAATGATGAAGTAGATGCAGAAACTTTTGTGATAGGAGAGGAGCTAGATGAAGAAGAGGTTTCAACCCAAGAACCTCCACAATAACAGTTACCAATTGCATTGATTGGGCCAAAAAGGAACATTTAAGTACCTGCTCGTTATACTAATATGGTGGCTTATGCATCTCCAATTGAAATTGATGACATTTCTACCATTTATAAAGAAGCAGGTCGAAGTTCAGAAGAAGATGAGTGAAAGATAAGCCATGAATGATTAAATATATTCTCTTTATAAGAATCAGACGTGGAAGCTAGCTGATCTCCTAAAGAGAAAGAAGGCAATTAAATGCAAATGGGCATATGCAAAGAAAGATGGATTTCTTGTTAAGAATAATGTTCACTACAAAGCAAGGTTGGTGGCAAAAATCTATGCTCAGATAGAGGGAATTGATTATAGTAAATTTTTTTCTCCAGTTGTAAAACATTCCTCCATTCGAATTTTGTTGGCTTTGGTAGTACAGTTTAATGTAGAACTAGTTCAATTGGATGTAAAAATTGCATATTTACATGGAGACTTAGAAAAGGAAATCCATATGACTCAGCGCGAAGGTTTTAAGTTGCTGGAAAAAAGAATATGGTATGCAAGCTTGAACAATCATTGTATGGATTGAAGCAATCCCCGAGGCAGTGATACAAGTGATTTGACAAGTTTATGATAGGACAAAAGTACACAAAAAGCGAATATGATCACTGTGTATATTTTTGTAAGCTACAAGATGGATCCTACATCTATCTTCTCTTGTACATTGATGATATGTTGATAGCTTCAAAGAATCAAAGAGAAATTGAGAGATTGAAGATTCAGTTGAATCAAGAGTTTGAAATGAAGGATCTGGGTGAAGCCAAGAAAATTCTCGATATAGAGATAAGCAAAAATAAGGAATTTGGGAGGCTTCATTTGACTCAGAAACAGTATCTGAGAAAGGTATTTAAATATTTTGGCTTGAATGAAAAGTCAAAGCTTGTCAGTACTTCGCTCGCTCCTCATTTTAAGCTCAGTGCATCTTTGTCTCCAAAGAATGATGCAGAATGAGAATACATGTCAAAAGTACCCTATGCAAATGTTGTTGGTAGCTTAATGTGTGCTATGGTACGTATAAAACTAGACATTTCACATATAGCAGGTATATGTATGATCCTAAAAAGGAACATTAGCAAACTGTGAAATGGATTCTGCTGTACATTCTGAATACCGTAGATATTGGATTAATATTTGAGCAAGATCAGAAAGGTGATCATTGTTTAATTGGATATTGTGATTCCAACTATGCTGGTGAACTAGATAAATATCGATCAACTACTGGCTATATGTTTATTCTTACAAAGACATCAGTCAATTGGAGGTCTACCTTACAGTTAATAGTTGCTTTGTCAACTATGAAAGTAGAGTATATGGAAACTATAGAGGCTGTGAAGGAGACAATTTGGCTTAAAGAATTCTTTGATGAATTGGAAATTGGACAAAAGTACGTCAAAGTACATTGTGATAGTCAGAGTGCTATTAATTTAACAAAGAACCAAGTTTATCATGCAAGGACAATACACATCAACGTTCACTTTCATTTTGTACGAGAGATTTTGGAAGACGGTGGAATAATACTCCAGAAAATCCTAGCCTCTAAAAATCTTGCAGACATGACGACAAAAATGGTGACTGCAGTCAAAAGTTCAAAGTATGTTTGAACTTGATTAATATTTTGAGAATTTGATAGCAATTAGAGATACTACTGAAGATAGCAATTGTTAACCATCCTAGTTTCTTTCCATTTGTAATCTTTCGCTTCAAAATAAGAAAATATTAATTTAGTAGTGCTTGAAGAAGTAGGCTTAATTGGTTGAACATTGTTAAATTATAGTGTTCTTTATTTATTTGTTTAATAGCTATTGTTAGGTATAGTTGTAGTGAATTATTGTATTATCAAATTATATGTCCAGGAAAATTCTAAGAGATAGGACTTTAAGTGACTGTTTGCGACCTCTCTGATCTTTCATGAAAATTTACCTTTTGTGATTTTTTAGTACAATCGTTCACACTCTATTTACTAAGGCAATAGTACTAAAGATGAATTTGTTGCTATTGGTGGAAATTAACCCAAGTTTCCACAACATTGATCTCATACAATGGTGTAGCAGGGAAAAAAAAAAGGGAGCCGAACGGTGTTAGTAGCAAAATTAACCCCAAGCAACACGATTTATAACATATGGGGGAAAGGAACAGAAGAATCTTCACAAAGGAATCCTATGCAGCAGACAGATTAACTGATATGACAATCAATTATATTTGGAAACGGCTATTCATCGGAAGCACCTCAGCCCAGAAAAAGTGCTGTTATGGAGAATTCCGCAGATCCCATAACATGCAACTTCAGCAATTAAATAGATGAATGACTTCATAGAAGACGATGGAACATAAAATTTGTGCATGCAATTCAAATTGGGCCAAATATACAAGCAATAGTAGCTGACCAGTATCGTGTATCAACCGCCAGGAGCAAGAAGAGAGGATGATGGAGCCGCCATATATCAATTGATTTGAGTACTCTGGAAGCGAGATAGTACCAAGGATGGAGGGCAAGTCATGTTTCGCATATTTAACGGAAGGTAGCCTCCACACCTGCTTCAGAAGGGAACGAAGTTATTGCTTTCTGTGAGGGTATTCACTGTGTAGGGGTTCTAGTTATACCATAGTTTCTGCTGTAAGTTACATTTTGTTTAGTTGAAACTTTTCATTTTCAAAAAATAATAATCCTGTGACAAAGAAATAACGCTTTTTCACTTTAACATAGATACATAGATTTAGACTATAATCATTTCAATACGGGGAAGCTAAAACAGGAACAAGGAATCGATATGCACGTAAACAAAATGGACGGGTTACATTTAGACAGTCCTCTATCATGTAATGTTCCCATGAGATTTTGGTGGATTATACTTTTTTCTTCTGTTAGACACCAATATATTCATTTCTGTTTTGCATGGTTAAATATCGGAATCCCAATCACATAATAATTATTTATAGGAAACAAATTTGATCCCATCAATCCGCTGTCTCTGCAAAGGCTTTTTAACATACCATCCAATCCATAGGTAAAAACCGCATGTTTCATTGTTTTTGCCTTCTGCAGTATTCTGTTTTCCAGAATATAAACCACTTACCAAGATACTGTTGGAATGGAATAGAAACGGCAGAATGCTCTTGAATCTTGATACCAAACAGTTTTAGGAGTTATTATCATCTTTTGTTCTTATATTAGTTACCAAGGTGATCCATGTCAAAAGAGCAATGCGATGAACCTCAAGAACACCAGGTGATTATTTAATAAAATTAACATTAACCCTCTGGTTGAAAGCAGCTGACATACTTTGGCTTAGATTTTGCTACAAGAGCTTGTGGATCGTTTACAAAGAAGCTATTGGAACTGTTTACTGTTACGGTTTTCATTGTTGGCACATCTTTCAGATTGTCTGTTAAATGGAGGCCAGAAAGATGGTGACCCCAGATATCATATGTATATTTGTCCCCTGCTTTCCTTTCCAAATTATCAGTTCCTTGACTGTAAACTTTAGGTCCTGGAGCTCGAGCACGAGGAGCAATTGTGGAACAAGCACCTAGTGTTGAAGGAAGTATACTGGAAGCAGACCTACCAGCACTAGGAAATGTTGCAGAAGGTAACAGAACATGTTTGCTTAAACTTTTCTTTGGCACCAAAGTTTGTTCCATGGCAGAAGAAAAGCAGCTGTTATTGCAGTACTTGAAAGAGACATCCCTAGAAGCAGGTTCAGAAACTTGAACCTTCCTGCAATGCTGGTTAACCACTTGACTGAAAGGACTTGTGGCCTCAATTGCGTCCGAACTAGGAGATGCTAACAATGTAGCATTAGGGGCCAGAGAAATTGCAGGTGACAAGGGCGATGAAGGTGTAGAATTTCCACTTTGACTGCTTGAGACTTCCACGAGTCCTGTTAAAACTGCATTTACACCCTTCCTCTTCCGTCGCCTTCTGCCTCTCTCTCTTCCTGTCTTAACAGTAAGTTCACAGGATTGAGAAGCTTCAACTGAGCCTGAATTCTCACTCATAGATTTTGATGGCAGTGCCAGTATTGCCTCATCCTTGTCATTGCACATCAAATTGTCAATTTTTTTATTATTTCCTAGTTCTGGTGTTTGAATGATCATTCCCTGCTCTGCCAGTCCATCTTGATCTCTAAGATACATAGCCGCCTGTTTCAAGGATATATCTTCACCACCTGACCTTAAGAAGTTGTCCACCTCAGTAGAAAGAGGGGGTTTGTTTTTTGGGCTTCGTTGCATACGAGAAGACTTTCCTGCACTTCTTATGGTATTACCAGAACATTTGCTATTCTTATAGGAGTAGCTCTCTGAGCCAAGTGCAAACAATTGAAAAAGTATGCAGTAGCATATCAGAAAGATAAACGAAGCAGGAAGGACAAATGCTGCACATAATTTCTTCAGCCATATCCAGAACACTGACTTCCTACAAAGATTAAATATGTGAAAGGGAATACTTGCCTTCATCCGTATTATGAGAATTCCTCTGCTCAAGAACAATACAAGATCTCTTTGTACCGTGGATGCAGAAAAATCAGCATTGTATGAAATAAGAAGTTTTCTCGACTCTCCTGGCTCAAGAGAGAACCCTTTGCAAGGATGAATACAGAAGCCATCCGAGCTACATTGGGTTCCCGAAATCTCAATTCTTTTCACCACAACCGGTAAATCTCCTATATTCTTGACATGCAGCTCTTTTGACAATGGCTGAGAACAAGCATAAGAGACCTCTTTCATGAGAAATACCACACCCAGAGGAGAGAAAGTATCTAGAATTGTGAAATTTAGACTAAATCCTATTTCTTGAACAGGCACAGATCCCTCAAGCAAGAGTAGAGAAACAGACCCCCCAAATCCCTGGAGCGGTAGCCATTCCACACCAGACAGATTGTTTCTTATCAAAGCTGAGCTTCTCCATCCACACCGACTTGAAGGGTGAAAGAATATAGGCCCCAATGCTGCTTTACCATAAGGATGGACTATAGCTTCTGTAAGTGAACTTTCTTCCATCAAGAATCCATACCTAGTCGATGCATTAAGCTCGGTATGAAGCAAACTATTTGAAAAAGAGGGACGCAAAATTTCATCTGTCCTACAATCCTCTATAATTTCTCCAGAATGAAGAATGAGTTGCATTACAACTGGCTTTTGACTAGGATTTTTCACGATGATCCACTTAGGGGCACGACTTCCAATTTCAACCATTGAGAACAACAACTCCTGATCATCGAGTACAGACATGCCATATGTAGTACATTGAGATTTCCAATTTCCCAATACATACTCGTCCACTTTTTCCATCTCCAATGCCTTCAACATTAATTCAGGAAGGAACCTTAGCACAATGCACAATGAATATCAAATGGAACATGTAAATATGGGCATTCTATACTGAGAGACCTTAGTTGCAAATAATTAGGAAGGACACCTTCAGAGCCATTTGGGACGTACTAGCTTCTTTACATGCTAGAGTACATAGTCACATAGGCTAACAAACACAGATTCAGATGCCATTGTGCAATGTGTGTGCATATAGTACAAAGATATAAAAACCAAAGAATGATAATCTTTTATCCTTTCCACAACTCAACCCACTCCCACTTGCAAGCCCAAAACCTCCCACAGGTGCAATGTTCTAGGACTTGGCAAGAAGGTAGGGAAAAGAATTTGGAAGGATGGCGTTTTCCAACAGAAGATTACAAAACCAAACCAAATCTTTACAACAGCCGTAGACAACTCAAGATTCTAACAGGACACAGTAGCAGACTGGTGAATCAGTTCAAAAACTCTACTAAACACATGATCCTGAAGATTTTTCCTTCCTCTATTGACTCGAGTCTAACTAATAAAATATTGATACCCCCCAGCTAAAGATGCTAGTGATCATGTAAACCTGATTCAAGAGCTGTTGAACTCTAGAAGGAAAAAAATAAAGTACTTTTTCTCCGTATAGTAACATGCAGTTCCCCTCGACTTTGTAACTTTGTCTTTAAACTAATTGGAATAAAGTCACACCATATATTGCTTGCTACCCTCCCAGAAAACAAGCATTTAAAATATAAACCAAGGTTATCCGACATTCTTCTGATGTATTTTTACAGAATTAGAAATATTACCATCCATATGATGAGAAAGAATATATAACTCTGGTAAATCTCTCTGATAAAAATTTAAATCCTCACAAATATGCATCTAGAATATCAAAAACAAGAAATGTCTATCAGAATCAATTTACCTTGTTTTGTGAAGAAATTTGCATGCTACTATCCAAGGATCCTGGATCCCTATTGCAAATTGCATAACTTTCAGGACTATGATTGTATCCAACAGTGGAATCCTTTTGAGCTCCCAGACAAACATCCAATACATCCCGACAAGTGATTTCAATCTGAGAACTGCTAGAGTCATTTGTCAGAACAACCAATTTGCACTTTTTGCTAAGACTTGACAATTTGGTTGGGGAATCACGTAACTTTGCAAGCACTTGACTGCAGGTCAATGTGGCAATTTTTGTTACACTGGCAGGGAAAAGAAGCAAGCCTTTAACATACTTTATCTGGAAAACCTTCTTTGCCGCAACTTCACTAATTTGCATTACCTTCAATACATGAGGTCCCTGGTTTCTCAAAGAGATGACCACAAAAGCTGTACGGTTGGCATTGCATGGTACTAACACCTCAAGAGAACTTGAAAGAGAGCCTGTTGTTCCATCAGAAACAACTTTTCTGTCAAGATCAACCTCCAGAGGAATCATTAACTTATCAGACTTTTCTTGAGAAGACCTCAGCAATTGCATACAAAAAGCACCTGCAATTCTTCCTTCAGTGACAAATGAGAACTCAATCTCTAAAATAGTTTTCCTGGTTTTAGGTCCAATCTCCCAATTCTCAAGAGGTCTGATACCCATTAGTGGCGAATCAACGTGGTCATTCTTCACAACTAACCAATCATTAGCAGTCAATACAGTAAGCTGATTTGAATTCTCGATAGTTTCTCTTCTACAGATTGCTTCAATGTGGTGGGAAACATTCCCTACAGAAAAAGATATCCACGCACTCACTTCCTTCACATAAAGGGTTTCATCAAAGGGATTAAACAAGGACAAATTCCTACTTGACTGTCCATCTGCAGGAACACCAGGGGTCATTATGGGGCTAATTTTGTAAGGGGACTCGATACCATAACCCTTAATCTGCACCAGAAAGCCACCAGCACTTGTCTGCAAGATCAAGTGAGCTGCGGACAAACCCATCCATCTTGGTAAGTATACCAAACAAATTGAAGCTAATTCACCAGGTCCTAGCAAAATTTCACTAAAATTACAGGGATAAAACTGTAAATTGGTAAGAAACGGTTCATAGATATGTAAAATGCTGTCATTACATGTATTTCTCACAGTTAAAAGGGCTACAGAGGGTAAGTATAAATCCTTCTCTCCCCAGTCAAGCACAGGGGGGTCTATTTCCACATGGGGTGAAGAAGTACCAAAAGAACTAGATTGCATCATCTCAGAGTTTCCATTCAACCTAACATTCCCCCTCTGGCTTCGTAAAGGGTGTCTACAAGAGGAAGGATCATATTGATCCACGGGATCAGTTTGCACGGATGATAATTTATCAGTACCTCCTCTGACATTCAGAAAACAAGAAACAGGATTGCCATTCAGCAGCTCAAAAATACCAGAATCTGATGACCAGCTCTTGTTACTGTTCTTTCCATTATCAGCATTTGATCTTACTGAAATTTGACTATCATACTGATGACTACCAAGTTCTAGACCTCCAACTTCAAGCTTGTGCTCTCTGTATGAAAAACCAGGCAACGTCGAAGGAAAGCAGAATGAATCAGAATCAGCACAAATAGTCTCAATGTTAACATGGGATTTTGGACTTCCAACAGCATTGCTAAAGTTTGCATCAGAAAAGACAAAATCTTGAAAACCAATTCCTTGATCACCTCCATAGATCCCACATGCACCAAATTCTGCTGATTTCTGCATTCCATTTGTTGTGCCAAGTCCATATGTAGCAAGGGAAAATAATGTACATAAGAGAAATAGATTACAACTGAATGCTTTGGCCTTGCGGAACCATCCCCTGAATAAACATAACACAGAACGATAAATTTTAAATCTTCCTAAAATTTCCCAAGCTAGCAAATAAATCTTCCTAAAATTTCCCAAGCTAGCAAATAAATCTTCAATGCTAGACATCAACACATCCAACCCCAGAAAGTGTAAGCACGGAAAATATAAGATAGAAGAAGCAGGAAGTCAAGGAAAAAAATATTGCAAGGCCAAAACGTAAAACCAATAACCAACTTAAGTCCCCATTTACCAATTACCACCGTTCAATGAACAGTAAAGAAAGCCACGATCATTTAATTAGGGAAATCATTAATAAATGAATTCCTTAATTGTTAGACGGAAAAAAGAAACGGAATCCAAGAAAGCCATCATAGTACAGTACAATCTAAGAACAGTAAAAGAAACACGACATCGGTGAAGGAAACTTAAGAGAACGAGGAAAATCTCCTAGGAAAAAAAGATACAGTTTTATACTTTTTTTTTTTTTGGTTGTATACAGTTTTATACATGTATCACTATTTTTTCCCACATCATTTGTTTGTTGCACCAACTCAATTTCAGAACTTAACGCCAACCTAAATAAAGAACGAAGTATCTAAAACAGCGATGCTCAACACACCCAGAATTAATAGAAATCATTTCCATCGTCCACTGAAGTAGGAGTCATATTTCAGTTCCCATAAATATGGAAGCCATTATCATCGTTATAATCATATACAGAGCTAAAATCCCAGAACGCAAACCAACTACAGTCAACAGTTCCCGGTACTTCTACAAAAGAAGAAATAAAGAAGAGCTTATAAATCCATTTCGATTCCGTCGTCTCTTTCAAGTGTAAGATATTGAAACAAAATCATAAGGCAGCTCTACAACTTAAAAAATAGAAAACCAATGCTGGAAGACATCGCCGAACATCTAATACGGTCAAGAAATTTCATTTCCAATCGATAGTCAACAAAGAAGCACACGAAAGCATCGACTAGAAGTTTTGAAGAAGCAACCAAACTTCTCAAAATCAACAGGAAGGAGTAGAAGAAAGAAGAAGCATGTTAAAGATAGAACAGAGTAGGCACAACAAGGTCCGAGCAAAACCAAACAGAAACAGAAACTGAGTTGAACGGGAAGAAAAAAAAGAAATCTCTTTTTTTTTCTCAAAAAGCAAGAGTATTGAAACACAAAGAACAAGGGTGGTTACATGGAGAGCTGCCGGAGAGGTAAAGGAGTGATGGTCAAAGCACCGGAATCACTCAAAGCACCGGAGCCCATGTCGGAGAAGAGGAATATACCATCGGAAGTCGTTCAGGTTTAAAGAAGCAACACTCGAAACAATTGTTCTGGTTTTGTTGGCCGAGAGTAAAAGGACCTCACAGAAAGCTAATGAATGGCCAAAGAGCCTGGGAGGACTAGAGCTAGAGAGAGAGAAAGGAGGAGCGCAAAAAAGAAGGTTGTGGATCAGTCGAAGTTACCAAAACGCCCTCCACTCACTGTTGACAAATAGTTCACGCCGTCGTTTTGTGAAGTATAAACGGATGCTTCTTCTTACACGGAGAGGGTTTGTGTCGTTTGAAGGTAGGGTTGTAGTATTAATGGGTACTTTCCGTGGGGGAGCCAGCTGGAGTTTTTAGTTATTGTTTATGCTGTGGATGGTTAGAAATTAAATAGAACATTCTTTCATTCCTAAGATCAAGTTTTACCTGTTATTTTATTTCTTTTAATTAAATGACTTTTTTATAATGCCGTTATTGCATGATAACTTAATTCTACTTTGATTATTTGATACCGAATGTGATTTCTCACTTTAATTTATCTATTCTTCGTTCAATTTTATACATAATTTATAATTGTAAAGCTTTGTTTTTTCATGTATATACTATGAATATATGTAATTATTTAAATATTGAGGGATAATAATAATATGGGGTGTCGTTTACATTTAATTTCTAAAATCATATTATATAAAAAAAAAGTTATATACAAAACTTCCTATTTTGTGAGAGTATGAGAAAAAAATAAGCAACCTTTAGCTGTTTCTTTAAGACTTTCTTTAAAAAAATTATATTATATTATATGATATGAAATACAAGAATATATGTGTTAAGGTTTTTTACAATATATAATATTCGGAAATGTGCATGGTAGGTTGATGTCTAACGGCAGGTTCCAACATTACATATTTGTTAAGAGTATATATAATTCGATTAAAATGACAAAATGGTTTGAGAAAAATAAGACCTCGTAATTGATGGAAGAAGAAATTAATAATAGTGGGGTAAGTGTAAGTCGTAACGGGAAAACAGTCGTTGTGGCCTCGGGCACCGCAGACGTGGGCCAGTGAAGCCAAGTGCCAGGCGAACACGGTGGCGCATTCTGGTCCGAGCCTGACCGCACCGCCAACGCTGGCTCGGCTTTCGAGGACCGCCCAAGGGTTGTCCCTTTGCTGTGCATCTCCGAAGGGGTAGTTCCGGAAATACCGATAAGTGAAAAAGGCCGAAAACAAAGCCGAATATATTGTAAGCAGCAGACCAGACCCTCTTGCTCTTCAATTTTTAATGCAAATGTGAGATTCTCTCCTCGCTAAAATACAAGACTATATATACTAGCAACCTGATGGGTCCCAGTTCTCTTTTATTTCCACACTAATTGATAATAAAAAGTTTAATACACAATAATAGAAGTTCAAAATGGGAAGTCTATTAAATCTAATCGATAGAAGAACTTCTAATCTAATCCATGCTTTTTGTCCGTACACGAAACTTTAGACTAACTCGATAACATTCGGCGTAAAGAGACTTTTAATAACTCGTCTCTATTGCTTGAACCTCCCATATTAAGGCTGCAAACAATGGTCTCTTGAGTGTAATCATTTTGGGATTTACCATGGTTATGGGAGAAAGTGAGTTGGCTCTTGCGCTGCGTCACACATGGAACGAGGACTTGGAAAAAAGAAATATCATATTTTTCTGCTTTTTTATGTTCATGACATAAACTTCAACGCACCTCTAAGAAAAAATGGTTAGATTATATTCCAGAACCCTCAATGTTGCCGCCCATGCAGTTTTTTTTTAACTTGCTTACGACATAGTTACCAAGTGTGGAGTTAAGAGTTGAATTTGAGACATGTATAATGGGATTTCAGTTAAGTTTTACTGCAGTAATTGGACCGTTGTTCTCTAATAAATGAGAATTTAAAAAGCTTTAACTATCATATTTTTTCTTTTTGGCTTAGAATTGTCTTTCAAATAAGCCTAACTCTTTGTATGTTGGTAATCAAAATTGATATTAATTCAACCTCAAATATTAAATTTAAATATTCCATTACATGTTTAACCTAATGAATAGAAATAAAATTTAAAAAATTTGAAGTTGGTATTGGTTAATTTAGAATTTTAAAAAATTAGATGAAATTTTTTATTTCCTTGATGCGCGGAGAAAAAAAAAACCTTTCAATTGACTTGAACTCTGAAAATTTTGGGAGTCTTGGAACCAATTCACGATAGAAAAATGAGAATCATATATTTTCTATATTGTTTTCACTGGACCCTACTCAATTTAGAGCGAAAAGGATGTCACATAGAAGAATTGCATGTAACATTAGATCACTACTAAAGAAGGATATTGGGGGACCGCTGCCCCTGAACGTCCGCCAGCCTGAACACGTGCCACCCGCCTGATTGGTGCGCGTGAGTCATTTCCGACCTTTAAATATAAACTAACAGGGAGTCTTTTTGCAAATATGTACATATAGAAAGGACATCATATGCTACGGTTTAGACCTAAACAAAAGAATCCGTTTGAATCCACCTAACGGCCAACGGTGGACAGCTTGGCGGCGGTGTCAAAATCTCCTGGATTCCCTCGATCTGCACCGTGTGTTTCTAAAGGGGTCGTGAATGGCCGTTGGATTGACACGGGTGATTCGTCTTCGTAGGGACAGAGCAGGTTGGGCCTACCGTCGTCGGTTGGCTCTACGCCAATTTGCGTGGACATGACCTGACGTGAGGGGTGTGATCATTTGGGAAGACTTGGAGCAAAAAAGCGGACCCCATTCATTTCGGCGTGTAGGTTGGGCCGTTGAATATAAGAGGGACGATCTCTGTGTTTTAAGAGGGTCTTCAATTCAAAAAAGGCCCTACCTTCCTTTCTGCTCGTGCCTTGTGCCTAGCCCTAGTGATCTAGTCGATTATGTAAAAAAATTGGTTTGTGGATAAATAATAGAATGATTAATAAATTATCAACTTCACGACATACTCCTAGTTGGTAGCATTCCAACCACTAGTACATAAGTAGACAACTAATCCCCACTTTACATAATCTACATAGTCAACTAATAATCCAATGATGGTTATTAAATACGAAATGAACCCTCTTCATTATGTTTATATGGCTTAAGAATTAGAATAGAGAACATATTGAAGTGTAAAATTAAAAGAAAGGAGAATTACAAAGTCCCATTTACGTATTGGAGTGTGCAAACTCCTTGGAAATGGACCAATTGAAAGAGGCATGCATTTTAAAAAAAGGAAACCTACAATTACTTACAAATACAAACAAAGCATGCATCGGGAGATTCCATCTTCACTGTCATCGACCAATCCTGGGACGAGATATCCCAAGTTGTTCTTTAATTAATCAATGTACTACTTGTCATCCAGCACGCAAGTTATAATTAAAGAGAGAGTTGTGAGTAGCTAATGATCTTCAGGCTAATGATCTTCAGATCAGTGAAGGAATTAAGGTTTTGGGACTTCAATCAGCTGGCCCAAAACATAAGCCCTGGACTTCAATAATATTTTATTGTGCAATTCAATTGGGTATAAATAAAATAGGTGTCTGACGGTTTAAATGACATTTGTAATCCTATAAAATGCAAGGTTTACTCATATCTAATGATGGAGTGGATAACAAGAGACAAGCATCAAGCAAGAAAATCTAATCACATCATCCCCACATAATAAAAAGAAGAAATACAAAAAGAAAAGTTCTTGTCATCAAGTTCATGATTGTTGGTTATTATTCAAATACTAATGGACCTCATTGAAATTAATATGTTCCACTATAGTCTTCTAGAATGAGGAATTTGTATTTGTTATGAACTTGCCCGAGATTTGATAAGGTTAGGCGAGATTTGTCCTGTTTAATCAAAGTGTAATGGTGCAATTTCTACACATCTTAGATTTAGACAGCAAGATTGTGCCATGATGAGCTAGGCAACCCCTCCGTAACATTTTGACTTGCGACAAATAGTAGATGAGTTCTTCACACCAGCTGAATGTTAAAAAGTTCAAATTGAAAGGTTTAGAAGTCTTAAGTGGCGAACATGACTTTTGATTTTCATCAAATTTTAGAATTTACTATATATCAATCAAAAGCTCAATGATGTTGTCAGTTGAGTTTATTCTGTTGCATTTATTTTCGAAGTTAAAATCTATTGTTTTATTTGTTTTAAGGTTATTTTGTCTTTTCTGGTAATTTTTCTATTTAATAATGTTCTTTATACTTTTATTATTACATAAGAATCTATTAAAATTAGATTTTTAGTAAGTTTTTATATTTGATAATATTTCTGTACTTTTTATTAATATAAGTAAGAGTATACTAAAGCTGATTCATAAGTTATATTCTTTAAGATATTGGATAAGATTCTAAATTATTTATCACTTTAGATATTTGACATTTGACCAACTCTAAAAACACAATTGAGTGTTAGCATTATTTAACACCTATTCACTTTGCTAGATGTATTTGTTTGGTAAATATATCATTCCTTTCTAGAAATATTTGTTATGCAACATATTTTATAATCACGTAATAGGAGTGAGGTGTGCCCTTTTTAGTCATGATTATAAAAGAATATTTCAGAACCATTAGCTAATATGATTTGAGAGACAAATTTACAAAAGGGCTTCAATGATTTTCCATTTAGTGGGAGATTCCCAAATAGTTGGTGAAGAGGAAATTGTAAACAAATTTGGCACATGTAGGAAGCTCTCTTTAACAAAATGCACAAGTTCAAAACCGATATGTTTTCAAAACCTTCAATTGGTTAAGAATTTTTAAACATGGCCTCCACCCACGGCTAGGAACAACTCAAAACACATATGCTTAGAATCTCTCATCTAGTTTTTTAAAACTATGAAACTCTTCTTTTGTTGAGTGACTATGTCTCATGTAACTTTTGTCTGTCAAACTTCTCTTTTGATCTCAAAAGGGGCAACCATATGTTGTAACTTTATCCAAATTTTAAGCCTCAAAAGCATGTATGTTTGACTCCACAAGGGCATGTATGTCCTCAAACGTCGTTATTCAACTCATACACTATTACATAAGCTTACATTTCATCTGCTCGATTTTCATTCCTTTTGATCTATGAAGACAACAAACACTTCTGATGCCTAAATTTAGTAAAATTACATAAATAAAAATCATTAAAATGGGGATGAACCCATAATAATCTATCTTTAACATATTTTAAGATGACAAATCAATCACCTTATTAATTACTCAAAATTCATCTCGGTGAGCTTGCTAGAAAGCTCAATCTTACTCATGGGAATCACCTTTGTTAATATATCGGTAGCATTCTTATCTGCATGAATCTTTAAAAAATCTTTCTACTTTTACATTGTCATGAGCTAAAAGTCTTTGTCTTTAAGTAATTGTACTTCTTTGAAATTCTCTAGCTCCCTCCTAATAGTGATTATGAGATATTTAGATGACAATGCGTGTCGAGTGCACTGCAAAATTTGCCTGACTCTGCACATTAAAATTTTTAGTTATGGTAAGTCGGGATCGAATCCACAGGGAATGTTCGGTTAATTTTCGTAACAAAATTAATTGATGCAAGGAAAGTATATGCGGTTTTTGGATTTCAAACAATTTAGAAATTAGAGTAAAAGTAGACAATCGAAAACAAATTAAAACAAATAATCGAAAATGAGAAATGTGTTGAGTATAAGTAAGGTTCGGTTCTAGGGTCAATCTCGGCCTAAACATAATCAAGCATATTCCTTCATTATAAAGTCTTTGCAATTCTTTTCAGACTATTGATCTGAGACTAATAGAACGCGTTACAAATCTCGGTTTTGCCTTAGGTTGTATTTAATCAAGATACGATCATTAATTAAACCTAACTACCAAATAACCTAAGATACGATCTCTAAATTCAACGTGAGAATCACATTTTGAGTTGGAAAACGTTCAATATAGGCAGTAACCTCACATGTTCGGGTTATCTAGCCTAAGTCATGTTCTATTCACAAACATCAAAAGTAACGATTACGGATTACAATCAATATTTTAACAATATGTTCGAAATTAAATAATCAAAATAACATATTAAGATCATTCATCCCAAAACCATCCAAATCAATATCAATAATACAACAATCTGAAAAAGAAATTACAACTGTAAAATAATAGAAATAGATTAACCGTGACTTGGCATCGATGTTCTCGTTAAACTGGCATCGGCAAACTAGCCTTCCATCCCTATTTTCATGCTCCAACCGGAGGTCATCTCCATATGCTCCACAAGCTCTCTCCCTACGTCTATTGTAGCTGGGATGGGACAAATAAAATGTGTATTTTTCCTATTGTTCACGCATTCATCTTCATACAGACCAGTCGTAGCTCTCCCCCAACCAAGCCAAGCCGCACTGCACTCTCCACTCACGCCTGCTGCTGCGCCTCCCAATGCCCTCGTCTTTATTATCTGCACTGCACTGTAGCTTTTACTATTGATTGATTAGAAAATTTAAGTTTGCAACTCCTCTCTTATTCGACTCTTCTATGTGCTTTTGGGCAAAAACGCCTAACATGCTTCTGCGTTATGCAGAATGTCTACATGAAACACAGACGTTTCACAGACATCATTCCTTGCCTCCCAAATGTGCTGTCGTTTTGGGCTGATTTTCAGATACTTGCTTTGAAAATTTTCTTCTTCTTTGTGTTCCATTTTTCTTGTATTTTAATTTTCTTCTTCTTGTTTCATGATGACAAGTAAAAATTGATCTTTAGAAAATAACCCAAATGCAATACTTTCAACTCACTTCAATTTATTTGCTTCCAAATTATACTTAAAATCATATATGAATTAAAGTAAGTATCTTGAGCATTTTTATGTCAATAATCGCTAAGTGTAAATGATTAAATATATCAACAATTAAATCAATTTCTCCCACACTTAACTTTTGTCCGTCCTTGGGCAAAACATACAAATTAAGCTCAAAAATCTTAAAACATTGATTCATTTCTCAAATGTTCCAAGAATATATAATCACAAGCAAAGATGAGTAACTTTCAAAATCATAGCAAGAAATCAACATTCCAAGCGTTTACTCATGATCAATCAACATTCAATATTTTTAAAAACTGAGCAATCTAATGGTAGACTCGAAAAATGTGTTTAACTACAATATATCCATGGGTATACTCAACACCATTCATGATCATGATAATCTATAATTTTGCATATTATTTTATTTCTCTACCACTAATGTTCATATGCAAAATCACGAATCAAAGAACTTTTTAGGGTTGTAATGTGGGCAAAGGTAAGGTAAGATGTATTTGGGTCAAGTAACATGAAAGTCATCAAAGCTAATGAAACAAAGTAACACTTATCGAAAATTGGGTACCATCAGCTATGACGATTGCATCATTTACAGTTCACAACCCTATTCAGCTCTCATACACAAACCACATGAAGCCTATACCAATTCGAAGGAATCACTCATATAATTTATGCCAATAATATATTGAAATCACAAGAGTGAATCTTCCAAGCCAACATCTACCTCATATTCAACATGTTCAAATAACACGTTCATTACAACTCTAGGAAGATGCATAAACCATAAAAACTTAACACATATGCAATTCCTACTTGATACATTTATTTTAAACAAATTTTTCTTTCTTTCTTTCTTTTTCTTTCCTTTCCTTTTCTTTTTCTTTTTTTCTTTGTTTCTTTCTTTTCCTTATAAAAATTAAAATAAACTACATCAATATGAGAATTTCAATAATACGACATAAAATAATATCCCAACATTATAAGCAATCCTCACATATGTACACCCCTACACTTAGAATTTTGTACATCCACAAACTCAGTAATCACAAATGTTTCACTAGCTATATGACTTGGATATGACATTTGGTTAGGTTTAAAAACATAAAATGTAGTTTATACAAAAAGAAAGGCTAAAGCTCAAAGGGTTTTATCAAGGAAAAAATCATGTCAATGGGATAGGTTATTTAGCTAATGTAGTTTCTTAAAAACAAAGAATGCCTAATCATATTCATGTTAATGTATGTGATAAAAATGTAGTCTCGAATAAAAAATCAATGCAAAATTAGGATGTGCATGTCATGAAGGTCACACATTATTAAAAGGCAATGAGATTGATATAGATGTGTTAGTCAAATAAGGCTCAAAATCTCACCAGTTTTGTCTATCATTAATCATTATTCTTATAAAGATAATGCAAATTGATCAATCACAAGAGCAAAAGTACATGCTAAAGTTGCTATGAAATTCTCTAGTTAATTCGTATTCTAATTATGATTATATAATCCCAAAAGCAATAGAAAATGATAAAATGTTTGTTTTATTTTTTTATTCTCTCTCATTTTGATTGAAAACTTAAAAACAAGTAAAACAGACAAATTCAAAAGCACACATACATATAAAAAGTAATGCGGAAATGGAAAGGAAAAGAAATTTACTTCCTTTGGGTTGCCTCTTAAGAAGCGCCTTAGTTTAGGGTTGCTAGCTCGATTCCTTCTTCTCCTCACATGACGAAATTGTGATCTTTGGGTATCACAGTTAGCGCTACTTTCACGCGAGGTAGTTCCAAATAGGGCCTTAGCTGATCATCATCCTCATTTAGCATCTTCCCTATCATTAGATTCTCAATCTTGACTGAGTCTATACACTTCGGAAATATTTCGAACTTCTCTCCACCTTTTTCTTCATCATTCAATTCCTACAATATGTTATGTAAAGGTAAAGAGTTAGTTTAAAAAATAATCATAGACTCAGTATTTACTTCCGAGTTAAAAGATGTGTCTATTTTGGCTTCGATCTCCTTCTCCACTTCTTCGATACAAACAATTTGTTGAGGGTTAACCTCAAAATTCTCAAGCTCCTCGTTACTTTACAATGTTTCCACACAAACGTCCATTGGGTAGACCTCGGGTTAATACGACTGCTCCTCTTCACTATGTGATTCTAAGCAATTAAGCCTTATTGTCATCTGACCCATTAGGTGTTCCATCCTCTGTTGCCTTGTTTTTGCCTCTTATCAGAATTCTTGTAACTGCTGTTGCGTATCCTGTTGAAATTGCAAAGTGTTAGCAACTATATTCTTAATCAGTTCTTCTAAAGATGCACCTGAATCATGTTGTCTCTTTGAATCTTGGGCGCTAGACCATGTGTTTCTTGAAAATTGCCCTCTATCCTTCTGGAATTGTAGAGTATTCTCCTGCAATTTTTTCACAATATTACTCAACTCTTCTAGAGATGGACCGGATTCGTAATAGGAAGCTTCTGGTCTATACGAGAATTACTGTGCGTCCTGCAAATTATCATGGAAGTAATTATGACGATTATCCCATCCATAACAAAAGTTAGGCTGATCAGTTCAAACATTGTTATAAGACTGAAAATATGAGCTATAAAAGAAATTATTTACGTCCATATCGATTTTTTTCAAACATAAAATAAAAAATGAAAATATCACCAAATAACAGAAAAGAAATTAATCACGAACAAATATATACAAAACACCAATTAAATCACAAACAAAAACTAAAACACCGCACTCCCCGGCAACGGCGCCAAAATTTGACCGCGCGTCGTAACGCTAGTCAAAATTAATTAACTAGACTACTACTGTAGCAG
>JAOTIZ010000203.1:5809802-5823700 GCA_027123425.1 Erythroxylum panamense | reverse complement strand
TGCCACTTTGCCTGAACTCAATCCTGAACCGATCCAAATTACCGACATACCCGTCACACCGGTAACGGGATGTTACAATAATCATCTAACAAAATCTTTTTCAACATATGTTACCAAAATACATTCATAATAACACCAGCAATCAACACCAGTAACACAAACATCATAAAACCAACAACATATCAATAAATGTCATAGAAAACAACCTTGCTTCTACTTTACGATTTAATTAAACCATTTTTACAACCATACATTTGGATTTAACAAAATAATTTGTATGGTGAAATTAAATCCAGCCACCCTGATCACCTCAAACCTTATTGGCTATGTCAATGGCACTCTTCCATCACCAACAAAGACATACGACATGAATCCTCCATCTTTATAATACATTGAATGGTAGAAATTTGATTGCCTCATTGTTAATTTTCATCAGAGATCTTGCTCATAGCTAGCACACTGCTTATGATCTATAGGTTAGTATGAGAGACTTTGTGAAAATAATCAACCTCTAAACATTCTCTTCTCCTATAAAGGCTTCATACATTAAGAAAGGTTCTAACTCTATCACTGATTTTCTATCTATCATTTCTAACACTACTAATAAACTTGCAATCATCTGAGACAAAATCTCAAGAAAACATTCTTGTCTTTTTCACCCTAAAAATTCTACCTATATAGTGCAAATCATGTATCATCAGATTCCACCACCTTCTTTGAAGAGCTTATGAAAAACTCCTCATTCATGAGTATATTCTCCTTTTTTTCATTCATCTGTCTAATCCTTTTTCAAACTATATTGGTCATTTCTTATTATGGTGGTAAATCTTCATATAGAAATGGTGCTAGAGGAAAAAATTACAATCACAAGGCCAACAATGGTGGAAGAAACTCTAAATTCTTTAGGAATTATCCTAATCACTAATGAGTCGTGTTTTGAAACGAGTAAGTTGCCAATATATATGGTGAGTTCAATTTTCAGTCTAATCCCAGTATCTAACCCAAAACTACAACTAAGCCCAAACCTAAAACTCTTCTAATTTTAGCTGGTATAATTATAATAAACCCCCTCATAATGTTAAATTTATTATAAATATGGATATATATTATTGTACACTATTGATTTACATACTTAGAGTTTTGAAATCATTAATTTTGGCTTCAAACTACCCTAATATCATCACCACAACTTTTTGTACCATGAATTTCTAGGCTAATCATTATAATTTAGAAGTTAATTCCATTAATGTTACCAAATGATGACTTAATGCTCGTATAGCTACTCATATAATACCTAGTTCTCAACTTATGAAATTGGCCCCATGCGAGGATCTAGACCAAATAAATGTCAATAATTGTAATACCTTTCCTATTTCCTTTACTAATAATTTAACACTTTTCCTATTTCCTTTACTAATAATTTAACACTTTTGACACATACCTTAATAATATTTTAATTTTCCCACATCTTAATGTAAACCTTTTAACACTAGCAAATTTTATTACAATAAATCTTGCTTATTAAATTTAACCATTTTAGTTATATTGTGAAGGATACTTCCCATATGTTACATCTATAATGATCTCTACGTAATCAAGATTACTCTAAATTTTGTTGCTCGCAAATTCTCTCTTGTTCTACTTAATCTCTAACTTTAATGTCTTAGTCGACCTTGTTAATATACACTTTTTAATTTATCTAAATTATTATCCACTAAGTCAAATATCATATATTCTTATATATCATATCTTCAAGGAAAAATTATTCTAACTTTCATTTTCATTTTTTCCTATGATCACTTGTACACTTGGCCACACTCATTTTTTTTAACTATGTCACTTATTTTACCACCAATCATAACTCTTATAAACTTGATCCACTTTTTCCACTTAAGCTAAGAAATTTTTCCAATAACATCAAACTATGCTTGATGAGTTCAATGCTCTTCATTGCAACCAAACTTAAAATCTTGTTCCTCTACTGTCATATGCCAATATTGTTAGTTATAGATAGAATTTTTTTATGCAAAAAAAAACTCAATGATTCCTTTAAGTGCTATAAAGCATATTTTATTGTGAAGAAATATCATCAAGCTCCTAATATTGATTACACTAACTTTATTAGTCCCATTTTCAACACCACTATCTACATTATTCTCAATCTTTCTCTTTTTAATAATTGGTATATTCATCATCTTAATGTTGATAATGCATGTTTTTATGGTAATCTTCAATAAAAAAAATTTATGACTCATCACCATTCTCATTATACTTGTCATCTTAGAACAACTCTTTATAGTCTTAAACAGCTTCCTCGTGCTTATTTTCATATTCAAGTTAACAAATTCATGAACTCAATTCTCACTTCATTAAAATCTTACACTTCTTTCTTTTATTCACTCTACCCCATTTCATACAACTTTCTTTTTAGTCTATATGGATGATATCTTAGTTATATACTCATTACCCACCTTCATTACTTCTCTTATCCATGACCTTAACATGGTTTTCTCCATTAAAGACCTAGCTCCTATTCAATATCTCTTGGTATTGAAATCATACCCATATCCAATGACCTTCTATTTAAACTCAATATAATAAAGACCTTATTCATTGCATACGCTTTGATAACTCCAAATATGCTAACATTCCCTTTACCCTACCTATCTCTTTATGAAAAGTATGATCATCTTCATATTGATCTTATTAAATATAGTAGTAATGTTGACTCTTTTCAACATCTTTGCCTCACTTACCGAAATCTAATTCGCAATAAACAAAGTCTCTCAATTTTTATATTGCCCTACTGATATTTACTAGATTACGATTAAACAGATTTTACAATATCTTATATCTACACTCTCTTATGACATTCACTTAACTAGAATCACCACACTTATCATACAAGTATATTGTGACACTGAGTAGGTTAGTTCCCCTAATAACTGACATTTTACCTCTAGCTATTACATTTTCTTAGTCTTAATCTGATTTTCTAGAGTATCAAGAAGAGTCCCCTATTGCAAGTCTAATATTGAAGTCAGGTACAAGAATATTGCTCCAGGAACTATTGAAATATGTTGGATCACCTCTCTTTTTAGTGAAATAAGATTGTCTTATATTAAACCTACTCTATAATATGATAATTTTAGTGTCACCTTTCTTGTTATATATCCAATTTCTCATACTCTAGTAAAGTATATTATGATTGATATCGGAACTAGGTCAATAAAAAGGCTCTCCTCATCAAACATATCTTTTCTTCTAATTAAATTACTACTATCATAACTAGAACTTTACAATTTCCTGCTTTTTGTATTAAATATTGAGGCAAATTCACTATTACAAGAACTTGTGGACTTAGGAGGATTGATTTATAGAATTCTAATAATATTTTTATGTCTTAATGAAAGGGATAACAACATAATATTACTATAGTTAGTTTTATTTTTATTAATCTTATCTTATGTTATTTTATTTTATCTTAACAACTTGAATATAAAGCTGCGTGTCTTTATATTTTGCATCATTGAGAATTACACTTTATTGACTACACATGTACTGTTTCATAAATCATAACGAAGCTTTCAGGCCAATAACTCAACTCCAATCTCCCCGAGAACCCTTCGAGAATACAGTTCTACTTCAAAAGCCACTTTAGGATACAATGTTGTAGCTTAAGAATAACAATTAGATAATATTAATTGGGTTAAGGCACAGTAAGGTTTTCTTTTATATGGTACATTTTTTGGTACTTCCTGGTTAGACATTGTGTTCCCTGAACAAAATTCCCAAAACGTTATCATATATATGCTAAGTTTTAGAACTTGAATTATTGCAAAAACTCGTTACTCTAGTGATTTTACCATTAATTTTCTTTAAATTAATAAACATACATTAAACAAAACTTTTAGTAGATTATGTTAAAAGTCATGAGAAAAGATTTCTTATATTTATTTAAAAAAAACTTTATTTTAAAAAATTCATAAATTAAAGATTCTTTTTTTGAGAAAATACCATTAAATTTGTTTTCTCTTTATATTAATAAACCAGAGAAACATTTGAGTAGATTATGCTAAAGGACATATGAGAAGGTTCTTACATTTATTTTTAAAATGATTTTATTTTTTAAAAAATTATTACTTTATCTTTTTTAAATATCAGTAATTTTGTTTTCTCTTTATATTAATAGAATACATAGAGAAAACACTTACTAAACGACACGTGAGAAGATTTCTTATATTTATTTTGAAAACGACCATATTTTACACGGTTGGTATAACAAGTTAGTTGATATTTCTCTGTGAAATGGGAAACTTCAGCCATCTCTAATCTAAATCAGAGTCGAGCAGTCATGCCATTCTTGCTTGTATGCTAGAATTGAAATTTCATTAATTAACAAAACACTTACAAGCAGCAAGGGAAACAATGTTTTTCACTTTTCCGTCTCTAGAAGAGATGATTATTGCGCTACTTAAAAAGATATCAGGTGTTAGTTTACGTAGCAAACTAACGTCATCGATATCTTTTGCTTTATTTCCTTCGTAAAGAGAACTGCTGAAAAACATCAAGCAGAGGAAAGTAGCCCTAGTTATTAAGCGAATGGCCATCCCCTGGGCTGTGACCTGGAGCAGTGGGCCTAAAGGCACTGACGTCATGGGCTGGTGGAGCCGGATGAGGATCGCCAGCTACTGGTGGTGCCGGTGACGGAGGCACTACAGATGCAGGAGAAGTGCTAGTTGCATGCACCTCCTCCGGGTTAGCATTAACATACAAGTTACTGCTGTGGTCAAGGAACATTTTTCGGTGGTGCTTTCCAAGTAACTCGTTATGTTTTTGGGGGTTGAAGGATGTATATATGATCTTCGGTTTCAAGTGCCTTCCCTGAATGCACTCAAGTTTTTCGTACAAAATGAACAGGAAGAGAACATATGTGAAGAACGACCTCGTTTGTGCCATATAGCAAGGGAAAATGAAGCCAGAAAAAGGGTTTAGGAGAATTCTGCAAGAAATTTCAATGGAAGGCTAGTGTTTTGGGTTGCAAAACAGTTTGCTTAACCTAGGTATTTATAGAGGGGAAAGACGCACTTGCATGTGAGCCTTAAAGCACTTCCCAGATAAAATAAACACAGAAAGGAGGAGCTTAAGCTTGGCTAGCAGTCTGGTACAACTTAAGAGACGTACATTTACTTCAACCGCTCACTTGAATAATACGTACTTTATGTTAGTGTATTAAAATTTGTTCTAATTGTGCATTCCACTTGGCAAATCCATGTGTCTTCTAGTGCCCTTATTCTTTTACCTTTCTAGTAGAAAGAATCATCATGGAACAAGAATTATAGAGAAATGTGTTTTCTCTTTGTTAAAATATATGTTATAATATCTTAATATTTAATTTTGGAGATTATTTAATAATTAAACTTAGTTAAATTTATGTAAGACTCTTTTAAAATAAGTTTGATAAGGATTAAAATTCTAATCATGATAGGATTTAATAAATAACCTATTTTGGAGGCAGTGACTATATAAAATAACATATTCTCTGAAGATTTGGTTAGTTTATTGAAACTGGACTGTGACTGTAATTTATGTATGTATGACCTGGAGGTTAAGATTTTAGGACAATCTTAGACAATATTTTGCAGTTGGTTTTATGGGATATGATTATGATGTAGTGCTGAATTTTTTGTCAAGAGTTAAGTGACTTTTATACGTTGTGTAATTGTCGATTTTGTGTGATTTTAGCACCAGCGTTTTTTCTTTGTTTTGAACAACCGTTGAGCGCAATTTATCAACTGATTTTATCTCGTATTTGCGTGAATCTTTGGTAGCTGTTAATCATTTTTATAGTGTGTTAATTTGTGACCGCTGGTTGTGATTTGTAGAGTGTGAAAACTTCACAAGTTTTTGTGATTGTTGAAGTTGTCACATATGATCGATAGAGTGTTTATTGTTGGGTTGACTGGGTGTTAATAAGATCTGCTTTTAGTGACTATCAATAGTGATAGTGGTGTGAGTAAAATTCCAACAAGTATCGTGGATTTTGTAGCTCTATTATTTGCAATGTTTCGATGAAGAAACGTTTATGTTTATTGGTGATTTGTTCGTTGTTATGTACGTGATGGTTCAGTGACAATACTGAAAGACTCCAACAACATTCTTGATGAATAACTTTTCATTTTTTTATTGATGAAGTGGTATATTTAGAGAAGTTTTTTTATCTCAAGTATCGTCTTTATTTATATTCATTATTATTTCTATCACTTGAATTATTTTATTTTTATCCTTTATCATCAAATATTGTTAAGGCTAGTATGAGACGGTCGTGCTATTGGAAGATATTTACTTTCACAAGTTGTAAGAAGGATAGTGTCAAAAGTTGGACGAGTCAGCTCCGTAATGGCTTGAGAAAAATTATTGTTGTATTATAAGTGAAAGTAATTAAGATATGTGAGGGTTCCGTAGAAGTAGGTAAAGTATATTGAACTGCGTTGCGTTACCAAATATCGGGTGTTAATTTGCTTAGTTTGTTTTTAATTTTTCAATTTTCGTTTGTGCTAGAAAATTTACAATTACTAACTCAATTGCTTTATATCAAGCAATCATAGATATAGTTCAAAGCAACGGCTGAACTAAATTTCTTTTAAATTTTGACTCTTCATTTATAATAATATTTGAATCTAAATAAAACAAAGATAAACTCATTTGATTACTATGATCAACCCGCAATATCGTCTTCTTTTGCATACTTTGTATTTATGCAGACTAAATATTAGATTGAAATGCTTACTGATTTCTGCTCAGTGTACTGGTCTATGATAGTATATGTAATGTGTTAGATAAATGGTCCTTTTCTTTCTTTCCTTAGTTAGTTTTTGTTTTTGTTATGAAATATGCATTATGATAAAAATTTGATAGAAGATACAGAACTTTTTTACGATTTAAAATATTTTAGTTTTTAAAATCTCAAAAAATCTTGAAATTTTTAATTTTTTAAAAAATCTCTTTTTCAGTGCTTTAGTTGAAAATAATGACAAAATATAAGTAATATAAATATCATAAATAAACTAATCAAGTGTCAATAGCATAGTAATCCAACCTAGCTCTTAAACTTGATCTAAATAAATTAAACTTGATTTAAATTAATAATTAACAATTTGAACCCTATAAATAGTATTTAATTGGTTCAAGAGTTATATTCATGTAGTATGTGTTATTATTATTTTTAATTAGAGTTTAAAAGAAGAGATATTTCTTAAAAAATTAAAAAGGAGAATTTTTATAATTTTTTTAAAGTTTCTTAAATTATATAAAAGATTTATATCTTTAAAAAAAGATTGATGTATGTGCAATAATGTAAGAGGCATATCTTTTCTTATTGAACTTTGGTTTATGTTGTAGTTTTCCTGACATTAACTGTGTTAATGAAATATGAGTTATACTAGTCTAAGGAGTCTTTTGATTCTATTTCTATTTCTCTAGTTATGATTTTTAATTTTTGTTTTCAGTTTTTCTTTCAAATAAAAACAAAAACTTGTTTGGTTGTTAATATTAATGTAATTATATTTTTATCGCTGATAACAATTACATGTTAAATAAAATTTAAAGATAAATTATTTTTAATTAAACAAATTTATTTTAATCTCTTATATAATATTTATTAACAAATTATTTTATTTTATTAAAATAAATAATTTAAATCTTAATTTTATTTATAAATTAATATTTATTTTAAATATATTTTTATTATTAAATCAAATTTTACTTGAAATTTTAATTTAATGCTGTTTATAATATTAAATGATTTAATTCATTTAATTTAATTAAAAAAAGTGATTAAATTAAATTGTTCATAATTATGATAAAAACAAAAATAAATAACAAATACCACTTTTTATAATTTTCATAATTTTTTAAACTGAAATACACCAAAATAAAAAAACAGAAAATAAAAACTCAAATAAAAAATTTACTAAATTTAAAAATAAAAATAAAAATGTAAACAAAAAAACCCTAAATTAACTACCATTTTTCCCTCTATCGTGGTGCTTTTGTGATTTGGCGGCAGATACGGTAAAATAAACTTCTCCTTTTCAAAATTTAATAGTCTTTAAGCTCTCTCAGGCATATTATTTTTGTACTTTTATAAAGGAAAAGTCAGGAGACAAAGTGGCAGCTTTCCAGGCAAAAGTTAGAAGCATGGCTAGTGGTAAAACACATAAAGAATGTTGATCATAATAAGTTAATAATATGATACAATGTTATAAAATTATATATATAATATGATAAGTTATTAAATAAGAAAATTTTGAAATTAATGAAAAATATATGGTAGGAGTTACATTTTGAGATTTTACGAATTTTTTATCTGGTAAATTAAAGCAAAAATTTGTAGGTGATTTTTATTTTTGATTATTAACACTAGTATGTTCCGATCGTATCACGTTATTTATTATAGTAATTTTAAAATCTAACATTATATTATGATAATTGAAAGATGAGCTTTTCTTATTGACTAGTAATTAAATTGCTTATCTTTTCAAGCAAAAATGATTATAAAAAACTCTATAAATTCATCGGTTTGTATTATATTCTATTATTTTATTATTTTATTTGTTTTCTCTCTAGTAATTAGAGATAAAATTACGAACTATTGAATCTCTTCAAGCTTCATCCATTAGTGAAATTATTACTAAGAATTGTTAAATTTGTATTATATAACCTACCCTACAAATTGAATTGAAACGTGGTCAAATGATCGTCAACATCATTGCTTTGTTGTTAAATTAATTCTTACAAGTAAAAATTAAGCCCATAATTTGTGTCCTGTTATTGTGCCACTAAAATCATTATAATAATCTTCTTGTTTTTTATCGTTTTTTGTGGAAAGCCACCTCCACCACAACTCTTAACCTTTGTTTTGAGTTGCGAAAAACTCAGTATAAGTTCAAAATTAAAACAACCAAATTTTAGTGCTGGTTTTTGCTGCAAATGTTGTTTGTTTAGCGAAATCTGAAACAATAAAGATGGGGAGTGTTGGATTAAAGTTGACGTTGATGGCAGCGATTGAGCGCTTGTCGTAAGGAGTTAAAAATAAGAAGAGAAAGCATTATGATGAGTCTAAGTAAAAAGCTAAAAGAAAAGCTAATTAAGATATATGTGGCTAAACACATATGAGAGTATGGCACGAAATGTACTTATTTCATCACATTTATCAATAATTATACTCAGTATAGTTACATTTATTTAATTTCTCAAAATTTGAAACATTATGTTATTTAAAAGCTTTTATCAATATAGTAGAGAATCAATAAGATAAAGCTAATGAAGACTTCAAGAACTGATCAAACATAAGAAGAGTTTTTTAGTCAGTTAAAGAGGTCATGTGATGAAAATTGAATGGATAGCTAATGAATATCAGATGAATCCACCATTAAGATGGTGTTGTAGACATGAGAAATAACACTCTTCTTATGGTTAGGTCTATAATGGTATAGGAAATTTTGCCTATCATTTATTGGGGTGATGTATCATTAACGATCATAAATGTACTTGACAATGTGGCTATTAAATAATATCATAAAACACCATATGAGATGTGGATAAGTAAGAAACTTTGATTAACTGTATACGATTTCTTGAGAATATGTCTTTTACCTATATTCATGGTCCCTCTTATAAGTATGGCAATTTTGGTTCCAAAGGTAAGAAGAGTATCTTTAAAAGATATTTATGAACATTCCGAAGGGTATAGGTTTAAAGGTGATCCACTACAAGAAAAATGTGGATTAGCAACGGAAATTTAGCTGCGGAAAATATATCGTTGGAAATTAGCGACGGAAGCATATTTCCGTCGCTAAAATTGATTAATTTAGCGACAGTGCTAGTACTCGTCACTAAATTTGGAGGGAGTTCATCGCGGCAAAAATTATATTGCCACGGACATTAGCAACGGAAAAATTCAGCCGTCGGTAATCACTGTAAGTTAGCGACGACCAATTACTAACGGAAAATATACCGTCGCTAAATTTGGAGGGAATTCGTCGCGGAAAAATTTGCAACGAAAAATATACCGTCGCTAAATTTGGGGGGAATTATTGGCGGAATAAAACAAGTTTGAGTTTACCTACGGAAAAATCCGTCGGTAAATTCATTTAGCGACGAAAATTTTCGTTCTGTAGGTAAAAATGCGAGAATTATTGGCGGAATAAAAAAATTTTGAATTTACCTACGGCAAATTCCATCGGTAAATTCATTTAGCGACAGAAATTTTCGTTCCGTCAGTAAAAAGGCAGGAATTATTGGCGGAATAAAAAAGTTTTGAATTTACCTACGGAAATTTCCGTCAGTAAATTCTTTTTAAATATTAGCTCACCCGACATCTGCCCCCCTCTGCGTTTTCTTCTTCCTTCTTCCTTCTTCCTGCGTCTCCTTTTCGGTTTTCTTCTCTCCGGTTTCTCTATTGTGGACTCCTTTTCTACTCGTTGGAGTTGTCTTCTTCGGCCATTGTCATCGTTGGATTAAAGTTAATTTAGGTATTTAATTACTTTCTTTTATTTGTGTATTTTGTGATTGAAAAACAACTTTAAGGTATAAATGGTAGTGATAAATTTCTGATTCTAGCAGTGCGAGGTCGGTTGTGGTTCACAAAGATTTTGTCTTGGGCTCGAACAATTCCTCTGACCAAGTTCAGGGAGCTAACCACAAGACACAGTTTATTACCGAGGCAAAGCTTAGATGAGTCCATAAACACTAGCCAAACTTCCCTTATCTCGATGAATGTCTTGGCCAAGAAATAGAAGGTAACCAGAGAAACTGAACACTTTACAGGTAAATTTTAAAAAATAATTTTTAGCAAATTTACCGACGGAAAAAAAATTCCGTTGGTAATTTTCTGACAGAGATTTACCTACTGAACGAAATAACCGTCTGTAAATTTATCGACGGTATGCACAATTTCCGTCAGTAAATTTACCGACAACCATATTTCTGACGCTTTTTTTCGTCAGTAAATTCCGTCGCTAAATAAGCTTACCGAAAAAATTTGTACACATTCCGTCGGTAATTTCCATTGCTAATCTCTATTTTTCTTGTAGTGTGAATAAGGTAATAAATTATCAATTAAATTTGGGTCATAAGATATCTCATTCTTAAATAATGATTTTATAAAACAAGAAAAGATAGTTCAAAACTTATCTCTATATGAGAAACTTGAATCAAAATGATCTTGTAAGACAAGACCAATTAAATGGTAGTCATTCAAGTGGGATCAATTTAGGAGATGATAAATTAGGTTTTGATTAATGACAATTACAACCTAGTAAGAGCTCTCTATTAGTGGAAGCAATATACATACAGAGAGATTCATTTCTCAAATTTTTATTATACCTATATCGTGGATTATTCTCCTTATAAATTTGAAGTTGATAACCTTTGTGGTAATTCCAAAAGAAAATAATAAGCTGAGGAATATGGAAAGGCTTATCTAGTCTTGCTAATGGTGAATGATTTATAGTAATAGAAGAAGAATAAACTTTAATAATTTTGATTTGAGTATAAGACTTGGATAATCTTCTAAAAAGATGTGTAACCATCAATCACAAATGTGGTTAAAGAATATTAAGGAAAAAACTAACGACAACTTTGAAAGATACAACACGTATCTAGTGCCAAATGGATATACATAATCAAGGAGATCGATTACAATAAGAAAGTATCATTATTGTGAAGTTTACATCAGTTTGACCAATTTTAGCCTTAGTAGTTGGAATGGATATTAATATACATCAAATGGATGTAAAGACTATGTTCTTAAATAAAGAACTAGATGAAGGCATCTATATGATACAACCACAAGGTTCATTTAGAAGGGTCAATCATTGCATATTCATATTGTTAAAGTCAATATATGGTCTAATATAGTCATGAAATAAGTGGTATATTACATTAGTATTATAATCATGTCGTATGATTTTAGTATGACTAAAAAAGACCACTTAGTACATGTTAAAAGGTCCAAATGACAATATTTGTTGATAGCTAATGACAATAAGTAGTTTGTTAAACGAACAAACAAATTGGATGTCAACCATTATCAAAGTGAAGAAGATCGCTAAAGCTGCATATTCCTTTGCAGGTGTGATGAATAAGTATTGTTCAAGTGGAGGTTTCTTGCTGTTACTAATTACATATATATGAATGGAATACTTGAACAGTTTTGTATGTAAGATAGTAAAAAGTTTTTGTGACCCTAATTGGTAAATGCGAGCATCTAAATTATATGTAGTATCTACGGATGCCACAGGAAGAATAAGAGATAAAAATGGTTCTTTATTTCAAAGAAATTAGTAGTCTCATACACTGTGTTATGTATGAACAAATACATTGAAGGACAATACTAGAGAGCTCAAATATCAATATAAAATCAAACATATGGATATCAAGTATTATGAATATCACTACACATATTTATTTCTCTTTATACTACTATGACCTTCTAGACATTTATTTCTCTTTATATTACTATGACCATAGCATAGCTATACTTGTTATGAATGATGACAAGTATGTTCATTATCAAATATGTGATGCATTATATTTTAATTGAGAATTAAACAATATTTTTTACAATAAACTATACATGAAAATTCAATTCTAAAAATATGAGAATGCTTGATTTTGGATTAACTTTCTATTCTACAATGAATGTTAAATGAGTGTTGAGCATTCAATTCTAGATATAAGAAGTATGTTTGACAGATACAAGATGTCCTCCCACGTTAGTGATCACCTCCTTTATTTTATAAGAACGGAGATGAGATAAGTTTTAAGTGATCTATCTAGTTGATAAACTAGTGTTCAAGGCTTAAAACATTAATATCAATGTGAAGTACATTAAAGGGTATAAGAGGTTATTAGTAATGACATAACCTAAAAGAAATAATATGTTCGTTCAATCTGTCTTAATATGCCATGTGAATTCTGAATGGTGGATTAAATAAATAGATAAATGAACTGCCAAGTTAAGCATTAAGTATGCCTAAACTAACATTTTTTAAGTATTTAAAATAAGGCATATGCTTTAATAAAAGAGAGTTAATATTGTAACACATTAATCATACCATATGTGCTTTTGACTAATAAAGTTAATATAAGTCATATTCTCAACTTATATTGTGTAAGAATCCTTTGAGACTCGTGAACCTCAAATTCAAAGTACTTTGTTACTCCAGCTTTAATTCAAAAAAATTGTATTAATGTTTGTTATATTAAAATGTTAGTGGAAATTTATGAATGATTCAATATAGACATTCTAAAAATGTGAGTTAATTTGATTTAATGAATTGAGAAAAAGGAAGATCATTTCAATTTTAAGTTTGCATTAAGAAAATTTTGAAATTAGTAAAAAACGTGCAATAGGAGTTTTGCACTTTGAGATTCTACAATTTCTTATTTTGTAGATTAAAAAAATTCATAAGTGATTTTTATTTTTAATGTGATCCAAGTATCTTTCAATCGTATCACGTTTTCTACTATATTAATTTTGAAGTCTAATATTATGACTTCTATAGACTGTAGATGATATTTGTACGAACCAATTCAAGCTAGAGCAATGTTATGAATACCGTATCAGTATCGATATCAGATTTGGTTTTTAATACAATACTATACTGGTATCGATTAAAAACTCAAAAAACATGTTTTGATTTTTTTTTAAATTATAAAATGTTCCTAAATTTTTTAAAATTGTAAAATAATCCATCAATATATTGTAATATAATTTATAATTTTATATCAACTTTGTCTCAAAAAAATTATTACAATAGAAATTTGAAATAACAACAATCTATTTATTTTTATTAATATTACTTTTCACATATTTGACAGATAAATAATAA
>JAOTIZ010000203.1:5795898-5809585 GCA_027123425.1 Erythroxylum panamense | reverse complement strand
CTTAAAAAAGAAATACAAAAATTTAAGGCCTCTTAAATTTTCATTTTAACATATTTTTAAGTATTCTTTGTAGAAAAAATATAACTATTATTTACTATATGAATATAAATATTATTTTATTAATAACAAAAATAGATGATGAATTCAAAAATATTTATTTTTAAAAAATTTCAATTTATTGCATAAATATTTAAATTTTTAATTTAATTATTAAAATTTTAAAATTAATAACTGATATTTAAATATTGTCTTTATAAATTATTTTTTATTAAGCTAATGAATTTTCTTCAACTCAAACTCATCTATCCCTTGTCAAAGAACAAATAACTTTAATTGTTTTATTTTTCTCCACAATGTGGCCTCTCTTTTTATCTACAACTGTAACCCTATTACACAGCACACCAATTCTCAACAAAAGCCACGGCAACTAATACAATAGTTACGACCCAACTTAGGGTCTTTCCTAGAAAAAGTTGGACATCCAAATGAGGTTACAGCAACTACCAAGACCTGTAGGCAGAAGAGGAAAGCTAAAGAGCTCAGCACAGAGAAACGTCACAGAAACAGAGGCAGGAAGCGGCAAAAAATGCTTGGGGAGAGGAGAAGACTCTGAGAGTGCATGCGTCCGGCATAATCTAAGGTTATCTGATTTGTATCATTTTTTTACCGGTACGGCACACTGGTACCAATCTTAACTTTGTGCTGGAGCCTCTAAATGGATGAGAATAATGGATAAGAGGCCTCTGTTTTTGTAATATTACTAGCCATTTACTACAAGTTTCCCAGTCAGTGAGTAACGACAATACTATCTGCATGCGAGCTGTGAGTCGGCAGTGGGGTAAAATGTTGCTCGTAATTGTCAAATTTCTGTCTACGTTCTCAGTTTAAGCAATACGTGAAAAATGACCGCACCTAAGGAGCAAAAATGACCTGAACCAAAGCTCTGTATATATTCCTCTCTCAAAACGAATAAAAGAACATGAATCATGGTAGCTTACTGAACAGTTTGCTTGGGATGAACGTGGTAAAAGTTACATGGTTTCTGTACATGGTCAACAAGAAGCTGATCAGAAGTTTTCCGTAAGGGCCAACATAAGTTGGAAAAGACCATGTAGCATCTCAGGGGTGGTGAGGATTTTTGTTGAGAATGCACTATGCTGTCAGCTGTCAGAGAAGTTAGTTCGCTCGGTATTCACATCTTTCCGAGAGTTAGCAGTTCTATCAACGCCAGTCATCAATTTTAATAGTCAGATTGGAGGAAACTTTCATACTCTGTTCCATTTAACGTCGTGTTGACATCTTCCCAGTTCTCAACAAATTCTGATAATGGACCTTTATGTATCTTAACCTGACGGCTTGTTAACTCCATCTTCGGCAACCTGAGAAATTGTTGAACATCCTGAAGTTTCTGCAGCAAAAGAAATTGAACCATTGGCATTTCAGAAAGTTAAAGCCCATAATACCGTTAGCAACCGCAGGAAGGTCTTGTAATATAGCATGGAAACACAAACTCCATGAGTGGAAATTGACGGGGTTGATTGCACTAATAGATCCAAACATACCGTACGGTTTTTGACAAGATCCTCGTAATACAAGACCATATGCCGAGTGCTATTGAAGTATTCTAAAGCTCTTGCAGCCATCATCTCTAATTTCTTCAGATCATCCACCAGTAATGTTGAATTTATTGTAGGCTTGTACTTTGACAGTGTTTTAGCCTGAGAAAAAAAAGATTCATGTTAAAGACAATTTTCTTCATAAGAGAGTGAAAGATTTGAAATGATCATTGACACACCTCATCATCTGAATGAACATGGGACTTATGTGTCCCATTCAATAATTTAGCATATCGATCATACGAATTTGCAAGAACTGAAACCATACGACGTAGTAGATTTCTCCTGAAAAGAAATATTACAGACACATTCCGACGATTGAAGTAGTCTACGATGTCCTTATGGTGCGCCATTACTCCCTGCACAAGCCATGGTATTATTACAGAGAGCTAATACCTGACAATTAACAGTATTCTGCACCCAAAGACTAATTTCTTCAACCGTAGCACAAGATATTCATTTGTAAAGTGTTGGAACTTAAAGTGTACTCTTTGAATATAATTACAAATTGCTCTTGTAGTATTGTAAAACTACTGCTAATAAAACCACATAGCAAACGATATCAATTGTTAAAAGCTAATAAGGGAAAAAGTTTAGTTCATACATAGCCTATTGCATTAACTTGTGCAATCAAGAACATAACGAAAGCACATTCATTTGATTGGTTTAATAAGACAAAGAGGGCGGGTGACGTTTCCAAGTAATTAGATGTCCTATAATAGTGGTGGTAGAGACGCTCAAATATATCCGCTTACCGTGCATCGGCTAGAATCTGTAGAATCTAAATCAGAGTTAAGAACTGGGTGTTCACACAAATTGCACAAAGATTGCCATCTTAAATTGCTTGGATCTCTATGGTTGTAAGTTACCAGTTTTACAAATGATTTTCTGCCCAGTGGCATTGGGTATTAAACAGGCAACTTAGATTTTTGTAAATCAAATATCAAAACTTTGACAGCTAACTATTCCGGAAGTTCAGCGAATAGTTTGGGGTGAACAACAGGCTATGGGATAAGCGCAAGTTAGTGAAGAATTTAAGATAAAAGAGTGGAAGAGAATGAGTAGTATGTCCGTGGCAGAGTTCAACATGGGGTGAAATGTCCTCTCTTGAATTGTTAAACCAATAACCGGTCTTGGTCACTAAAGGCTGACATTTATTTGTTCATACAATCATGCACCAAAAAGCATCTAGAGCACTTAGGAAATCGGAACTAGAATGAAAGTCTGATAAAAGCCTAGGCATTGCGATCACTAAATTTTGTTCTATAGCCCCATTGCAGCAGTTCAACCAAATTGTTCGTTTAATACTAGATATGTAGAATACAAACCAAAACATGAACGCTTTAGTTACCTGATTAAGCATCCACTTGAAGCCAACTGCCGCAGAGCATTCATTCTTGGAAGCACTGGTGAACCAGTCCAGGTTATAGACCTTATCCAGAACTTCTTGAATGGAGGAACTATTCCCCCTCCTGTCTAAAACAGAGAATATTTCCCCATTTGAGCTCACATTAACGTGACTATTTAACAAAGTCTCAAACCAACCACTTCCTGATCTTTGCATTGATAATATTGCAAAGTATCTTACAGGATTATGCTCGCATTCAGACCTGAAAATTTCACCCCAAAAAAAAAAAAAACTTCAAGCATGCATTATTGAATTGGAAACAAAAAGACCAACAACAGAAACCGTAAGTTACCTGTTAAAGGTTCTAGGCCTAGGGTAATGGTCACCGGGGAATTTTAATTGTACAGGATCAGGATCAGAAGTTGGCCCCTTAAGGAGTTGGATATCTTCAATGTTGATTTTACTTTGTGTGCCTATCTGCTTCAGACAAGCAACGCATACATAAACCCCACAGACCATTGCAAACATCAAAACTATCATCCTTGACAAAATTGAAGCTTTTTTAGGAGGCTTTAAGATTACTGTACTCTGCAACGCAAAATGAAGAAAGAATGTTACTGCAAGAAATTTTAAAACGACTGCAGGTTAAGTATTATATTAAATAGATGTAAAACAAAGTAAAGCAGAGCAAATTAAGTTTAACAGGACAACAAATGTTCAAACGGTAACCAACAACAATAAGATATTACAAACATCAAACTTGCAATAACGTACAAACGGCAGAGACCACACCTCCTCTTTCCCTTCTCCACCCATATCCCAACCGCGTTGGCCACCGACAATCATCAATAGAAAAAAGTAGTACTCTTTTTTTTTTCCCACGTCTCGGAATGGAGATTGTGAAAGAGAAAACAAACAGATGTACTATGAATCCAGGCCTAATAAGTTAAAAAGATAAGCTCAAAGATTACGAATATAAAAAAAAATGAAACTCGAGCTAACCCCAGATCGGAACACACGCAAAGCTAAGTAGAGGTAAAAATGTCTTCTACTTCCACCAATCTAACACAAAAATTTAAGAATAGTAACAAGCCAACAGCTTTCTGCAAAACATAAAACAGCTATAACGAAAGAGAAATTAAAGCATTATCCTTTAACGCCAGTGAACTCAAACACACCTAGTTAAAAATAATAACACAGCTAAGAGAAAAAAGATCCATATTTTAAAGAGACCGTTGCTCTAATCCCGAAGATAAAGATAAACAACCTAAAAGGAAGCAAAAGGAGGAGGAGTTCAGATGAGCACCTGGTTAACTACATATATGTACTCGGCCATTCTTATACTTTCAGAAGCTGAAGAAAAGGAGAACCCAAAAATGATGAAAATTTATCTACAGCTGAAACCAGAGCTCTCTCACACACAAACATTGTCTCAGATTATCGTCGTACACATCAACCCTGTCTTGTAGTCTTGGTCACAACTCACAACAAAGCTGGCCCGAAAGAGAGAGAGAGAGAGAGAGCGAAAAAGGGTAAAGCCGCTGAGAGAAAAGCAGCAATTTTAAGTACAAGTTTGGAGCTATATTCTCTTTTCTGATAATTGAAATCCTGGTGGGATTAAAGGCCCAGGCTTTTGATTAGCCAACAGTCGTCGCTGGCACTGGTCTCTTTCACTTCGAGTTGTTGTTGGCCTCCTCTTCTCTTCTTCTGTTAAAGACTCTCTTTCCTAGATCTCCTCAATTAAACTAGATTTGTTTCTCTTAGCATTCGTATATGGAAATTGTAATATGTGAATATACTGATATGCCTTTGTTTGCGTGTACACTTGTCGCACTCTTGAGGTTCAAATATGTTAGTATCGTATGAATGAAAAGTCCAGCCTCACATAGTCTTGACCCGTGCGTTCTTCGTGTTGATTAGTTGTATACCTGTTGACCCTTTTCTATCTAGTTTGTTTGGAAGGCAGGAAATTTAGTTTTTCCGGGACTTACTGCTCAAATTATGAGATAAGTACAGGCAAATTTTATATCGAAAAATGGGTTTATAGATAATAATATTAAATCCATGATAAGTATTTAATTCAAAATTTTAATACTTCAATTACTCATTCTATTTAATATATACCTTAGTTAATAATCATTATCACCGGGGCTTACTTGACTAATAATAAAACTAAAATTTTATGAATTTTAAGTATAGTATATCTACTTAGGAAATAATTTATAAAAGAAAGAACAATTAATTATTTTTCAAGTAAATAATTCAAGTTTTTAGTCTTATTATATTTTAAAGAACATACGTTTGTTACTTGTAATTATTTGTCTCTTACCTATTTTTTATTCTTAATTACTTCATTTTCTCATTTAATTATATTGTTCTTAAGGTGATTATTTTTCTAATACATATGTCTAAATGAAGGGGCTCAACATCAACAAAGAATATATCAAAAACAAAGAAATATCCAATCAAATTATGATATATTTAAAGTCAATATTATATAAAATATCATTATATATCTTAAAATAAATAAAAATAATTTAAGTAACGTTGGTCTTGATACCATGAACCCACCAAAATAATAGCTAAGGGGATGCTTGGTTAAGGAAGAGGTTAATAGGTATGAAATGAAAAGTTAATGGTTAGTTGTTAATTATCATTATAGAGGTTTCTATGTGCATTTTACTTTCAAAAAAAAATTTATCATTATAGAGGTAATAGTTTGATATCCCACTTTTGGAGAATCCTTCATACCCTTCATTTAGTAAAGAAATGAAACTCATTTTTTAGTAGTGATTCTTTTTTAAAAATATTTTTAATACTAAATAATTAATTAAAATATAATTAATGACAATATAATTAATTAAAATTTTATTTATTCATTAATTAAAATATTGTAATCAATTAATTAGTTAAAATATAATTAACTAAAATAAATAAATAAAATTAACATTTTAATTTTAATTTTAAACATGACCCCAATAAGTTCATACTTTAAAAGATGCTTTTCTTCTTTTCAGATGTTTTGTATTCAATACTCCACTTTGTTTCAGCCATAAAAAATGATGTTATTTTGAATATAAGTAGATATAAAATAAGGTCATTTTTTAGGACTTTAGGCTTGATGGGAATCCTAAGATAATAGAAATTATTTATTATATTTTAGGATTTAAAGTTAAAACTCTAGTCCATCCTTTAACAGAAGAGAATATTCTGGAAAACTAATATAAATAGAAAAAAAAAGACTTTCCTATCTACCGTCTAAATTTAAAATTTGGCTTTGATTTTAATAAGAAAATAAGAAAAAAAAGTCAAAACCAATCAATTTATTTTTATACTATTATGGTAAGGGCCGTCACCGTCAGGCCTCTCGCATTAACTTATAGAACTTGTGAATTGGCCCCTGACAGTTGACAACGGAAGGTTAGAATTTCGAGCTGCCATAGTAATGACTTGTTCAAGAGAATGTAAAATGATGGTATAATAATAGTAAATTGGAAGTAATTTCGAGGTGGGCAGTCATGAAAGCCGTTGGAACTATTAATCTACATAATAGTAATAATGGTAGCAGAAGAAGTCGCAACTTGGAGGTACAAACAAGTTTCACTGACCATTTCTGATCTCACCATAACCAATGCTTGTACAGGTCAGAGATAGAGCAGATGCATTCATAGTTTCCGTAGAAGGCCACAAGCAATCTTTTCGGTTCAGGGAATCTATTAATGCAAGTAGGCTCCCCTGGAGAGACCCCAGTGTTTAACCTAGGAGACATCAAAGGCGCAGAAAATTGAAGGGGGACTTGGTTGGAATGAAAAAAAAGAGCCCATATGTCCCGGATGTAAAAAGTTTCGTCAATTTAGTTTTAAATTAAATAATATTAAAATATAATTTAAAAAAATTATCTATAAATTTAAAAATTTAATCGAAGAAAGAGATTGTTAAATAAAAATTAATTAATTAATTAAAGCTAATAATAACTTATTAAATTATAAAAATTGACTAATTAATTAATAAATTGATCAGTTTTTAACAACAAAAATTATTAAAATAAATAAAAATAAAAAGTTAAAAATAAAACTGACAGTTGAATGATTCAATGTTTTTAGGATTAAACCGGTAGAACCTGTTGAGTTTTTTAATTATTACTTATTTCTATTTTTTAATTTGGAAATTTTAATTGATAAGGAAGAATAAAAGAGAGATAATATATTTGATAATATTATAAATACGAAAATATGTAAAATAAAATCTAAAATCTAAAGATGAGTTACTAAAATTTTAAAAAATTTCACATAAAAATATTTTATTCTCTTAAATTTAGAAATTAAGGAGGTCATTTATATGTTAAGGAATTAATGTATTTGTAATGTCCAATGTTTCTAACCAAAGGCAAGATCAATCATCCTTTGTATTTATGTTCCTAGAGAATGGTTAAATTATGTGACTAGTATCTAGTAATGTAGGTGGGATGCACGTCTAGAAGATAAGAAAAAGAAAAGGAACAAAAATAAAGTGAGGTAGGAGGCCGTGTACATGGAAAGAAAGCCAATAACTTGGGTGACCTAATGGCTCGAAAAAAGAAATGGAATTATACAAATCATAGAAATGAAATAAGTTGACATAGGGTTGATGTCAAGCATGGCGTGTCCCCTTCAGCATTTAGCCATGATTGACAATCGAGTTCTTCTTACTTTTATACGAAAGTGACCAAAAGCTGAACTTGTCAATTGCCCCCACAAACAAAAGAATCTAGTTCTTTATTTCCCTCTTATTTTCTTATTATATTATGACCAACTTGGTGTGCTACTGTATTGTTATGTCCATTCTTTTCACACATCCTGAAAACATCACCATTTCAGACTTTGCCTTTCCTGGACTCCACCATTTGACAGGTCCTGATAAAGAGTCGTTTTCCTAACACTAATGCTCTACTTTATCTCTTTCTCAGGATCCAAACGGAACGAACAAGTTCAAACAAGTTATCAAAACCAAAATTCAGGCCCGGAGAAGACCCTCCAGAGTTCAGCAATAAAAGAAGAGCACAACCGAGGTTGTGAGCAAAGCCTCTAAGCCAGGCATTAGTCTTAGACACTGATCTACGCTTCTTATCTTCGTTTAAGTTTAGATGACGTAACATTTTAGTGACCTTATCGTTTCCGTCAAGTTGAAGGTTTCACAAAAACATCATTAAATTTGTATAGCATCCATTTCCCTGTTCCTACAGACACTTGAATTTTAAGTTGACTAGTTTGTTGTGCCCATGTGAGCGTCATACTTTGATTCATCGTATTATATTTATAACAAGAATAATTACGAACCAAACACTCTCTTCGCTCGATCTCTCAACGAATACTTGTGGGGTCTAGAATATGATCATTGTTGTTAAGGTAATGCTTTGAGGTAGCTCTTGACCCCCACAAATGGGTCCATATATGATAGCCAATAGCTTCATTTGGTCAGAGCCATCAACTTGGGCCATGGGTTGTCTGGCGCCAAGTGGGAATTTTATGCCCGTTTGAAAGTCAAAAGCCGTGGAGAGAGCTATCGTCTAACCTACGAAATTTTTTCTAATACGCCTATTAACGTAGAAAGATTAAAAAATTCAACTCTTGACGTAGCAAAAATGAATACACCAAATCATTTGAGGTCCTGATTTAATCGCATAAGATCTTTTTTAAAAAATTTAAGCGGTTATAATATATAATTTATAAGTTTTTTTTACTTAAAATTTTATTTAATATATAATTAAAAGATAATACTTGCAAGCTTTTTCATCACCAGAAAAATATAAATATATACTTGAAGAAACCAAATAAAACATTAGAATGGAGGCAATTGTTAAAACTTTGAAACTTGATCAATTGGTGATGGCTAACAGCAAACTCAACTTTAACCTTTAATAAAGCGAAGTGTTTTGCACGAACAAGTTTTGGTATTTTTTAGCACATGTACGTGTACAGATTTTATTGATTTTTGATTGGTCAAATCGTGAGTTTAGGGAAGATTCCTGTCCATTTCTTGGTTGTTCCATTGTTTATTCGTATCAGTCTATGAAAGCTCAAGAGTGTAGTACAAGAAAACCTTACGACTATATTTCATCGTCAATTTATACATTTTCCTATTAAAAGTCATGTTCAATTAGTCAGTTTTCGTATTTGCAACTCCTCCGGGCTTTTCCATTATCGAATTTAGTTTGGCTAAAGATCGATATCCTTTGACGTTATCTTGTCTTGCTATCAAGTTCGTGATTTGGAAAGAAAAGTAATGACTTGTATTGCTTGACTGATGTTACATGTATATATATATATACATACATACAACTAGCTTATAAAATAAAAACAAACTTAAGCAGGCCCACTTAATTATATAATACGCTAGCCCAACTTATTAATACTCTCCCTAAAATTGGAGCAAGAAAATCTCAAATGTCCAACTTGGAAAGTAACAACATGATAGGAACCGAGAGCTCCTACCAGACTAGGGTGCAGAAATGAAGATCAAGCACAACCACAATCACAAAAGAAACAGTACGCAAGAACAAGAATAATAGGTCAGTGTAATATATGACACTTTGTAGATTGATTTTATTGAATGTAAAAGGATAAACAACTATTCGAGTGGCTGCATCACTCTTGTCAACATTTTGAGAGGTTGCTTCTCTCCAGAAAATCCATTCACTAACAAAACTTTTCTCTGTCTTTCTTTTTTTTCCTCTGTCACCGTATATTCGTCTTCCACTGCCTCAACACATTCTCTGCTTGATGCTTGCTATCCACATCATTCTGTTGTAACAAATTATCCACGCTAGCTGGTATACTCCGAGTCTTCTAATTCTGAACTGGGCCCCCCAAATCTTTTTCTTTTGGGCCATGCTTCTTCCCTCTACGCTTGTACTGCCATCTAATAGGAGGCTTATCATTACTCCTCCCAACAAGACGAACCTTGTCCTCAAGGTTAAAACAAGGAAACTACTGGTCAATCATGTCAAAAGGCTCCCAAGTGGCTTCAAATTTCAGAAGATCCTTCCAAGCAATTAGAACTTCCATGGTAGATTCACCATGAGCTGGACGAACATTGAGTACTGTATCCGACTCAACGTCCCACTACATGTTGCTAGACAAAACTAAAGGTATATCTTGTGGTGGAAAAGAGGATCCCACTGCTGCCCGAAGTTGGGATACATGGAAAACTTGGTGCACGGATGAAGTGGGAGGTAACTTCAGCTTATATGCCACTTCCCCTATGCGTTGAACAACCTCATACGACCCATAATATCTTGGAGCTAACTTCTCATTAAACTTTTGAGCCAAGGATTTGGAACGATAAGGATGAAGCTTCACAAAAACCCAATCCCCAACAGCAAAAACCGCTTCACGTCGCTTAGCATCAGCCTATTTTTTCATACGATTTTGAGCTATCTCTAGGTGCCCCTTCAATTAATCCAATATCATATTACGAGCCAGTAACTACGTTTCCAACTCCGAATTTGCTGTTTCATTTAATCCGTAGCAGATCATAGGTGGTGGATCTCTTCCATAGACAACTTTGAAAGGAGAACAGTGGATAGCCGTGTGGTGAGAGGTATTATACCATAACTCCGCCCATGCCAGCCATTTTGCCAACGAACAAGGCTGCCCATTTGCAAAACAACGAAGGTATGTCTCAACCCAGCGGTTCACCACCTCCGACTGCCCATCCGTTTGAGGATGATATGCGGTACTACACCGCAAAGTTGTCTGCTGCAACCTGAACAACTCACTCCAAAACCGACTCAAAAAGATCTTATCCCAATCTGACACAATAGAACGGGAAAAACTATGCAACTTCACCACATTATTAACAAAAATTTCTGCCACTTTTGCAGCCGCATAAGGATGTTTAATAGCTATAAAGTGAGCATATTTTGTCAAACGATCAACCACAACAAAAATAGAATCATACCCATGTGATGTTGGGAGTCCTTTAATGAAGTCCATCAACACATCCTCCCAAATAGCCTCTGGAATTGGTAAAGACTGTAGTAACCCCACCGGAAAAAGCATCAAATACTTATTTTGCTGGCACACCGCACACTTGGCGACAAACTCTTGAATATCTTTCTTCATGCCCTCCCAATGCAACTTTGATGCAATCCGCTTATAGGTTTTAAAAAACCCCGAATGTCCACCCAAAACACTGCTGTGGTACTCTTGCAAAAGCTTCTCAATCAATTCAGAATAACGTTGTATAACTAATCTGCCATGGTACCGCAATTGCCCTTGTACAAAGGTCTAACCAACCTTCCCATTTGGATCTTTTTTTAACTCCTCAATGACAGCTGAAAGCTTTAGGTCTTGTTAAACTTTTTTCGATATTATTGCCATATCCAGCACATTTGTCACTGTAATTGGCTGCAGAATAACCTCCACATTTTCCCTTTCATGAGTTCTAGACAAAGCATTCGCCACTTTATTTTGCGCACCCAGATTATACTGAATTTCAAAGCCAAAACCCAACAACTTGGACAACCATTTCTGGTGCTCCATAAAGACTAAGCGTTGCTCCAATAGGAACTTTAAGCTGCTCTGATATGTCCGGACTATAAACGTCCTCCCAAGTAAGTAATGACGCCACTTTTGGATCGCTAGTACAATGGCCATAAGTTCCCGCTCGTATACAAATTTGAACCGAGCTCTTCCCGACAAGGTTTGACTAAAATAAGCGATAGGATGCTTATTTTGTGTCAAAACAACCCCCAAACCATTCCCTGACACGTCAGTTTCCAGGATGAACAGCTCCGTGAAGTTAGGCAGCGCCAAAACAGGGACCTTAGTCATTGCTTTCTTTAGTTGTTCAAATGTTGTCGTTGCCTCTTCATGCCACACAAATGCTTCTTTTTTTAGGAGTTGTGTTAAAGGAAAAGCTATTTTCCCATAGTCTTTACAAAGCGGCGATAATACCCCGTTAAATCGAGGAATCCACGCAAACTTTTCAAGTTTTGCGGTAGTAGCCAACACTTCATGGCTGCGATTTTCTCTGGATCCGTTGCAACACCTAGGCCTAAAATTATGTAACCCAAGTATTCCACCTGTTGTTGACAAAATCGACATTTCTTTTTGTTGACATACAAACTGTGTTTACTAAGCAGAGAAAGTACCTCCCTTAGATGACAAATGTGCTTTTCCAAGGTCGGGCTATATATTAAGATGTCGTCAAAAAACACCAGAATGCATTTCCGCAACAATTTTTGAAAAATAGAGTTTATCAAGGATTGAAAAGTAGCTGGTGCGTTGGTCAAACCGAAAGGCATTACTAGGAACTCATAGTGTCCCTCATGAGTCCTAAATGCAGTTTTGGGAACATCTTCAGCTTTCACACGAATTTGGTGATACCCGGACTTCAAGTCTAACTTTGAGAAATATTACGCTCCATACAACTCGTCAAGAGGCTCGTCAATGGTAGGTATAGGGAAATGGTCTGGAATCATAGACTTGAATATCTTTCTTCATGCCCTCCAAATGCAATTCTGATGCAATCCGCTTATAGGTTTTAAAAAACCCCGAATGACCACCCAAAACACTGATGTGGTACTCCTGCAGAAGCTTCTCAATGAATTCAGAACAATGTGGTATAACTAATCTGCCATGGTACCGCAATTGCCCTTGTACAAAAGTCTAACCAGCCTTCCCATTTGGATCTTTTTTAACTCCTCAATGACAGCTGAAATCTTTAGGTCTTGTTAAACTTTTTCAAATATTATCGCCGTATCCAGCACATTTGTCACTGTAATTGGTTGCAGAATAACCTCCGCATTTTCCCTTTCATGAATTCTAGACAAAACATTCGTCACTTTATTTTGCGCACTCGGATTGTACTGAATTTCAAATTCAAAACCCAGCAAGTTGGACAACCATTTCTGGTGCTCCATAGAGACTAAGCGTTGCTCTAATAGAAACTTTAAGCTGCTATGATATGTCCGGACTATAAACCTCCTCCCAAGCAAGTAATGATGCCACTTTTGGATCGCTAGCACAATGACCATGAGTTTCCGCTCGTATACAAATTTGAACCGAGCTCTTCCCGACAAGGTTTGACTAAAATAAGCGATAAGATGTTTATTTTGTGTCAAAACAACCCCCAAACCATTCCCCGACACGTCAGTTTCTAGGATGAACGGCTCCGTGAAGTTGGACAGCGCCAAAACAGGGACCTTAGTCATCGCTTCCTTTAGTTGTTCAAATGCCGTCATTGCCTCTTCATGCCACACAAATGCGTCTTTTTTTAGGAGTTGTGTTAAAGGAAAAGCTATTTTCCCATTGTCTTTACAAAGCGGCGATAATACCCCATTAATTCGAGGAATCCACGCAAACTTTTCAAGTTTTGCGGTAGTGGCCAACACTTCATGGCTGCGATTTTCTCTGGATCCGTTGCAACCCCTAGGCCTGAAATTATGTGTCCCAAGTATTCCACTTGTTGTTGACAAAATTGACATTTCTTTTTGTTGACATATAAACTGTGTTTACTAAGCAGAGAAAGTACCTCCCTTAGATGACAAATGTGCATTTCCAAGGTCGGGCTATATATTAAGATGTCGTCAAAAAACACCAGCACACATTTCCGCAACAATTTTCAGAAAACAAAGTTCATAAGGGATTGAAAAGTAGCTGGTACGTTGGTCAAACCGAAAGGCATTACTAGGAACTCATAGTGTCCCTCATGAGTCCTAAATGCAGTTTTGGGAACATCT
>JAOTIZ010000203.1:5773335-5790109 GCA_027123425.1 Erythroxylum panamense | reverse complement strand
TTACAGTAAAATATTAAGTAGATAAAATTTACGCAAATTATAAAATAATAAGTTCCAAAAAATAAAAATAAAATAAAAATAAATAAATAAAAATAAGGATACAATATATAAATATATACCACTAAAGTATTAATAATACTATAATAACAACAAAAAAGGAGATAATGCTAAAAACAAAAGCCAAATCGTAAAAGCGCATAAAAGCCTGTAAAGTATACTAAGACCTACTGAAATGTGCTTGCAAATGAGGTCAAAGAAGTTAAAACCATGCTTCCCAAAAAAAAAAATGGCAGAGAAAATATAATATATGAGCGCAAATGGTCAAAATATACGGAAGGTGGGATTTTAAAAAGGGGGAAGGCTTGTTGGTTAAAGAGTGAAGCACCAAAATCGATAAAAACCACTAAAAAAAACGCCAAGAGACCAATGGTTCGATTCGCAAAAGGAAAAGGACTGAAAGTTTCGCATGGAAAACGGCAAAAGTTGTCAGGAGGCTCGAGAAATCTTCTGGCGGATATGACTCAAACCTTACGCAACGCAGCTGTACGTTCTTCGTTTGCCTAGCCTGTAGTCGTGCATTGTTTGCCGAGCGGTGACCCACTGCTAGTATGGAACAAAGAAACGTGTAGAAGCAACTGCACCGAAATCCCTTATCATCTTTATCATAAGGAGTTTAACCTTATAAAATTATGAATGGTCATTGAAGCAATTACAATTTTAACTTGCATGATTGAATATTTCTTTCTTCCCTTTTGGAAGACCAGTACGTCAAAAATTAACAAGATGATATCTCTCACCTTTGTATGATCCTAAATAACCTTGCATGTAAGGATATCCTGCATCTACCAAATAATATTTTCCTATGCAGCTTGCAACTACTTAAGAATCTTTTCCATATTACAATGTCAAGATCTACTAGCATTCGCCGTATGAACTCATAAGTTTTGCTTAGTTCACCTATTCGACTCAAAAGCTCAACAACACAACCATAATGTTTCATATTAGGTTGTTCTATACTTCCAAAATATTCTAGTGCTTGATCTACCATCCCACTATGGGTACAAGCTGGTAAAAGCCCCATAGAGCTTCCATAAGTTGGATGAACACCATCTCTCAACATTTTTGAGAAAATCTCAAGGGCATGGCCTGCAAAACCATTTAAAGCAAGGCCAGTGATGATTGATGTCCAAAAAACATTATCCTTCTCTTTCCTTTCATGGAAGATCTCTAATGCTTTCTCACTAGCTCCACAATTACAATAAATATGTATTAAAGCATTCACTAGATGCATATATACTCTTATCTCATGCTCGTTAATGTAGTCATGAACTGTTTGTCCAAAATTGCGTATACCTGAATGACCACAAGCAGAAAGCACACTGGTTAGTGTAACCTCATCTGGCTTCACATTAGTCTTCATCATATCTTGAAAAAGGTTTACTGCATCAGAAAACTAATTTGCTTGAGCAAAACCTGTGATCATAGAGCTCTAGGAAATGCCTGTGATCATAGAGCTCTAGGAAATGACATTCTTTTTCAGGCATCTGATCAAAAAGTTCCTTTGCTGCAACTAAATTGCCTGCTTTTGCCAAACTCGTGATCATTGCATTCCAAGAAACTATGTTCCTTTCCTGCATATTTTCAAAAACTTGATGTGCTAAATCCATTAATCCACGGCTTCCATAAATATCTATCAGTGTGTTGCCCAAGTAAATATCAACCTCCACATAATTAACATTAACGTAATCAACTACATAATCTGCAAAAACCCAGTCACTCAAGTGACTACAAGCTAATATCACTTCAACCATCATAACGACGTCAACTTTTACATTGGCTTTTGACATTGCACGAAGTAAACCCAATAACTCATTAAACATATTGCACTGACTAAAACCATAAGTCAATGAGTTCCAAGAAACCAAGTCTCTCTCAACCATTTCATTAAACACTTGTAAAGCAAATCCAAAGTCACCCAAACATGAATGCAAATGGATCAAAGCATTTGACACAAAAAGATACGACCCAAATTCCAGTTTTGAGGCGCAAACATGAAACATTTGACCATGCAACACATCCTTAACACGAGCACAAGCCTTGAACGAAGAGATGAACGTCAGATTATCTCCACAAATTCCTCGACGATACATGAGATTACTGTACAAGTCAATTGCTTTGGAGGGTCGATCATTTTGAGACAACCCACAAATCAAGTGGTTGAAATTTAGCAATGTGGGTCGTCAGATTTGATCAAAAACAAGATGTGCTTTATGGGCAAGAAACGAAGATAAAGCATAGGACTTTAAGATTAGGGTTATTGAATATGGGTCAGTGTGGAGATGGGTTCTAATGAGAAGTGGAACCTGTGTTGTTAAGGCATGCGAGCGCAAATCGCAGAGCAGAGGTAGAGAGAAGAGAGAATGGACCAGATCGTAGAGTAGAGACAGAGAGAAGAGTGAGTTTTTTTAAAATGTCGGATGTTATAAACGTAAACGACATAAATTATAAACGTTAAAGTCTACCCAAAAAAGTTAAATGAGGAGCTTTTTTGAAAAACTCTAAATTTGAGCTTTTTAAAAAGTTGCATTTTAGCTTTCAAAAAAGTTATTTCTATTTAAAAAGTATTTTTGGATTTTGCAATTGAACACTTTTTTTTTTAAAAAAAAACTTTTGCTTCATCTTCAACCAAACGGGTGCTTAACCCATAGTCCAATCCTAGATTTATATTGCGATCATGTGGTAATATTGTCATGACTTTTTACATTTATAAACTTTAACTATAATAGATTTGTTAGTTTATGTAATTGCAATTAATAAATTAATGATAACTAATATGTAATATTATTTATTAAACATCTTTATATATTAATTATATTTAATAAATCTTATATAATCATAATTATGATATTTAAATTATATTTTATATATTATTTTTAATTATAATTTTATCAAGACAATATTATTAAAATATTAAATATTATGTTTGTTTTTTGTAAAGAAATTAGTTGATCTCTTAATTAAAAAATAGAAATACTTAAATAAAGATATGGATTTTCATTGAAAATAAATTCACTAATTTGACTTGCTAATATGAAATTTGTATAATTATTCTATAGACTTATGAGTTTAATTATATCATTTATTCGAAATTATTATCTATCGATATCTATTTATGATATATTTTGTCGATGATAGCTTAATTAGTAATACTTAAATACAATATTAATTATGTAACAACTATTGAATATATTAATAATTTAAATAATGATTTTTATCAATAGTATTTTGAGAATTATCTAACAAAAATAAGGTAAGATTTGAAAATATTTTTTTTAAATATCAATAATAAATAAATCGGTAAATTGTATCAAGTATTTTAAACTATGAAAAAAATATTAAATATTTCTCAACTTAATTATGTTGAACAATTATTTTTCTAAAACCTTAATACATAGGAATTTAACTTACAACTTGCACCAATTTTGGATAATGCAATGCACCTTGAATTTTAATAAAATTACTTGATGAGGAAATTATTTTATTTTTTTAAAAAAATTGAAATTTAAACAATCATAAATAATGAAAAATAGGTAAAAATATCATTGACTTTTTCTAGGGCATTTAGAAAATAATATAAACACGGGAATAAAATCTATTTAAACACTACTAATCTATATTGTTTACAATGTTATATTGAGATATAATTACATATATATATACATGGAGTACACACTAATTTCATATTTTTATGTATAGTTAAAAGAAATAATCAAATTATATTTTATGATAAGGTTAATTACTAAAAGAAGCTCAAATTTTTGTTAATTTTTTAATTGTAGCCCGAGCTATAAAAAGTACCAATAAAATGCTCAAATTTTCAATTTTTTTCAGTTTATCTTAAACTTCAAAAAGTAACAACAAAATGTTCAAACTTTCAATTTTCTTCAATTTTAATCTGACGTTATTTGATGTTTTTCTAATGCCCTTAGCTCTTAGCTCTTTGTTATCTGTTTGTTCATCTGAAGCCCCAAACTATTTTCACATTATAGCATACTGCACCAATAAGCTCTTAATTTTTAGTTTGTTCTCCTGGCCCTTAGTGTGAGAGTGTCGGGACTGCGTAATCTGAAAATCGAAAGAAGAGGACATCTAGGGAATAAACTGAAAACGAAGGAAAAAATTACAAAGTGTAAGATCATCAGGTTGCATAATTTGATTTAGGTCATTTTTAAATAATAACGTCATTTTAATTATGTGATTAAAAGACGTTTCATTCATTTTCATTTGTTATGCTAATTTTGACTTACGTGTATTAATAGTTAAGGTTTCTTAAACATGTAACAAGTTACGTCAACAAACTTAAACGAAAACACTAACGTTGGGTTAGAATTGAAAAAAATTGAAAGTTTGGACATTTTATTGTTACTTTTTAAAATTCGACTATAATTAAAACTGATAAAAGTTTAAGCTTTTTTTGGTAACTAACCATTTATAATATTAAATAAATAGGTGAAATTTTTAATATTTGAGTGAATATAATATGTTGTTAGATACCAACATTAATATTTGATTATTTTTATATAATTTTTAAAAGTTTTACTATGAACTATAATTAAATGTCAATATACAATGAACATAATAAGAAATACTTGTTGAAAAAAATTCAAATTGAATTAGGTTGAGTTTGTTTAATTGTAAAATTTAGAGGATATTACATTATAATTATGTAAAGTGTAAACTTTAAAGTTAGTAATTTTAATTAAATTATATTTTTAGACTCCTACACTTGGTCTTTTTTATATAAAAGGAATAGACACCAAACAAAGTTAGGACTATCTTTCAAATACTATTTAAATGTTAGTATTGTAGGTCTAATGAAATCCGTTTACTCCATTTCGAAACCGAATAGAGTAGACCAACGTGCGTGCCTGATTTGATTGAAAAGACTTGGAAAGTTTTTTTCCCCTTCAGGGTAAAGTTGAAAATTAACGGAGAAAAGAGGCCTTAAAATATGCTGTCGTAATCAGGTGTGTACTATAAACCCATATTAAATCTAAAACCTTATTAAGCTTAAGAAGTAAAGTTGGAATAATAAAATTAATATCCAGGGCCAGGCATAAGTAAACAGAGTGTTAAAAAGTGAATCATATGATCTGGGCATGTGTGACAATGAAGGGATTAGGGGAAGGGGATGGGTGAGAGGAGACAAGGCACGTGCCGCCACGTCTCTACCCAAAGGTGTTAGAATCAAGAGCGAGGGAGGTTCATTGTCAGTCATAGGCTTGCTTTGCACTCTCCACTCTCCTCTCTCTCGGTCTCGCCAGTCTCATCTCTTTCTTCTCCAGTCACTCACTATGGTCCTCCTTCAAGCTCCCGCCAGTGAAGACGCGCCCGAAGTGCACCGTTTCAGCGATGATCTCGAACACGACTCCGCCTGCTCCACTCCTTACGTCAGTGTTCCCTCTAGTCCCGGCCGCTGCGGAGGTGACGGTGGTTACTTCTTCAGTGCACCGGCCAGTCCCATGCATTTCCTGTTATCATCCGCCTCTCGGCCTCCGTCTTCCGAGCCTGATCCCGACTTCGAGTTCTCTTCTAGGTTGTCAAGCGACGGTTCTCTAGTTTTAGGCTCCATGACCTCCGCCGACGAATTGTTTTTTAACGGTCAGATCAGGCCTGTGAAGCTCTCCTCACTTTTGCAGAGGCCGCAGGTGTTGCCTCCATTGTTAGATCTGGAGAACGTTAACCGAGAAGAAGAAGAGTTCGAGAAGCAAGAAGAAGAAGAGGAAGAGTCGAGGGTAACTAGAGGTAGAGATCTGAAGCTTAAAACTACTAGATCGCTTCACAGAAAGGCCAGATCTTTGTCTCCTCTGAGAAGCCGCGAGTTTCAGTGGAGTAATATTGAAGCGAAGCGAGAGGATGTGACGGATATAGAGAGGTTATTAAGTGAAACCGAACCGGACCACTGACCGGTTCATACTATTTCCGGTCGGACCGGCCGGTTCGGTCCGGTTTTTAAACCCTTGCTTTTATATGCTTATTAATTATTACAAGCATTGGCTTGGATGACCAGAAATATAGGAGCCAAGATTAATTTATTAATAAAAGATAAGTCAATTTCGTTGGATAAGATATTTAATTATGTTCTTGGACAGTTCCTATTAGTTAATTGGTAATATTTCCACTTCCATTTATTTTTGTTCAGGCAAACAAGAAACTATTTATATATCTCCCTTATAGTACACAACATATGCTTGAGAGTTACAGAGAGTTTGAAGCTTCAAGGAATTCAGAAATGGAGAGAGCGACGTATTCAGTCAACATTCAACCCCCTTGTTATGGCAATCTAATAACTGTTCTCAGTATCGACGGAGGAGGAATTAGAGGAATCATCCCAGGAGTTGTTCTTGCTTATCTTGAATCTGAGCTTCAGGTATATATAGTCAGCTAGACATGATTTGATCATTCCAGAGTTTTGAAGCTACTAAGTAAGGTTTTCATTGTTTCAGCGGTAAACTTGGTAGGCCTTTTTGGATTCGTGGGTGTAAACTAAATTCTGAATTTAAATCACATACGCACTTCTTCAGTTTCTTCTTTCTTGTTACTTTTGATTCTAACATATCATGCACGTCGACTGATGTAGAAACTTGATGGTGAAGATGCGAGGCTTGCAGATTACTTTGATGTAATTGCAGGGACGAGTACTGGGGGTCTCGTAACTGCCATGTTAGCTGCACCTGACGAAAACAATCGTCCACTCTATGCAGCTAAGGAGATAGTGCCATTTTACCTGGAAAATTGCCCTCAAATTTTCCCACAAGCAAAGTAAAATTTAGTGTTCACTTACATAAAAAATTTATATGTATCTTATTAACATTTGCTCGCCTGCAGCAATTTCATATCTTTCGTTTGATACCATCTTAATCGAAGCAACTCATGCAGAGGTCCACTAGCTTCCGTAGTAAACATATTAAAAGCTTTAACTGGACCAAAATACGACGGAAAATTCTTGAGGAAGCTGGCAAGAGGGAAGTTGAAGAACACAAAATTGCACCAAACGTTGACGAACGTGGTTATCCCAACATTTGACATCAAGAAACTTCAACCAAGCATCTTCTCTTCATACAAGGTTTATTGTCTAAGTGTCAAACATAATACATGGTGATGGTGCTGTTCCTTTCAATATCGCGTGTCACGCCAAGCATTTTCTATTTTCTTTCTTGTTTGCTCGAGTCTTCCCTTAAAATATTTATTACTTTGCTTCACCAACTGCAGAAGTAATCATTTCTTTTTATTTGGTTATATGTATGCCTGAATTGAAGGTGAGTGGAGACCTATTGATAGATGCTGATCTTTCGGATATATGCATAGCAACCTCTGCAGCTCCTACTTATTTTCCTGCTCACTACTTCAAGAACGAAGACACTCATGGGAACTTTAGAGAATTTAACCTCATCGACGGGGGCATGGCTGCAAATAACCCTGTAAGTTTCTAACTACAAATGGAAAATATTCAACTGAGGAGTCTAGTAGCCTAGTCTAAAAGTTTATAGACTCGCCTTGATTCAACTTTGGTTGGATGTTGGGTAGCCATGAAGGAAAAAATTGCCGACTAATCCTAATTTCTTGGCGTTATTGCCATCTACCTACCTATACAAATTTAATAATATAATAAATTCATAAAAGAAGCATGACTCAAAAATTTTTTTAATTATAATAAAATGACTAAGTCAAAATTAAAGATATTTTTCTATTCAATTAGATTCAAATTTTTAATAAAATACATACCTTAAACTTTCTGATGACTAAAAATAAATATAAAGAATTGAAATTATTGGATTAATCGGATTTTTTATGAAATATATAAAAAAAGCTCTTTAAAAGTAATTATTGCAAATTTAGCGTAAACTTGACAGAATTTTCTTTAGACATTCAAATGAAACTCATTCTCCAAACTCTTCACATTTATTTGTAAAGGGTATTAGTTTGTTCGTTTGCCTTTTTCTTTTCTTATCTTAAGCTTAGCGTCCTTTGACTCCGATTATTACTAGTTTCCCATTTTGGAGAATGTAGTATACTGACGGTATCGATTTGACGAACATTGTTGACTTACAGGCAATGGTTGCAATAAGGGAAGTTATGCAACAGATAATGAAGAAGAATCCTGATTTCCTGCCAGTTAAGCCATTGGAGTATGAACGTTTCCTTGTAATCTCAATAGGAACAGGCTCAGACAAGAATGGAACAAAGTACACTGCAAAAATGTCCTCTAAGTGGGGGGTGATAAGCTGGTTATATGAGAATGGATCTTCTCCCCTAATAGATTGCTATAGCCAAGGTATCGCAGATATGGTGGATTACCACAACTGTGTGGTTTTCGAAGCCCTTAATTCTGAAAACAACTACCTTCGAATTGATGTAAGCTCTTATATCTCTGCCCTCTTCATGATTATGCATGGCTAATTAACATATAATAAGCGAGTTACGTATCAAGTGACGAATTTTGGCCATAAAATTCATCAGGACGACCAATTGAAAGGACATGAATCATCTGCTGATTATGCTACAAAGGAAAACTTGGAAAGTTTAGTTAAAGTTGGAGAGACATTGTTGAAGAAACCAGTTTCACGCATGAATTTAGATACCGGCAGATATCAACCTGTTGAGAATGCTGGTACTAACGAGGAAGCACTGCAAAGGTTATAATATACTTCTTTCTTATTGTACTGAATTAAGTATTGAGTCCAGATTTTCTGTTCAATTTTATAGTGTCTTATTCTATCTTATAAATATCAACTATTTATTTATGTGAGTCTCACGTGGATCTCGCACAAATGAACACAAGACTCGCATAAATAAATGACTGAAATTTATGAAATAAAATAAGACACTATAATATTAGATAGAAGATTTTTTCCTTTTAAGTGTTAGGTGAAATGTTTCAATTTACACTGTTGCTGAATGTAGGTTTGCAAAACGACTTTCTGATGAGAGGAGACTCCGGGAGTCCAAATCACCGTCATCAAAGAACCAAGATTGATACTTCCAATGTATCCAAATTTAAAAGAATCAAACTTCCTATTGATATTGTTGTTCTTTGAATGCATTTACGTTACGTCGCTCCGTCAACTTCCGGTTCCAATGGTTTTTCGGCGTAACTTCTATTGTGAATTTGTGAATTTTAATTTTAATTTTTTTAGTTTCATTTTATCTTTTAAATAAAAACAAAAACTTGTCGTTAATACCAACATACTTATATTTTTATTACCGATGATAATTATTATTATACAAAACTTAAAATAAATTATTTTAATTAATTAAATTTATTTTAATAAAACAAATAAGTTAAAAATATTTTATTTTAAATATAATTTAATTATTAAATCAAAGTTTTATTTGAAATTTATATTTATTGAAGATATTTTAAATTTAGTTCTATTTATTAATAATTATTAAATTAGTTTTATTTAAGTTAATCACATAAATTAAATTAAATTATTTATAATTTTTATTAATAATTAATATACTAAACAATTAAATAATATATATTTAATCAGATTATAAAAATAAAAATAAAAATTATAATTTTCATAAATTTTGAAAATCCGAATAAACGAAAACTAAAAACAGAAAATAAATATTTAAACAAACAAATTTTGTTTCATTAAACTTCAAAACAGAACCATAAAACATAAATGAAAACAAATAGGTCCTGAATCTGTTTTTATTTATTGTCAGTTTAATATGGATGTTAGTGTAATTGGATGATTATTAATAGTATAACACATAAGGCCCCAAATTTATTAGATCTAATTCCATACGTTAAGATTAAAAAAAACGGCGTCTCTTAAATATATGTACAATTGTACATGTATCGAATATACATAATGTGTAGCTTGCAAAGTTTTTGACATAGATGTCCTAAAATACTTCCGGAATCGATGTTCTTCATTAAAACTTCATTCAAATTTGTTTCAAGAGATGAGATATCTTGCAACTTATAGAACCGAAACTTGCAATAATTATAACCAAAATTAATATAAAGAGCATTTAGTTGATCTTTTAGGTTTTAAATAAATTCTTGTAGCTATATTTAACTACAGAAAGTCTCGTTTGAAGAACACTAACCCCCCTTGGGTCTTCACTTCAATAAAATTAAACCTTTTCAGTCTTACTTCTAATCAACGTTTAGCTTGGTTCCAGTGGTTACATTTTCTTCAGTGCGTTATCTTGTCTGAGCATCACCTGCACGAGGCTCATAAACTGATGAAAGGTCAGAAACAAAGAAAGCAAAATGAATCGCGTTCCAGCTTCATCACACTAATTTACTTGATTATGCTCTGCTCTCGCCGACTAAAAACAAGCAAACATAAGCCCAAGCCCAAGCGAGAAGAATCTGTACCAATTCCACCCTTTTGGTTCGCCCTTCTTTTCTTTTTATACGGAGATGCACATACACCAATACAGCCCAAATTGAATAAAGAAATAAGTGGAAGTAAATCAAAGAATTGTATCAGTTTTACAGGGGTCCCTAGACTCAAGCTATGGAAATATTTGTTGGATGACTGTCTCAGCATTTCCATTATACTGAGCGAGAAGATGGATGGCATCAGCCCTCGGCAAAGCAAGAAATTCCTGCATCCCAAAAAGGAAAATCGTGGTTAAACAGCTAGGCTCAAGTATCGAGCTTTGTTAAAGGTTTGTTTTCAAGAAAGAGCAAAAGAATTAGAATAACTTGGTGTTAAAATTATCTCCCAAGAATTATCTATACATTTGCATGATTTCATTTCAGGAAAGGAGAAAGATCACCCAATAGGAACAGAGCAAATTTTAAGAGATAAAACAGTAAAATGCACTTCTAAGAAAAGAAGGGGCAACCAACCATAACTTTGAGGATAGCATTTTCATCACAAACATCTCCAGATGAAGCTTGAGTTGGACTGTTACCATCTTCCGAAACCTTAACACTTGAAGATGATGTTACTTGGGAGTATCCTTGGGTACAACTATCGGTATGCGACTTGGATGTGGAACAAACAGAGTCAAATTGAGTATTGACGTCCTTCAAGGAATCTATCCTGAGAAGACTTTCGAAACGATCCTTACACATCTGTAGTCTAAACCACTCATTATGGGTATGAAGGGTTGCTCTAATTATTCTCATAAGCTGTGGTTCTTCAATACCGATCCTCCTACCAAATGCAACCTGTGAAATATTTTGAATTTTTTAGCAAAATTATATGCAGGTACAATCCAAATTTGCATACTCATTGGTCAAGGAAGATTGCTATGTCAATAACCTAGTTTAAAAAGGTTCTGATATTTTGTCCCTCGTGAATAATAACAATTGCCAAGATTCTGGCACAAGGGTAAAAAATTCAAGTAATCACTCGATTAAGGCAAGGCTGGGCCCTCTAGAATGTAAATTCACCTTCAAGATAAAATTCATGTAAATGGGAGAAGCTACAAAATTCACTGATGTTTGTTGAAGATATTTTTACCACACGACATTAACCTGTTCGGGCATTTTACAGTAGTGAGTCTCAATAAGAGCTTTACTCAACAAGCAAGAATACCACAAAGCTTGATAACAAGTTCACCAACCATCTTTGATGCTTAGGAACCATGAAGAACTTTCCAAAAATATTCTTCATTCCTAACTACGAGTTGCCAAACTCCTGCCTAAGATGCATACGTGTTAACTCACTTCAAGTCCCAGATAGACAAACCTCGGTTCTCTGAAATAACATGCCTTACATCCCAACAGGACACTGGGAAAACCAATTATTACAAACATTTCTAAGTAACCGAATCATCACAAGTGCAAAATATAAAGAGTAAATACTCCATTTATTGGGAATACAAAAAATCTACATCGTCCTCTGTTTAAGCATTCAAAATTTACCTGGAGAGAACTTGCAAGGGCATGTAAAGGTAAGGCCTTCCCAAATGCATCTTCATTAGGTCGAAGCAATGCCAACAAAGTCTCCTTTAAGGGCTTCAGCAGAGAAGGATCTCCAGCTGCTAAAGGGCCCAAGGATGAGCATGCAACCCTTAGAGCACTTGCATGATCACCAGAGCTGACCAGCTTAAGAAATTCAACCTAAAACCGATGGAATAAATACAATAATTTCTTCAAACACTTACCCTATGTAATTAATACAATAATTTCTTTAAAAACTTTCCCTATGTAATTGCTTTAACAATCAAAGTATAGTTCAACGTTATTTACCTGCTTTAGTTGGAAAAGTAAATTGGGATTTTGCAGGAAAAAGCTCGGATCCAAAGCATTAACTTCTTCTACTACCTCTGCAGCCATTCCTCTACTCGCTAGCTCCTTCATTGCTAGCACAATCTCGTATTTATCATCCCTTTGATTTATGTCCATTGTGCAGTGACTTTCGACATGCTGCAGAAAAGTATTATATTACATAATGATTGATCACTAAGACAAACAATAAAATACAGAAAAGATACCTGTTGCTCCATTGGCACAATGGTTCGATTGGTGGTAGAATTTGTTTCTTGCTTAGAACATCTATTGACATAAACAGTAGGAATATAATCTTTTTCATCATGCCTCCCCCTCCATCTCTTGCGTTTGTTTCTTTCTCTGGTTAGATAACTTCTATTTCTTTGAAGAACTTTTGGAATTGCAGGTTTTTGCGACTCACTTGTGCTGCAATCTTCACAATTGCTAGTTGATTCACAAACATATCTTAATTCAACGTCAGTTCCCTGATTGTTGTTCACATCCACATTGCTTTCAGGAGAACCGTGCATGCAAGCATTGCATATGGAAATCTCACCATCAGAGTGTTTACTGGTAGCAAGATCCACTTCAACAGAACAGTTTGATGAACAATAGCCAGTGTCTGCTTGACTAACTTTTAAAGGGTCGGAAAGGGTTTGTGTTCCTGACTCTGAAAGAAGAGCACAATAGAAATTAGAAGTGAAATACAGAATGAAACAGGACATCATAAACTGAAAAAGAAAGTGAAATATACAACAATAAGTACAACATTTACCTATAGGGGATGAAAGACCAGAATCGACCATACCCCTGTATATGCAGTACTCATGGACAAGCTCATCATAAAGAGAAACATCTAATTTCATTCGACATAATTCATTCTGCAGCAGATGAATAAAATCACATATTTGAGAGATCAAATATACACTGGGATCTCTTCATTCCCATGCAAGGCATGAAGCAAACACAAGTCTAGATAAAAAAAAATTATGATAAGGGTTCATTCAAACATCTGGCGACGAAAGACATAAGCCATAGTGAAAATGATACCACTAATGCTAATCAATTTTGAACATGCAATTCATGCTTGAAGAGTTTGAATTCCTTCGACCAGGTCAAGAAAATATACAGGTCATTACTTTTTAAAAATCAGAGCAGCTAGAAATAAGAAACAGGGACCAAACATATCATTCGAATGTAACATCTTTTCTATCCAATCCAACTCTGACTCAGTGCCATTCAAATCGATAAGAAAAATAAAAGAAGTTTGTTCATCAGAATACCTAACTGCTTGGCACTACCAAATTATTTCTCAACTCTGTTTTAAATTTTCAAACTGGACCATTGCACCAAAGTTCCTTGTGAGCATCTGTAATACAAAGATACATGAACTATATATCTGATGCATTGCTATCATACCTGGAATGCCTGAAACAAATCTCCCTTGGCAAATCTCAAGCTATCAACTGCACCTTGTCTTGTGAGCTCCACAGCATGTGCAAGAGCTTGAATGTCCACCTATATCCCATTATCAGACATGTATGATAAATAAGATAAATGTTCTAGGAATGATAGGTTACAGGATAAGAATAACATATGGCTCTCAGTTTAGCAATTTCATTTATAATCAATGGAATGCTAGCACAACAGTTTCCTGCATTCCATTTCTAAATACAGAATTAATAGTCCAAAATCAAGAAGAATCACCTCATCAAAAGGTGGCGCCCCATAAAGACTCTCCTGTGGAACAGCAGGAGGATCACGTTCCTCTAGAAGCAATCTTTCTGTCAGATCTGAAATTGGTGATGGTGTTCCTTGACGAAGGCAAAAGCTTTTGTGAATGCTGAAGAACAAAGAAGAGTATAAAGAACAATCAACCTCAATGAGCATGAAAAGCATGGAACCAATAGATTTCAGAAAACTGTAATTTAGGGATAACCTTATCAGATATTTCAATGTCATAGAGAAAACAGGATCATATGCACGTAATTGAGCTCTTAACACATAGCACACCAAGCCAGCAATGTCAAGTCTCCTCGTTTCAGACCACTGAAATATATAACATGTGACGTTAGTGCTCCACTTACAATCATATAACCTTGACATGTATTATCAATGTTCAACCATACTCGCAAATAAATTAGGTAAACGAAACAAGTTGCATCACTTCCCTTTGTCTCAACGCATAATTTGTTTCAGGTTGAAGCACAACAATCAAGTAAACAATCATGTCAAAGTGAATTTGATCCACAAATAATAGCTATGTAGAACCATAAAAAAGAAGTACGAGTCCAAAAAGCGACACAAAAAGATAAATGTGCGAAAAAATTCTCTCTATCCATTAGCAAAGAATCAAAGATGAAAGATCACATTTTGAGAGCGGTATCAGCCTCCAATGAGAAGGATGAAAGTCCAAACCTTATCAAGAAAAGATTCCCAGTAGTACATACAGAACCTACTAGAATGTCAAGGTATAAATGTTGGGAATGAAACTAGAACAGAAAGTTCACCTCATTAAACACAGGAGAACTGTCATCATCTTTGTTGAATATTAAGGCAAGAAGAACATGCTTGAATTCCTCATACGCTTCCTTGAACACAGATTCAAACATTTGTTAGTCTCCATAGAAACAAAACAGAGAAGAAGATTATATGCTAAAATTGCAAAGATAATTGGCCAGAAGCTCAAACAGAATTAGATGGTAATAGGATCACAGAAAGCCAACACAAAGTTGGTTCGTTGATCATAAACATGACATGGAACTTTAAAATCAGGAAGTCTTGCTAGCCAACTAGAAGAAAATTCCACATAATATACAGTTAAGAATAGGAAATCCAATATTGTGAGAAAATATACAAGTTGTTTATCAGTATATGTTATCAAATTCAACCATCTTGACGTCTTCTAAAGATAAATGTTACGTAAATTCCAATGCAGCAAGAAATCAGTAAAGCCATTCTAATCTATAAGCCTCAAAAAAGCTGCAATTTTTTAGAAGACTGCAAAAACGACAAACAAATCAGCTAACAAGAAGGCATACGCATAAAATAACCTTTTTACAATCAATTGAAGGAGCCTCAGTTTTCAGTTTTTACTTTTTACAAATAAGAAAGCACGAAAAAATAAAAGACCATTTCTCTTCTTGAATTTAGTACCAAATCTCCAGATGCCTAAAAAACAATAAAGTTCTGCCAGTGATAGCACATAATCATTCGTTAACACGAATAAATTAGACGTTTTATTCACCTCCAGTTAAGAACTAAAACTATTCAAGGGTGATCACTAAATTGGATGAGTAAGAGATTGGAAAAATAGATGTGCATACCGGATAGGCGTCAAGTGCACAAGGAGCAAGACACGTTCTGCTGCATTCGATTGCAGCAGCTTTACACTCTTCAGTCCCTCTCCTCAATAGCTCAATAAATTTCTTTGTACACGCAAAAAGCGGTAAAAAGTAAAATCAATCCTCGGTATTAAAAAGTCTAATAGGAACAAATGCAATCAACTTATTACAATTTAACAGTTTGTGGATAATCCCAAAAATCTCCTGGTTAATCAAACCTAATACACCATTTCCCGCCATTTTATCTACAAACCTGCTTCTGCAGCCGAAACAAAAAGCGATGATCGTCGAGAATGAACGGCCCGTGGACCCGGAGAAGATCGATGGCAGAGTCAATGTCGCCTGTTTCCAAGCACCGTCTGATCTGGCGAATGATGAGTCTCGAATGATAAGAAGAAGACGAAACCGAAGAGGAGGAAGGAGAAGAGAGCTGCGATGGCGATGAGAGCGAGTCCTCAATTAAGTTCTCCGATTTCGCAAAATCAATAACAAGCGAGTCAAGAGCTTCCCAGTTCACAGGCGTGGAGTCCATACGATTGCTTGTTTCCATCTGGTCTCTTAAAATTTCCGGGGAAAGTTCGAGTGCGTGAGAAAGTTTGGGCGTGCTTGGTTCGGTTTTTGATTTCTTCTTCGGATTTTTTTTTCTTTTTTTTAATGAGGGAAAAATCCCCTAAGCCAAGAAAGGCGGCGATGTGAGGTCAAAAGAAAAGTGGGGATTTCGGGTTATATAGTTGCCACGTGTCTTTAAATTACGTGACGTTGTACTTCAGGGGCTTTACTAGAGTAACAGTTAACGTGAATAGAGTTTCCCACCCTCGATGAGGCAAAGGCCTTTTGGACTCAAAAGGTAGAACGTCCACCCTAAACATCCTCACATTTCGGCCCGACATTATGTGAGGGAGGTAAATCACGGTTTGATCCCAGCCAACTTCTTAGAAAGGCGGTCCAGTGTTCGGTGCGTAAAAGGAATCACCACATTGGATGAGCTCCCACACTGTCACTGCCGAGACTCGAACCCGAGACCTTGGATTCACTTTCCTTCCCAATGACCAACTAGGCTACCCGTGCGGGCGAGGCAGAGGCCTTTTAGTTTCCATTTCTATTTTTTTGTTGTTATTTTTTGTTTCTATTTTTTGTTTTTAATTTTTATTTTTTCTAAAAAATGAAAACCTGTTTGGTT
>JAOTIZ010000203.1:5730313-5742747 GCA_027123425.1 Erythroxylum panamense | reverse complement strand
ATTTTTAGCGACGGAACGTATACCGTCGCTAAATTCCGTCCCTAATTTTGCCACGCCGAATTCCCTCCAAATTTAGCGACGAGTATAATTACCGTCGCTAAATTACACAATTTTAGCGACGGAAAGCATATTTCCGTCGCTAATTTCCAACGGTATATTTTTCGTCGGTAATAAATTACCGACGGCTATTTTCCGTCGCTAATTTCCGTTGCAAATTTTGCCGGGATAAATTACATCCAAATTTAGCGACGAATATTAGTATTGTCGGTAATTTTCGGTCGCTATTCTACATTTTTCTTGTAGTGATGGATTCATAAAACACTTTTCAAATTTTAGAATAGTTCTGCATGTTTCAATCAACATTTTCAGCTTATAGTGCAATATGCCTTTACAATAAGATGAACATAAGGTAAGGGTAAACGTGCAATGTTTTACACGGAGGTATCAGCCTTATGAAATATGTTTTACACTAGTTCTAGCTACAACATAAGATTGCGTATATGCAATTCAAATACACTGCATTGGAGTGCATTGCAGCAATGTATTTACAAAGATTCAATCCATTTCTCATCTTTATGTGTCCAGAAGGCATACATAGAAACTGTATATGCTACATAATTTCTACCATTAAGTGCAAATTAACAAGCTATAATTCATGAAAGAAGGTACAAAAAAGAGTATAAATCAGGCATACTTTTCATTACACATTCATGTATTTAGCTAACAACATCCACTACTGAAGGAAACTAACACTTTGGTTGGCTGTGTTGTCGTTGAACAGAAAGATAATGATAATGAACCACCACGGCACCACCACATCCATCAACCACCACTTCCACCACTACCCACCCGCCTAATCTTCCTTCTTCGCCGCCACTTTCAAGAAATGTTGCGCTCTCGTACCTATCTCCGTATAATCTGAACTCTTGTTTTCCCCTTAACGGTATGTCTTGTACACCATACACTCTCCACTTAGCAGCTCCTGCTTCACCACACTTTCACATGCGAAGTTGAATCCCATAGCCTCGTAGCTCGCATAGCTAAAGCCTTCCTTATTCATAATTCTCTGCAACACAACAATAAGCAGACGCGAAAATCAGCAGGGGAAATTTGAAATTAGGAGAGAAAATTATAAATAAAATAAATTAAAAAGACACTCCCACATTTATTAAAATCTTAAATTTTAATATATTTTTTAAAGAAATAAATCCCACCTTGCCATGTCAACGCTGACATGGCACAGAGATCCACTAGTTTAATAATAAATTATTTTACAAGTGTCAGGTCAGCGCTAACTAACACTTAACACAAGTGTTTGAATTTTTTGTTAAGATTTGGTTGCACTTTAACATTTTTCAAATGTTAAAGTTAGAGTTGTTTACTTGGAATGTTTGGTTCAAACTAGTCGAATGATGCAAAACTTAAGGTCAAAAGTGATCATTTTGTCGATATTTATTCTTTTGTACTTTCATTAAAAATATCAACAATACAAGTCAATCGATTAAATAATATTGACATAACTAATCAATTCAAATTTTAAACTCAATTTTAATTATTAAATTTAACTCAAATTAATAATTTTAAAATAATTATAATACATGATTAATATTTTTATTAATCATTTTTTGCAACTTTTAAGAAAAATTCATAAAATTAGTAAAAGTGTAAATTTTACAAATAGAATAACTTCTTTTTATATGAAAAGAATTAGAAAATTATATAAACGTTAATTAATAGAGTAAAAATATCTAAAATTTAAATTTTTATTCAGTTTATAATACTATATGTAATTTTTAGTTATATTATTCAGATGTGTAAAGTTTAATTTGTTATAATTATAATCTTGATGTTACACATCCATATCAAATAGACACATATATAATGAAAAATTATTTAAAATATAATTGCACCCAACTATTTTATTCCGACGAAATCATTATATTTCCCGAATATTCATTTATGCGCACTAAAATTAGCTATGGATTAGTAGTAAGCTAATCAACACTTACGTTAGTAGGAGTGGCCTAATTAGTTTCAACTTTTCACTTAAGGCTCTCCTTTGTAGGAAGTCTTGAGTTTGAGTCATTAAAAAGGAAGAGAGAGGGGAATTTTTCCTGTTGATGATCCTCAAGTCCTCTGGATATGCTTCTTAGTTGAATCAATTACAGACGTCTCGCGTCCAGCAGTAGTATGAGAGTTAGAGTTACTATAAAACTTGGCGGCTGATAAGAACCTGATGCTAAGCAGGGTCAGTGATTAATTATTGGCTGAACAATCAATATGTGACAAATCTTTGTGTACAGAAGTGTACAAACTAAGTAAAATTTTAAGAAATTTTAAGGATCCAAATTTACCTCTTTTAGAGTTCTTAGGGTAAAGTCTTAGAAGTTTAAGATTAATCCGACAAAAGTCGGGATACCTAATGTATATATAAATATTACACCAGTGGTCCACGTAATTGTCTAGCACTTTCATTAGCCCCAGGTGTGAGGGTACTATTTATTGGTTGGTAACATGCAAAAGTATTTCCCATATTGAAGTGGTTGGAATGTGTTTTCTAAGAATCTCCAAGTTATTTGATTTTGTGTATGATTCACATAATTTTTGTCAACAGAGTTTTAATATTATGAATTTTTAAATCTTAAAGTTTTGAACATTTAAATAAATATTTTAATCAAATTTATCATTTAATTTTATAATTATTTATTTTAAATACTATTAAAAATTACTTAATGCTCACTCAAGGAGTAGGGTTCTATTGTTAATTAAAAAGTCATCTTCTCTTTGTTATTATATTCGTTTTGTGGCCACACACCTATGTCACTGTACTCGTGCGTATTTATGGATTGAAATTTTGGCTTAATTAGGGAAGTTCTCTTCAAGATGGAAAATGTTATTCTATGCATCAAAGATTTCAATTTTCCAAAGGAATTAAATACTCCATCTACCTACGCCTAGCAAGCAACTCCCATTTTTGTTTATTGAACCATTATTCCTGCTGAATTGATTTCATTCGTGTTGATTTGTTTTTCCCATTAGAAGTTTCAGTTCACGTCCTACAGTAATACCCAATTGAGTAATTTTCCTATTGAGCTCTCTCTATTGCTTTGTTCTTTGATTTATAATCGTTTCCTACTTAGTTATGCCTAAAAAGTGCTCAAAACGCGTTAATCCTATTATGGCAATTCTAAACAAATGAGAAGCCCATTCTTTGTTTTAATGACAAATTAAAAACACATTTAGATTACTAACTACGAACCTTTTTCCATGGCAGAAGAATAGCCAACTACGCCAAAGTAGTTCTGATTTAGTTTCAATAAACTTAGAGTTGTTCATTAATAAAAGATGGAGTGCTTGAACTTAACTGTTAATGGGAGGCCATATAATAAAATTACCAGTTCAGTTAAAAGTCAAACAAATTTAGTTTATCTTTCCCCTTGCGGAAGCGGAACGCATTGTTTATCTGCGTTTCGAATTTAATGTATAAAATAAATATTTATTTATAATGACGACAATCATTATAGTTTTCATAACGTGCGGATGCCCACGTGGCTGTCACTTATTTACCTAGAATTCGGCGCATTCTCTCCTTAACGGCCCGATCTGTATAACGGCGCCGTCAACTTCCCCGTTACATATTCCCCGTCACTGTTAACGGAGCCTGGACCACCAAACATCAAAACCAACACCCATTTTCCTGCGCCCTCTCACTCGTTCACTTACTCGCTCACCACTCCTCTCCTTATATTCACAAACCCAATCTTCACCATTGAATCTCTAACCATCATCATCTGATCGTCATCTACCATATAGCTCAGATGAGGAAGTGCAGAGCAATTGCGGCCGTCGAAATGGCTGAGGTTACCGGCGTTCGTACCAGAGCTCGTACTCTCGCATTGACGGCTGTTGCTGTTGCTGCAGCCAGCTCTGGCTCTGATAAGAAAAGGAAAGACAACAGCCAAGAGTTGAACATCTCCATTAAACTTAGGAACAGTAGTGCTACTACACGTAGACGTAGATGCGCAACAATTAAGCCTGAGAATTCAGTCTCCTCGTATCCGGAGATGAATTCCTGGCACCGGAGCGTGATTGAGGATAGGTGCTCCAGCCCTAGCTCCGCTTCTTGTCGCTCCAGTAATGGATCGAGCGAAAGAATTAAATTCCCAGATCTGGATAAGGTGAATTAAATTAGGTTTTCACGTGTTATATATATGCGCACGAATTCTCTTCTCGAATTTTCAGTATTTTGCGCTTTAATTGCTTTTCCATTATTTTAGATATTTACATTTTTTTCTTAATTTGGTTTTTGCAGGAAGAGAGGGCTGAAGGCGAAACGTCAATGGATTATAGATGCAGAGAGAGGTTTAACTATATATATAATTTTAAGTGTGGATTTGAATTGAATGTCAGTCACGTACCTAAATTTCGAAATTCAAATATTTGGCGATCTAATAAATTCTTCAGTTTAAAATTCACTCAGTCTGGTGGGTGTACACATATGAACGCATACACGGTCTAGTCTCTTCTCCATCTTCTTAGAGTAAACTGTGAACTGCTCATGTTTCAGGAGAGAGACGACGACGTGGAGTGAGGTTAGAGAAGAGTTGTTAGACGACTTGGATTCGACGGCGAGACCATCGGGATCGAGTTCTCGCCGCAGATCAACTGCAGCGGAGAAGATGCCGACGGAGGCAGAGTTGGAAGAATTCTTCACGGAAGCCGAAAAAGGCCTCAAGAAACAATTCGTAGAGAAGTAAGTAACAAAAATTGTAATGCAGGCCACAATCATGCATGAATTGTATGTGTATACAGATCTCATGAACCGCCCGTTTAATTTGTTCGTGGACAGGTACAACTACGATATCGAAAAGGACATGGCATTGGAAGGACGATGGGAGTGGGTTAGATTAAAGTCATAAAGCGGAACGAAGGACAAATTTGGTTAATTAGGTCATCAATTAATCATATAATATTTATGGCTTTACTTTAGGTCCTGTTAATTCAAGTTTCTAGCAATAGCTAGCTGTTGATCCAGATCTTCTTCTTCTTCAATTCCTTTTTCCGTAAAATGTTCTTGTACAGCTCTCTCTCATCAGCTCAGACGTGACTCAATGTAAGAGCTAAATTCTATATGCTTATTCTGTTATACACGTAGAAGTATTTGAACTGCTGCAAATTATATATTCAGCCAGTTAATTAAGGAGAGAAAGATGAGCAGTGCTCCAGTCGACAGTTGAGCAATAATGAGAGAGTTAGTTTCTTCTTCTTCTTTTTTCTAAACATTCTTGCCAATTGTAGAGGTATATATTTAGTTTAGATTTTTCCTCCATAAATTTCGTGTCTGTTTATGATGATCAGCCCAGTCTGCTACTGCTTTTGATTTGCTTCTCTCTCTCTCTTTCTCTCGGTGTGCTGTGTCCGTGTACATCTCCGGAGCATTAGATTTCCTTCTCTTTAAAGCTGAAGAAATGGAGCTGTTTATGTTTGTCGTTACTCGATTTATTTTTATTTTCTTTCTCTATCCAACTATACTCTGAATTGCATTTTCCGTATTTTTGGTTAGGGAAGAGCACAGAAAAAGTTTTTAAAAAGAGGAAGAATGAGAAAGGTAAAATTCTGTATACGCCTGGGGGGGGAGGGGGTAATTCGATGGGTGCAAGAGGCAATTGCACGGAGGCATGCCGTGTAAGTGACGGACACGTGTAGTGGAATAGAAAGTTCACCTTGTACAACCCATGTGACTGTGAGGGTGTTTTGATTTTTCAATGTGCTTTTATGCTTTATCCAAGCCCTTTCTCTCTCTATTACCGTATTGCTACTACTAGTAAACAGTAGTAATCTATAGGCTACCATCCACTGCTGCTACGTTTAATAAAATGGAAAGCCATTGTCTCGGTCTCTCCAAGTGTTTCGATGTGTGCGTTATGATTTTACATTTTAATGAGTGTGGATGATTTCTGTTTTATACTTTCTGATTTTTGTCTCCCTATCTTTGCAATACTAATGGGAAGTCTTTTGAGAGTATAGTTACTGTAATGGTAGAAAATTTTTCATAAACAAACATGACATGTGGCTTTGCATTGCACTTCTGAAATATTCTGAAAATCTCTTCGATTCAACACATCTTTTTCGGCTTTTGTGCATATTAATTTGCTAATATACCTTTTGTGTATTGTAATTTGCTAATATACCTCTGAACTCCTTTTTTTTTTTCAAATATATAAGCACCCTCTTAAGGTTATGTTTGGATAGGTATAATGTTTTCAATGAAATAAAATATAAATAAATATAATGTTAAAAAATTGTTGTTTAAAAAAATAGGAGAGTCCATAATATAAGATAATTAAATATTATTTAGATGAAGAGTTTATAACGTAATATAATATAAAGTATAATTAAATATTGTTTAGATGAAGGGTTTATAATATAATATAGTATAAAATTATTTATCATTTTATATTTCATCCTAAATTTTCAAATCGAAAATCTTTTATTTTTACTATTTAGTATTAAATGAAATGTAATATGAAACTTTTCTTTTCTAGCTCGTTTTATTATAAACTCTTCTTTTAAATAATGTCTTCCTATTCTATTATATTTATTTCTATTAATAATTCTTCTCTAAAGTGAATAGCTCATGTCATTGTTATTGACGTTAAATCTCGCCTGTTGAGCTTTATCTTTTCACCTCAGTGTACGAGCGAAACCCCTTTTTCGTTTCCAAATGCCAGCACCAAATAAGATGGCAAAGATTTCTGAAAGCTTACATTTGGTACGTTATAGTTTCTCGTTACAACTAGGCATAGAAATATGAGACATGATCTTTTCATAAATAAATGGCTTATATGAGTTGGCACAGAATTGATCCAGATTTGAGAATTTAAGGGATAAAAATACACCCTTCAGATCACCTGTACCCAATAATATTGTGCTTTCTGTTCCCTTTATGTACGTCCAAGCGTTTAAACTTCTTATTGAACAAAAAATTGGAAACCTCAAAAATGTTTCAAAAGTTTCCTGAACTTCTATATTTGGGTTAAGTCAATCACATCCGTTCAGTATGTCGCATGTTTTCATCTTGGAAGTTGGAACTAAAAGATGATACAAATACTTAAGGATACTTGTGAAATGAATTGTCCGTTTAGAATTGACATCATTCAATCTAGTCATCTGACACACTCTGTAATACACCACAAATTTGAAAGGCATTGAAATATTAAACTCATTATTATTTGTACCTCTTTTCTTGCATTTATTAGATTTATAATCTTAAATATGTTAATGTACATTACACACACACACACACGTATATATAATGATTTTCTTTAACTTTTTTAAAATATTTTTTAAGGCTATCATTTCTGTGTTAACACTTACAATAATTTTTTTGTTCGTTTTCTCCTAACTTAGTCACAAATGGGACAAACAATTGCATTATTCTTAGCCTTAGATAAAGCTTTCACTCTTCTTTCAACTAATTATCGTAGAAAGCAAGAATCTCCAGTTTGACCCATAAAAAGTACCACTCTACAGGCCTTTACTTTGATGTCTAATATGGACCTCAAACACTAAAACCAGGAATAGAATTTTTCATGTTATCAGATTCGCTGACAAAGGTGACTTCTTCGTCTCTTTTGATAGTTACAGCACAAACGTCTACTGCTATGAATTGCCCGTGAGCTACTAAATAGTACTAAAACTTATTCACTAAAAGACGTGTACAAGACACAATATTCTCTCTTTTTCCAATTCGAGTGCAAACAAACTAGCTTCTTCGGTCTGGTAAATTGGGTTATAGATTCTTTCCCTGGTTGTAAATGGCAATTATGAGTGCCCATAACCATTAAACTAATGTCTCACGCACTTTCCAAGTTACACGTAATCGATAAGGACATGAATTATCTGTCGATGGTAAAGACAGAGAATAAGTTAGATTTCATCTTCTTAATTTCTGAGGATCCAATGCTAATGAATGGTTTTGTAGACTACTTTTTCGAGTATTATTAAGACTATCTATTCTGTACTTATTGTCCAAATGATAAGGTCGAGTAGTGAATGATCCTATCAAGAAGAGCGTAAGCCCTAACAGATAGAGTTGTTACGAGAGTCGTGCAAAAATGAGCTCCACGTATTAAATAAAGAGAACGAATCCCCAATTCTCAGCTGAAAAGATCTGGTGCAAAAACATAGTTGAAGAGATCAACATTGCATAAGAAAACACAACGATATTTACAGAGTTAATGGTGGATAGTGGTAGTTATTGCATGTGAAGCCTATCACAGTATTCGATTAATGTAGATTAAGTTCAACACAAGTTGTTTTCTGGTTTACTTAGAACAAGGAGCGTAGGTACTGGTTAATTAAAGAAATGCTTCAAAAACTAAGTATTTGATAACTCTTAAGAACTTCAAATCATCAAAATTAATTATACAACTTGACTTGAAGATAAATCAGATTAATCCATAACACATGCTATTTATCATAAACCTCTTATTTTCAGTGCAATTCGAGTTTTAGGCGACAGAAAAGCTTTTAATATACATTTTTTATCAATTAGCCAGGATTATTTTATACAATTTTAAAATTGCAAATTATAAAGATTATGAAAACATAGAATGCCAGAAGGTTATAGATTTTAGTGAGCATATTAATTTGGTAATATAAAATAAAGATACGAGTTTGAATATTTGAAGAGAATTGTAATGAAGATTATTGTTTATTGTATTATTGAAGTATAGGCTTATTAACACACAAATGTTCTGGTTATATTAAAAATTTAAAATTAAAGAAAATATTTGTAAATCACTAAACATAAGTAATTGGGCCTTAAGAATATACAATGATAACAACTCCGTTCAAGCTCCTGGATGAAATAAAGGTGAACTTGTCATGAAGTCCGTGAAAGGATGTGACATCTATAAGGCTTTAGTCATGACATTAATAATTTGAGTGGAAGTTGACATACGATGAATGACCAAAGCCTTTTTGGCAACTAGGTTATGAATAAAATAATTATCAGGCTCAATGTCTTCGTTCGAGCATATGAAATGAGATTTGCAGCCAGAAAAATGACATTAATATTATCACATCATAAGATGGATTCGAGGTTGGATAAACCAAACTCGTCAAGCACTTAAATATCCAACAGAGCTTAGCGGTAGCAAAGGCAATGTTCATGTATTTAGCCTGTATGTTAGAATGAGCAATAACATAAAAAAAAGAGGTTGTTTACGACCTTTATTTCTTATTAATTTCAAATTTCTTCTAGAATACAAAAAAATAGTTCAGTTTCAAAGCTAACGTTCATAGTTCTCGAATGAGCAATTTAAAAGACCATTTCTTTGAACTCTTTGAAATAAGGCTAGAACTTAGAAAATAGCTAAAGGTTAAGCAACAATCATCAAGACAACTAGCCTATATAGTAACATCATAATAGACACTAAGTGTGAGAGGATGACTTTGGTTAGGGAAAGCCATGAGACAATGTAGATTATAAGTATCAAAAAATTCATTTAATTGTAATATAATGAATGTTTGTAAATCAATAAAAGAAATTAAGATATGTTATTTACAACAAATTGTATGTCAAGGTGAGTGAGGCAAAGCAACTGAAGTGCATCAACGATATTGTGGTATTTAGCAAGGCCAGAAAAAGTGGTATCATAACTTTTGGACAGTGATAAGGTTAAGGTGGTAGGTTTAGCCATATATTTAGATGTATTTAGACATGTATGGTTAAGAAGGTTAGGGATATACTTAGTTTGGGTAAGTAGAAGGTCAGTCGGTGTTGGTATAGTTTCAATACCAAATAAATAATGAATAGGGCCAAGGCCTTTTATAGAAAAGTTAGTGTTAAGATTATGTATATAAAATGAAGGTAGGTGAAGAACCTATAACGTGAATATCATTAACATAAACTAGGATGTAGGTAGCATGAGAGGGAGTGGAGTGTATGAAGAGAGGTATCAGCATTGGGAGAGTGAAGTTGATTTCTTCATATTTTTTATACAAAAATAAAACCAAGAATAAGAAGATTATTCAAGGCTATAAAATCCTTAATGAAGACAACAAACATAATTTGGATGATGATGATTGGTAAAGTGAAGATATTGAACAATAACAATTGATTCTTAAAGATTTTTATAAAGGAAAGTGTTATGGACATCAAGTTGAAGAATTGACTAGTTGTGAGTTAGTGCAAGAACAAGAATAATGTCGCTATAGTGGTGAGATTGATAACATAACTAAAGGTATTATTGTAGTTTATACCAAAGGATTGAAGGTATCCTTTGGTAACAAAATGAGCCTTGTAGCCATTAAGAGAGTCATCAATTTTTCTTCTTATTTAGAAGAACCATTTACATAAAAAAAAATGTTGGCATTAGATGGTAAAGAAAAAGATTCCAAGTTTGATATCGTTAAAAAACATTGAACTCATCAAGAATAGGTTGTCATAGTAAAATCTTTTTATTGGCTTGAGTGAAGGAAGTGGATTCAGAAGTAAATGAGTTATGAGCGTGGTTGTATTCTAGGTAATAAAGTTAATAAAATTATGAGGAATACGATTATGATCATGTATATATATGATCATAAGGTGTTATGGAGGAGAGTTGAACATTAGAGTTGGAGTTGGTAAAGATGAGGTAGGGAGAGAGATAAAGGAAGAATAACAAAAGAAGGTGAGGAGGAAGGAGTGGTTGTGGAGTTTTTGACTTACGAAAAGGTCATCTCAAGGAAATCAATATGGTGAGAGATGTAAGCTTTACAAAGTAATTAGATCACGGGACACCATGATACGATGTAGATTCCAAGTATCGAAAAATATGTTTAATTGTAACACAATGAACATAGGTAGAGCAATAAAATAAATTAGGATATGTTCTTTACAAAAAATTGTATATCAACATGAGTGACGGAAAGATACTGAAGAGATCAACGATATTGTAGTATTCATCAAGGTCAGAAAGAGGGGTATCATAATTTTTGGATAGTGATAAGGTTAAGGTGGTAGGTTTAGGAACATGTTTAGGTATATTAAGATGTGTACGATTAAGAAGGTTAGGGATATACTTAGTTTGGGTAAAGAGAAGGTCAATCGGTATTGGTGTAGTCTCAATACCAAAGAAATAATGAATAGGGCCAAGGTCTTCTATAAAAAAGCTAGTGTTAAGGTTATGCATATAAAATGAAGGTAGGTGAAGAACCTGTAACAGGAATATCATTCATATAAACTAGGACATAGGTAGTGTAAGAGGGAGTGGAGTGTATGAAGAGAGGTATCAAATTTAGTTAATAAAGTTAATAAAATTACGAGGAATACAAGTATGACCATGTATATGTATGATCATAAGATATTACGGAGGAGAGTTGAACATTAGAGTTGGAATTGGTAAAGATGATTATGATGTAGGTGGAGGAGGTAGGGAGAGAGATAAAGGAAGAATAACAAAAGAAGGTGAAGAGGAAGGAGTGGATGTGGAATTTTTGACTTATGAAAAGGTCATCTCAAGGAAATCAATATGGTGAGAGATGTAAGCTTTACAAGTAATTGGATCAAGAGATGCTATGATTCCAAGTATTGAAAAATATGTTTAATTGTAACACAATGAATGTAGGTAGAGCAACACAAGAAATTAGGATATGTTCTTTACAAAAAATTGTACATCAAAGTGAGTGAGAGAAAGATATTGAAGAGATCAACGATATTGTAATATTCATCAAGGTCAGAAAGAGGGCTATCATAATTTTTGGACAGTGATAAGGTTAAGGTGGTAGGTTTAGGACCATGTTTAGGTGTATTAAGATATGTACGATTAAGAAGGTTAGGGATATACTTAGCTCGGGTAAAGAGAAGGTCAATTGGTATTGGTATAGTCTCAATACCAAAGAAATAATGAATAAGACCAAGGTCTAGTGTTAAGATTATGCATATAAAATGAAGGTAGGTGAAGAACTTATAACAAAAATATCATTCATATAAACTAGGACGTAGGTTGTTCAGTTTCGGTTTTGTAATGGCCGAACAGTGTTCAGTATTTTAGAGATATCTCGATCGGTAGAGCTCAAATAGATCGGATTCTTGCTGCTAATTAAACTAGAGACATGGGGCTACAAATGTTATGAAGGAGCCGATCAACAATGTAGCCTCTTAGACTTTCAATTTCTGGATTGAAGTTAGGTGTAGTGTTCAGTCTCAGTTTTGTACTGGTCTGAACAGACTTCAGTATTTTGGAGATAGCTTGAGCTGTAGAGCTCCAATAGATCGGATTCTTATTTCAAATTAAAATAGAGACATGGGGCTACAAATGTTATGAAGGAGCCTACCTACAATTTAGCCTCTAAGACTTTCAATTTCGAATCGACGTTAGGAGTAGTGTTCAGTTTCGGTTTTGTAATGGCCGAACAGTGTTCAGTATTTTGGAGATATCTCGATC
>JAOTIZ010000203.1:5702991-5719086 GCA_027123425.1 Erythroxylum panamense | reverse complement strand
TGAATAAGCAATAATCATGGGCTGACTGCGTAAAACCACACTTCAGCAATTGGCTAGTAAATTCTGCATTCCACTCTTTTAATGCTTGCTTCAGCCCATAAAGAGATTTTCGTAGCTGATAAACTTCGCCAGGTTTAACCTTCGTATAACCCTTAGGTGGAGCCAAGTATACTTCCTCCTTCAAGTACCCATGAAGAAATGCGTTATTAATGTCTAGTTGATGAAGACACCAACCATTCTTGGTAGCCAAAGCCAAGAAAAGTCTAACTGTGAGAAGCTTGGCAACCGGAGAAAAACTATCAAAATAATCCACCCCTTCCTTTTGGTTATAACCCCGAGCCACTAACCTTGTTTTCAGTCTCTCGACCATCCCATCGGGATTAAACTTCACATTGTAAACCCATTTTGCACCAATAGCCTGTTTACCTTCTGGTAAAGTGGCGATCTCCCATGTGGCATTATCCTCCAATGCCTTTAACTCTTGATTCATTGCCTCAACCTAACCAGGATGCAAGATAGCCTGTTTACAATTAGCAGGCTATTTGACCCCATCAAGATTGGCCATAAAAGCCAAATAATTCGTTGAGAACTGGAAAGTCGACATGTTCAAGCCTGCACTGGTAACAAGATTCACACTTCCGCAAACAAAATCACGCATCCATGTAGGTGGCTGCCTGGTTCTAGTACTGGTGTGCAACATAGCCACTGGCTCTTCCACTGCAAAGATGCTGTCAGTAGTTTCGAGATGGGGCTCACTAGCTACATGAACACCAGAAGGAGAAGGATCAGAAGTAGCTGGATAATCATTGATAACAGCTTCAGATTGGTATTACAGCAGCATCTCCTGGACATGGTCAGTAAGACGCACAAATGGAAGAGAAGGACAAAGTTCACTCTCTGCACTCTCAGAGATATTTTTATAAGGAAATTGATCTTCATATAATACAACATCTCTAGAAATAAGGATTCTATAAGATTGTAAGTCATATATTTTATATGCCTTCTGACGAGGAACATAACCTAAGAAAATACATTTGATGGATCAAGGAGAAATCTTATCTCTATTTGGCTGATTATTTGTGAAAAAACATAAACAACCAAAATTCTTCAATCGCCCATAATCAGGCCTCGTTTAAAAGAGCAACTCAAAAGGACATTTTCACTTCAAATTTGGAGTAGGCAGTCTATTAATTATGTGCGTAGCAGTGAGCATTGCTTCTCCCCAGAAATGCTTGGGTAAGCCTGCTTGAAATAGAAGGGCTTGTGCAACTTGAGCCAAATGCCTATGTTTCCTTTCCACCACGCCATTCTGTTGAGGAGTATAAACGCAAGTCCTCTGATGCAAAATGCCCATTCTCTCCAACATAGCCCGACACATCTCGTTAACAAATTCAATTCCATTATCAGTTTTAATGCTCTTAACCTTGCAGTTAAACTGATTATGCAGCATAAGGAAACATTTTTCAACAGTGTGAGTGACTTGTTGCTTGTATTTAAGCAAAAACAACCAAGTTGCTCTACTGAAATCATCGACAACAGTCAACATGTAATGAGCTTGATTAATGGCAGATGTGCTGTAAGGCCCCCAAAGATCAGTGTGCAACAAATCCAGTATACTAGTGATTTGAATTGAAGAAGTGGGAAAAGAGAGTCTATTTTATTTGGAAAAATGACAAACGTCACAAGTTTTATTATATCTAGAAAGTTGAATGCAAGGTATATGCTGTATTACAGGAAAAGAGGCATGACCCAGCCTTTAATGCCAGAAAGTGGCATTATTATCACTAATTATAGCAGAATGAGAAACAGAATTACAAGTATGAAGAGGCTTATGTAATGGCAAACAAAAATTATGAGAACTATCATGCGAGTCAGTAGATGAAGAGGAAGGAGGAAGAAAAGATTGTGAGGTGAGTATGTATAAACTGCCTACGACTTGACCAATAGCAATGAGGGCTTTACTCTGCTGGTCCTATCTATAACAGCAAGAAGGAAAACAAGAAACAGAAACATTAGCATCTTTAGTAATTTTGTTGACAGAAAGCAGATTGAATTTGAAAGAAGGAATAAGTAGAACATCTTTAAGTGGAAGGGTATAATGTAGGATAACATGCCCTGAATGTTTAACGTGTTTAAGACTATTATCAGGCTGATGAATAGGTATAGCAAACTGGAGTTGTGCAATATTCTGCATAGATCTTTCATCAAAACACATATGATTTGAAGCACCACTATCAACAATCCAGACATCACTTGAATTTAGGGAATGAGCATGAAGAGTATGTTGTATTTTAGCAACCCAACCTGCAAAATTCACAAGATCAGTGACCATGTTTACATATTCTGTAGCAGGTTGTTGTCCTTTAAGAATTCTGGACATCTCCTTCCAAATTAATAAATTCACCATACTGGCAAGATTATCATCAGTGGCCAGACTATCGACAGGTGTTATATCAGATTGCTCCTGTTGCACTAGATTAGCCATTTCTCCTCTCTTTTCTGCTGCTTTCTTCTCTTTTAATGCTTTGAATCAATCTGTATAACCATGAATCTTAAAACATAAATCCCTAGTATGACCAACTACATTACAATGATCACAAAATGTCTTTCTTGTTTGCCTCCTTCTGTTTATAACTTCCACCCTTAGTATTAAAATTCTTGGCCAAAAGAGCACTAGCTTCAGTAACAACACTACCATAAACTACATTCACTTATCTCTGTTTTTCCACTCTCAGGATCATAGAATAGGCTTTATCTATATGACGCAAAGGCTCAAGATTCAAAATCTGACTCCTCACGTTATCAAAAGTTGGATTAAGTCCCATTAGGAATTGCATTAGTCTAGCAGATTCCTCTCTTTCAACCAGTAAAACCGTCAAATCATAACTACATCCATGACAATTACAACTAGGTAGAGGCATAAGTCGATTTAATTCTTTCCAACATCGACTCATTTTGCTATAATAAGCAGTGACAGAATCATTACCCTGTTCCAAAGAGGAAACTTCTCTTTGCAGTTGATACCGAAGAGGACCATTGTTCTCACCAAGACTCTTCTTAATCGTATCCCATAACACCTTTGAACTAGCACAATAGATGAAATTATATGACATTTCCTTAGTCATAGAATTCAAAAGCCATGCCTTAATCATGGAGTCAACTCTCTTCTATTTCTTATAGAGAGCGAGACTTGTAAGAGTAGGAAAACTTCCTTCAATGAAACATATCTTGTCCTTAGCTTCAAGACTAGTTTTAACAGCTATACTCCAGGTAAGATAATTGTTACCTGTGAGAGGAGAAGCAACCAAAAACATGCCTGGATGATCAGAACTTTGCAAAAACAATGGATCTCCATCAACATCACGATTCATTGCAGTAGAAGGAGCTTCATGAATAACGTTACCATCTGAGGTAACCATGACTTCAAAGAAGCTCAGATCAGCGATCAAACAACGTATGAGTTTAATCAGCTAGCTCTAATACCATGTAGCAAAGGAAATAGAAACGCGAATGGAATAGAGAACTGTAAAAATGATTTTCCTATATTCAACTCAACAACTGTACAGTAGCTTATATACAAGTTGGTTAGTAACCGCTATTTAACTAACAAACGCTACAGTCAATAACTAGCTATCGCGTACATAAATAGATTGTAACAGATTGACAGTATGGATTGAAGATATCCAATTAAAAGGGTTTGAGCTGAGTGAACTGAATTGGGATCCGAGTCAGCTTACCTATTGAAAATTTCTTAAATTGGAAATTAGAGTTCTGCTAATATCTTGGAGTGTTGCAATGCCACGTATGTCTAGGAGAGCCACCTTGATTTCGGCCCCCAAGGTAGGTGTTCACAGGAAATTCATTTTCGGCGATACTGCAGCTGGTTGATGGAAGACCAAGAGACGTTGTTCATGGAGGAGCTTTCACCTGAAGCTCAAAAGAACTGGTGAGTGAGGTCGCTTGTCATGTTAGAGTAGAATTGCAGGAACTCCTTGGATCTGAAGGCCTGCTTTTAACAGTAGCAAACATCACATCACACCCTTTTTGTTTTCACATATTCCAAGCTCCTCTTTTTGGGGAAAAGGCTATACTAATTTAACCATGACCCTTTCCCTTGTTTGGTCTTACAGTTCTTTTTAACTTTTACCAACCTTAATAATTATCATAATAATTTACGTAATTCATGCATTCTGTTTAAATGCTCGCTGTTCAAGGCCACTTCTTGATCTTTGTACCAGGCTCAAAGGAAATGAGCCTATGTTCGAATATGGCTTCAGAAATACTTTCGACACCCTTGGTGTATGTGCAATGTAAGTTGAAACGCGATCAGGAGGATCACGAAGCCTCCACAGTACAGAATGACTATTAAAACCTGGCCAGTTTGGACTATTATCATTATAGTATCAAATTCTTAAAAGAGTATGATCTCACAAGGCAAGAAATGTTGGGAAAAACCAACGAGTCACTGTCAACTACTTGGATGAAACGATTCAAACAATTCAGCAACACATTAACTACACTGTTTACATCATTTATCAAACGGATGACGTGAAGCAGCATTTTCCTATTGACAAATACTTCTATAGCAAGTAATACATGTCTGAGAGTAATGTATGCCTGACAAGTCTTCAAACTATGATCTATATACACCCAAAAATGATAAAAGATGGACTAATCCTAGACATTTTCGACACGGGCAACTGATCTGATGGAATTGGATCTGATTGAACCTTCATTGTCTGCAGAATATGCCAGTAGCTCCTTCACCACATGGCGATATCTCCTCCTGTATGTTGGGAACTTCGATACACTTCTAACCATACCAGACATCCTGTTCACACATTATCCATAAGATCATTCGATGAAAAGAGGGGAGACTTAAACTTCAAACTACGTTAATGTGAATGTGTGAACAGGATGTTCAACAACAACAACAATGAACCAAGATGACGAGTTCAAGCATGTTAATAAATGAACAAACCAAAACTAGGGTATCAGTAAAGAATCCAGAAAGTTCGTTAATACGTTCACAGCACACAATGCCAACTGCACCATGTAAACATTTCATGCATACTTCAAATCCTTAATAAGTCAATGAGGACTGCAGTGTGAACACATGGAAATTTTTATGAGAAGATTAACGGCGTTAGTTTCCTCAATTACTTGGAGAAGGGGATGCAAATAGAAGCCCTTACCTTCTGCTGATGCCCTGGATTTGAGCAGCTCTAAGCGCCTCTTGGGGTACTACACTGCCGTTATCCCAAGCCTCGATACGTGTTGTATCATTTCCATATAGAACTACTTTGTGCAAGAATTTTTCTTCACCATCTTCCAACTTAATGACCTTAATCTGTTCTTTTAAAACCAAAAGAGGTTGAAAGAACCACTCGAATATCTTGTCATTAGGTCTATTAAGATGTGTTACTTCAACACCATCAATCAGCAGTAAACCATCAGAACGGGCCCCAATGGAGATGAGGAAAGTCTGTAGCAATGAATAACAAGGAATTCCAACATTTACAATGGTTGCATCATTGCTATTCTTGGCCTTTAAGTAGTCCTTGAGGTCAGCTGTTGTTATTGCGCCAGCATCCAAAAGTTCCTTACCCCTTATTTCACATAACCTCATCGTCATTCCCCAGACCTGTTGCATTTGATGTTTAAAAATATCAAGAACTTCTCACGCATCTGAAACAGAGTAAGTGCTGGATATACATACGAAGGGGCATGAGGAAACAAAACAGGGAAATAAACTTTGATCAATACCAGTACTTTACAACCTTTTGAGACCCTTCTTTTCAATCTTCTCAACAATGGCCTAGTCAACGTTGAAACATGTATTATTTATGTCAATACCCAACAGAGAGTTCCATGTCATAAGTCCCAAATTCTCAGCTACATTTTTATTTTTAAATTCCAGAGAAAAATGTTCCCATATCTACAGATCTCAATCAGCAGTCTCCTTTAGCTAATTCATGAGGTTATATTATGTATGTGAACGAGAAGAGCAAGTACTAGTCATGACTATATCAGTCTTTCTACTTTGCTAACAAGTCCTTATAGATCATATAGACAGATGCTACAAAAATCAAGACAGAAGTCCAATACAAGACAGTCTTCATTGATACTTCATATGTCCCAAAACTAGTAGCAGCCAGCACATGCCTGGTTTAAGATACCAATTTGCTGAATATTGCATGGTAAACACAAAAGAATAGCGTGATATGCTGAAGAGGTAAGCATATGTATATAACCACAACCAAATTCAGTTGCAATTTCATTATGAAGAAGCTAAAAAGAACAGGAATTCCAAAACCATTAAGGGATAGAATTTCTTCTGCAAACTTTGTAATATGTGTCCAACACAAGAATTGAACACAAAAAGATGGGCGTTTGGATGATAACAAGAACTTCTTAAGTACCTGAACCATTTTTATTTCCTGTATTGTCTCTCTAACTGATCTTGAAGGAGCTAAACTTGGAACAAGCATTGCAGGGGCTTCTGCAGAAACAGAACCATGTTTGGCCTGACTTCCTCCAACTGAGATCTCGGACGAGTGAGAAACCTTGTGTTTTCTGTAACGGGGCCTGGCTGTGGCAACGTTACGAGTTCAGTTAAAACATTGAAACTAGAGATTTTTCTTTAAGATGTGCAAAATCAACATATTTGAGAATTAAAAGGTAAAGTATTACTTTGGCAGGAAAGTTCCCTCTCTAAGGTAGAGAGCATCATTTGTGTACTCATCAAATTCTGCAAGCATTGCAATCACATAAGCTAAACCTCTTCGGAAGGACCTTTCCTGCAAACATAAAATTGCTGATTTATGAATTCACTAGTGAGAAATAATAAATAAAAGATAGGCTGAACTAAAACCAACCTGGTATACTACAACTGATGCGTACAATCCTATAAAAATGCTGGAGAAAATGGTCGCCAATATGCTCCCTACAACAACTAGTGGCCACAGAAGGATTGTCAACCCAGCAATAGGGATGCAAGCAGTTTCCAGAAACGGACCCTCTCGGCTGATTAGATCATGTATCAGGCGGAACCAGCCCTTGAACAACATGTATGGACTCTTAATTATAGCAATTATAGTGAAAAGAGGAATTTCCACTATAAGGCCCATTAGTCCAGCAATTATAAGTGCAGGGACATGAATTAACCTATAACACACCATAAAACAATTGTCAACTGAGCAAAATGCATGAACTGGGTAATAACAAGGAGAAACTCATAATTCATGGTAACATTAAATTATAAATTTTCTGGCTCATGTTGTGGGACAGTGTCTAAGAGTTATATTTTCCTGTTATTTCCCGTTGAACCTTGCAAGTGCTAGAGGAGTGGAACTAAATGCTAAGTAATCTCCTACAGGCCCTTCGCAATGAATAACAGTAGCAGCAGATTGTACCAATCTAGCTGAAAACCAAATGGGAAAGGAATATTAACATGCTTTGAGCATGTTTTTTTTTTTGAAGAGAGTCAAAACATTACCTAAGTGTTCGAAGCTGATTGGAAGCAGGGGAATCCCGCGATTCCTTCAAGTAGAGAGGATACGAATGATAGCATAAGTCTGCAAAATCTCTAACAGCAGTGCAGCTGCCCCTTATAGTTCCCCATGTTCCATCCTAATAAGCCATGAAAAGGAAGTGTGTGTGTATATATATATATATATAAAAACAAACAATCCGAAAAACAAAATGAATAAGCAATCAAAGTATGAGCAGCAAACTAGAATTAGAACCAATTGTTGCAATTGTTATACACTTACCACAAGACAGTGATAAAATTTCTTGGACTCGTTATCTTGTCTAAAAGCTTCGAAGGTGGCAACCCAAGGAGTAAAGAAACCATACCCCAATCCACAAACAATACTTGCAGCTATGCTTAAGCCCAACCACATACCAAACAAAGCAGGAACAGCAAGCAAGATAGCAACTTTAAGTGGTAAATCCAATTTATTACACCTGCAAATACACATAATCGTCATGCCAAGAAACCATCACAACACAAACAATACATTGTCCTGAATTCCTAAGATTCCTGCTCATGAAAACCATACGGAAGGGCAATCTTTATGGTGTTTACTTTACAATCGTGTAGACTGTCCACCCAACATGTGGAGGAAACATCCCCAGGATCACTCCAACATTCCCTGCTATTAGTATTGATGCAGCAATAGGACCCACTATCGCAGCTACAACATTGAACGAGACCCGTCATCAAACTCATGCTCACTTCTCAAGAAAGGTAAAAGGAAACACACCAGTGCAACAAGCTCACCAAGAAATGGACGGGAAAAGATATACCTTTAAGAGCACCCAGAATAAAAGCAGCAGAGAAAGCGAAGACCACATAAACGATTTGTAAGCAACCAGGAAGATTTTCTGACGGGGCCATCCCAGACACCATACAAAGGTCAAATCTTTTGTCCCAATAGGTAAGAAGTATAAAGAAAGCTTCAATCTTTTTGCGCAACTATCACGGGTCAAGACTCATAACAGAAGACCCAAGTTGAATAAGAAAGACCGGAACTCGCAGATCAATGACAAACAGAAAGACAGAGAAATAAACGAGACCTCGGGCTGCAAGATGGAGACAAAAAAAATACGAACAAGACACGAACTCTAACGAAAACCAACAACCAAGATGTTAGGATCAAGAAAAGAAACTTTCAAACAATTTAGTACACAGGAGAGAGAGAGAAGATTTTGAATATATGTTCCTCTGGTTCTGGCTACCACTAAACTTCATGTTAGTAATCAAACAATCATTGATGTGTAGACCAAGGAGACATAGATAACCATAGCGATAAAAGCTTGAATTTTGTAATCCAACGGCCAAGTATTAAACATAAACTGACTTGCATGCAAACACCTTCAAAATTGGAACACTTGGAAAGAGTGAGAAAAGGCGTGAGGGGTTATCAAAGCTACGATGGCTCTCTGGCCACCTGATGTCTCCAAGCGCACGGTCAAATAATGATTATACTAATGGCTGCATGACACTCGCCAGATCATTAAGCTTTTGACCGTTTAGCTTTTTCAGGGTTTGGGTTGCTTGGAAGTGAGAATTTCATGCCATGAAACTATTTGGTTTGAAAAAAAAAAGCCACTTCCGTGGGTACGAACGTGGCATTTCAGTGTTTAATTATCTTCATCTTTATGCCATAAAATTCAGCAACCTTGACATTGATGTTTTGGAGTTATGAAGCACTTTCAGTTCTTACAGATGAGTTTGGATCTTTCCTTATTTTAACGGTTAGGTAATTGTGCTTACCGCCGTGATATGAAATTATTTTTAATGGTCCAAATCCATTGTCATGATATGATAGTTCAAGGTTCCATTCTGCCAATTTGCTTCTTAAGAGACAAGTGGAAGGCATCAATACGATTAACGATATTAATGGGCTGCCACATTCTAGAATTTGGAATAATCAAAGGCTCTGGTCAAAATGTTGAAGGAAACCAAAGAATCAGGAGCCAAAAGAGACATCATATTTGGGCACATTTGACTTTTCAACGAAAGTCTAAAACTAAAGCACTACAATTGGGGACGGCTAGACACACGTCTAATCGCATTTACTTTTCACATGCGTGACCTGGGTGGCTTGTCCCATTTAGGAGCATTAGGCTGTCTTTTACTTTTTTTTAATGCAATAAAAAATAATTAATTTTGTGACCTAACTTAGTAGTTAATTTTTTAACATCTCATGTAAGTTTTATTAATAAATATTAACAATAATTCGTCATCTTTTATTGAGAATGAATAAATAAATAACTAAGAAAGTTATATACTAATATTTATAATATCATTTTAAAATATATTTATTAATATTTTGAGTTTATTTTTAAACATAATTGTTAAAATAAAATAAATTGAACTATATTATATCAACGGTAATATTTATTAAGAGATAATATGAAATAATTAAATGATGTTATTAACTTGTAAAAAAACAGAAAATCAAAATTAATGCTTATGATTTTTATAAATTATGAAACATTAAAAATCAAATCAAATATAAAAAAAGGTATAACAAAAACTTTACTTTGCTTCCATTTTTATTATAATTTTTATTTTTTTGTTCCTTTTTTTGTTATACCATTTTTTAACTGAGATAATTCAACTGATTTCTAAATATAGTCGTAAGCAATATTAGAGAAAATTAGAACATGAATGAGATCCACACAAAAAATTGAAGAATTATACGGCAATAAGAGACACCAATAACAACAACTCAGTGGAAGTTCCGCTGATATGTGAAATTTGAAAAGATTCTGTAATACATAACCTTACCCTTAATTGTTATGGAGACATTTTCAATAAACCCACATAAATACATACATATATATATATATATATACATTAAAATAATAAAGGAATAATAATTAAAAATAAAATAAAATAGATAAAAAGATAATAATAATATAAACAAACAAACAAATAAAAATATGTATAAAAATAATATAAAATAAGGAATACAATAAATAATACGATACATAAAAATAAACAAAAATCAAACAAATCATTACAAGAAAATATTTAAGCTAAGTAAGAAAACGTTTAGGCTAAATAACTAAGAGGAAAGCACTATTTATTAAATGTTTTAACTAAATACAAGATATAAGACCTAAAGAAAAATGATTAAAAGATGTATAAGAAATAGAATGACGTTTTTATGTGAGATCCTTTGTCCGTATCATAGTACATAAAGTTTTCTATTGAGGGTCATATCCTCGGTAAGTTCCAGCAGAGTTATATCATTCTTGATCACCTCCTTCTAATTCTTCTTAGGTCTTTTTTTTCCTCGTACAGTCTCTGTATATAATCTTCTCCCATATTCTTACTGAAGCATCAGAGTGTCTCTTCTTAATATACTCGAACTACTTAAGCCTTGTTCTCGTAAATTTTCATTAACGTTATTCCCCTTTAGTTTGTTTCTTATCGTTACATTATTGAACTTATCTTTTATAGTAAGGTTACACATCCAACAGAGCATCCCCATCTTCGCCACTATTAGTTTATGACTATGCACCTGTTAGATAAGCCGATACTTCGCCCCATAGAGCATAATTGACCTAATCGCTAAATGTTAAATTTACCTTTGAGTTTACGTGGTATCTTTTTGACACATAAAACTCCTGATGCACTTCTCCGTTTATGCTACCATTATCTGATACAGTGAACTATGTTTTTATCGATCTCTCTATTACTTTGGATAACAAATCCTAGATACTTTAAATTAGGGATGATAATGAATTGGATTGCGCCTAAGCTTGACCTAACCGTTGCTGTTAAGGCTCGGGCCTAGCCTGAAGCCCGTTAAATAGAGTCATGCTCAGGCTTAGGTTAGGCTACCTGGGGATTGATAGGGCTCAAATCTAGCTAGAGGCCCAATTGAGCCCAAGGGAGCTAGTTTGAGCTCGATTGATCTTAAAGCAGCTTGGCCCAAATTGGAGCATGACTTGGCCCAACCCAAACTATTTTCAAAATTAAAAATATAAAGTCAACTAGAACTTAACCTAATGACTTTGGGATAGGCCAGTCGGGCCCAAGCTTAATTGTCATCTCCACTTAAAACATTCTTTTTTGGTATAACATAAACAATTCTATACTTCCACATCAAAAGTCACCCTATGACCTAAAAAATTACACTCTAAGTACTCAATCTTAGCCCTGCTCAATTTAAAGTTCTTCAACTCTAACGTATCCCTCTAAACTTCTAGCTTAACATTGACACCCTCTTTTGTCTTTTCTATTAAAATAATGTCCTTAGTAAACAACATACATCGAGGCACATCCACTTGGATATGCTTAATGAGCTCATCCAAAACTACTACAAACAAAAAGGGGCTAATAGAGAAACCTTGGTGTAGCCTAATATCGACAGAAAAATGCTTCGTATCTCCTCCTATTGTCCTTAATCTAATCTTTACACCTTCATACATATCCTTAATAACCTGTATATAAGTCATAAAGACTCCCTTATCTTCTAAACACCTCCACATAATATCTTTTGATACTCTGTCATATGCCTTCTCTAAGTCAATAAAAACTATGTGTAGGATATACTGTCTATCCTTGTAGTATTCCATTAATCTTCTAAGGAGAAGTAAAGTTTATGTCGTGGACCCTAGCATGAAACCAAACTGGTTCTTCAACATAAGAGCTTTTGTTCTCTCTCTCTTCTCGATCACCTTCTCCCATAGCTTAATGGTGTGACTAAGTAGTTTGATGTCTCTATAGTTTTTTTTAGAACTTTTGATGTCTCTATAGTTGTTACAACTTTAGATATCTCTTTTGTTCCTGTATAGAGGAATTAGCATATTAAGTCTCCACTCGTCCAAAATTCAAGTTGACTTAAGGATCACATTAGAAAACTGGATTAACCAAGTAAGACCCTCTTTACCTAGGCCCTACTACCCTTCCACTCTCCATATCCCTCAATGTTCTTTTAATTTTTTTCCTTATAATATGCCATCAACAAGTAAAGTTATGACGCCTTTTGGATGCGCTAAGATTACCTAAAGAGACTTTGTCCTTTGCATCTTCATTAAAAAAGCTATAGAAGCACCTCTGTCATCTTCTCTTGATGTCATCTTCAGCTACGAGATCCGCTCTGCTTTGCCTTTATATAACGAACTTTATTTAAGTCCTTCACTTTATATTCCTCAGCTTTTGCCAACTAAAAAGTATGTTTTTCACTCCATCTTTAGTTTTCAATTGTTGGTATTTTTTCTCATAAGCTCTGCTTTTTAGCATATGAGATTATCAAAGCTTTATAGGCACCTTTCTTGATCTTAATCTTTTCTTGTACATCTTTATTCCACCACCAAGACTTTATCTTACTACCTTTAGATCCTTTAGGAAACCCTAAGATCTCTTTAATAATATTCTTTGAAAGAGTTGTTACTCTCTTCCACATCTAGTTAGCATCTCCTTCCAATTTCCATTATTCTCCATATATTACTCTATCCTTAAGTTATTACAATGTATCCATTTTTAGATTCCACTATTTGACTCTGGTACACCTCTTAGGACTTCTCTTCTTTTTTCCAACCCTTAATAATAAGATCCATAACCATCAATTTATGTTGAGTTGATAAGCAAGCATTAGGTATCACCTTTTAATCTTTGCAACTAGATCGATTACTCTGCCTTACGATCAAGTAGTAAATTTAAGTTTTCATGGTTATGCTCTTAAAAGTCACCATGCATTTGAAAAAAGAGTCAACTATTACCGAATCAAACACTACTGTGAGATCTAATAAAGTAGCCCTACTATCATTCCTATCACCATACCTGAAACCCCAATGAGTCCATGAATATCAATATGAGGTTGCCCCTATATGCCCATTAAAGTTTTCTTCTAAAATAACTCTCTCATCAAAGGGGATTTGTTGAATCAGCTCTTCTAGATCTTCCCATAAATGGATTTTAAGTTATTCATTTAACTCTACTTGAGGCATATAGGCACACACCATATTGAAGATAACACCTTTCACCATAATATTTAAGAATATAATTCTATCACTAGTCCTCTTTACCTCCATAATATGATGTATGAGTTCCAATATAATTAAGATATGTAACCCATATTATCTTTTCGAACACCTTGACTACTAAATTTTGAACTCGTTAATCTTTTTTGCTTTAGCCCCTATCCATTTTATCTCTTTGATGCATGCTATATGAATCTTGCATTTGTCTAAAATCTCCTTTAATTTTAAAGACTTCCCTATAAGGATCCCAATATTCCAATAAACTATTTGTTATCTGTCAACATCTTTTCTTCTTCTAGACCTAAAATTTACCGAAGGACTAGCCCTTACTCTATCATCAGAAGTCAAACCCACCACTCCTACCCTAATGCCTAACACAAGCTATAGAAGACAAGCCCAACAAGTCCCCAAACGACTCTAATATTATTCAAATAAGGAAACAAAGATTAATATTAAATCTCAAAATGGGAAACTTAGTAAAAGGATTGAAAATCACAAATACACAACCGCAAGCAAATTAAAATTAGATGGTCCAAAAATTGACCAATAATAGCAACTAGGTTTTTATATATTGCTAAAACATAGTTTTGGACAGTTAAAAAAGACAAGTCAAAATATTCAAAACAATAAGCACAAAAGAACTTAAAACTTTTAATGGTTCGATGAAGAATAAAAATTGAAATCCCACCACTTAAAAAGCAATGAATTAACCACGAGCAAACACAATTTGAAACCAATCACAAGTGCATCCAATATAAATGAAAATTTATGAGAAACCAATTAATTAGAGAAGGGAAACAACCAAACCAATCTGATCTATTTAAGATGTCACACACCAAACCAATCTGGATATTCTTATCGTAGTTCAAACCATTCACCAGAAATTGCTAACCTATGGGGCTTACTCTGAATCTACAAAAGAAGAAAGCAAAACATTAGGTTTTTTAAAACCATACAAGGAAACGTTTGGAAGAGGAATGAAAATAAAAAAAGGTTACACAATTCATGACTAGATATAAATAGAATGAAGGATTCCCCAATCATTGATAATGGCACAAACAATCAACAAAAATCTAGATCAAGTTTAAGAAATCATTTTGGTACATACAAAGAGATAAGAATATATACAAATTGCAAAACAAAAAGTTCCAAAATCAAAATAACCTATTTACAAAAAGGAAATGCAAGTTTGTTAAACAAATTGATTCAAATTTGAGGTATGTAACTTGGGTTTTAATAACAGATAAACTCCTAAACCAAAACTACCAAACCTGAGTAGCCAAGAGAGAAGAAAGAAAAAACTAGAAGCAAGAGAGCTTAGGCAACACAGTGCTCTATGGAGCAAATCTCACAAAGGTTAGAATCAAGAAAGAATTAAGCTTTCTATACAAATATAAAGACCCAAAATTTCAAAAGAAAATTTTATAAAATAAACTCCTCTAAGCATATGTGAAAGAGAAATATGTAGCGTTAGCACTTACAAGAAGTAAATAAAGAGAAAGACCCAAACATTTAGAAAAATGGAGTCATTCGAGGTAAGTAAGCAAAAATCCCAACTAAAAAAGGGATAGAAATCAAAACTTTAACCTAGCATGAGTGAATCAAATGGATTGAGCAGAGCTTTAATGAATTACAAATAAATAGAACAATTAATAATTAAAAACAAAAGAAAATTCATCAAGTTTTGACAGGAACATAATGGATATCTAGTTTAAGTAAAGGAATTGATATAGAAAATGAATAACAAAGGCCATATAAGCAAAAGGGGTTTAGGGTTCAAATAAGAAAAAAATGGAGATTTATATATTTGGAATAAATTGTATAGAGACAGATAAAACAGTAGGTGAGTTTGCTTTTGTTGACTTCTATTAAAAAATATGTTAAATTTATGTTACATGTACAAAAACAAAAATATAATATATCCTTTAACAATTTAAATAATATTGATAAAATCTGAAAAACAAAACTTCATGAAGATTATTACATGGTTAAAATTACATACTTGAAATGTCACATGTCATGATTAAGGGTGCTACAATAGAGTTATAATGTAATTAAGTTTATAGTGCAAATCATGTTATTTTAAAAAAGTTAGGTACAAATTAATATTATAGATAACGGCATATTTTATTTTAGATCTTTTATAAAACATTAATGGTGAGTCAAATCTTTGATTAGAAAACAAACTAAAACTATAAACTTAAGCAAATAAATTTTTTTACAAATTAAAAATGAAAAAAGATCAAATTGTTAGTCCCTAAAGACACCTAAGAGGGGGAGTGAATTAGGTGTTTATAAAATTCAACAATTTTTCTAACCAAAACACTAAATTAGTAATAATTAATGAAAATAAGGATAAGGATGCCTGCTGGGCCCCGTTTTCGGAGCCCAACTCTAAACGAAAAACCATAACTATCATCGTTCTATTTTCTCGCAATCTCCTCTTGCTTTGGTACCAAACATGATGATCCCGTTACCAGAATCCAACTCTTAACAAAATACCGTCATACTTGAGCGTGGTTCCTTGAAATCTCTTCTTGTTCTGATACCACCTGTGTTGGATCCCGTTTTCGGAATCCAACTCGT
>JAOTIZ010000203.1:5660866-5688023 GCA_027123425.1 Erythroxylum panamense | reverse complement strand
AAATTAACGATTCAATGAACGCATTAAAATCATCAATTAAAAATACCCGATGGGTTCATACACAAATAACCGAATAAAAACGAAAATCCGATTATTCATACACAAAACCCAAATCAGTTAAAGTCGGACAACATAATCAATTTCTAATGAGAGAAAGAAACAACAAAATAATAATAAAATACTTAACCCGGGTCGTCGGCGTCGATATTACCTCCGAACCGGCGTCGGGACATTTAGCTCTTCATGGGTCTTTCCCGACAAATTGCTTCAACCCCCATCTTGTAGCCTCAACCGAATATCCCTCACTGGCAAGCTCTCCTTTACTGTTGATAATGTGACCAATAAAGGTCACACATCAACTAAAACCTTCTGCTATCCTCTCTTGTGTCTGCTGTGCGATTTTCTCCTCTGCGTTTTATTCCTCTTGCTGCCGCTACTGTGCAAAAATTCTCCAAGACAATTAAACATTGCCTCACTTTAAAACCCTTCACGCTTCTCACGCCTGCTTTCCCTGGACGCTACCGTTTTGATCCTCTCCAAAAACGCTGCGTTCCTTCTCTACTAATTTCTGTCTCTATGCCTTGTTCCTGTAGCTGATTAGACAATTAAGTTTTCTCCTCTTCTCCTTTGTTCCTGCGCTGCACTCTGCTTTCTTCTTTTATTCCTGCGCGTCACGTGTTTGCTTGATTGTTGCTTCTCCAGTTCTCTACCGTTGATTGCCTTCTGTCCGTATGCCTCTTTAATTTTGCTCTCACTTGTATTCAGCTGCTGGGTCCACTGTCACATGATTTTCTAATTGTTGTCTGCCACCTGTAGCTACTCCTTTGATTTAATTCTTTAATTCTTATCCAGCATTTTAGTCATTCCTCTATGTTGTGGCGCTTTAATTTCTTTACTCTCAAATTGTACCTAAAATCAAATATGAATTAAAGTGAGTAATTTAATCATTTTTGTATCAATAATCGCTAAGTGAAAATAATTAAAAATATCAACAATTAAGCACACATCAATAGTCATTTGGGTGAATTTGGATGGTTGACGATAACACTTTTTGTTGAGCATTTTGGGTAGGTTTCTCTTTAGATGGCTTAACAACAATCTTCAAGTCTCATTTGATTGTTTCTAACCAATTCTAGCTAATTCTCTAATAAACTAGTTGATTCTCTGATAAACTGGTCAGTTTATATATATATATACAGGTTTTTTAATGAAACCAAACTGGACAACCAGTCGATTCATATTATTTTTGGTCAAACTAGTAGATTCAGTTCAGTTTTTAAAACATTGAAATAATTGAGCAATAATTTAAAAAGAATAGAGAAAAAAGAATGCAAACTGATTTATATTAGTTTTGCAAACAACTCTTACCTACATCCACTCCGAAGACTTCATTTAGAATTCCACTATACTTCTAAAACGAAGAATAACTTTTGTACAATCTTTCTCAGTAAAGAGGAGCCCTTCTTATAATCTTTTTCAAGGTAAAGAGTAACCTTAATTTCACTTGGATTGCCTCTAAGTACAGTATTATATTCTCCAAACCAAATATTACAACTCAAAGTTCCTCAATTTATCACTTGATAACTCCAAAATAACTCATTCATATAAATACGACACAATGATGCTTAGATGAATAAAAAACTCTTTGAAATACATGTATATGCCAAAGCTAATGAGAAACTCATGTGTATAGTTTTTTAGGACCATTCACAGTTGTTGTAGCCAAGAACTAGTCGTAACAACGACTATCTCTAGTATAATGGTCTACCAGTATAACATATTAGTCGACCAATATGCATTAAAAGTTTTATATTCACTAGTCATTGGAACAGTGGTCGACCATTAGGTATATTGGTAGAACAATATGACACATTGATCAACTAGTATATCTTCCAATGTTATAACAAACTCACAGTACATCAAATTTAACACATTTAACCTATATTGGTCAATCACTAACCCATATAATTTGACCAATCACCCAAAAAATATAATTTTAACAACTTTAAATGTTCAATATCAATTTGATTAATGCAATTATGGATTAAACTTACCATAAACATTCCCCAAACTTTGTTTTAGAGATTAAGAGGCTTTTATATTAAAAGCAAAAGCTTCAATGCCTCTTAATGGATGTAAAGACGCAAACAATGAAGTGAGATGAAATGTTTATACATGATGAGACTTTTAGAGCAATAAATTGAGATTATAATTAATATTATATACTAAAGAATGACCTTAATAAACCTTGATCTTCTTTTATTCTTAGTTTGATCCTCATTTCGACGATTACAAACTTCAACTTCTCTTTATCAGTTTTATAAGCTATCTTTTTGAGGTTATGACTTCATTATATTCTTATATTGCTTTTCATCAAAATGATAAACTCATTAGTAGTAATTTTTTGTTATCATCAAAACACTAATTGAAACCTCCTTTGGTTCAACACAAACAAATCCGTAAACTTGTGTAAAATTATTTAAGTAGAATCAATTATATAACTAATTGTTATAGGTGTTATATAGCTACTTTATCTTAATTATATTATAAGGTAACATAATTTCAACTTGTCTATTTCATATAGCAAAATATTTTAGAAATAATTCGGTAAATTTTTTATATAAGATAAATATATTAGTTGAATTAGCTTATAATATAATTAAAATGAGGCAATCACATATATAATTATGTACATAACAATCGTTTGTATCATAATATTTGTTAAATAACTTGAATTTTTTATAGCTTATAAAATTACAAAGTACTTTATAAATAATTTAAAATAGTAAATATAATGTTTATAATGACTTAAACATAAGATAATTTCACTTACTTTATCTAAAAATTTATTTATTCTTTCACTTTAAAATATTATAGAACTTTTTCAAATTCTTCTAATAAATCATTGCTTTGGCAATTAATAATTTGATAAGCAAACTTGAATATAACTAAGTGTCTGTTTGGTTCAGCTTTTGGAGGTAAAAAAACACTTTTTCTCACTATAAAAGCTATTTTTAAGAAAAATGAGTATTTGGCTGTATAATTCAAAAGTACTTTTTACATAGAAATAACTTTTTTAGAAGCTAAAATATAACTTTTTAAGAAGTTCAAATTTAGAGCTTTTCAAAAAAGCTCTCATTTTAGCTTTTTCGAGTGGACGTTTTTTCGTCACTTACATTTATAACGCACAGCTTCATTTTTGTGTTCAGGCAACTTCGTTTTTGTGATCAGTTCTCTCTTCCTTCTTCAACTTTCATCTTTTGCTTTTCCGAGTTACCTCAGTATCCTTCTGTCTCCTCTACCTCTCTTGCATATCTCTTCTTGTGTCTTCTCCTCCATTAAATATTTGATTTTTCTCTTCATCGTCTCCATTTTCATGATACCCAATTCAGTTTTAGGTTCGAAGTTTTCGCTTTTATGGTTTACGATCAATGAGAAGTAAAAGTGAAAAGTAAATCTGCCATTGACGTGGTTTTAGTTTCTCAGTGTAGAGTGCTTGTAAAGAACGGACCTTTGGTGTAAGATCACAATGAGAAGAGTTAAGTTAATGAGTTTTGGAGGATTTTTTGACAGCGGTAGTCCTGGAGGAGGAGGAGGAGGAGCGAGAATTGTGGTGAATATACCGTACAACCATAACATGCCCCACCAGTGCAATTGATTAGCCACGGCTTGTTTCACCATCAAAGATCACCAAATCCATGTTCAACTCTCCTGGACTCTCTTTTGCTCTTATACGATTAGACCACCGTTGGTTTTCTATTTCTTATTCCTAACTTTCCACAGCTTTGGTGCTTTTTGTTTAGTTTTCTTGCTAAAATTTTATGCCTGTTCATTAGCTGCAACCGAATATAGATGGCTAAAGTGACGTGGGTAGAGTACCAAAGAACTTTGAAGCTAGTGTGGGGAGGAGTAGTAGAGAAAATGAACACGAGAGCATATTTGGGACCTTACTTATTTATTTTGAGATTATAATATTATACTATTATATATATTTTTTAATATTAATTTTTGATATTAATTTTATTTCAAACATCTCTTTAAATAATTTCCTACATGATGGAAGTGAATTTGTCAAATAATTGTAAAGTAAATGTAAACTCATTTTTAAATATACTTTAAATATTATTTATATACATAAATAATTTTTATTGCAAAATAAAGTATAGTTAAAATTAATAAAAGTACTTTTTTTATGTTGCCAAACAGTCTATTATGTAAAGCTCTTTCAAAAAAGCTATTTTTTAATTGACATCCAAATAGTCAACTGGTTTCTTAGAAAAGCTCTTCTAAAAAAAGCTCTTCTACTAAAAGCTCTACTAATATAAGCCCATCCAAACATGCTTTAAGAAAAAACTATGTAACAAAAGTTACATGCCTGGACCCAAATTAAATTGAAATTAATTCAAATAAAAAACAATTTACTTACATATAAAAATGAGGGATGTGGCATGAGTTAACAAGTTAATTTGATGGTAGGCGAATATTAAAAGGAAATCATAGGGTACAAGTTGGTTGAACTATGTTAAAAGGTCTTACATATCAACAAAATGTGTGGTTACTTTCAAATATATTTAATATGTGAAAATACTTACAAAGGACCTATTTGTTTCCTTTTATTTTTACGTTTTTCTTTTGGTTTTTAAAAAGAAAGAAGCGTAATAGTAAAACATTTGAAAGTAAAAATAAAAAAGTTTACAAAAACTTTTTTTAAAATAAAAAGGTTTACAAAAACTCAAAAAAAAAGAGATAACTGATTTTAAAAACCAAAATAATGTTTTTATTTTGCTTTTCTTCTATTATTCTTTTCTCCTTAGTCAGTGACTCTTTTTATTCCTTTATGGTCCCCTTTATCCCTTTGTCTCTCTACAAACTAGGGCCTCATCTCTCTCTCTTTTTTTCTCTACTTCTACATACCTATACTTATGTGTTTTGTTTGGTTGCAGGAAAATGGTGACATAGGTTCAACTATTTTTGGTGCTATTTATGGTTTTTAGAAACTTTGAGATTTGGATTTTTGGGATTGTGGTTTCTTACTTTGATTAGGCTGCATGAGTGAGCTTAAAGCAAACATATTTATTAATTTTGTTTTTTTGATTCTCCTAATGATTTTTTCTTTGTCTTGTGTTTCATTGATTTGATTTTTGAGTTATTCACATTTATCTTTTACTAGGTTTAATTTGATCAGCATTACTTACTACTAGTTATGTCTAGTTTTTTCATTTATGGTACCAAAATTTTGTTAGTTGAAAGAGAATAAAAACTTCTCTTATATGAACATCAGGTTCAGGCATACAAACTTTAAATTCAGAGCATAACTTTTTCATAAAAAAGACTAAGTTCTTTCATTTTCTATATGGTGAAGGACACAACTTGCTTGTTTCATATATATTCAATGTCTAATTTGGTGCGTTAAGGGTAAATTATTATATGAATACGTGGTTGAGACGGGATAGTGAACAAATATACATTCTTGTTATAGGTTGAATGTGGTTTTAAGGGGAAAATTACAGGATATAGAAGCTTAAGCAAGTGTTGTCATCTTTTGTTAGCAAAAGTGGAAAAAAAGATACTTATATGTCTTTTGCATGTGATTAAATACATTATGTAGTTAATTTATTTCCTATCGAAGGACCACCAAAGGTTATTAATTGAGATTGCAAAATATGAAAGTAAAGTTGATAGTATTGGGCATCTTGATTGCATTAATTTTCATTATTATACTGTTCGTTTACAATGGCTTTAAATGCATTTAGCTTCAAAGAGCTAATGTTTTTACTTATTCTTTTTTTTGGCTAATATAGCCTATATCATAAGACTACGTCGATATATTGTTTTGAATTTTTTTATACTAAGTCTTGATTTGTGGAAGTTTGACATTTCTTGTTTTGGTTTCCTCATGCTTACGGTTTTACAATCATAAATTACTAGGTGTACATCATGATGGAGATTTTCATTTTGAGTTATAACAATCATTATCATGCCTAAAATTTTGGAGGCATAAATGAATATGAAACAAACAATATTGTGCTACCCTCAGATTTTATATACTATTTTAGTTTGCTGCTTTTATCATTCAATCCGTTTCTATTTAGTTATGAAATAAAACCTTTAACATCTTTTTTTATTTCCCTCCTCTTAAGTTGCAATATATTTTTAACAATTTGTTTTCATTTTTGTTAAATGGATTGCTTCAAATCATTTGCTAAAATGTATTAATGTTCTATGAATCTTCCTTGGCTATAAATGATTTAGAAAATTATTTCTATCAAAATCTAAAATAGAGATTATTTTAGAGTTCCTTTTTAAATGCCATCTTTGCTTTTTACATTACATTCAGAAGTACTAATTGCTAAAATTCTTTCATGATATAACAAAAGATAGAAAGGAGGTTCACATGCATTACTAAATCAAGTATAAACTTGACTCTTCTATAGTTAAATACAAACATGAATGATGAAACTTAGGTATAATGTTTGAAGTAATTAAATGTTCTACATCAAACATAGAATTACATAGGATGATCTTTACTCATCATGAATTAATCAATACCTTCAATTGTCCTTTTTATAAACAATTTGAAGCTTGAAAAGCTTTAATAAAATTAAAATAATTGAAACATTTATATAAAATCATACAAGCAATTTGGTGAATATAAATGCATACACATTTATTGAAAGTAGATAAAGATTCCGTTCACTATAATTTTAAACTATCTAACTAATCTAATGTTTTATTATGGAATTTTCTTTCATATTTCCCTTTTGTTTTCATGTTTCTTATCGCTTTATTCTATTGTCACTCATATGTAATTAATATGAGTGATGGAAGTTTCAAACAATATGAACAAGTCAAATGATTGTATGAATATAAATGAAAAGTATAAGATATGAAATAATATTATAGAGGTGTATTTAATCTCATTAATGGATAAAGAAGAGAAGAAAGGAAATTGAACAACTACTACCTTTTCTAAATTTGGTTAAAAGAACATTTAGGTGGATTTTGAAACGAATTCAATAAAAAATACAATGATGTCCAATTAAAGAACAAATGTAATGCATTAAGGACCATATTGAAAAATTTTAAGAATTTATTTAAAGAAGTAAGAATATGTTACAACTCTTTAATTGTTGAAGTCAATGCTATATATGATTAATGGCAAAATTTATTTAAGGTAAAATATTTCTTTGCTTATTAGTATCATATTATAATTTTTTCTTATATACACTTTTCACCATTATAGGTACATCAAATCGTTCACTGATTCAAGGAAAAAATGGAAAGAGTTTTTAGGCATGTCATATTCTTTAAGATATTACGACAATTTGTTTGCATACACATCTTTCAATTAAATCTCAATCAAACAGTGCAAAAAGGGAAAATTAAATTGATGTTGAAGAAGTTTATTCATTTAATGAAAAGGGGGATCAAGTTGCAAGTTCATTTAGGAAAAAGAAATATCCTAGTAAGAAAAATGCAAAAAAAGACATACTCTAGCATTCTAGAAAATGTACAATTGGTGAATAGTCGAAAAGAAATAATGATTTACTTGAGACTAAAGTGGCAACAATATCATCCACTATAGATAATAAAATTGAAGCTTTATTAATTAATGAAGAGACTAATATTATGATGAAATAGTTATATTCCTACCATGATTCTAGTATCAAGAGTGTGTAATATGAAAAAGTAGTGAAAGCCTTATGATTCTCTATTTTGTAAGTGGAAGTTTATGAAGACGCTAGATGTCAAATAGATGGATCATTTTATATCTCTTTAGTTATGTTTTCATAGTAATGCATCCTAAAGTCTTATTGGCTTAGGCAATTTTATATTAAGAATTTTTCTATGGTTTGAACATTTTAATTGTATATTTTATATGAATGTTTTAACTGAATGTTTGGTATGAACTTCGTAAATTTATGTTAAATATTATGATGTTTCTTAATCTTTTTAACAATATACCTTATGAAATTCAACATAATAAAAAAATACTTCCACATTTTCAAGTATATTGATTTTTTTTACTATTTTCATTATGTCCTTATGTTTAATTAATTATCTTAATTATATAATTTTAATTTTAGTATTGTAAAAGAGCATTAGACGATATGCATATTGATGCATATGTTTCAACCAATGAACAGATACCATATAATGGTAAAATAATTGATCTAATATTGTGGGTTGTTACTCACTTGACATGCATTTCACATATATAATAGCTGTATAAGAAGATAATATAAATGACATTTGAATTCTTTTGTAAACAATAACAAATCTAGTGAATAAAATTCCTATACTCCCACAAAATATTAAATTATTTTAAATAAATATAGTAATCACAATTATTTTTTTAATACATTTTTGTTGATATTATATTATTTGTATGTTAATGTAAGTTCTATTTGGTTGAATCATAATCCTTTAATATGCCTAAATTTTTTCATCACATCAAGTTGAAAGATATTATTTGTGAGATTATGAAGGAAGAAAAAGATCTTAAAGCTCAAAAAAATTATTTAACTATATGCATTCTTCGTTAAGAAATGCCATTAAATAAAGTTTTGATGTTCTAAAAGCATGATTTTCTATATTCAAACATGCCTAATTATGATATAAAGAAACAAAAAATACATCATTATTGATTGTTATGTTATACATGATTTTAGTAGAATGCATAGACAAAAGATCAATGATTTGATGATTGTGTTAAACGTAAGAGCAAATTTTTGTCGGTATAAATGAAGATGCAAGTTTTCAAGTAAAACATAATATCAATCCAACACAAATTTAGAGTATGTCTCGAAACGGGATGACATTGTTAGACAAAGGTAGAATAATTATATTAATAGAAATTCTAATTAATTTATTTTTCTTTTTGTAAGTGATGTAACATTATAAATGTCTTTTACTACTTAATTAGAATGAGTTAATGTAATTTTATAATTTATAGATTATTATTATATAAAATTGACATATAATTTTCTTTAATTATTCCTTTTTATAATAATAAGAATTAATTAATTTAAGCATACAATTTGATACATTAAGAAATGAATTAATTTAAAATTCAATATTAACATTTAATAGTATAATAAAAATAAAACAAATAACAAAATGATGATACCAAACAAAATTTTATTATCAATTTTGATAAAATATGTTTTTATTTTAACAAAAATTAAAGATTAAAACTAAAAACTAAAAATCACACACAAAAGCCAAAGTGGAACAAAACACACTTAAAAAGATTAAAGAATGAGTAATATAATAATATTAATTTGATGGACCAAAACAAGGCCCTATGAAGTCCGGCCCATCTGTAGCAGTTTAAATGTCCATTTTGGGCTAAGAATAACAAATGGTTTTCATAATTAAAATCTACTTAAAGGCAAACTCTTCTACTTTCCGAGGGAGGGAGTCACGGAGGGAGGTGTTTGGTTTCAGGACTACTGGTGCTGTGTGTTGATAGCTGATAGGCAAGAGCTGTGAAGATGGGTGATGTGGTGAAAAAGGAAGTGGAAGACTCTGATTTCAACAGAACCACCACGAACGGTCACCAGAAACCGATGTCCTCCCCCGAAGAGGACTTTACTCTCGCTCAATTGTCTCTCTCCCCTGCTGCTATTAGCCCTCGCCCCAAGCTCAGGCTCACCTTTTCTTCCTCGGTCTCTCTTTTTCTCTCTATGTCTCACTCTGTTTGTTTGTTGGAAAAAATTGTCAGGAGACAAGAAATGGTGAAGTGAGAGTTCAGATCTCACGGTTTCTCTTTCGATGCATGAGATTTTAATATATCTAAGTAGCGCGTACCTGTAACCAACTGCATCGTGCATAAAACGTATTTTCGTTTGTTTTACTTCTCGAATCTGCTTTTAGTTTTGGAGGCTGAGTTGGTTTGGTTGCTCGCAGGCAAAGCAGAAGACTGTAATGGCGGAGAAAACCGAAGTGAAGCGTCTCAAGATCAAGAGACGGTCTTCTGATTCCAAAATGAAACACGTATCACTCTCCCTCTTCTTTGTTTTCGTCTCCGTTTTAGCTACTGATGGATTGTAGTGCGATTGATGGTGGAAATGTGATCATTGTAATGCTCTATGAAATGGTTTCGCTATTGCACATTCCTACCCGCACTTGCTTTTTCTTTGGAATAGATTCGATCCAATGTATGATATCAATTATAAGATCTTGTTTAATAGTTTTTGCTTCTGATGTTATCAAGCTGACCTCTGTTTCGTTAATTTTGAACACAAAATGAATCTGTGGTTAGTGATCTTGGCGTAATTGTGAGGCTCATTTCTGTTGAATTTCTAGGTTTTGTAAACACTTCCAGACCCGTTGGTCCTTATCTCTCCTCTTTTTGTTTGTTTCTTTATTCTACGCTCTCATGTTCTCACGTTAGATATTCTGATCAATAAACCTGTTAATACAGCTTAAATTATGCCTTATGAAGATATGTTATTTACTGATTGGTTGTTCCTTTCGTTTTTTAACAGGCATTATCAAGGCATGCAGGGAAATGTATATGGTTGGTGATATTGCTTTAAATACTTCAATCCAAGTTTTTTGGTCTCTCGAAATTCTTAGCTTTATAACTGTGACTAATCATTTTATAGCTGTAGGGAAAATAAACCTCAGAACGAGGTAAACAACACTCCTGTGGAAACTAAGTCATCCACTATGATTAGAGCAGAGGAGGTTCAATCAAATCTAGAACCTGGATTCCCTAACTTTTTGAAGGCTTTGGTCAGATCCCATGTTGCTAGTTGTTTCTGGATGGTAAGCATATTCAAAATAATGCATATAGTGAAAAAATCTTATCACAAGAACATGGAATCCGTTTGTAATACTTATGTTTTCCTGTAATAGGGGCTTCCTGGACCATTCTGTAGAGCACACTTACCGCATTTGGATACTACCGTTACCTTGGAAGATGAATTTGGTAGGGAATTCAGGATGAAATACATAGCATATAAGACTGGATTGAGTGCTGGTTGGAGGCAGTTCTCGACAGCACACCAGTTGCTCGAGGGAGATGTGTTGGTCTTTCAACTAATTGAACCCTGCAAATTTAAGGTGATGTTTTGAGTTTGTTTTACTGTCTTCACAATACAGTATCGTTCAGTAGTCACACAACTTTTGCTTCCCATAAAAGATATATGGATCAGATGGTAAAATGTACCTGGAAACTACCGTGTCTCAAATGTTTCATGTCAATGAGGGTAAAGGGTTTGGCACAGGTGGAGAGAGTACTTAGTAGGAAATGATTCACAGTTCACTATTCTGTGGATAAACAAAGTAGTGCATAGAAATTTGTTCATCGAAATGATGTTTGAACTTACTGTGTTTACAAAAATTGTTTTGACAACATTGCACCTATAAGATTGACCCATGGTCTTCTTGGTTCCGAAAATACCATGAACATATAAAATCAAATCCAACCTTACATCTGTGGATTCATGACTGATATTTACTTACATGATATCTATTTGGGGGAACATGAGGTGCGTTCCAGGCATCAGTTTAGTCTTTTTTTATAAATGCATCAATTTGTTGCATTGGACAATTTGCATCGTTTCTTTCTAGGAAAAAGTGGGCTGATAGTATTTTCTGCGAACGAGAACTAGATTCTGGTTTATATGACAGGAACATGTTGCTTCTGGAGAAAATTTTATTCTGAAGTCATTGATATTTGCAGGTATACATCATAAGGGCAAATGACTTAGCTGAAGTTGATGGAGCGATGGTTCTACTAAATTTGGATGCTCAGACCAAACAAAATGACACAGGCAAGTGGAAAATGTCCCCATCTTACTCATAGCATTCTATTTTATCTTGAAAAGGCTCCTCCATTGCATGTTAACTGCAAAAAAAAAAAAAAAAGATGATGCAGAGATGGCTGCCATGGCTAGTAAAAATGCAAGGAGGAAACGTCCGCGGTCTCTACCATTAGCTGTTGTGCAGAAGCAAAATAAGAGATCTCGCCGACAAAAGTCATCACTTGTTAGTACTGGGCAACCAACCGAGCAATCTGAAAATGATAGCGAGGAAGTGGGTTCAGAAGTTCTAGAAGGTTTCAAATTATCTGTTCCTGCTGTTCAATTTGATGACGTTAAAAACTTTGAGAATTTCAGCATTTTGGTGGATGGTCTAGTTTTGGATTCTGAACTATCAGAAGATATTCGGAATAAATACTACAAGCTGTGCTGCAGTCAGAGTGCATTTCTTCATGACAATCTCGTTAAGGGCATTAATTTTAAGCTGATTGCTGGAATTCTTTCTGAAACTGTTAAGATTGCTGATGCCCTAAGAGCTTGTGATCTTACCACGCCACGGGATGACTTTTCTATATGGGACAAGACTTTGAAAGGCTGTGAGCATTTTGGCATGAATGTTGGATTTTTACGTGCTAGACTGAGTCGGCTTGTGAAGCTTGCCTATGACTCAGAAGGTGCCACAAAAACAAGGAGGTACATTGAAGCTAGAAATGAACGGGGACATACAGAAGATGAAATAAGAAATATTGAAGCAAAGCTTGTGGAATTGAAGACCACCTATGCAAGGTTTGGTGCTGACATTGAAAATCTCAAGTCGAAGGCTGAAAGCTATGAGCTCAAATTCCAGGAGGAGGTTCTTGCTCCATGGTGATATGCCTGCTTGTACCATTAGTGTAGTTTCTGCCTTTACTCCAATCTACTCTAAATATTTCTCATCTTATTCCGTTACCCAGAAAGTGAGAAGGCGAAGCAGGTCTGTGCAGAAAAGAATTGCAGTCATTGCTTGATAGTCTGGTTGGTAGCAACACTGTAAACAACATGGTAGCATATGCCTTGACATTTTAGGATTTAATAGGAAGATGATGTTGTGAGAATCCAAGACTTAATATGAACACTAATGCTGTAACATTTTTGTACTCCATATTTAGGAGATTGTGTAGCTTTACAAGAACCACTCCATCCCTCTCTCTCTTCGTCCTTCCCCACCTGAGATTCAGTCATTGCGAGTTATTCATCCTCTTGTGCAGTGATTGTATTCGTCTTGCCTTGTTTGGATTATGACAAAGTTTTACTTTGTTTTTCACTACAATTTTGGTTCTGCTGGCTTCCCAGGAGTCAGGAACGCCATTCAGCATAATACAAGGGCTGCAAGCCGAGGGATTTGCCTTCGCTTGAAAGTTGAAACTGAGCCGCGGCATAACATCTTGCAGGACATGAAAGCAGCATTTGATTTTCTCTCCGTTTTTTTTTGGTAAATATTTTGGTAAATACATCTGATATTCCTTAGCCAAAGGCGGAACACATGTTTGGAATTTACGTTGCTTTATCAGAAAGAACAAGAACGATTATGATATATGAGTTACTATATACAAGGTTAACTGGGATCTTTAATGACTTACTCTTTTTAAGTCTTTAGAGAGTCGGAACGGACCAGCGGAAGCTTTGTGATGATAAGTAGGGTAGCCTTATCGTTCCTTTTGTCGCATTATTTGTGACCACTGGCAATTGACTTTCTTGTTACACAAGTATAACGGGAGCTTAGTTACTAATTTACATTTAATTTTCAAAAAATTTAGATTTTTGTTGATTATTTTTATTAATTCGTCGAATACTTCCATTATAAGCGAGGGGAGATTCTTAATAGAAATTCAGGTACCTCTAATGCTAAAAAAAATACTACAATTAAGATGAAATGTTAATAATGGATTGAGATGTTTTTTGGTTGGTTGGACTGTTTGCAAAATCTAAGAGTGTTACGATAAATTGATAAAAAAAAGAAAACATCTTATCTTTTGCGGGTGTGTGATGTCGGCAACCAAAGGTGTCAGGTGTTAACGTGGGATGATGAGCCAGTCCCAACTTGCAAGTAAAGTTTCTTCTGTTTAATTTTATAGTGTCTTATTTTGTCAAGTGAATTTTAGCTATTTATTTTTGTCGATCTCGCGTAGATCCCGCATAAATAAATGCGAATCCTATAAAAATAAATGATTAAAATTTACTGAACACAATAAGACACTATAAAATTAAACAGAGTATCATTCCTCGTTAGGACGTGGCCTTGGGAGCCTTTTTATAGCATTCATCAGCTACTGGGCGTTCAAGTTCAACAACAGAAGATTGTCGTTAGATTCGTTACCTGTGTCTGATGCCGAAGTTGTTGCACTTACCGACCATGGTCACCAGCAGTCACAAAGTGCCCATGGACCTGGCTAGAACCGGTATTCTTATTTTCTACGAACCCCTGAAGCCTCTATTTAAATGATTTTAGCATTAAGGAAGAAAACAGTGCAATCCAATGCCAAAAGGCAAATAGTAGACTAGTCAAATCCCTTTCAAGAGACTGAATAATTTCACCTTATCAAATCCATTAAACCGTATGATTCAGGGCTCGTGTCATAGTAAATTGGACAATTTTCGTTATGATTATAAGTTGAATTTCAGCAGATTTTACATCAAATCATAATCGAATACAATGAATAGTAATATTTTTATTGGTTTTGCATAATACACACTACCTTTTAGGATGTACCCAACATTTCTTGTACAGCTAATGTTTGTTTATTGAACTTAAATCTCAACCAAAGATAAAGGGCCAAATTTGATTAAGAAAATGGAAATGACGGCCAAAGCAAAAGAATTAGAAGAAAGGGAGAAACGATTGGGATCAGTATTCATCAGGACGAGACAATCCTTTTTTCCAACCGCAAACATTTTTTGTACAAGATCGACAGCAAAAACATCAACTTCTAGGAAGAGATCCAAAGAACTAAATAAGGACAGGACAACTCCATAAACAAATAAAAGAGAAAAAAAAAGCAAGAAAATAAAAAAGGGTCAATCACCAATCAAAGTTTGAACCCACCAACTAATCCAAATAAAGTTCTGATCTAGCGAAAAATTAATCCAACCTCCTTGCTTGCTAAAATTTATAAGAAAAACACCACCTTGTTCCTGTTCCCAAAAGAATTGCTACACATCTCTACCAAATGGTAGGTTAGCTCATCTATATGTCTACCTCCACATCTCCGCAACTTGAACTTGCTTCACTGAACAGCTCCTGCAACCAAAAAGAAGATGAACATCCAAACCCATCTCAGAATGATTCTTAAGCATGTCCAAGATTCAATTTTTTTATCAACCCAAAGAAAATATTTAATCTTTTTCAGGCAATCAACGAAACGAGAAAAGAACAACAAACTAGAGATGAATTCTTCAGGATTTCTAACCTTTGAAGTCTTGTCAATGTGTACCTCCTCCTGAACAAAACCAGACTTACACTCACCAACTTTCTCCAGAGAGCCATTGTTCTTATTATCAACTTTTTTGGATCCAATGTGGGTTCTTTTTAGATTCAAAAAACCCTTCCACCTTGTAGAGCCCTTTGGTGGCCTGCGTGAGATCTCGTCGTCGTCGTCGTCTACGAGAAGCTCGTCTCTGATGGTCCTTGGCATATGTTTGCCTCCATTATCTTTGAATGGCAAAAGCCTACCCTTGAAGAAGAGCTCGTCAGCACTCATCATAGAGTAGTTCGTGACTGAGAATTCAAAGTCCGTCGATGCTGGGGCTTCTCTTATGCTCCTTTCTTGTTTCATCATCTGCTGTGAATCAACAAAATCATTGGAAAAGGAAATCCTAGGGCTCATTGGAGGACAATGACCAGCTTTGTGCTCGGCGTTATACATCTCTAAGCATGCCATGGAAGAAAGAAAGAAAGAAAGAAGAACGACAAACACAGTCCCTAATTAATTGTTCAAGGGACCCTCACGCCCTGTTGCAACCCACCAAGTGTCGTTTGTATTTATAGCCGAAGAACGAAGGGAGGCGTGTGTTGGAGCTATTAGCTAATAGCTAGTAGAAGCTATATAGATGTATGGTTTTCTTTTTGAAATCATGCACGGTATGCTCATAATGTGATGTTTTGTCATCACATGTTAATGGCCAGTACAAATATTTATTCACTGTTTTCCTTCGACGTGGGGATGGGGGTGGTGAAGAGTTTGAAGTTACCAAGAAAACTCTCTCTCTCTCTCATATTGAATCAAATAAGATTAAATTACAAGGAGCTAATAAAGTAATAATAAACCTCTCGTTTCAAGGGCCCAATCCCCTCCATTTACGAGTTCTCGACATCTTGGAAACCTTCTACGAAGGTTCTTTCAACTTCGACGTTTTAGTACAATTAATTCTATTCAGAATATGGTCAGGAAAACGTAATCTTTCATAAGATATTTTTGCAATAAGATGACAAACCAACGGCTATTTGAAGTGAAACAATGGCACCAAGTCCAGTTGGAGTGGATATTCATTGTTATATGTGATATTTGGAGATAGAGAAATGAATATCCATTTAGATAGAGAGTTATTTTTTCTTTGGAAAGTTTTGTGAATTACCCTTTTCTCATGTTATGTTGTAGGCTTAAATTGAACGCACTCTCATCTGAAGGCTGAAGCCATACGCCAGTGATGAACTGATGATGGTCAATGCATGCATGGATAAATTTTTGGAAATTGACGAGAGAAAAAGGAGATTTTGTGCGGACAATACCTAAAAAGAAGTGCAAGCAAGTGGGGCCAAGGAGCATAGCAGTGAATGAACGAACGATATTTCATAAAATTGGATACCATGTAACCAGTTTTGGAGATATCATAACAGTTTGACTATCTGAGATAGTAACGGCAGTCTTATTTAAGGGACAGAGCAATGGGGTTTCAAATGCTTTTTAACTTTGTGTCTAAGTTTTCAGAGGGGAAAGTGAGAGTCCAAAAGGGTTGGGGCAGCACGCATTGGCCTAACTTGGACCAAGCTTTGACTTGTGGGTAATATTAGCCGTGAATGAGCTGGTGACTGACCCATCAAACGAACCACGTGACCTAGACCGTGTTCTTTGTTTACATAATCATCCAACTATCCAATAAGATCCAAACATACATAGTAATTAGAAAGTATAATATTGACTAATAAGACTGGCGTTAGGGGGTCATTGAGTAGGGAAATGCTTCATCATCATCGTCATCTTCTTCTTCTTCGTCTTCTTCTGGTTGTATGATGGTTGGTGTGTTTAGATACAGAAATTGCAAATATAGCAATAATGAGCCACTCATGTCTGCTTTTCCAAGTAGTGGGTTGTGTTTGTATACTGCAAGAAACCACATGGGCTCCGAAAGCCAGAGAAGAGATGTGGAGTTGCCACGTCAAGTTTCTTTCTTTAGTTGTATGTAGAAGAGCACTAATCATTTTCAGCAATCGTGATGCTTTGTATAATTTAATAAAGACAAAAAAACAAGTTTGTCATATCCCTGGTGGCTGCAGAAAGCAGAAATGGACTTGTACCAAATTGAAAGATAGAAAGAGGCTAATTACATATCTCGTGTTTCATACGTTTCAATTTCCAAGTTTCAGAAGTCACCATCACTTTTCATTCATTCATAAAATTCGTAAACTACGTGTAAAAGAGTAAGAGAGTCAGTTGCCTTCAGTTCACTTTGTATGTGCTGGTTCTTAATTTTCTCTCTTATCAGATGTTGTGTATCCATTAGAATACAGATGATTAGTTGGCAAGATCGAGTAGAATCATAAGTCAAGCATTAGATATTGAGGCTAATCCTTAAAAACAAACTTGGTAATGGTGATCTGGGAGACAGAATATAGTCCTGGGACCTTCTCAATGCCCAGTAGAAGGAGGTAGGAGGTCCTAGTAACATGTGAAGAATAAAAAGAAGATTGGGGTTGGGGGTCTATTAAAATTTTAACTTCTACCCAAAGGACATGGCTGTCACTCACATGCTTTAAGCTTTTCCAAGTGGCCAGTCAAATGGGGTTATGCCACTTGGTAGATTCCCACAAATCAGTGCCTGGCGAACCAAGACCAGTCAAACCACGTTGAATAAGAAGAACAAATGCCAGAGATAAACGTGACGTAAGACGAAGAAGAGAATAAACAAATTAAAGTCTTTGCAGTCTGCACGGTTGGTCCTTTCATCTTCAATTTTCTTTTTCCTTCTCGTAAAATTTGAGCGTGGATTTGTTTTCTTCTCATAATATTAATGTATATTAAATAAATATTTGTTTGTACTCAACAATATAAGTTATCCAACAAATTCAATTTAATGAATCAATGATAAATTCCGACACATCTGAAATTTGCACTAGTCTTTGGTTCTAACAACTCTTTGAGGTATCGTAGCCTCTTTAAGTTGAATGTGTTGTTACATGTCTAGCAGAAGGGCTGTGAACCTAAGAAAAGAGCGATACCCCTTCTATCTGTAACTATGTTGGATGAGGTGAAACTAAATTCCAAAGTCTTTGCAGGGTGCAAACTCAACATATTTGCTTATTCAAGAAGAACATCAAAAGGATTACATCACTTAAGATGTAGGAGAAAGAAGCTTCCACGTGAATGCTGCTTGGAAACTCTTATTATTAATTGCATTGCTTGAGGATGACTACTCTATTGTTATATTCTCGACTGGTGTCGTATGTATCACTGTAACAAAGTAGATATTTAGCTACTTTTTTTTACGACCTTCCAGAATTCATCATTAAAATTGAAGATATTGTGATGATTTTCAAAATCATCATTAAAATTAAACTTTTAGTGGCTAATTATAAAAACGTTATAAAAGGATCAATATTTGGTGATGAATGACAAAAATTGTCCCCAAATGGTGAACATTTAGTGACGATTCCCAAAACTAGTCTCAAAATGGTCCACAATAGGTGACAATTTTAGACATTCATCGGTAAATGAACTTTAGGTGATTTTGTTTAAAAATCGTCACCATAATTTGGTAAACATTTGATGATCAATTTTCGAAATCGTTCAATTGGTGACCATTGTGTAAAATCGTCACTAAAAAGACGTTCGGTGATGATTTTTAGAAATCACCACGAAAAGTTCGTAGACATTTATCTACGTATTTTTTGCAACATTTTTCACATTGTTGCTAAAAGTAACCATTTGTTGACGATATTTGAAAGCATCACCAAAGAATCAACATTTGGTGACGAATTTGGGAAGTCATAACCAAATGGTTCACATTCAGTGACAATTTCTGAAAATCATCACCAAATGTGTTGCAAATTAACGTGGAACCTTTGGTGACGTTTTTCAGAAATCATCACCAAATTGAAAAACGTCACCAAATGGTTCACATTCAGTGACGATTTCTGAAAAATATCACCAAAGGTTCCACACTAATCTACAACACATTTGGTGACCATTTGTCAAAATCATCACCAAAGGGAACATTTTCTAAAATTGCTAAACTAATATTTTTATAATCTATCATAGATAAGATATGTTTTATTGGAGATTTGTTTTGAATGGTTACAATGTATTGTTGGAAAAATACACAAAACATAATTTTAAGTGTTAAACAGTAGTATTAATTAATCATTAATAATTAGTAACAATGTAAAAATTAGTTATAAAAATTTTAATAATTGTATCATTATAATAATATGATATATGGAGTAGTACGAACTTTGAATTAGAAGGTTAACAATTCTTACAATCATAGTACAAGAACAATAACAGTCCATACTTAATAGTACGCAGCTTGACCTCTAACTAATAAAGACGTTGTTTGACAAATTCTTAAGGATGCAACAATAAATCAACTTTAAAACTTAGTCCAGTTGATTGCATCAATAAATGACAATGATATAATTTTTTTTTTAGATTTCAAGTGACATGAGAGTTAATAAAGGTAATTGAGCGCCCGAAGTTTGGATTCCTGAGAAGGGTCCTTACGCGTTCGAAGGCACCAATTGGAACAGTGATAGTTTTTCTCTCAGGTGTAGAGTTTTTCTCATTTTCTTACAATAGAGTTTCCACTATAGCTAAGCTTGTAGAGGATACGGTGAATGAGTTGCCAGATTTAGTATGGAAGACAAGTTCTCCATATGAATTGCCAGTACGAAATAGTTTATCAAAAACACAATCAATATAAAACTTAGATATTGTCATACTAGTAAACCGTTAAACGAACCGAAAATGGAGTGATATACATACGTGAATGACCAGACGAAGTCTGTGGAATTGACAAAATTTTTAAAGCAACTGATTTTCCTAATCCTTTACAAACCATTGTGACATCGCTCTCGCCTCCATGAGCATACATGTTATGTTTAAGATTCAAGGAAGCTTAAAACAACAAGTAATATATACCACCAAATGTGAATATATATAATAGCTTCATAAAAGTAAATAAGATGTACATTAGAAGGAAAGTGACATTGCTCGGATGATACTAAACACCTTGAAGTAGAAGATCGGCCATGGAAGGCAATGAAATGGAGATTTTTTCTGTATTGTTTATTTCTTCAGTAGGGACAAATTTGCCACATTCTTCCAACAAAATGAATTAGTATCATCTGGAACTAGTCGCCATGTCGACATTCCTTGATTAGTAATATTAAGAGGTATATTCTATAAATGTCAATTTAGAATAAAATGATGATATGTTCAACTCCAATTTCGATGATAAGTGAAAGTAGTCTAGTTTAGCACTTATACATCTTCAATGTGTCTAATGATATGAAAGTTACCCCTACTAAAATTTTAGAAATCTATTGTGTAGTTTGTATCACATGCAAAGTTTAGAATTTAAAGTAGAATAGACATGACTATGTTCTTGATGTATAAAAAATAGTATTATCTATATTGGGCTATATTACTATTAATGAAAATGCATAAAAGTAAAATACTCTTGAAGACCTTTCATCAAATAGTTACCAAGCTTTGATTAGGGAAGCGTTAAAGGTCGTTCAAAAGAAGCCAACCTATATACAAATAACAAAGACAAACAGTAAATTATCTTCAAAACACACTCATAAACACAACTTATACATCAAATGCATAATTAAGAACTCACAATAAATACATAAAAGTATTATTTAAACTTAGCACAACTTCATTAATGAAAATAGAATAAAATAACAATACCAATTCAGTTAATGATGGTTCTTTGACGTGATGACTACAATACAGAACCCAAACAGAAGAGAGGAGACAGTGGTTTGCAAGATGGAGGATGTTGAGATATGTTGACGGTCCAAACGAGAATGGAGTAGCCTTTTAATGTGGTTGTGATTGAAAAACTAATACAAAATGACATTGTTTTTCGTGTTTAGCTAAACGATGTCGTATCTTGTTTACTATAGTTGTTCATATGTACTATTAATTAATTTGCTACAATATATTATATTTGGTCGTCAAACGTTAAATGTAGCGACTATACCTTTTAGTTCTGATATCAAAGTATAACAAACTAAAAGGGAGAAAATGAAAGTGATGAGTTTTTTAATAGGCCTCAATCCTCAATTTGATACATTGAAGTGTTAGATTCTCTTAAAGGTAAAAAAATTTCCCCTTTAAATGAGGTCTTCATCAGAGTACTTCGCACATAACATAGTGCTATTATTGCTTTATCTATTCAAGTTTCAATTGCTCTAGTTAGTTAGAATCACAACATAACATAGTGCTATTATTGCTTTATCTATTCAAGTTTCAATTGCTCTAGTTAGTTAGAATCACAGAAGATCACTCAATTGAAATAAACAAAATAAAGAAAGCAGTATAGGGGGTTAGGACAAGAAGAACTAAGATGAATTTGCTAAATTCATCTTAGTTCAAGAAGTATTGAAGAGCCCTTTTAATTCTATCACTGCTATTGCTAAGATAAGTGATTTCAATAAATATCTACTTTCATCCTCTAGCACCCTCGTTTATATTTTTTAGATTTTATTTTCTTCAAATAGTTCTTCAAAACTTTTTTTTCTTGGAAATTTATCGAAGACAACATCTCTACTAGTTAGGGGAATGGTCTCACATTTTTAAACCTCTCCAGATTCTACTTCTCAATAGGATTTTTAATGGGATGTTGTTTTATCCATCACTCGGTGGGTTATTGATTCTGAAGCAAATAGTCAATGATAGGTAAACCTAATCTACCTACCACCTTTAAATCCTAATTCTCCTTCCAAAGTTATTTTAGCAAATGGTTCTACCTCATCTGCTCTTGGTTTTGGAATAGCCCATCCAACTCCTTTAATTTTCCAATTATATGTTTTAAGCCTACCAGCTTATTCTTTTAATCTAATATTTGTTAGCAAGATTACCTAAACTTTAACTTGTTGTGTCTTTTTTTTTTCATATTGTTGTCTTTTGTAGGATCTTATAACAAAGAAGATTATTGATAGTGGACATCTATTAGGAGGTCTCTATGTTTTAGATATTCCTGAGCAAATGCCTAAACCATTGCTTGTTTTGTGATTGTAACTCCTTTTAAAGCACACTATTAGTTAGGTCATCCTTCTTTGATAATGTTAAAGAAATTTTGATTGGAATTTGAAAATGTGACATCTTTGATTATAAGTCATGTTAGTTTGTAAAACATCATCGTCTACCTTCTAGTCTTTAAGTCAATAAAAGAGACAATTTTCATTTTGAATTAGTTCATTATGATGTTTTGATGCTGTGTTACCTTTTTTAATGACTTCTCTCGAATGACTTGACTTAATGAAAAATTGTTCAGAATTGTTTTCCTATTTTACTACCTTTTGCGTGGAAATCAAAACACAATTGAATGTTTCTGTACATATTTTGAAAAGTGATAATTCCCAAAAATATCTTTTAGATTCCTTTTATACTTACATGCTTAAAAATGACATTCTTCATCAAACATCTTGTGTACTCCATCTCAAAATGATGTTGCTAAAAGAAAAAAATAAACATCTCCTTAAAATGAATGGGGAACTTTTGTTCAAAACAAATGTCCTTAAGTGTTTTTAGGCTGATGCAGTTTCAACAACTTATTTTTTGATCAATTGTATGCCATCACTTACCCTTCGCCATAAGTCTCCTTTTCACACCCTTTTTCCAATTAAACCTTTGTCCTTTATTGAACCTTGTATTTTTCAAAGTACATATTTTATCTATGATGTTTGTCCTTAAGTCACCAAATTAGATCCTAAGTCTATTAAATGTTTCTTTCTTAATTATTTTCATCTTTAAAAAAGGTATCTATGCTATTGTCCCAATCTTAATAAGTACCTTGTGTCTGCTAATGCTACATTTATGAAAGATTTTCCTTATTTTCTTACCTTTTCCAACACTTTTAATATTTAAAGTAAGACTGATGATTTGTTAATGTATTAAATCACTTAACAGTTAATAAATGTTGCTCTGACACCTACCATTTCGGCATCACCACCACTTTCACCTATTCATCATATTTATCTAAAAGACGTGTTCCTAATACATATTTAGCACTAGTTCCTTCTTCAATGTTAAATCCTATTACGAATGCACTTGATCTTCCGATTGCTATCCGCAAAGGTAAACACCAATGTACTTACCCAATTTCATCTTTTCTTTATTCTGATCATTTATCATCTTCTTTGTATTATATCTCTTTCCAAAACTATTCATTAGGCCTTATCTAATCTTGGTTGGTGAGCGACAATGATAGAAGAAATCAATGTTTAGATGTTAATGGTACCTAGAATTTAGTGGATTTACATACACGAAATATGTTATCAAATGTAAGTGGGTATTTGCCATTAAAGTCAATCCCGATGGATAAGTAGCTTGACTTAAAACTCCTCTTGTTGCTAAAGGCTATGCTTAGACTTACGGTGTGGACTATTATGATACTTTCTCTCCTATGGCGAAGTTGACCTCAATTTGTTTGTTTACTTATATGACCTTTTCCCATTGTTGGCCCTTGCATGAGTTAGACACTGAAAATGCCTCCTTACATGGACACTTGCAAGAGGAGGTGTATATTGAGCAACCACTTGAGTTTGTTGCTTAGGGAGTATGACAAAGTGTCATCTTCGAAGATCTCTATATGGTTTGAAACACTGTCCTTGTGCTTAGTTTAACAAATTTAGTCAAGCAATTGAATGATTTGGAATGAGAAAGAGCAAGTTTGATCACTCAGTTTTCTGTAGACACTCTACATCTAACATTATCATTCTAGTTATGTACATGGATGATATTGTTATTACTAACCAATGAGGCAATGAGAATTTCATCTATGAAAATGTTTCTTCATAGCTAGTTTCAGACAAAGGATTTAGGGGTATTAAAGTATTTATTGGGAGTTGAGGTGATAAGGAATAAGAAAGGTATCTTTTCCATCTCAAAGGAAATATGTGCTTAACTTTTTATTCAGAACTGGGAAACTAGGGACTAAACCATGTAGTGATCCTATGTCACCTAATTTGTAACTCACAAAAGATGAAGTTCTTGTGAAGTATAGAAGACTAGTTGGGAAACTAAACTATATTACGGTAACTCATTTTGATATTGCTTATGTAGTTGACATTATGAGTCGATTTATGTCTTCTTCAAAAGTTCATGACTGGGCCACTTTAGAGTAGATCTTGTGCAATTTGAGGGGAGCTTTCAGACAAGGCATATTGTATAAAAATCATGGTCACACTTGAATAGAGTGCTTTTTAGATGCAAATTAGGCAGGATCTAAGATTAATAAAAAATTCCACTATAGGTTATTGAGTTTTTATTGGAGGAAATTTGATCTTACAGAAGAGTAAGGAATATAATTTTGTATCTCGTTCAAGTGTAGAATCGAAATATAGAGCATGACATAATCCGTGTGCGAAATAATATGGATATATCAATTATTAATTGAAAATGGTTTCAAAGTTTCAAAGTCAGCTAAGTGATGATGTGATGTCTAAGCAGCTCTTTATATTGCTTCCAATCTTATATTTCATTAACGAACTAGGTATATTGAGATTGATTGTCAATTTGTTTGTGAAAAGGTACAATAAAACTTAGTTTCTAAAAGATATGTGAAGACTAGAGAACAACCACTTGACCTATTTTTAAAAGCTCTAAATGAGACTTGCATTAAATATTTTTGTAACAAGCTAGACATGATTAATATCTATGTTCTAGTTTAAGGAGGAGTGTTACAGATTATGTAAATAATCGTAAGGATTTGTGTTAAGATGAGCTTGATTGTAGGGATCAATTATCGGAATTAGATAACATATTAAGATTCCATCTTCTGTATAAATAGAGGACTATACAAAAAGAAAAATTGTGAAAAATATTCTCTCTGTTTACAAGTATCAGTACAAGTTCTAGTCTGATATTTACGATTTTATTCTCTCAACATATTAAAGGTTGTGTACTTGTTTTGTAATTACGGATTTCCAAAGTTCATTTTGCTCAAACTCAAAATATAACTTTGATTTACGCCTAAAAAAAACTAATTGTTGTGATAAGTTTTAATTTGAGTAACCGGTAACATAAAATAATTTTTAACTCATAATTGGTAAAATTAGTTAATAGGATGTCTATGTATGTATAAAATATACTTTTTAAAAATACAATTCATGTGACAAAAAGCTATATATCAGATTGAAAGATTTGTTTTCAGGAACGTAAAAATCAAGATGTTCATTATGTATCAAAAGTTTCAACTCAAAGAGCCAGCAATAGAAATATTGGAACGAAATTCGTAGAAAACTAAAAGGGAAAATAAACAAGCAAAAGAAGCAATGCATCACCAATCATTTTGACAAATTTTCATGTGCAAACGTTGTTGGGCATAGACGATTAACTTCTCAATCTCTTTGTTATTGTCGATTAGGCCATTTTTGTTGGTATCAGCTCCCTTCATTCCTTGACGAGCCTTCCACCAAGCAAACCATGTCCTCAAGCTGTAAAGGGCATCCTCTAGCTCTTCCCGGCTGATACGCCCGTCGTGATCATTGTCAAATCGGTGAAGCCACGCCTTGAACTCATCCACCGTCATTTCATAGCTCGGATGTACCTGAAGACAATTCATAATTGCCATCTCCCGTGAGCAAGTGGAAAGCTAGCGGTGAAATGTACAAGGCAAGGGTTGATACTTTAGGTTGCAACTCGATGATCTTGGTATTCTTCAACTACATTAGGTTATAGTGAAGTATAGAATCCGATGGAAGACGTGACAATTGCAACTTGCCGAGAGCATCCATTAACACCACCTTCCACGAGAAAGCCATTCTAGCGGCTTTATTCTTGCGTCAGATATTGGAATAAATTATCATGTGGAACATTTTCTAGAGCAGTCGAGTAGATAAATACGAATCTTTGTGGACCAAGTTCACAATTTCCTATGAAATCAAAAGAATACATATTGATGGCCTAGGTCCAATCCAAGGCCTGAAATGATTTTTGGCCCACTAGAAACTTAGAATTAATGAGATGTAGGTTAAAAAGTGATTTATTAATTATTTTGTATATTTAAAAAATTTCAATTTATCCAAAAGTAGATTGCTACTCTCTCAATTATTAGAAACATAGTAAAATTGTTAACTACTTATTTTTGAGTGCATTGCTCGCTTCACTATAACCTGCTCGTAAAACCGATCCAAAGATGTATTTGTTTACTTTGGAGTTTGCGTGCCGAGAATTGTAATGATCCATCTTTAACCAATTTATTTATCCGAGAAATTAAAAGTAACCATTATGTCCCTTATCTACTTTCACAATCCTTCATCGACTGGTGTGAAATCTTGAAGAGTGAAATGTGGTGAAGATACTTTCAATCCTTGAAAATCTGAAGTAACAACTGGGAAGCAATCTAAGGCTTGCTTTTCAAGATTTTGACTTCTTTTCCAAGTACAATATGCTAGTTATTAGTTCCCTTAACGTGGTTCAAGCTAATCAACAAGCAAAAGAACATGCAGCGGGTAGACTTATCCGGGATAATGCAGGCAATTCACTTGGTGGTTTTTCACAAAATCTTGGATGGAGCTCACCAGTGTACGCAGAATTCTTGGAAATTTTTACCAGGCTCACACTAGCGCAGGGCCGTTTCTATCGTTTTATAGGCCCTGGGTGAAATAAAAAAGGGACCCAAATAAATCGACAATATATTTTACATATTTTTATCATGAAACATAAATGATTCAATTTATAAGTTTACATAATCAACTAAATATTAAATTATCATAACATTAACAAATACATTAACAAATATACAGAGGATCATAATTTATGAAAAAAAATTTCTCCGTACATTTCTAGATGCAAAATTATTAATAATATTATTAAGATCAATATTATCCAACATTTGTTAGACAACATAATATAAACTAATATATCACAAAGATATATAAATAGTATTATATCTGT
>JAOTIZ010000203.1:5563867-5593738 GCA_027123425.1 Erythroxylum panamense | reverse complement strand
GTTTCAAAAATTAGTGATTTTCATATTGATGCCTTATGATTATTGATGCCATGTGAAGTGTTAGTGATTGCTCGTAGCGCACTCTTTTCGTAGAATATGTATCGGGATGACCTACAGGCGTCTCGGTGTATACCCTATGGTAAGGGGGTGCTACAGGTTTGGTCCCTTAAGTATGTCAAATGCACTTTGACTAAAGGCTTCTCCCACCTGCCTGCTAGTGGCATGGAGCTCCTTTATGGACTCCTATAAGTTCGCGGCTACGCAAAACCATTTTATGGGATTGCAATAGTTTGTTCTGTTCACGACGACACAAGACCCTTATGGAAAATGTGTAGTACGTTCTGTTTTTAGACCAACCCAAACTATTCTGATATGTTTATGTGTTCATGATATGTTGACAAGATTGATGCATACATGATTTTTTTATTGTGAATTTGGTTGAAAATTTAAGAACCATGTGTTTTATGATTCAATAAGAATTTTCAATGATAATGAACATTTTAAATGGTTTTGCTTGTTATTCATTATAAACTTGTTACCCATGAACTTTTAAGCTCACCCCTTTTTCGTCCCATCTTCAGGTGAAGAAAATGAGATTGAGTAACCAATAGTCGAGGCATCATTCTACTTTTGCAATGTTTCTGTATATTAAGTTAGATCTTGTAAAAGCAAGACTTTTGATGCATTTCGAGAATTATTAGGTTTGGTATATTTTGTAATTGGGATTTTTGATATCGATTATATAATGTGGCTTGGAATGCCATTAAATCTTTGTAAACTCCTATTTTGCTGTTAATGAAGTATGAATTGTTTATGGATGATGTTGAGCTGGAATTGGGTAGATTTGAAGAAGTTATCAACTTGAGTTGATGATTTTTGGACATGAATTATGGATATATATATACACATAAGTGAGATATTATTGAAAAAGGAAAGATAGGATTTTTGTGAATGATGAGAATTAGTTGTAAGGGATGAGTAAAATGAGGAGAGATTAAAGAGTTTAATGAAGTAATATTGGTAGTTGAATGGTCATGTTCATAACATTCCAAGTTTGTACATTGAAAGTTTCAAGTTTTCATAAGGAAAAAATTTGTGTCGGACTTCAGGAAAAAATATGTATTAATCTAGGTTGAATTAGACACAATTGTCTTCTTAAAAGTTGTAGCTTATCTTTCTAGCTTTCCATTGATATAAAGTATGAAATTTTTGGACAATAGAATTAAGAGATATGATCATTAGAAGTTTGTGATGCTGTTTAAAATGGACATTCGGGACAGCTATATTGTTTTGAAATTTTGGCCCTTATAGAGGCATAAATTGTTTTTAAGTTCTTCATAGAAGTTGTAGATCTAGAAGTCTTCTTTAAAACGATTCAAGAATGACCTTAATCCGATATTTGTATTGAAAGTTATACCCTTTTTTTAAAATAGGTCTGAGGAAGAAAAGCAAAGGAGGAAGAAGGGAAGCAAGTTGCGATCGCGACTTTGCTGATTTTCGCGTGAAGTTGCGATCGCGACTTTACTGGTGTTCCCGGACCTGAACACCTCTCACTCTTTTGACCATAACTTTGTCATCCGACCTCCAAATGACCTGATTTTTTAAGCATTAGATTCTTAACAAATTTCTCTATGTCTCCATAAAAATTTATAGCTTTTGTCATTGATTAGAAAAAGATTAATTGAATCAAAGTATAGGTATCAGTTGAAAGAATATGAACTGGATATTTCACTGAACATGCTTCAGTATTTTGATGATATCTTAAACTATAGACTAGATACATAGAGCTATAACTCTTTTGAATAGATTAAATTTTAATTCGGACTATAAGACTTTCAATTTCTGGATGGAAATTGAGTATAGTGTACTGTATCAGTTTAAGAATAGTCCGAAAATGTTTGACTTATAACTTTCAAATTTTTGAACCAAATTGAATTATTTTGGTGTCATTAGAAACTTAAGACAATGGGGAACAAATGTTCTGAAGAAGACAAATTGAAATTCCGATTTGAGGTTTCCTAAAATCTGTTTGAAAATAGGAGAAATGAGTTCGTTTTTTATGATTGACTTGTGTGGGCACGCCAACCACGTGGGATGATGACTAATGAGGATTCATTGAAACAACCCTACAAAGTAATACACATGCTCAAGTCTTATGGTTTTTTCGCAAGGGTTGGGCTCCGGAATCAGGTCCCAACACTAAGGCCCAAAAACCCAAAACCTATTAAAGCCCAATGAATGTTCAGACTCTTAGTGTGTGACCCTATAGGCTTATTTAATGTTAGTAGTAAGCCCAACCTTCTTTTAAGCCCACGCGTTATAATTAGGCTCTAACAAGACCTTATAACTACCTAATATTAAATAAGTTCAAAGTCCGACATTGCCTGAATCACAATTGATAAATTACAGTATATTCTATAATTGGTTTGTGGGGCATACAGTAACAAAAAGTTGTTTTGTACCTTTCTTATGGGTATATTCCCAATTGCCACAAACCTGCCTTTAGGTCAAATTTTAAAAAGATTTTTGCTTCTTTAAGAAATAAAACTTGAGTATTGATCTTTGGTAACGAAAACTTATCATGTTAAATGAATGTATTAAGAGGTTATAATCAATGACCAACTTCTTTTTCCCTCTTAATTGTTCAGCTCTTTTATTCGCATAAAAGGCTTGACAAGCACAATATGATTTTATGGGCTCAATTAATCCTTCTTGAAGTAGTATAGCACATTGCTTTTATGCTAGCTTCAAGTCATTAGGATTCATTCAAAGATGAGCGGCTTTTATAAGATTGGTATCCTCATTCTTTTTTAAAGGTAAATGAATAAAAAATTGTGGATTCTTCTAAAGAGGATGGGCATGTGAGAACTCTTCTCAGGACAATGCATAAAAAATTGATCTCACAATACTTCGTATTAAGGAGGTAAGTGGGTGAGTTCAAACATATTGAGTATATCAGTATAAGCATTGAAATTCGCTCGACATTTAATACTAGTAGGTAGGATTTGTAACGAAGATGCCTTGTAATAGACATTTATGCAAATCAGTACATCTGGTTTAAGAGGATGATTGCCAAGAACTTTAGTCCACACAACACAATTAGGAAAAAATCTTATCCTAAGTTTTCATTTTGTGATAAGCCCAATTTTGAATGAGTTGCTATCAACAATAGTAAAATATTTTCCATAAGATATCCAGGCTTCAGGGGTACGATATTGGGCTTCAAAACACTTCGACAAGATCCAATATCTATACATCTAATAGCCTTAATTGGCTTATCATATTCATCTTATTATAATAACTAGATATGGACATAAGGGCGAAGATCGATGATAGGCTTTAGATTTACCTCAAAGCATGGTTGTTGTAGCATATATGGAGTATCTTCCTTGGTGTCAACAACTTTATCTATCAAATTCTTAGATGAGTCAAACTCATCATCAGAGGAATCTATAGGTACAACAAATTTTGTTTTCTCTTCTTCACTGGTTTGTTATTTAATGATATCTTCAATGTTATTGCGATTATAGATTGGCATGATAGCCTCAATAGATTCCAACAATTTTAAATCTCTCTATCTTATTAGGACATTGTTGCGCAAAATTCTAGTATAAGGGGCTCTCTTTTTAAAGAATCGAACATATCTAAGTTGTTTACTTCTTCGAAATGGTTTTTGATAACCTCCAGTATAAACTTGGGATTTTGAGATCATCTATAGGAGAACTTCTTGTGATGATATTTCTTTTTGGTAGGAAACTCACAGTCTTTTTTCTCCTTACACTTGATCTTTAAATAAGGCTTTTTGCACCTTTTTCAGAAGAGGACTACCTTTAATCAGCTTCTTGAAAAATGCTTGCTAATTATAATGTTTATCAAGAGAGGCTAATGCAATCCGATAAATCTCTCCAAGAGATCTTTCTCTCATATCTTTACATAAAGTTGCAATGGTCCTTTGAATTTCAGGTTGAAGCTCATCTAGAAGATATGTTATGAACATATAACAAAGATTAACATCATTGAAACTATTAAGCAAATAATAACATTCTATCATACTTTGAAAATGCTTTGAAGATCTCTCCTATCTAAAAAAACAACACCTCATTTCAAAGTATTCTTATTGTTTTTGCTTACCACTAAGATAAAAATCTCTAATAAATTCTTTATAGATAACGCCAAGAAGAATTTCGACAGATGCTATGTGAATATATTGGAGTCTTTGATAATCATCTAGACTTTACCCCCATTTTCATAAAATATCAATGAAATGAAAAGTAAACTTGAACAAAATATCTCTTAAGTAGTATCAGGTTGAGTCATTTGTATATTAATCCAAACATCAAATTCATGGAGACAATCTCTCCATTTTTTAGGTAGAAGATCATTAAAAGTAAAACAGAGTCCTTAGGTAGGACATGACGGAGGTACTTGTATAAGTGGTGATTAAGGTCTTAGGGGTTCAATACCTGTGGATTCATCTTCATTCATTCCTGGTTTAATCTTAGTCTAATGAGAAGTATCTAGCATAACTATCATTATCTAAGCTAATTCAAATAAATTTGTCAATTGCTCAGAAGTTTTAGAATCTTATTCATCTACGTTGGATTCAAATATGAGATATAGAGTTGCAATGAACTTTTGTTGAGGGGTGTTGTCTTTCCAGTTGATGGAGCAAGTTGGGTTCTAAGTGGGGAAGTTAGAGATGTTTTAATTTGTAGAGGTTTTATCCAAGGATCAATAAGCTCTTTGCATTTTTGAGGTCTTATAGGTTTTGATATGCCAGTTGCATGATGAGTGGCCTATTTTCTGAGTAAAGGATAACTCATTTTGATAACTGAAAATGATGTAAGATAAGCCCAACTAATAGTCTTCAAATGTTTGTTTGCATATCTACCTCCATACACTGACATACTTCTTTAACTTATTGTTCTTTTTATTTTGTGGTAAAATTAGGTCCAAAATATTGAATAGCAATGTATCAATTTAGATCAACAATAAGTAGGATTTGATTTTGTATGTAACTTTTGGATTTGAGAGGATACAAATTCCCCTTTTTTTAGTTGCTTGTGTTTGCTGGTTAGGACCATCAAGGTTATAATCAATGCATCAAAGACAACAACATTATTTGTATACCAGCTGAGTACCTCGTCAGTGGGGTTTAATGCAAAGATACCATAGGGTATGACAATGGGTTGATGAGTGGCCTGATATCTAAGTAAAGGATAATTCATTTTGAACATCTTACAATTAGCCGCTTTAGAATAAATTGAGGGTGGATAAATAGGTTGTATAAGGGGAAATGACGTGGGATAAGCCCCACAAAAAGTCTTCAGCTGTTTTGTTTACATATCTACCTCCACACGTTGATGTACTTCTAGTTAACCAAATTAAATAATTTTAATGTCTTTATAAAATTGAGACAATAAGGAACATTTCTTTAAGAATGAAGTTTTAGCAAATTCCTTCAATTTGATAATTAGAGAAGTTCTTTTTTCTTTATTTTTGCCGTAAAATCAAGTTTAAAATATTAAGTATCAATGTATCATCTTAAATTAGCAAGAACTTGGAGTGCTTAATTTTGTAAAGAATATAGCTTTTGGATTTGAGAGTACACAAAATTCTACCCTTTTTTAAGTTGCTTATGCTTGTTTATTAAGACCATCAAGAATATAATCAATGTGTCGAAGAACCTTATTTTGAACAGTTATATCAGTCTACCAGTTAAGTACCTCATTCATAAGTAATGCCTGTGGCAGGAAAATAAAGATTTGTAATAACACAGTTGGTGTCATCTATTCTTCTCTTCAGAAGAAGAAATTCTTCATAATACACAAAATAGGTCCTGGAATAACAACATGAATTATAGGAAGAATGAGCTCACTTTTTACTTAAATTTTGTCTTTAAGAAACCAATATTACTTTCCAGTTCATAAATATTCTCATGTTAGAGCTATTGATTTTTAAGTCCAGCCCATGGTCTCAAATTTGGGTCATGACCATCATACTCGGGGCCAACTTGTTGTGAAGGTCAACAACGATGAATTTTTATATGACATTTTTTCCTGCCGGGCTTGTAATTTATGTTCTTTACTTAAATCGAGCAATTGGAACTCTCAATACGTGAAATAAAGCATGCTAATTTCTACTAGTGCCTAACCCTAACAGAATTTTTCCATCGAAACAAAGCATACCTTCAACCAAATTTCTTTTCCTTCCACTTTAGCTGCCAAATAGATCACGGAATTTATCACTTAAAAAGGAAACAAATATACTGAATTACGGATGATCTCAACATGCAAAAAATTCTCAACATCGTTGCAGGCTACTCACAGATCATCTGCAAGACTCCAACAGTTGGAAAATGCACAAAAGATTTTTTTTTTTTGCACCTTGATTGCAGAAAGTAAATCTCACAAAATCTCAGAAATCTGCAACAACAGAACAGTCAAGTCATAAACATGCCAAAAATCAGCACACCAATAAGTCTCATTAAGATAGGAAAACACTTAGACTCCTTAGCCCTATCTTCCGGGCTCTAATGTCAAATATAGAAGTAAAACATATATATTTGACATATTCACGCTTCTTAACTCCAATAATAAAGTAATATGACAATTAAGAGGAATTAGTCAGGCATTTAGATTCACACGTTAAATACAATTCATACAATTCGGACATGGTATTAACCATAGTAGAGAAGTAGAGCACCACAAAAGACTTACATTAATTGGCATTTCGGCTATTACAAGGTTAGTGTTTTCTTCAAGACTTTTTAGAGTTATCACTTCACCCCCAACAACCATATTGATCACAATCCCATCTGCATGATTTTAGACTGAGTCAAAAAGGATCTCAAAGCATAAACATTACGAGTATGCAAGGCAGATCAATGTGGCAAAAGAACCTGCTGCTAAACATGTAACCATGCGTCTCATGTATGTTTCCTGCAAGCAAACCAACAAGCACAAAAATTAATGAGAAACTGTAGATAAGTTCTGCAATCATTGGCCATAAAATGTTATGGAGGTACATATAACATCATATACAATTATTCAATCTGCAATGGCCATATAGCTGAGACAACCCTGCCCTTTACCCTAACTGAGCAGTAACTGAGGCATGTGAATGGAGCTAATGCAAAAGGAACTAGTATTGATTTCAATAAACTGCGATAAGTAGAAAAGCTAACTATGCATTTGGAACATGTATTGCTTTGTACATATTTAAGCGCACATTCTACATTCCACATAATAGGGGCTAAGAGCTTTGTTCAATAAACTTTTTGGAGTCTGCCAGTTCTTGTACAATCAAACTGGGCCCTCCATAAGTGCTACTCATTCCAACATGAATGATGACCTACTTTGAAGAGTCTTAACATATATGCTCAATGATCTAACAACTAAACTTATAAACCAGAAGCCGACATTTATTACATGTAGATCAAAGAAAAAAATTAGACTGCAAGTAAGGTCAGTTTTTTTAAGTATACTGCCCATTTTAGAGTATTGCATTTGATTCAAAAATTTATCTTAACAAGGCAGAAAAAAGTTAGACCCAGAGATTAACACCCCATTAATTTGAAGAGTGAAACTCAGCTTCTACCTACAGAAACAGAAAGTTCACAAAATAGAACAGTTTCTCTTAGGCATTACATGCATGAAAGAAAGTTTGAATAGACATTTTTCATAATGCACAATACATGTTTAAGGCCTAGAGAAAAATGGAAACATACCTTGTTTATTGGAAGCTCATAATTAATCAAAACACGAGCAGACATAGGTGATTCCCCAGAAGTCAAAAGTGGAAGGCATACATCTGTAACGACTACCATGTGAGATTTATTCTCTTGTTTTCCCATATCTCTGTCATCTGCCAACTGTGGAGTAACATTTTGGTTCCACTTCATTGTTGCTTCCCTAAATGTCTCCAGAATGAGGATTCTTTCCGATTCAGCTAGGTCACTGTACTGGCATTAACAACAGTAGTGATGATATGTATCAGCAATCAATTAAAGTACATCAGATCTCCAACTTTATACCTGATGCAAAACAAATCTAAGACTCTCTCAAAAAGAACCACAAAATGCAAACTACCAAATGTCAGGTTTACGGATGACAAAACCTTAAAGTAACACTTTATATCAGGCAAAACCCCGGATTTTGAATGCCTTATATTAACAATTAATCTAAAGAGATAAAGACATAACCACTTGGATTTTTCAATAACTGACTATTATGACCGCAGAGATGCTAACCCTCAATGTCCCATCGGGCAACAAGTTCCAGTCACTTGAAATTTAACAAAGATTTTTCATCTTGAAATACTACAATTTGATGAAATTCAAAACAGATTTTCATCTAAAACTATAACAATAAAATCAAAATTTGACAATTGAATCAGAGAACAATCAACTGCCATAACCAACTAAAGACAGAGAACTAAAAACACATAGCTATCAACAAAAACCTAGATTAATTAGAAAAAGAAAACTCATACCAGACAGGAAAGAGAAACATAGGGGAGATTGGAGACGGCGGCGCAGACGGCGTCCAGCTCGTCGCGGGAGCTGCAGCAGACCACCATCGGCAGCCCAGGGCGCCGGCCAGCAACGCCTAGCAAATCCACCAATGTCTCCTGCCAAATTATCACCGTGTTTTATGCGTAAAGTCAATTTCTATTTCTTCGGATCTAAAACGCCACATACATATTATGTGTTTTGAATGCGCATATGCATGAGAGAGAGGGACCATTTTGAAGTGGATCCTGTCGACGGCGACGTAGAAGTGGCGAGGTTGACTGAAACGGCGGCATGAGATAAAACAAATTAGCAAAAAGGAAATATGTATTGGACGAAAATAAAAGGAAGATTTACCTAAAATGGTCGGAAGGTGAAAGCGACGGCGGCGAGGCGGCTTCAGTGGCCTCTGTTATTGCCATAGTTCTTCTTCTCCGGCTACCTCCGCTGCTGCTTCTACTGAACTCCAATTCAATCTCGTTTTCGTTGTTCGGGCTTCGAGAATGAGCTATTGATAACCTTTGGCATTTTTCGTTAACCTTTCTGAAAAATCTGTTTTACTTCTAAGGACAAGCCACCGTAACCTTCTAAAATTTAGAGCGTTATATTTAATTTATATTTCATCGTTGTCAAATTTTGCAAACTGATGATAAGATTTTTAATTTCATTGTTTAATAAAATATTCAAATAAAATATTTAATATATAATTTTGTAAATGACATTTGGATTAATTTTGGTTCATTAATTTTTAAATAAATAATAATTAAGGTTGTGGATGATTATATAAAAATGTAATTTTTATATGTTTTAAGTATTTTAACTATGAAATGATGAATATTCATTTATTGTACCTCAAAGAATATTAATGAGTAATTACATTAAAAAATTATTAATAGAATTGCTCGTATATATATTTGTTTCTCTCTCTACCTCCACTTCGAGCTAGCTAGTAGTAGGGCTTTCTTCTCAGACCACCTTTGTCCGCGGCGTACGTTATTTACGTCGTCTCTATCCTGCGCTCCTTTTATCATACGCCCCCTACCTCTCCTATTTCGATTCCACGATCAACCCTAATTTCACACACTATTCTTTGCACTTTTTTGTATTATTCAACAAAAAACTGAGCTTCTATTTCCCGCGATCTTTGATTATTTCAGGTTAAAAGAGAGACGCTACTTCCTAGGGTTTGGTTCAGTGGGGATCACCAATTGCAGCGAGATCGTGACCTTAAAGTTTGGTAGGGGTAATATTTTAAGGATTAGGGTGTTTTGGCGGGGATCTGAATCTGCCTGAGGGATTGATAATCTGGATCGGACCGCCCTGAGATGGCCAATCCCGGAGTCGGGACTAAATTTGTCTCTGTAAATTTAAACAAGTCGTATGGCCAATCACAACAACAACAGTATCACCACCATAACAACCACCAATATGGGGCGGGCCGGAATCGCCCCGGCGGAGGCGGCGGAGGAGGAGGGATGGTGGTACTTTCACGGCCGCGGAGTTCGCAAAAAGTAGCTGGGACGAAGCTTTCTGTTCCACACCCGTTGAATCTGCCATCATTGAGGAAGGAGCATGAGCGATTTGATTCCTCGGGAGCAGGAGGAGGCCCCACCGGAGGCGCTTCAGGAGTTGGTGGGGTACGGCCTAGCTCTTCCGGTATGGGATGGACTAAGCCGGCTGTGGTTGGTGAGAAAGATGGATTTATAGGCGTTGGCACTGATCACACTGGAGATATTTCTATTTCCAGTGTTAATCATGGTTTTGACCAAGGAGGTAATGGTGTTGTTAATGGGGTGAGTAAAGGGAATAGTAGCTCCTTGTATGTGCCACCTTCTGTGCGTTCAGTTGGTCCTGCAGCTTCTGGTCTGTCCCCGAGCAATCAAGTTCCTGGGAAAGCTACGGTCTTGAGGGGTGAGGATTTTCCATCGTTGCAGGCAGCTTTGCCCGTGGTTTCTGTGTCAGAAAAGAAGCAGAAAGATGGTTTGTTTCAGAAACAAAAGCAGGTTATGAATGAGAATCTTGGTGATGAGCAGGGGGGTCGCTCGGGTTTGAATGCACTCGTGGATCTAGGGTTGCAGTCCAGGAATCATGTTAGCAATGGAGAGAATGAGAAGGAAGGCCAAAAACGTGGTTTAGGTGGTGCTGGCATGTTTGAGAAAGACCGGAGGCAGGAGGAATTCTTTCCCGGACCTTTGCCATTAGTTAAGGTCAACCTGAGGTCGGATTGGGCAGATGATGAGCGAGATACAGGGCATGGTTTGATGGACCGGGGGAGGGATCATGTGTTTACTAAGCATGAAGCTTACTGGGATAGGGATTCTGACTTCCCAAGGCCAAGTGTTTTACCCCAGAAGCCAACATGTAATCACTTTGATAGATATGGGCAGCGTGACAATGAAACTGGAAAGATTACTTCCAGTGAAGCCGCTAAATTGGACACTTTTGGCCGAGATACAAGAGCAACTAGTAGAGAGGGACGAGAAGGCAACTCATGGAGAGTTTCTTCACATCTTGTGATGGATGGATTTGGTATCCAAGAGGGTGGCAATGAAAGAAGTGGCATTGGTACAAGGCCATATAATCAGAACAGAAAAATAAACTTTGAAAATAAATATGTCCCATCCCCTTTCCGAGACAATGTTCAACATGGTAATGAAAGGAGGGATGTTGGTTATGGACATGTAGGGAGACATCCTCACAGTAACTCAATGGATCCTTTTGGTGGGAGAGCATCTGATCGGAGCAGTCGAGAGAGTTACGGGAATGAACAGTACAACAATCATAGAAGTGATCACTTCCAAAGTAGTTCGACGTCCAAATCATTGTTTTCTTTGGGCGGTAAAGGGCTTACAGTTAATGATCCCATACTGAGCTTTGGTAGGGAGAAACGCCCATCCTCAAAAAATGAAAAGACTTTCTTTAATGATTTTTTCATCAGGGACTTTGGAGCTATTGGGTTTGATGGACATGATCCTTTTGATGGGGCTTTTGTTTCTCTGGTTAAAAAGAAGAAAGATGTGGTTAAACAGACTGATTTCCATGATCCAGTCAGGGAGTCTTTTGAGGCTGAACTTGAGAGGGTGCAGAAAGTGCAGGAACAGGAGAGGCAACGCATAATTGCTGAGCAGGAAAGGGCTATGGAACTAGCTCGGAGAGAAGAAGATGAAAGGATTCGGCTGGCTAGGGAACAAGAAGAACAACAGAGGAGGTTAGAAGATGAAGCCAGAGAAGCTGCACGTAGAGCCGAACAAGAAAAATTGGAACTTATGCGAAAGGCTGAAAAGCAAAGGATGGCTAGAGAGGAAGAGAAACGCAGAATTATTATGGAGGAAGAGAGGAGGAAACAGGCTGCCAAACAGAAGCTTTTAGAATTAGAGGAAAAAATTGCAAAAAGGCATGCTGAAACAACAAAAAATAATAATTCTTATACCTTGACAGATGAGAAGATATCAGTGACAGCTACGAAGTTAGCAGATGTTGGTGACTGGGAAGATGGTGAAAGGATGGTGGAGAGAATTACAACTTCAGCATCCGCTGATTCTTCAGGATCAAATCAGCCTTTTGAGATGGGTTCTAGGCCTCTCTTTTCCAGAGATGCCTCCTCTTCCTTTTTGGACAGAGGGAAGCCTCATAGTTCATGGAAGCGAGATGCTTTTGAGAATGGAAACAGCTCATCATTCCTTTCACACGACCGGGAGAATGGCCATCATAGCCCTCAGCATGACTCTGCTGCTGGAGGCAGATTGTTTTCCAGAAAAGAAGCTCATGGAGGACCTGGATTTATGTCATCCAAGACTTACTATAAAGGAGGGATTCCGGAACCTCGCATGGATGATTTCAGACAAATTAAAGGTCAGAGGTGGGATCTCACTGGAGATGGAGATCATTTTAGTAGAAATCTGGAGTTTGAATCTGAATTTCACGAAACCCTTGCAGAGAGATTTGGTGATGGTGGATGGGGACAGAGTCGTGCTCGGGGCACTCTTTATACTCCCTATCATGAACATGTATATCACAACTCTGAGACAGATGGGCTTTATTCCTTTGGAAGGTCACGACACTCCACGAGGCAACCTCGCGTTCTTCCACCTCCTTCCATGAACTCCATGCAAAGAAGTTCTTACAGAGGTGACCAACATCCTGGGCCCTCAACTTTTACACTGAATGAGTTGCAGTACAACGAAGGCACAAGAAGTAAATCTACCATGCAGAAAATGTTTGATAATAGCCATCAGGAGATCATTTCAACAGCTCAAATAACTCATCTGATCGAACACAGTACTGAGAATGCGGCACAGGAAATGGATATGGAAACAAAAAGATGTGATTCACAATCTTCACTCTCTGTTTCTAGTCCCCCTGATTCTCCTGTTCATATATCTCATGACGATTTGGATGACTCTGGTGATTTCCCTGGATCAGCTGCTGATTGCAAAGATGAGACCTTGGGTTTACAAGTTAATGAATCTGCAGCCTTGCCTATTGACAGTGAAAAAGAGAAAATGATGAGTGAATCAAGTTATGATGATGAAGAATGGCCTATTGAGACCGATGACCCCTTGCAGGAGCAAGAAGAATACGATGAGGATGAAGATGGCTATGGGGAAGGAGATGAAGCGCATGATGGAGAAGATGAGAATACAAACCTAGCCCAAGAGTTTGAAGACCTTCATCTCGAGGAGAAAGGTTCACCTGACATGGTGGACAATTTGGTGCTAGGCTTCAATGAGGGTGTTGAGGTTGGGATGCCGAATGATGAATTTGAAAGAAATTTGAGGGATGAAGATGCAAAATTTGTCCCACCCCAAGTTTCTGTTGGAAATGTGAAAGAACTGGGATCTTTAGATGGGATTTGCAGTGAAGAACAAGCCCTTCAAAATATGACTGAGTCTGTGGAACTGGGTCTTGATGATACTTCTGGAATCTTCCAGGAAACTGAGAAGAAAAAAATGCAGGACTTGGTGATCCAACCTAAGCATGTTCCTCAAACTTCGGCAGCATCTGAACTTATGGACCATATGGACGCTCCTAGCACTGGCTTGTCTTCTCAGGCCCAAGTTCCATTATCAACAGGACAGAGTTTTATGTCCAGTGCTCCCTCTGTTCATGGTCAATCAGAGGTACCTGCCAAGCTCGAGTTTGGGCTATTTTCTGGTCCATCTTTGATACCTTCACCCGTTCCAGCTATACAGATAGGTTCTATACAGATGCCTCTTCATCTGCATCCGCCTGTTGGCCCATCTGGAACCCAGATGTATCCATCACAGCCTTTCTTTCAATTTGGTCAGCTGCAATATACTTCACCTATTTCGCAGGGAGTGTTGCCACTGGCACCACAATCTATGTCCTTTGTTGAACCCACTGTTCCAGCTAATTTTCCACTGAATCAGAATGCTGGAGGTCCTCTGCCTATTCAATCTGCTCAAGAAACTTCCCATAATCTAATCAAGGGTGATTTGTTGTCTGTCTCAACTGATAGCCAATCTGGCCCTCTTTCACAGCACTTAGATCTTCTCTCACATGGTAAGGTGTCAAAGGATGGGAAGTTGTTGCCATCCTCAAATGCCATCTTAAAACTGGAACAAGTCCAGGGTGAACTTTCTTGCACTGGTGATGGAAATTTGATGGGCGAATCAGGTTTTCAAATGGAGGAATCATTTATGAAAAATTTCAAAATGTTACCTACTAAAGAGTTAGGTGACCAACCTCAAACTGTTAAGTCATCGTTGCAGATAGCTTCGAAGGATAAGGATTCCAACCTTGTAAAAGGTCAAGGCATAATAACAGGTGGGAGACGTAAAAGATATGTAGTGAAAAATTCAGGCTTGAAATCTTCATTACAGCCTGCTGAGGCTTCTCAACAAGATCCTGGTGCATTTCAAAGGAGACCACGGCGCCAGAGAACTGAGTTTCGAGTTCGGGAAAATGCTGATAAGAAGCAATCTGTTGGATCAATTTCATCTAGCCTTTACGGAGATGATAAATCTAATACTGATGGTAAGGTTATTGGAGCAAGAAATGGGTCTAAGAGGGTTATTGGGTCAAATAGACAACCAAAACAGAAATTTGAATCAGAAGGCTTGAGTTCACGGCTTGTTGCGTGGGAGACAGATTCTGGAGGCAGGGTTGAAAATGGATCTGTAAAACAATCTTTGAGAAAGAACGTCTCACATTCTGGGGAAGACATAGATACTTCACTACAAAGTGGAAATATTGTCCGTATATTTGAGCAACCTGGCATCAAGGCTCCTAGTGACGATGATGATTTTATTGAGGTTAAGTCAAAGAGGCAAATGGTGAATGATCGCCGCGAACAGAGAGAAAAAGAAATTAAAGCAAAATCGCATGTCACAAAGGTTTCATTTTACTTTTCACCTTAGTTTGTGCTTTTTGGCAAATATGTTGTTTACTTAATTACATCTTCTTGTTTGTATGGCAGACCATGCGGAAACCACGTTCTACTTCTCAAACTACAGCTGGCAATATAAACTCAAGTAAAATATCTGCATCTGTTGGTGGAGGATCTTCAAGTAACTCGCACACTGATTTTGTTTCCACCGAAAGACATGGCTTAGGAAACATTGAAGTATCTGTGGGATTTAATACCCCCATTGTTTCCCAACCATTGCCTCCAATTGGGACTCCTGCTGTTAAAAATGATGTCCAGGCTGATAAAAGATCCCAAACAATCAAGTATGTGGGCCTTAAAAAAGATTATGCAAACCTAAGAACTATTGTATCTTCAGAAGCTCACGTACTATTCTCTGCAGGTCTATTGAGACAAGCTCTTTACCCGTCGGTGGTGGAAAGAACCTCTCATCAGGTTTGATGTTTGAGAATAAGAATAAGGTTCTGGATAATGTTCAAACATCTTTGGGCTCTTGGGCTAATCCACAGATTAATCAACAGGTACTTGAAACTGTTACTGATTCTTGTTCAAATTTGAAGCATTGGATATTTCAGTTTGTTATATTGTATGAATATGTATTTAATTAGTTGCAACTTAATTGAACGTTTGATGTTATTCATTATTTCTTTATTTTGGTGCCACGTTGTGCATGTGCAAGCACCTAATTAGATTTATGTTTATTGGTGTACTGTTTATGTTCAAGTTGGCTTTGTTTTGGATACGGAGAGAGGAAGGGGAATGGCAAGGGAAAGATTTGGAGGGGAAATGGGAAACATATGGAAGCCTTTTATTTTGATTTTTACTTTCTGTTGATGTTTGTACATTTGAGTCTTCTAATTCTCTATGTTGCATTATTATGTTTTATGATCAAAAGAAAGGACAGTTGACTATAAATAATGGAATGGAAATTCTTCATCAATAGATTTGGACCATATTTTAATAGTTCAAAATCATGTGGCAAATCTACTAACGTTAGAAGCTGATCATTTTATCATTTAGGTGATGAGCCTCATGCAGACCCAACTCAATGAGGCTATGAAGCCTGGAAAACTTGATTCACGGTCTTCAATTGGAGATTCTACTCTCTCGGTTGGTGAATCAAGTTTGACATCATCGTCCATCATGGCTAAGGACAAATCATTTCCTTCTGCTTCAAGCACAATCAATTCATTGCTTGCTGGGGATAAAATTCAATTCGGTTAGCATACTCCCTAAAGAACTTTTTCCGCATGTACAATTGCAGTCGAAATTCTTCTAAAAGAATTTTGAAAATGATTATTTTTGTATATTCAGATGCTGTTCATCACCAACTAAAATGATTATTTTTGTATATTCAGGTGCTGTTACATCACCAACTAAAATGATTATTTTTGTATATTCAGGTGCTGTTACATCACCAACTATTCTCCCTTCTAGCAGTCGTGCTACTCCCCATGGAATTGGCAATCTAGGTGTGTGTCGTCCAGACATCCAAATTGCCCACAATCTGTCTGCAGCTGACAATCAACGCTCTATATTTTTCGGAAAGGATAAGCACTCCAACGAATCTTCCATGCATTTGGAAGATTGTGAGGCTGAAGCTGAAGCAGCTGCTTCAGCTGTTGCAGTTGCTGCAATAAGTAGTGATGACATAGTTGGGAATGGGCTGGGTACAGGTCCTGTTTCTTCCGATTCTAAAAGCTTTGGAGGTGCAGATATTGATGGTATAATTTCTAGCAGAAAATTCTATGTTGCATTCCTGTTTCTACTGAAATGTTTCTTCATGAATTGACTGTTCTAAATTTGTTCTCGCTTATAAACAGATGTAACTGGCGATCAGCAACTGGCAAGTAGATCAAGAGCTGAAGAGTCACTTAGTGTAGCTCTTCCAGCTGATCTGTCTGTTGAGACGCATCCAATGTCTCTGTGGCCACCTTTACCAAGTCCTCAACATTCTTCGAGCCAGATGCTTTCACATATCCCGGGAGGCCCGACTTCCCATTTTCCCTTCTATGAAATGAATCCCATGTTGGGGGGACCCATCTTTGCATTCGGGCCACACGACGAACATGCATCAACCCAATCGCAGTCCCATCAGAAAAGTAATACGCCTGTTTCAGGTCCACATGCAACGTGGCAGCACCATTCTGGTGTGGATTCATTCTATGGTCATCCTGCAGGTTTTACTGGCCCTTTTATTAGCCCACCTGGGAGCATTCCGGGAGTTCAAGGACCACCACACATGGTGGTCTACAATCATTTCGCACCAGTTGGACAATTTGGACAAGTTGGCTTGAGTTTCATGGGTACAACCTATATTCCGCCTGGAAAGCAACCTGACTGGAAGCATAATCCTGTGTCTTCAGCCATGGTTGCTGGTGAAGGGGAAATGAATAGTTTGGATATCGTTTCTGCACAGAGAAATCCAACCAGTGTTCCTGCACCTATCCAGCATCTTGCACCTGGGTCACCACTTCTTCCAATGGCCTCTCCTTTGGCAATGTTTGATGCGCCGCCTTTCCAGGTAAAGTCATGATCTGTGCTGTGTAAAATTACAACCATTTGGATAGAAATTTTATTCTGGAAAACAATTTCCTTGCTTTCTCTTAGGACAGTAATGTCAAATACCATTGTGGGGGCTAAGATTTTTATTTGTTTTCAGTTCATCAGTGTGGGGGCTTATATTTGATTTTGATTACTTCATGTCAATGTTTTTCATTGCTATTGTTGTTCCTAGTCTGCCCCGGACATGTCAGTGCAAGCTCGGTGGTCCCATGTCTCAGCTTCTCCGCTTCAATCAGTCTCTGCTTCAATGCCATTACAGCAACAGTCAGAAGGTGTTCTCCCTACTCAGCTTAATCATGGGCTCTCTGTCGACCAGTCATTAGCAACCAACAGATTTTCTGAATCTCAAATTTCAAGATCCTCTGACAATGGCCGAAATATCGCAGGAGCAACTGATGCAACCGTGAACCAATTACCTGATGAACTTGGGTTGGTGGACTCCTCGAGGTCTAATAGTACCAGAACTTTGGCACAGAGCAACATTCCCAATAGCCCATCTGCCATTACTATTCAAGATGCTAGCACGACGGATGGCAACCAAAATTGTACCAGTAACAGCTTTAGCCAGAATACTAGTTCTGCTTTTAAGACACAACCTTCCCACCAGAAAACTGCATCTGGCCAGCTGTACAACTCGTCTGGTTACAATTATCAGAGGGGAGGTTCAGTTCCTCAGAAGAATATTTCTGGGGGGGAATGGTCTTATCGTAGAATGGGATATAATGGGAGGAATCAATCTTTGGGTGGAGAAAAGAACGTCCCTTCTTCAAAGACGAAACAGATTTATGTAGCTAAACAGACAACAGGTGCAACATCCACAGTGTTATGATCGGCTTAGATATTGACTAAGCGTTGGTTGAACATGGAAAGCATGAACACTGAAGAGTCTTTGCAGAATGAAAACATATTTGGCAGAATCTATTGATAGGAACGGCTGAGATTTGGAAACCTATGGTTATAGATGGGTTGATATGTTGGCTTTCTAATCCAAGTTTGCAGGCTTGTGGACTGTGACCTTTTATGAGTCTTGTTTTTTCAGGCTTCTTCGGAGAAGAGTTCTAGTGTGGTAGTGGCCCGGCGTTTAGATGTATCATTTCAGAAGTTTTGTGCATTAGACGGGTGTGGTCTGTGATTACCTTTATCATCACATTGTTGGCTGCACAAGCCGAAGTGTGTAGTCTCATGAGATTGATGTATGAATATAATTATGATTCAGCTGATAATTTTTTGTTGCTGCCTGTGGCGACCTATTTAAAATGGAATGGAAGCCATTGAACATTCTGTTTTGGGTGATCCAGAATTTCTTTTATTTGCTTGACAGAATTTAAATCCCTACCACTCCAGATCATGAAACGGAAACGGCCGTTGGCTAGTGCCAGTTAATGGAAAGCTGTGTGCAACCACTCTGGTTTTCACTTTGTTCTGCGAGTCGGCTTATGCCACCACTTTCCTGGGGGACTTGGGAAGTCAGCGTTTATCCTCGATTTGGTAAAAGGTAACCTTAAAGAACTTATTTTTCTATTTTTGGTATCCTCGATTTGGTAAAAGGTAACCTTAAAGAACTTATTTTTCTATTTTTGGTTGGACGAATGACTTGCTCGTTACGTCGGGCAGCTAGCAAATGCCCTTATTTATTTTACTACTACACTTATCGGGTGCGACATGATTGGTGACGGAGTCAGAAATTTAAGATAGGAAGATCCAAATATTTAAATTTTTTAAATTTTGGAGGGCTCAATGTAACATTGGCCCTTAAATAATTTCGTCATTATATATATATATTAATTAAAAATAAATAATAATTAATTTTTTTTTAAATTTTAAGGGGCACCATTAAGTCTCATGTAGCTCTGTCGGTGCACATGATACTTCTAGAAGATTTATTGTGAGTTCCGTTTTGTGATGTAGTTTGTTCTAATTATTTCCCTTTTATCATTGCACTGAGGACTATGTAGTTCCGGTGGTGCAAATAATCCTTTTAGAGGATTTATTGAAAGTGTGTTTTTTCCGTTTTGTGATGTAGTCTGTTCTAACTTTCTTTTTTATCCCAAAAAAAAAATGTCACACTCGTTCTCTCGGATTTAAGCTTCACAAAATACACGTTAGCCCGGGACCGAGTTTACAGAAAAAGTGTATTTCAGTTTGTCGACTAAAAGGACGAAATCTTATCGGCTCTCTCAAATTTATGTGCTAAATCACTAATCCATCTTCATTAGCTCATCTTCCCCAAAAATCTCAAGGATATCGTTATTATCTTCATTTCCCAACTCTTCAACTTGTTTTTTGCTGCTTTCTGCTTCGATGGGGTTTTTTTTTCAATGTCTCTCGTCTTCATTTGCTTTATAGTCTGTTGTCGGAAGTTTTGTTTTGGCCTTTTCTCCCCTGAACTCAATCACGGCCTTGTCATAAGCTCTCGCCGACTACTCCGACGTGTCGAAGGTGCCAAGTCAGACCCGAGAGGCCTTTCTGGGATCACGTATACAGCTCTTTACTTTCCTTTCTTTCTCTTCTTCGCCTTGATGTTGTTGCTGCTTTGGGGCACCTCATGAGCTAGAGCTTCCAGCTGGTGCTCAGCACTTGTGGTACAGAGGCTCAGCACCTCATGACCTAACAGAGACTCAAGTGGGCCAGCTGATAATTTACATGGTAGCTTCTTCACAGTATCATAAGCCTCATTTAAGTGGCCAGTTCTACCTAGCAAGTCCACTATGAAAGCATAGTGAGCCATTTTCACTGGAATCCCATGTTTTACCATGGAGTCGAAGACCATCCAAAACCAGTATGGCATCATGCTGATAAAACAATAAAAAAGGTGATATCATCAGGTGCCACTCTGAAAATTGCATCTGAGAGAAAAGTTTCCCCATGAAGACAATATCCATGAATCACCACGTTCCATGAAAAAACATTCTTTCCAAGCATGTTCCCGAACAACTTTCTGGCGCTACAGATGTTTCCACATCTTGTAAACAAATCAATGAGAGCATTGCCCTAGCAAAGAGTGAGCAAGATTCAGGCCTTTTAGTTCAGAACAGGCTGAAATCAAATTTAGGATTGTTACAGGACAAGGTTCTAAGCCTAGAATCAGATCTGCAAAGAAGCATACTGCTTTTCTGGCATTTTTTGCTTGTACAAGCGCAGACATGATGGCATTCCACAAAGATATATCCCTCTTTGTTCCCAATTCAAAAAGTAAAACACATGAACTTATATACTAAAATCTCGAGTACATAGGAACCATGGAAGATAGAAGATGAGTTTGTTGCAAATTCCCCAACCCAGTTGCAAAAGCGTGGATTGACTTACCTTGCCTCCTGTCATAGCATTGCGGCAACAAATTTATCAGGGTAAAAGAGCTTGGCCGTTGACCTTCCTTAATCATTTGATGATATAAGACCAAAACCTCACCGTTTAGATTTGACGTCTGTAACCAGACATCAGGGCATTCCAAGACACTACACACCTTCTCCGCCTCAGTATGTCCACATTTACAGTACATGCTTATCAGTGTGTTAACTAAAGGAACATCAGAAGTGAAACCTTTTGTGATTGCATAACCATGAAGAATCATCCCTTGATCCAGATTGCCATCATCCTTAAATACAGGGAGAGCGCTTATCAGTGTAACCAAATCTAGTGTTGTTCCCTCTTTGTGCATCTCGTCAAGGAGATTAAGAGCTTTTTCCACATCTTCACTGCGTATGAATTGAGTTCCACGAGACAACATCTCTAGTTTGCATTTTGTGAAATAGCTTAATGCAAGTGATGAGATTATTGGAATCAGAGTAAAAGTCCAGGAGTGCATTTGACACATTGAGGTTTGAATCTAAGCCCTTCTGATGCCATATGCATGGGCAGACTTACCAAGACACACAGCCTTCAATTGTGAGCAAACAGAAATAAAACTAATTAAAGATGCTGCTTCTGGACAAAAACCAGAAATTTGGATTTCGCTAACTGCAGCTAAACTTTCATCCAATTGTCCCCAATGTTTCATATCCAGAAACCATGACATTCCACAGTAAAAGGTTCTTAATAGACATCCCATCAAAAAGAAACTAGGCTGTTTTCATGTCTCCCACCTTGGAATACATGGAGACAAGAGCCGATACGACAGAAATTTGATTTTCAGAACCATGTTTTATAATGTAAGCATGAATGGATTTGCTATACCAAATACTGTAATCTGAAGAGCAAGAGGGAACGATGGACACAAAAGTAACAAAATCAGGAAGTAGACAAGTACGGAGCATTCCTCGAAATATCTCAAAAGCTTCGAAAGGCATTTGCTTTTGTGCATAGGGCAGATATCATGGCATTCCAAACAGCAACATTCTTCTCCACTCCATAATCAAACAAATTTCTAGCAGCATATAAATGCAAATCACCGGCATCGCCAGCATCCATTGAAATTAAAGCAGGCACCAAGAAATAGTTCCCGAAATATCCAGCCTTAAGGGCAAGGCCATGAATACACTTCCCAGTATCAAAACATCCCAAACGAGTGCAAAGAGGATTTACGCTGGTTAAAGTGCTCAAATTAGGCTTCAAACCCACAGAAGAAGAAGAACGACCTTTGTTCTCGTACTAAGTTGATAGATCCTATGCTTACAAGAAGCTCATTGCATACTTAAGGTCCTGTAAGTGGTCAAACTATCATGCTTTCGTTCAAGAGATTAAAGGTTCGAGACCTAATTGCGTATGAAATTTTCGTATTTGACTGGTTAAGAGATCTATCGTATTTATAAATTATTATACGCACATAAAAAAATTATTATTATGAATTTTATTAATATATAATTTATGTGAATCATTTCATTTATAAACAATGATTTCAAATTTTATTAGCAATAAATAAATATATTAAGTGAAATAATTTATTAATTAATATTTTATAATTTCAATTCGGCATTTTAATTAATTTATATAAATATTTTAATTAATATACTTGTATTAATCATCATGCCATTAATTCAATTTATATACAAGATGATGTAATTCTTCTAATTTTTAAAACTCAAACAAAATAATTTATATGCAATCTAATAAATAAATTTGAGCTTTTTTTTTAGTAAACTCCAGTCCATGAACTTGAACTTCAGATTAAAATTTAAATTTTATAAATGATCTGCATTCCTTTTTGAAAGCTACCCATAGCAGATAAAAAGAAAAGCGTACAGATTCAATTATTAAGAAGAGAGAATGCCCCGGTCAGTCATTCCAAGTTGAAAGAATGGCTAATTACGTAAGAATCATAATCGGCAGGATAGCCAAAGCCCAAGCATGAATGGCGGACGGGAAAGGAGAAGCGGAGCTGGACCTGTAGAAAGGAGGGAATCTATTCTTAACCTAACCCCAACTGATTATCAATCTTAATAACAACCCATGTCAGGAATTGCAGCCATTTACACTAGTTTATACCGATTGTTTGCATATGGCATGCCTGAACTTCAGATATCTTCGTATAAACTACAAATATAAATATCATGATTCCTCATACTTATCCCCAGTATCGGATCTAAAGAGCTATCAAGATCTGTAACCAAGTTGTAGAGTAGGCCTAATCCTCTTTTCCGACAAAAGGCACCATCTAATGGAGTCCATGAAAAACCTAGTGCATCGCCTTGTAGTTTAAATGCGCAAATCAAAGAAAATAATCCCATCTTATTGAAATGAGTTTTATGTAATAAACATACGAATTGGATTATATTCTACCACATAACAAAGGTCTTGTATCAACATAATAAAGATCTTGTACCAGGCAAATTATATAAACATGTCACACCATAAATTACCTAAGCCAAGACCATTTCTCCCTAGTTTGCAGATACATAGATGATATGTAGATGGCTAGATCGTAATAATAAATGCCTCCACATTTGGAAAATGGTTCACAAAGTCCCATGATTTTACCCTAAGTTTAGGAAACATACGATGTCTTCCTCATCATCTTCATAAACTCCTCCAGATTCACTTCTCCATCACCTGTGCATTTCATAAAGCCAACATGTAAGTGATAAGCAACACCATTATCGTGCCAAACCCCTTCAAATCACCTGTACCCAAATACCCTGTGCCCCCTTTTCCTTGTTCCCCTAACAGGGGGCACAGGGTATTTCGGTACAGAAGAATACGTCCCATGCCAAACAGATTAACACCGAAAAATCCTACTCAATCCAATTCCCCAGAAAACCTATGGACTAGGATGCAGAAGTGTGAAGATATCCGCCTAATTTCAGTTGGTGCTCAAGGTTTTCCAGTCTTAGTAGATTAACCCAATAAGTAAAGAACGTCAGTTGTTTCTGGAGGAGTAACTGCTACTTCAGATATTACAATTGAAAACATATCATCCAATAGTTTGGTAGGAATTCCAAGATGTTACAACAATGAGAAGGATGCACCCTATTGCCTCTATGTATGCCAACTCATATGGTGTCAGTACGAGGTCAGACATTCTAGACAGTTTTTTGTTCTAAAATATCAGGAAAATATACGAATATGCAAACTTACGATCTCGATCTGCTTCTTCAACCATCTCTTCAATTTCTCTTTCAGTAAAGTTTTCACCTAGTTCTTTTGCTGTTCTTTTAATGTCAGCAACTGATATCTTATCCTGCAGAAAATGGGAGAGGGTAAAAAACTGACAAAAAGAAACAAAGTCAACAATGAATGACCAACAACTGACATTATTATCTTGGTCAATGATACGGAATGCCCTCTTCATTTCTTCTGTAGTGTCCCTTTCTCCAATCTTGGCTGTCATCATATGAACAAATTCATCAAAATCAATAGCACCGCTCCCGTCCTTGTCCACATCAGCAATCATTTGACTGATTTGCTGCAATGAGCAATTCATTATGCGTTAGTCATGTAGAAAGGTCTCGATTCAATTTGAACCAAATAGGCAATGGCAACACACAATGATTGTAGACATTTAGATAGAAAGGAAAACACCCCAATTACAAAATTATACATTAGGGGACCCTCCTGTAACTTGGCTTGTTCATTCCTTTGCTGTTAACACAGAATTTGTTGCAAGGAGAAAAGGAAACACAGCATAGGCGCACAACACAGATACTTTATTTATTTGAGAAGTAGTAATGGAGTGCCTTCATTGATAGTTTCATTACCGTAAGATCTTAACCAACTCATAAAGCAAAAACGGCAGTTTCAAAATGCACACTTGGCTTGTTCATTCCTTTGCTGATAACACAGAATTTGTTGCAAGGAGAAAAGGAAACACAGCATAGGCCCACAACACAGATACTTTATTTATTTGAGAAGTAGTAATGGAGTGCCTTTATTGATAGTTTCATTACTGTAAGATCTGAACCAATTCATAAAGCGAAAAAAGCAGTTTCAAAATGCACATACATTAGTTACATGAACAGATAATTCACTAACAAATTTAGGCTCAGAAAAGTATCATAATTTCCAAAAAGAGATTGCATACACATATGCTAGGAGTTAGAGGATACCTCTTCTGTCATCTCAAAGCCAAGTGCCCTGTCATACGAGAAGTTCAGTGTTCACACATCTTATCTCAACCATCTTAGAAAACTTTGTACACAAGTTATGCAAATAAATACCTCATAGCAATATTCAACTCTTTAGCATCAATAGTGCCTGAAAAAGAAAACAAACTAACATGTAAATATTAAAATTAAAAACATAAACTGAAGCCAGAGATGACAGTAATAATATCATTACCTGAATTATCAGTATCAAATAGTTCAAATGCTTCTCTAATTTCTTGCTTTTTTTGTGATGTTAAACCATGATGTCGACCTCTAGGCTTATCTACACGAGACTGCCCTCTATAGAGATTTGACTGATGAGGCAAAAGTACACATATGAAAGTCATAAGCCAAAAAAGTACTTCAAGGAAATGACAGAGGAGCTAAATACATTTAATAGACATTTCAAAAAGGATAGCAGAACATATAATTTGAGTGATCTGAACATGACAAAATAAGAGATTTTTTAACAGACGATTAAAAGTGCATAATAATGCAACTCGGGATTGGTCATAAAGTCAATATTTATTCTGCAAAAACTAATCCATGATAATTAAAACATGTCCAAAAAAAGTGAAACGCATAGCAGGAAGCAGTTCTTCAACTTAACATTCCCCTCAATATAACACCAGCATGTCCATTGCTAAATAGCAAACAAGTTCATAGAGAACTAGCAGAAACTTTAACTAACAACAGATCCTGGAATACCAACAACCGCCAAATCATCTTCTAATTACTCGAGCCATTTGAAAATGATGGCGAACATATCAGATCAAGTAGCCTTCCACACTTGATCCAAATATTAAAACTAAAACTGATATGTTCATTATGTGGAAACATCTAGACCGTATAAGTCCTCGAAAAAGCATGCACTTTAAATTAATGATGAACCAGTAAAAAGAAAATCTAGAGTTCAGACCCAAAAAAAATTGGAATAGCGAATCCTCACAAAACAAAATCCATAACCCGGTGATCTACATAACAAATTGTTCCAATTCGTTCATTCCCAAAAGCACAGGCGCAGCACCCTTGACCCCAATCTTAATAAAAGGAAATTATCTCCCAATTTTAATTATTACATAGATTCCATGAACCATCAATAGTAATCAAAGATGCAAATTCATAGAAAAACCAACGCATCTGTAAGAAATATTCGAATCAAACAGAGAAGAGGATATTCGTGTTTCTCAGCAAAAGACTCGATTTATTTTTTTCAGATTATTCACAGAAAAGTGAAAAAATAGGGATCAACGAAAAGAAAACGACGGAGAATATAAGATTTCTATACAAGAACAAACCATAGCTCAATTTTGCCGATCGACGGGATAAGCTTCGCGTGCAAGAAAATTCGTCGGGCAGAAGTGACTGGACTGTTAGTATTACATTTGCAGGTCGTAGTGCTAAGCATCTTACTTTTGGGCTTAACAACAACAACCGACCTCCCTATTAGTTGGGTCCATGTTCTTGTGACCCACAACTCTCATACGGGATCTAATATAATTTAGCTTAATTCGTATTAATCAGAGATTAATTAACTAATTAAATTGTCTAATCTTTTTAATGAGCTGGCGTAACCCTATTATACCCCAGCCCCAATTCACCATAATCTGGTGACGGACTTTCCGTTGTTAGTGAATATATAAAATTAATTAAATTAGCTTCACATAATAGCTTAAATTTCACTTAACATAATATTAAAGTCTTTGTGATCAAGTAATCGTATATTCAAATCCTACCACCTACCTATTATACGGTATAAAGTAGAGTGAGCTTGTGCAAATTTCAAATTCAAAAGAATTTTTACTTGAAAAAATGTGTTAGTAAATATATAAAATCAATTAAAATAGTCTCACATAACAGCTTAAACTATTACAGTAAAACATTATCCTTCTGTTCAAATTTTCTTTGACACAATATAGATCTTCCTGTACTGATGAGTACTTCTTCCCCAATTCAGAGAAATTCTGCTTTAAATCTTGGTTTTCCCCAGTTACGTCCTCCATCCTTGAAGTCAGATGCTTGATTCGCTGCTCCGAATGTGTTACCATACTTTTGCTTTCTGTTTCCCTCCGATGAAAAGAAGACACTTCCATCTAGAGAGAAAACTGCAAGCTCTCTAACCCTTTCACGAAGTCTCTGCTCCTCTAATTGGAACTTTTCAAGAATAATCATTTGACCACCTGTCTACCTCCTTCTCTAGTGCTGATTGCAACTCACTCATCTCGTTCTCTAATCTTTGGGTGCGAGACTCTTGTCCTGCTTTTGCCAATATGAACTCTACCATTGCAGAATCCCTCTCAGCAATCCGAGACTCTCTCTAAAACACCTGATACCTCAATTGCCAAGCTTACCTTATCAGCCATCAAATTTCTAATAATCTGAACCAATGATGGGAAACCAAATCCACTATCTTGAAAGCTGCCCTGATCAAGCTCTTAAGAAAGAAAAACTACTCCCTCAGTTCCTTTGATCTTCGTTGCAGTTCCACATCTATAGCATCCTCATTTGCAACAAAGTCCACATCACCGTTGCTGTCCCGTGGAAATGATGAATTGGAGATTTTGAGAAATTAAGGTTACGCAACTCACTACAAGAAATTTTGATTTTAGCGATCAAATTCTCAGCAACCTTAATAAAATGGTTGCTAATTATATACATTTTACAATCAAAAATTATTTGGTTGTAATATATATGTTACATATATTTTTTACCGACCAATCAATACTTGGTGAATATAGATAATCACTAAAACTTACAATTTATTGATAATAATATAACGACCAAACTTAACAATTTTGGCGACAACTTTAATAGTCGCCATAGAAAATTATTAATAACAACCAAATTAACAACCAACTATTAAGTGGTCACTACAAATATTTTAAATTTTTCATTAGCAACCAATAAATTTGGTTGCTAAATTTACATAATTTTTTTACAGCAACCACATTATATGATTGCTAAAGAAGTATTTATAGCAACAAAATAATTTGTCGCTAAATATTTTAGAAAAGATAAAAAGAGTTCTTTAAATTCGACCCATATAATTTAAATTAATTTAAAAGTTCATTCTTATAATAATTAATTATTATAAGAACTAACTTTATAATAATTAATTATTATAATAATTAATATTGCCGCTAGTCTCTTCAATCTCTGGCACTCGTCCCCTGCTCCTTTTTGTCTCCTTTTTGCCGCTAATTTTTGTCTAATTTACCGCCATTCACAAAATGTTTTCTGTCTCCTTTTTGTTGTTGTGTGTGATTTCCAATTTTTAAACCTAAACATCCAAAACGTTTCCTTGGCTATATTTTGAAATCCAATACTTCTCTATCCATAGCTTTTTGTTTAATTTTATTATTATATTTTAACACAACTAATATCAACCGTTAGATTCCTGACAGTCCCAATCAATCATAAACACTGTTCAACGGCCCTGATCTTCTAATAAGGGACTGCATTTAGAAAAATCAAACTCCACAAAGTAGCCGAGAAAAATCTCTTTCCCTTTCTCTCTCTTCTTCTTGCCTCCAATGGCGTTCTCTGCTACGACGGCTACAACGCATCGTCTCTCCCTTCTTCCTTTGCCTAATCACTCAATAGAATCGTCTCTGTTACCTCTAAAGTCTGTTTCTTTTTTATTATCGAGACCAAATCTGCCGAAACCCCTCACCGTTCGATTCGTTTCCACTGCAGGTACTTCTTCTTCATTTTTACGTATCTTTATAGTTTCTTCTTTTTTTGTGATAACTGTGTTGATTAGAAGTGTTTTAATGAATCTTAAGCTCCAGCTGAGGCGGCGCCGACGATAACATTGACGGAGAATGTGTTGAAACACTTGAATAAGATGAGAAATGATCGGAATCAAGATTTGTGCTTGAGAATTGGGGTTAAGCAAGGCGGTTGCTCCGACATGTCGTATACAATGGATTTCGCGGATAGAGCTAACACTAGACCCGACAACTCCGTGATTGAATATAATGGCTTCGTAATTGGTATCTACGCCTCTCCTTTAAACCTTCTCTTTTGAATATTTAGGGAAAGAAATGAATTTTCTTTTGTTATATTATGGTTCTAGAACACTGACTGATGCAAAGGAAGTTTGAGCTTTTGCTTGCTGTTCCATTTTGTTAAAGGAGCCATTAGTTATTGTTTGTTTATTTAATATGAACATTTGCTTTTGTGTAATTGGCATCCCTTGTGATTAGAGCTGGCAAATTCAGTCCAGACCAGGCTTGAGTTGACCTCTGTCGATCTTGGGGGCCGTTTGGTCCGGTCTGATTCCATAAAATGATGTGATTTTGGTCTATAGTTAGAAAAACCTATATTTCCATCGCTTCTTGTACTTGAACAAAGGTCTTTTGATGTGGTTTTTGAGATGCAATGACTGAATTGCATTTGTGCTTTGATTTCCTAAGCAGTTTGTGATCCAAAGAGTCTTCTTTTCCTATTTGGGATGCAATTGGACAACAGTGATGCTCTCATTGGAGGAGGCTTTTCTTTCAAGAATCCAAATGCTACTCAGACTTGTGGTTGTGGTAAATCCTTTATTGCAGATATGTAAAATTATGTATACCTACAACATACTATACTCTATTTGAAGAAATGGTTTCTACTTGAGGATGTTGCCTATATGTACTAGTTAGGCTTAAAGTGATAATATCATATTAATTGCTCAAGAATTGCCTGTAGATATTCACAAGAGTTCTTCAACATCATTGCACTCTGATTACAAGTACTGTGCAAGAGAAAACAATCATTTGTGGCTCATTGCAAACTTACTGAGTTGGCAAGTTTTTTCAGACAGTTGTATTCTAGAAAACTTAAATTGGATGTCCTTGACAATTTGGAAAAAAAGATTCCCGTCATATTATGCAAGTTAGAGATGA